>CM043705.1:27149789-28349789 GCA_023935145.1 Bretschneidera sinensis | reverse complement strand
TTATCATTGAAATAAATTCACCAAAATTTTTCTCCTCATATATCACATATACTGATTAATCATAACTCATCAAGAATTGTACTTATCTCTTTTAATATTAAATCAGATTACTATCTCACTAATTTCTTCTCCTCATATATCACATAAATTTATTTACCTAGACTCGTACTGAATTTTATTTATCCCCTTTACTATCAAATTAACTCATTATTTTAATAATATTTCTTTTTACATAATAATTTTCTATGTGTCCAATATTTATATCATACCTATCGACCAAATATTTATCTACTACTAAAGCATACGCTAATAATTAAATTTAATATTATCACTAAATATTTGATTTTTATTTAGACTACTTAAAGTAAATCCAACTCACCACGTAGCACTTAAAGCTACCCGTGGATCACCTCCTTGCCTTTCTCGTTCTTCTCTGAAACTTTCTCTGATTGCTGACCGCCAACACCTGACATAGTATTTGTATTTAATTTCTAATTATTTCTTTATTTCTTCATAAACCACACCCTTTGAAAATTCCCACTTTGAATTCGAAAAAATGTCAGAAATGCTAAAAATTCAAAAATAAACACTATGATATTACCTTATGCTTTTCTGATACCTATTTGTGACTCTCTATAAAATTCCACCGTAAACTCCTTTAAAAATTTGCTCTTTTAACTTTTCTCTTTGGTCCCCAAGTATTTAAGAAAAATAAGTAATTTGAAAGAAAAACAAACGAATTTGGTAAGTATTAATTTTTGTACCGATTAATACGTATATATATACAAAAGCTTTGTCGGGAACCAAAAAAAATCAGTTGCCCACAAATATCTTAAGCTCCACGTTTACACTTAGGTGGAAGACTACCATTTTGCTTGCAAAACACTTGGAGGCAATTAAACAAACTTGGCAGCAGGTGCTGCCACCTGCTGCCACGTTTTGGTGTGTGTATATATATATATATATTTTAAAACTTCTTTTTTTTTCCTTCTTTTACCTACTGCCGTTATCTACATTTTGGACGATTTTTTTTTTGTTCTTTTCTACTTGGGATATAAACGTCCTTTTTTTGGGACATAAATGTCTTTTTTTTACATTTAAAATACATGTAGTATTTGAACTCTATGCTTTATTTATTAAATTACTTCTTTACCCTTATTTTACAAATACGGGTATTACACGACCCTTATGCATGACCCGGGCCAGACAAGTGTTTCAAGTGTAACCAATCGGGGCATAGATCCAGTCAATGCCCGAGAAGAAAGATGGTGAATTACATTGACATTGAGACTGGTGAGGTGGCAGAGTATGAGGAGTTTGAAGAGGAAGATGCTGTCAGGGAAAAGACATCTGAGTATTAGGAAATAACAACCAATGCCAATGAAGGAGCTTTCTTTTCCCTGTCCTTGGTTATCCTTGAGACATAAAGACCAATCACAGAGGCAAAATATCTTTTGCACAAGATGCACCATCAACCAGTGAGTATGTGATGTGATCATTGAAGGGGGCAGTGGAGAGAATATAGTGTCCTGAGTGATGGTGACAAAGTTAGGCCTAAAGACCGAGAAACACCCAACACCTTAGATTGGATGGATCAAGTAGGGTACCGAGACACTAGTTACCAAGTAGTGTAAGTTCACCTTCTCAATTGGTAAACACTATTCAGACTCCATTCTTTGTGACATTTTTTAGATGGATGCCTGTCACATAATTTTAGGGAGACCATGGTAATTCGACATAGATACCTAACACAAAGGTTGTGACAATGTTATATTGTCTTCCAAGAGGGTCGGAAGATAATATTTAGACCACTGAAAGAAGACTCGGTTGGGGCACCTACCTAAGCAGAGAGGAAGCATATTTTGTTGATCGGAGGGGTTGAGTTCCTAGAAGAGGTCAAGGAAGCCCAAGAGATCATTGCATTGGTAGCTGAGAGAGCCACTGTGCCTATGTCACAAACCATTCCCAAGCCAATGCAAGAGATGCTAAAAGAGTTTTGGGGCATTATCCCAGAGGTGATGCCTAACAGACTCCCACCCATAAGAGATCTAGCATTGTATTAACCTAGTGCTTGGAGCTAGTCTACCCAACCTTCCATACTATCGGATGAGCCCTAAGGAGAATGAGATCCTACAAGAACAGGTAGAAGGACTAATACAGAAGGGACACTTATGGGAGAGTATGAGTCTATAAACCGTACCAGCTTTGCTTGTACCAAAGAAAGATGGTTGTTGGCAGATATGTGTGGATAACCGAGCTATCAACAAGATAACAGTGAAGTGCAGGTTCCCTATTCCTCGGATAGGTGATATGTTTGATATACTTGCAAGAGCTAAGATCTTTTCGAAGATCGATTTGAGCAGTGATTATTATCAGATACGTATCCGACCGGGAGATGAATGAAATACTACATTCAAGACTAAAGAAGGACTCTACGAGTGGATGGCGATGCCATTCGAACTTTTTAATGCACCGAGTAAATTCATGCAAGTTATGCACCAGGTATTGAAACCCTTCATCAGTAAATTCATTCTAGTTTATTTCGATGACATTCTTATCTACAGTAGTAACTCGGGAGACCAGATGAGTCACATAAAACAGGTAATGGAGACCCTTCGTGAACACAAACTCTTTATCAACTTGAAGAAGTGCACCTTTATGATGGACTAGTTACTTTTCTCGAATTTTTAGTCAGTTTAGATGG
The DNA here is from genome assembly GCA_023935145.1 of Bretschneidera sinensis. Lineage (NCBI taxonomy): Eukaryota > Viridiplantae > Streptophyta > Magnoliopsida > Brassicales > Akaniaceae > Bretschneidera > Bretschneidera sinensis. Next base: position 28,347,085 of record CM043705.1, on the reverse strand, counting down.
GATTCGGGTTGATGAGGACAAGGTGAGAGCAATCCAAGAGTGGCCCACACCGAGGATTGTTAGGGAGGTCAGAAGCTTAAACGGGTTAGCAACCTTCTATCGAAGGTTCGTTCGAAATTTCAGCCGCATAGTAGCCCCTATCATCGAATGCATTAAGAAAGGTGGTTTTTATTGGGGTGAAGAAGCCAAGAAGAGTTTCGAACTAATCAAAGAGAAGCTATGTAAAACACCGGTACTAGCTCTACCCTACTTCGACAAATTGTTTGAGGTTGAGTGTGATACATCAATTGTAGGGATTGGAGCCGTATTGACTCAAGAAAGAAAGTCCATTGAATTTTTTAGTGAGAAGCTCGGAGAGACGAAACAGAAATGGTCAACATAGAAGCAGGAACTCTATGCTATTCTGAGAGCATTGAAGGTATGGAAGCACTACCTTATTCAATGAGAGTTCATCATTTACAATGACCATCAAGCTTTGAAGATTTTCAACAATCAGAAGAATCTGAATCAAATGCACGCCCTGTGGATATCTTACATTCAGTGATTCACTTTCTCCCTTAAGCATAATTCAGGGAAGCTGAACCGAGTAGCTGATGCATTGAGCCACCAAGCTACACTACTGATAAGTTTACAAGCTACAGTAATAGGATTATATGAAGCAAATGAGGATTTTGGAAAGCACTGGGATTTTTGCAAATCTGGGACACCTATACCCGAGATGCATATCTAAGAGGGATATCTTTTCCAGGGAAATCAGCTTTACATTTTGAGAAGTTCTCTTCGAGAGCAAATCATCCGAGAGTTGCATGGTGGAGGTTTAGATGGATATCTTAGGAGAGATAATACCATTGCATTGGTGGAGGATCCGTATTATTGGCTGCAATTGAAGAAGGACGTTGGAAACGTTGTGAGGAGTGCCAAGTATGTCAAGTAGCTAAAGGGCAAACGCAAAACACTGGCCTTTACATGCCTTTACCGATACTAGAGGCACCATGGGATGATGTGTCCATGGATTTTGTGTTGAGACTTCCAAGAACCCAACGAGGAGCTCACTCTATTATGGTGGTAGTGGGTAAGTTTTCCAAGATGTCTCATTTTATTTCTTGCAGGAAAACTTCTGATGTTGTCTAGGTAACCAACTGTAGCTCGAGGTTTCAACCCAAGAGGGGGGGTGAATTGGGTTTTTAAAATCTTTTGCGGAATTTATACAAGTTTATAAAAATTGATAAGCAACAAATAATTAATACAAGTAAAAAGCTGTAAATAAAGAGTTTAAGGAAAGAGGATGCAAACACAGTTATAGTGGTTCGGCAATATCGGATTCGTTCCAACCCTACGTCTACTCTCTTCAAGGAACTCCTTGAAGTAATCCACTAAGAAAACTTAGTCGCACAACTTAGCCGGGTGTTGCACAAACCGTACACAAGCAATTTACAGGAATTGCTTAAACCGAAAAATCCCCTTCCTTTCGGAAGTTTCCTCTTCCTCTCGGAAGTAATCCCTTTACAAAGATGGTGTAAAGTAAAAGGTAGAGAGACAACAAATGAAAGCTTATTACAACAGAAATGTCTCTCTTTCAAAGTAAAGCTTTGAGAAATGGCTCAATAAGATTATCTCAAAGCTTTTTGTGTTTCAAGAGTATAAAAACTTGATTATATGAGATCAACTCTTTTTGAATATTTGCTTCTTGTTTTTGAATGCTTTTCTGAATGGGCTTATATAGTAATCAATTAATATGGCCGTTTTAGACTTTAATTTGAAAAAGATTTACTTTAAAACGTTCAGATTTGGAGTCCAACGGTCATATTTTTGAACTACCAGTCGATTGGGTCGAGATACCAGTCGACTGGGTTCACTTGAAAAATACACGTTTTCAGACCTTCTGGGTATCCAGTCGACTGGTATATATCATCCAGTCGACTGGGGACTTTCTGTCCATTTTACCAATCGACTGGGTTGAATCATCCAGTTGACTGGGATATTACTGGTCAATGTACCAGTCGACTGGGTTAATTCATCCAGTCGACTGGATACCTTCTGACCCATACACTAGTCGACTAGTATATGTACCCAGTCGACTGGGTTGTCTTCCAACCCAGTTTTTCTTCTGTTTTTTATTAAAAACATTTAAAATTAATGGTTTTAGAAAAACCTTTTGTGATTGAGCCATTTAACAAGCTAATACAATGTATGAGTGAGACTTACATTGGTTCTAAACCTTAAGACCTATACTAGATCTTCAGTCTTCACTTGATACTTGATTTGGTTCTAGTTTTTGCACTTTGTTCCTTGGTTGAATGTGTTTGATCCTTAATACAACTTAGTTTAAACATGTTAGTTAAATAACAGTTATGTTTTGCCATAATTAAAATACGGGCGAGGGTCAACAATCTCCCCCTTTTTGATGATGACAAAACTAATAAAGTAAAAATAGTTTTAAAAACCAAGTGTTAAGATTTTACAAAAATTTGGACAGAGTCTCCTCTGTTTTTCGAGTAAAACCACCCTGTAAACAAGCAAACACAGTTTATATTTCTTTCAACCAATCCAGAATTAAACTCAACCAATCAATAAACGTTTTTACAAAGATATGGAGCAATGCTCCCCCTAAATCTATGCATTGGTTGCGTTTTACTTAGATTTTCTCGTTTTTCTCATTTTTCTCCCCCGTTTTGACAACAGCAACCAAAGGGGGCATAACATAAAAAATAAGCTACTTAGCCAATACCATCAAATAGGTTATAAGAATACAAAGATGTACGCGAAGATTTGGCTTCATTTGAATTTCAGAAGCCGTTCCGGGAAGAACCGGAAGTTTTTTTTTAAGCATATAAGCAGTTTATATCAGATTTAGTGACTAAACAGATATTTAAAACAGTTCTAACATATCACAAATAGCGTAAATAAATGCAAGAAATATGGCTAATAGTATTACATCATCATAGAGAAAAAGTCAATACAAGTAGGGCCTCATAGAGCCATAGCTAAGAAAAACAAACATGAGATGTCCGTGCTATGTGACAAAAACTGGAAAAGTGCTAAGAGCTGATAAAAGAAAGAGACTCATGGTGCGGGAGAGTCCGAGCTGTCACGAAAAAGTTCCCTAATCTCAGCTAGGGAACCCTCGGTGTGCTCTCGATGTAACTCGAAGTCATCCCGTAGGTGGTCTATGGAGGAGCTCAGCCTCTGATAATCGGACTGGATAGACTGAAAACCGGACTCCATCGTCATCTGAAGACTCGTGATAGCTCGTAGGATGTCACCATATCCAGTCTGACCAGTACTCGAGCCACCAATGGGAGGTGCTCGGGTATCTGTCTCCATCTCAGCAGCCGTATCAGCATCCTCATCACTGTCACTCGCATTCTCTCGATTCCTTAGGCGCTTTCCGGCCTTTGGATAGAGAAACCCTTCACGAACAGTACATCCCATCTTCTTCAGAGATGAGATGTTGATGATATCCGTCAATCCGATATCCTGAGCCTCAGAGGCAGGCAAAGGTACCCGGAAGTGCTGGAGGATGAGTGTAATGAGCATCCCATAAGGAAGACACCCGGAGTCGTTTGCTTCGCCGTTTATCATGTTGGCGAGCAGCAGAGGATATATATTGAAGTGGTGCCCAGATTTTAGGCACCAAATCAATATCGTATCTATTTTAGATAGATACCCTCGACTCCCGAGTCTCGGGTGGATGGTCCAACTGACAATCAATTGAAACATCTTTGAGTCGAGGGGCAAGTCACTACATGTGTGAAATGTAGTGGGTCTGTACATATAGTTAGGGTCGCCCCTGACTATCCGACAGGCCTCTTCAACTTCAAAGTTGTCTGGCCATCCATCCAGACTCCATTGAACCCCCCTTATAGGGATTCTCAGAATGCTCATCAAGAGGTCAGCGTTGACCTCAAACTCCACACCGCTAACTCTGGTTCTGAATCTCAGAGCCAGAGGACTGGGTTTCACCAAGTTCGCATAGAACTGGTGAATCAGTCGCGGGTAATATTTTTCATGAATTCTGACCAGTGGGGTCAGATTTATTGCCTCAAAGGCTGGTAGAATATCGAAATTACCATGACGAATGGAGTCGAAATCAACGACTCTACCCGTCATGATTTTCTTGTGACGGATTATAGAGTTATACCTCTTATGAGCCGCTGGGCTGTAAAACAGAGCCTGCTCCAACTCTGTTCTGGGCTCCTTGCTGGATGACCCTGCTACTCCCTTCCCTTTTGACTCCGTAGCCGAAGGTTTTGAAGACCTTGGCTTTTTGGGCGCATTAGGTCCACTTGTTGTGAGTTTTATACGGATTTTGTCACTCATTTTCGAGAAATTTGAAGTTTTTGGAAAAAGGAAATTTGGTAAAAATGAGAGATTTTAACCGGAGAAAGTTAAAAATCTCTTTAGGAATGAGTAGATCGGTGTGTTTAGAAGGGATTTGGATGGTTTTTTAGATCAAAAAGATGAATTTTTTAGAGAGAAAAAGCTTGGGCTCTTTGAAAAAGGCGTAAAAATGGCGAAAATGAACAGTCCCTTTTATAGAATCGCGATACCAGTCGACTGGAGTCAATATACCAGTCGACTGGGTCCCTTTGAAAAGATGAACAGTTTCTTTACCAGTCTACTGGGTAAACTTACCAGTCGACTGGGTCAACTAACAGTAAGATACCAGTCGACTGGACTATTTTTACCAGTCGTCTGGAGGACAAGGGTTTTTCAAAAAAAATGGCTCCAAACAGGATTTTTATTTTATAGACGACTGGAGAAGATTTACCAGTCGTCTGGTTGAATTAGCAGAGTGTTACCAGTCGATTGGGTCAAAGTTATCAGTCGACTGGAATATCTGGCAGAGACTTACCAGTCGACTGGGTCACATGTACCAGTCGACTGGACTCTTAGCAAAATTTCCAGTCTGGTATTTTAAGCACGAATTTGTTTATCTATGACATTTTTGAGTGAAGGGAATAATTAAACATGGATTAATACTCTATCACTCAATGTCAAACATGCAAATGATGAAATGAGATGCAATCAAACATTCAATTTATCAAAATCAAGCAATCCCATCAACTTTCTAATCTTACAAAAACTAGCTTCACTTAAGGGTTTTGTAAGAATATCAGCTATTTGATCTTCTGAAGGTATAAATTCTAATCTTATATCATCTTTTTGAGCATGGTCTCTTAAGAAATGATGTCTAATCTCTATATGCTTGGTTCTAGAGTGCTGAATAGGATTTTTGGTTAGGTTGATGGCACTAGTATTATCACAAAATATAGGAATATTTTTGAGACTCATGCCATAGTCTTCTAGTTGTTGTTTCATCCATAGTGCTTGGGCACAACAACTGCCAGCTGCTACATATTCCGCCTCAGCGGTTGATAGTGCAACTGAATTCTGTTTCTTGGAGAACCAAGAAGTTAACATAGCACCTAAGAATTGGCATGTTCCACTTGTGCTTTTTCTATCTAACCTACATCCAGCAAAATCAGCATCTGAATATCCTACTAGCTCAAAAGATGATTCTTTAGAATACCATAATCCTATGGTCTGGGTCCCTTGTAGATATCTAAGGATTCTTCTTACTGCAACTACATGTGATTCCTTAGGATAGGATTGAAATCTAGGGCACATGCATACACTGAACATTATATCAGGTCTACTTGAGTCAAGTACAGTAAAGCACCTATCATGCTTCTATAATATTTAGAATCTACAGTTTTACCTCCTTCATCAAGATCAAGTTTGGTGGTTGTGCTCATAGGCGTTCCAATTAGCTTTGAGCTTTCCATCCCGAACCTCTTTAGTAGATCTTTGATGTACTTTTGTTGATTGATGAAGATACCTCCTTTTCGTTGCTTGATTTGCAGTCCAAGAAGTAGGTAAGTTCTCCCATCATGCTCATTTCAAATTCACCTTGCATGCACTTTGCAAACTCTTGACACATAAATTCATTAGTAGCACCAAATATAATATCATCAACATATATTTGAACTATCAAAGTGTCATTTTTGTGAGTTTTTGTGAAGAGAGTTGTATCTATTCTACCTCTTACAAAATCATTATCAATCAAAAATTTGCTTAGTCTTTCGTACCATGCTCTTGGAGCTTGCTTCAACCCATATAAAGCCTTAGAAAGCTTGTAGACATGATTTGGAAGACTAGGGTTTTCAAAACCAAGAGGTTGTTCAACATAAACCTCTTTTTCTATAAAGCCATTTAAAAAGGCACTTTTCACATCCATTTGAAACAGTTTAAATTTATTAAAGCATGCAAAGGCTAATAACATTCGAATAGCCTCTAATCTAGCTACGGGAGCATAGGTTTCATCAAAATCTATTCCTTCCTCTTGGTTATATCCCTTAGCAACTAGTCTAGCCTTATTTCTAGTTACTATACCATTTTCATCCATTTTATTTCTATATACCCATTTAGTTCCAATAATTGAATGATCTTTAGGTCTTGGAACTAGTTCCCAAACATTGTTTCTCTCAAATTGATTTATCTCTTCCTGCATTGCAATTATCCAATCATTATCTTTTTCAGCTTCTATAAATGTCTTAGGTTCTACTTGAGACAAGTAAGCTACAAAATTGCAAATATTTCTAATGGAAGAGCGAGTTCTTACCCCTTGTGAAGGATCACCAATTACTTGATCAATTGGATGATGATTTACATACCTCCAATCCTTGGGTAGATTTTCCTCTAGTTGACTTGAGGATGGTTGGTCCAAATTAGGAGTTGCCATCCCTTCATTTGTTTGAGTAGAACTCTCTTTTAGGTCAACAATGGGAGTAGGAGTTTCCATTCTTGGAATAAAATCTGCATCATCTTTAAAGGAAACTTCTCCACTACTCATTGGGTTAGATTCATCAATAGTTACATGCACAGATTCTTCTACTACTAGAGTTCTCTTATTGAAAACTCTATAAGCCTTACTAGTAGTAGAATATCCTAAAAATATCCCTTCATCGGTCTTGGAATCAAATTTACCCAAGTTAGTTTTATTGTTATTTAAGATGAAGCACTTACTACCAAAGGCACGAAAATAGGAAATATTGGGCTTTCTCCCTTTCCATAGTTCATAAGGTGTTTTATCAAGCAGGGGCCTTATCAAAATTCTATTTAAAATATAGCAAGAAGTATTCACGGCTTCAGCCCAAAAATATTTTGGTAAATTATTTTCACAAAGCATTGTTCTTGAAAATTCTTCTAGAACTCTATTTTTCCTCTCAATAACTCCATTTTGTTGAGGAGTTCTAGGAGCTGAAAAGTTGTGATTAATTCCATTTTCATCACAAAATTTTGAAAAGCTTTGATTTTCAAATTCTTTGCCATGATCACTTCTTATGCTTGAAATACAAATTCCTTTTTCATTTTGTACCTTTTTGCAAAACTTTTCAAATCCTTTGAAAGCTTCATCCTTATATGCAATAAAAATAACAAAGGTATATCTTGAATAGTCATCAACAATAACAAGAGCATATTGATGGCCACCTAGACTAATGGTACTAATTGGACCAAATAAGTCCATATGCAAAAGTTCCAAAGGTCTAGTAGTTGAGACAACATTTTTTGCTTTGAAAGAAATCCTAGATTGGTTTCCCATTTGACAAGCATTGCAAATTTTGTTTTTCTCAAAATTGATTTTAGGAAGACCAATAACTAAATCTTTTCTTGAAACAATTTTTAGCAAGTTCATGTTTACATGACCAAGCCTTCTATGCCATAGCCATTGATTTTCACTAAAAGCAGGAAAACATTTTTCATTATTGGAATGTAAGGATTTCAAATTAACTATATAGACATTTTCATGTCTATGGCCAATGAATTTGATCTTGTTGCTCTTGATGTCTATAACTAGACAATGAGAGGTCTTAAATGTGACTTTATATCCTTTGTCACATAATTGACTAATGCTAAGTAAATTTGGCTTTAGGCCTTGTACTAGCAATACATTATCTAAAGTTGAGAAATCATTACCGACTTTTCCATGCCCGATGATCTTTATTTTAGTATTGTCTCCAATGGTCACAAGTCCACCATCTCTTAGAGTTAGCTCCTTGAATACGCTTTTATCACCGGTCATATGCTTCGAGCAACCGCTATCAAGGTACCAACAGTTACCTTTCTCCTTGGTGTGAAGGCAAATCTACATCACACAAGGATATACGATAGCATTTTTAGGTACCCAAAATTTCTTGGGTCCTTTGGGGTTAGTCCTTGAAAATACGATTCCTTTTGGGACCCATACTTTCTTAACAATATATGGTGCTCTATGAACATGTTGATGATGCACAATCCTAGCATTAAAGTCATAGAAATTTCTAGGAAATTTTACATGTGCATTCCTATAATCCTTAGGATGATAGTTCCTAGGATACATGATTCTATGGTAAGGGGTATGAAAATGCATGTCATTTCCAGAAAATGAACGATGATGCATTCTAGGATACATGCTAGCATATGTATGCAAGTTATTTCTAGAATAGCCATGATGGTGATTCCTAGGATGAGCATGAGCAGAATGCATTCTTTGATTATACGCATTGTTCCTAGAATGAGCATGATGATTATTTCTAGGGTGTGTATAAGCATTTCTAGAATGAGCATACAAATAAGCATGAGTATTTTTAGGATGCTTCAATTTAGTATGATCATTTAAGTTTCTAGACTTCCTCGAATTTATCAAGGGAGTGCTTTTAACAAGGTTAGGAGCTTTTGAAGTAGAAGCTCCATCTACACAAGAGGCTTTCATGAATAAGCTCTCTTTTGTTTTTTGTTTTCCCAATGGAGAATATCCTACACCAGATTTTCCTCCACTTAATCTTTGGGAAGAAAGCACTTCATCAAGTTTTTCTTTACCAAGCATAAGTCTAGATACAGTGCTGTTTAATTCAGAAATTTTATTTTTCAAATTCTCATTTTCATCTTTAAGAAAATCTTGAGACGAATTATACAGTAAAGATGATAATTTTTCTTTTTCTTCTCTAAGAACTATCATTTCTTTAGAAAGAGATGATACTTCTTTCTTAAGAACAGAATTTCTAGAATCAAATTTCTTTAATTCTTCATGCATTTCATTTATGACTTCTAGAAGTTCTTCACTACTAGTAACAATATTATTTTTTGAAGAGGGAGAAGAAGTTACCTCACTTTCATCATCGATTGCCATCAAACAAAGGTTGGCAATTTCTTCGTATCCGATTTCTTTGTCTGATGACTCATCTTTTTCGTCATCGCTCCAGGTAGTTGCTACCATAGCTTTCTTCTTGAAGCCCTTGTATGGTTTGCTTGAAACCGGACAGTCAGCTTTTATATGTCCTGGCTTCTTCCAGCCATAGCACATAAGTGGTTCCCTTTTTGAGGTGGAATCCTTTGAGTAAGGTTTCTTGCTTTTCTTCAAGAACCTATGGAATCGTCTGGTGATTAAAGCCATTTCACCATCCTCTTCACTGCTCTCTGCTTCTTGTTCTAATTCCTTTTCTTTGTTGCTCGTAGAAGCTTTGAGAGCAATTTGCTTTTTCTTCTTCTCATCATCATTGACGATGGGAGTCATTTCTTCCATCTCGTATGTCAATAATGACCCAAGCAGCGTCTCAACATCAAGCTTGTCAAGATTTTTGGCCTCTTGAATGGCTGTCCTCTTTGGTTTCCATTCTGGTGGCAGAGATCTCAAGATTTTTCTGGTTAGTTCAACTTCCTCAATATTCTTGCCAAGCAATTTTAAACCATTTATAATAGTAGTAAATCGTGAGTGCATTTCAGAAATGGTTTTGTTAGGAGACATCTTAAAAGATTCATATTCAGAAATTAGCATGTAAATTTTAGACTTTTTTACTTCACTTGTTCCTTCATATGTGACTTGCAGTTTGTCCCATATTTCTTTAGCAAAAACGCATGCAGAAATTTTGTTATATTCAGAAATATCTAATGCACAATGTAGCATGCTTGTTGCTCTGCTATTGAGAGACATCGTTCTACAATCCTCGTCAGTAAACTCAGTTTTGAGTTTAGGCATTGTATGAAGAGTCTCTCCAATAACTATTTCTTTTGAGGGAATTTTAGGTCCCTCTTCTATAATTCTCCATAGATTGTAATCTTGTCCTTCGACGAAGATTTTCATTCTATTTTTCCAATAGTTATAATTTGAGCCATTGAACAATGGTGGTCTAGTATAAGAGTGTCCTTCAGAGTAGCTATTTGCTGCCATTGGATCAACTCTAGGAATTTAAGCCTTATAAAGAGAACGAGGCTCTGATACCAATTGTAGCTCGAGGTTTCAACCCAAGAGGGGGGGTGAATTGGGTTTTTAAAATCTTTTGCGGAATTTATACTAGTTTATAAAAACTGATAAGCAACAAATAATTAATACAAGTAAAAAGCTGTAAATAAAGAGTTTAAGGAAAGAGGACAACAAATGAAAGCTTATTACAACAGAAATGTCTCTCTTTCAAAGTAAAGCTTGAAGAAATGGCTCAATAAGATTATCTCAAAGCTTGTTGTGTTTCAAGAGTATAAAAACTTGATTATATGAGATCAACTCTTTTTGAATATTTGCTTCTTGTTTTTGAATGCTTTTCTGAATGGGCTTATATAGTAATCAATTAATATGGCCGTTTTGGACTTTAATTTGAAAAAGATTTACTTTAAAACGTTCAGATTTGGAGTCCAACGGTCATATTTTTGAACTACCAGTCGACTGGGTTCACTTGAAAAATACACGTTTTTAGACCTTCTGGGTATCCAGTCGACTGGTATATATCATCCAGTCGACTGGGGACTTTCTGTCCATTTTACCAGTCGACTGGGTTGAATCATCCAGTCGACTGGGATATTACTGGTCAATGTACCAGTCGACTGGGTTAATTCATCCAGTCGACTGGATACCTTCTGACCCATATACCAGTCGACTGGTATATGTACCCAGTCGACTGGGTTGTCTTCCAACCTAGTTTTTCTTCTGTTTTTTATTAAAAACATTTAAAATTAATGGTTTTAGAAAAACCTTTTGTGATTGAGCCATTTAACAAGCTAATACAATGTATGAGTGAGACTTACATTGGTTCTAAACCTTAAGACCTATACTAGATCTTCAGTCTTCACTTGATACTTGATTTGGTTCGAGTTTTTGCACTTTGTTCCTTGGTTGAATGTGTTTGATCCTTAATACAACTTAGTTTAAACATGTTAGTTAAATAACAGTTGTGTTTTGCCATCATTAAAATACGGGCGAGGGTCAACACCAACCTATTCTTCCAAGAGATAATAAGATTGCATGAGGTACCAAAGTTGATTACTTCTGATCGAGACACCAAGTTTTTATCCCACTTTTGGAGAATTTTATGGAGAAGGTTTGACAGAGCCTTAAATTTCAGCAACACTAGCCATCCGCAAACAGACGAACAAACTAAGGTTGTGAACCGCACATTAGGCAACTTGCTTCATTGTATTGCAGGAGATAAGCCGAAGTAGTGGGACCCGGCTCTAGCTTAGGCCGAGTTTTCCTATAATAATATGGTGAATAGTTCTACTAGAAAGACATCGTTCGAGGTCTTGTATGGAAGAACTCTGAAGCTTGTTGTAGACTTAGCAAATCTGCCCAAGTTACCTAGGGGCAGCATAGCAGCCGAGCACTTGGCCGAGTGGGTAGAGACAACTCATGAAGAGGTTCGTCAGCATCTCGAGGTACTTATGCTAAGTATAATGAGAATGCAAATAAGGGTCAGAGATCAAAGGTTTTCCAAGAGAGAGACTTGTGATGGTGTATCTACGCAAGGGGCGACTACCGATTGGAACATTAGGAAAACTACAAAACAAAAAGTTTGACCTTGCAAAGTTCTCAAGAAGATAAATGATAATTCCTATGCTGTTGATCTTCTGGAGGACCTAGCAATTTCTTCGACGTTCAATGTGGCGGACATTTTTTAATATTTTCCACCAAAAGGGGATAGAACCTAACTCGAGGACGAGTTGTTTTCAAGAAAGGGAGACTAATGTAGGACATAATAATTAGTATTTTATTTTGTTTTCCTTTCCTTATTAGGATTAACTTTAATTTCTCTAAAACTATTTTCTTTATTAAGATTAGGTATGTTTACTTTTCTACTAGGACTCTATGTTTACTTTACTACTATGACTAGATTTACTTCTTTTACAAGGAATAATATTTTCCTATCACTATAAATAGGTGATCCCATTATTATATTTTTCAGAACTTTGATCAATAGAATTATTAAGAGAAATTCTCTCTAAACTCTGTGAAGTGTTATCTTTGCAACCTATGAGTTGGTGTTCTATCTTTGAGTAAGAAACGATGTTTTCTTCTCCATTCTAGGGTGCGCCCAGAAGAAAATGGTTGAAGACACTGTTCTTCTTTCCTCCTTGGTGCGCTAAGGTTAAACTCAAGTCTTCCACTACGTCAATTTCTGTCGTAGAATTGTGAGAATGCAAGCAAGATAACAGTAGAAGGGTAATTTTTCATTGGCAGATTAGTTGCAAAGCTGTGAGAGTTAGCTTTTATATTATTCTTAACCAGTTTTCTAAGGCAGAGTGAAGATGATTTTTCTTCGAGTGGTACTGCATTGATAGTATTGCACTAAGATGGCTACTCTCAAGTTCTTGTTTATGGCAATCAGAATGGAAAGGTGAAGTGCTCAACTCTCAAGTTTTTTCCTGTGGAACTTTATGGAAAATGTATTGAGTCAATATGCAGCTTAAAGAATGGATCTTGTTTTCCTTGTAGTATTTACTATGTATTTATGTCATTATGTGGTTGTCCCCTAACCTTTTGTTGTCTATATGCCTCAAATTGCTTAACAGACTCCCACCTTACTGTTCTTGTTTTCCATTTGTTTCTAAATCGGTTAGTGTTAGCTAGGTTTGTCTTTTATAATTTTAAATTTTAAATGGCTGAGGCTTCTGTTGTATAAAGCTGTTAACTGTAGTCTGTTTGTCATTCATCTAATGGATTAATTATCTCTTCATATGGTGAAGAGCAGGATATGATACACCAAGTGCCTATGACTTTAGATTGGCTGTGGAGATAAGCACGAAGAAATGGGATGTTGCTGCTGTTGTTCTTCAAAAGGGGCTGAATTAAATAGTATGCAATCATACTATTATTTCAGTATGATTTTTCGCTCACCTTTAGATGCTTCTTTTCTCTATTTTACTCTTATTTAACCTTGAGTAAAAATTTCACCTTTAGATTCTTTTTTTTTTTCTTTTCATACAATCATACCTTATTTTGTCTGCATAAAATTAAAATAGAGTCATATTCCATAAAGAACAATTTTATTTGCTTTCCAGGTTAACATATGATTACTAAACAATCTTAAGTTGAATTGATCAGTTTTATTTACAGTCTTAAGTTGAAAAATAATGTATTTTTTGTTCTTTTTGGGTATGCACCTTTCTCATCCTTAACTTCTCTGATAATATCATAGCTAAAGAGTCGGCTTACTTTTAGGTATGCACCTATCTTTCATGAAGCTTGCATGTACTTGAAAGGATGCTATATAGAAGAATGTAAAGATTCGTGGTCTTATCATTACTCTTTTAGGGTGGCTTATTATAGGGTGGCTCGAGTTATCCCTTTTCTTTCGCTTATCTTCTATTCCATTCTCATCTTATCCCTTCCAATTCTTCTCCCTGGTTTGGCATCCAAACTCTCAAACTTAATGTAAATTATTCAAATTTAAGTTTTATGTTTCTCCAAAAATGCTTATGTCACTATGTTGGCTTTTTCATCATAATCTTATGTTTGATTTACACGTCAATAGTTATAACTACATGAAAATTGAATATATTTGCAAACATATGGGTGAGACATGTAAATCTGTGTAAATGACACCTCTCTATTTTTTCTTTTTTTTCTTTTTCCTTTCCATCTTTTATACGATTTTCATCCTCTTTTCGTAAGCCTTGAATTTTTTTACTACTACTACTAAAAATTAAGTTCATTTTGAAAGGAGGGAAGAGAGCTAGACACATGGCAATCTAAAAGAATTTTATTGTTGTTTGCGGAAATGTTTTCAATTGCACCCCATTGTAAAAATGCCACTGAATATAAGTTTTGACATTTTAGATAGATCTTTAGTTTATGAAAATTACGATAATGACTTGGAGTATGAAATAACCCTATCAAGCTTTATTTCTTATAAATTCAAGTCTTTAATAAATAATTTGAAATTTTTATTTCTCTAATTTAAATAAAGTTTCTCATTACCTATTGGTTATTTTTAATTACAAATTTTTGAAATAAAACTGTGTTTAAGAAATGAATAAGTTATAAAAAAACTATTTATTATTTTATATTGTGAAATCTTATTATATAAATAATTATGTATTTATATAATTTAAAAATTCATGATAACTCCAATTTCAGTTTCAGTTGAATCAAGAGTTTGCATAAACTTTTAGTAATATATTTTGGACAACAATAGATTAATTCAATGATACCAATAAAAAATAATAGATTGGAAACAACTCAATTATCGTCAAGTGGCTATCGATTATAACCACAATTTCTTCCCTTACTTTGAATTTTATTATATCAACCTCTCTAACATTTTTTTAATATATTTTCTATATCTAAATCAACACAAAACAAACTAATATATTAAAAAGTTACATTAGAATTAGATTTTTCTAGTAGAATTAGATTTTTAAAATTATAAAAGAAATAATTCAATCAAAAATTAAACACAAAAAAATTATCAAACACATATTTCAACTTTTTTTATATGAGTGATTGAAGCCAAAACAAGAAAGAAAAAACCATATAATACACATTCATTGAAACAATACATTGTCACTCATTAACAAAAATCTTAAACTGGTAGAAATAAATAAATTTTCTTTTCTCAAATGTAAGTATATAAACAATATTATTTTATAAAAATATTTATAAACTAAATTATCTAAATAATAAATAAAAAAATCATTTCAAAACCCCTGCAATGTCGGGCATTACACTACTTGGTATTAAAATAGGATATACAGTTGTAGTTTTTATTATACTTAGCAATTCAAATAATTTGCAAGAGGTATAACTTGGTAAAGTTTGTCCATGCAGGGGAAAAATGTAAAGATCTGCAGTCTTATCATTACTATCTTAGCTAATTAGATTACAAGGAGGAATTATTCATTACTAGTTTATAAAACTATTGTGAGGTTGGATATGATATCTAAATTGATTGCAGTTTTTTCTTCTTTTTTTTTTATCAAAAATGTAAAAAAGTTGAAACTTTGGACTTGTAAAACAATATGCTGCAAGGGTACATCCCAAAAGTCATTGGAAACCTTTCTAGCTTGAAGATTTTATGTTTGGATAGTAATCAGCTTTCAGGTTCCATACCTTTCAGTATCTTCAACATATCTTCATTGGAAGGAATTTATCTCAGTGATAACCAGCTTTCAGGTTCTGTATCTTCCATCCTGCTCAACACATCCTCACTGTGTCTAATTGATTTCAGCGCTAATGACCTCTATAGTCCTCTCCCATCATATATGTTCGATCACCTTCCTAACATTGGAACCTTTTTCTTGGACAATTACCATCCAGTCTATCTAAATGTATATAGTTATCATTGACTAACAATTATTTCGAGGGAAGCATACCTACAGAAATAGGGAATTTGACTATGCTCAAAATGTTATTTCTGGCATGAACAACTTTCACAGTACGTCTAATTAGCATGCGTTGCTAAGGAAATATTTTATTTGCTTTGTTATTGCATACTGCATAGCGTTTACATAGTTTTCCACGGTAAAACGATTGCTAGTAGACAAATAAATTTTGTTTTTGGTTGCATTAATTTCTACCAGGTGAATATTAGAATTTAGAAAGGACTGTTTTTCTATTTGTGAATATGTTTTGCTCTCTTTAGATGTATCACCAAAGATAAACTGCTAGCTAGATACTTTATTTTCGGCAAACTAGCTAGATATGTTATTATTGTCAAGGCAATGTTACTTGCAACAATTAATGTAGATTCATCTGACAGAGAAATAGGTAAAAAGAAGAAACCCAGAATTGAATCTTCTGTTTGTTCTCAACCACTGCCCACAGACAGGATTAGATTTTTCTGATTCAATAGTACACCCAAGATATGATAGATTCTTTATTCTTTACAAATGTTCACTATCATAGATGGTGGAATTCCCCAACAGATCGGTCATTGTAACGACCTATCCCGAGCGGATCCACTCAAGATGGTATTGTCACTTTTGAGAATGAAACATGACTTATATACAATAACTATTGCATTAATAATCTGAAAGTAATTACAAACATTTGCCTTAACTCTTTTATAGAGGAGATATAACTCTTTCATTTACAATACTTACAAAAATATACAAACATTTACAACTACACATGAATATGTACAACACTTTTTACAATATACAACTATTGTTTTCATTTTCTTTCTTCATTTCTTTTCATTCTTTATTTTATTTTATTTTATTTTCTTTCTTTCTTGTATGAAGATGCCAACCACAAGGACTTACCTAAATACTTACGTTGAGTCTCAAGTCAGGAATCTACTGATCTTGTCCGCGGCCTGAAATTTATATAAATATTGGGGAATGAGTTTCACAAGCTCAATGAATTTCAATTTACTAGAAATACTCGATTTGTATACATTTAGTCATAATTTAATCACAATTTGTATAGATAATTCAAAGCTTTTATTCATTTATCAATTCTCATATCCCATCATTTCTCATGTATTTCAATTTTCATATTGATCTCATTTATGATATAATCACATATATTTCAATCAACTTATAGATATCATTTATGATACCATTTTAATCATCTCTTCATCACAATTACCTTATCATATGACGTTCACTTTCATTTCATCACAATATTTATAATCATCTTGATGTTTCAACATCTCAACAATTAAAAATAAATAAATGTGAATGCATAATAATCTCTTTTTACTTCCACATCTCATCATTTTAATTTCTTTTTCACATCACATAACACCATATCTCATCCATACTATCACAAATATGGATAATTTCATCCGTTTTTGGGTATCCATACCAGTCTCTAGTACAACTTTTGGGAATGTCTCCCCACGTGTCAACATGTTTATATCCAGACCAATCATGGTTCTAATCTTCCCCGGGACCACATACCACAACTCAATGAGTGGCTTAACAATGTATATGAACAATAACATTCAAATAATCATAGTGTATCATCATATAATTCAAATCATTTTCTTTTCATAAAGTCTCCAATTCATTCTATAATTATCACTTATCTTTTCAAAGATATATTTTTCATCAATTCTCATCTTTTTTCATAAGAATTTACTTATCCTTTCAAGGATACAGTTTCATCAATTTACCATATATTCATATTTTCAATCATATCATGAATCATACTTCTATTTAATCATCAATTAACACATATCATGTATTTCATCAAATCAAACATATTCATATGTATATGATAGCTTTTTTCATCATATAATTCATTTTCAAGTTTATTTATATTTTTAATTCTTTTCACTTACTAATAGTAAATTGACTCACTACGTAGCACTAACACTATCCGTAGATCACCTCTTTGCCTTGGTGCTCCTCTCAACAATAGCACTAAATTGTTCACCACCACCTAACCATAATATCTCATCAATTTTACTATCTCATTATTCAATTTATACCTTGAACCAGGTTACTTTCGTGAATATGTATGCATGCTCATCTTTACTCAAATTCAAAGTTTTGATGAAAATCTTTTTCTTTTAGCTTGAATCCAAGTTCAAATTCTTTTTAAGAAAAGTACAAGAATTAAATCATCAAAATAGAAATCTTATAATCAAATTCTTGAAATTTAACTTTCAAAAGCTTTTTCTTCAAAATTCTCGAATTTTTTCAGTGAATTCGTCAATTTTCAACACACGATTGTGAAATCCTTAGGTTTTCTAATGTTTGAGAGCTTTTTCTTAAGAGAGAGAAAGAGAGTGCTTTTAGAGAGAGAAAATAAAATTCAAAATGTATGAAATGATTTTTAACTACTCAAAGTGCTTTATATATGAAAACATTTTGTCTAACCAACCAATTGGTCACTAGTGCACATTTGAAAATTACCAATAAAAGCACTTAAACCGAACCAACTAACCGTCTGGGTCACCAACCGACCGCCTGGTCAATTGATCCACCCCTCACCAACCGACCGCTCAATCGACTGGTTGGGTCACCAATTGATCGATCGATCGAACTGTTCACCCAAACCAGTCAACCGCCAATCATTCAAACTTTTCAAACTATCAGTTGGCTCAACAGCTGATCGGTCCACTCTACCAATCGATCGGCCAGCCCCACTAACTGACCGACTAACTGACCAATTGGATTACCTGTCAGCCGTACGGTCAACCGTTCCCCTCTTTTTTGCATTTGAAAATTTTACCTTTCTTCCTTAAAAATTTTCCTAACTCTTTTTCTTCAAATCTGATCAACATCTTTCTTCAAAAATTATTTAAAACTCAACTTTTCAATTCACATGTATGCATGTTAATACAAAATAATTTCACAATTTTCTTATTTACTCTTATATTAAAGGTTCGGGTATTACATTCATCTTATAGGTCTAGAGATATTAAGCCCACCACAGAGCGTAACAGGGCGTATTCTTTCTTTTATTAGGAACTTGACCAAGCTTCAGCTTCTTGACCTTTCCTATAACAACTTGATAGGTTCAAAATATCCTTGCTTCCCATTTTAAGAATCTAGCTAATTTTTCTTATAAAATAATGTAATATAAGGGACCTGCAGAATAACTTTATCCCATCAGTATGATCATTAAGTTACAATTGTTAGCATTTGTGTTGTATTGACCATAATTTGACTTGAAGCACTGAAATCATGTTAAAGCCACTAGAATAATGAGTGGGTGACCTAACTTGCAGGAGTAATACATCAGAGATTGGTAACTTGCAAAATCTAGAGACAGTATTTTTGGCAGTAAATAGTATTACCGGCCTCATTCCTTTTACAATTTTCAATATCTCAATTATGGTAAACATAGCGTTATCTGGAAATCGCCTCTCAGGCCATCTTCCATCAAGTATAGGGCTCTTGCTATCAAATCTTAAGCAGCTTCTCCTCGGGGGAAACAAACTCAGTGGACTAATTCCCAACTCAATTGCCAATGCTTCTCAGATCACTACCATAGAGTTGTCCTCCAATTCATTCTCTGGTTTTATTTGGTGGTTTAAGAAATCTAAAGAGGTTTTACCTTGAAGATAATAATTTAACCAGTGAACCTTTGTCTCCATAATAAAATTTTCTCTCATCTTTGATTAATTGTAGATATTTGAGGACTCTAGCTTACAAGGTAATCTTTTGAATAGCTTTCTCCCGATTTCCATAGGAAATCTCTCTACTTCTCTTCAATAACTTTCTGCTTCAGATTGCAAAATTAAGGGTTTGATTCCTAGAGAATTTGATAACCTAAGCAACTTGACATTCTTAAGCCTACAAAACAATGAATTGAGCAGAACTATTCCAACTACATTTGGAAGATTACTCAAGCTACAATTCTTGTCTCTTCAAGATATTAAATTACAAGGATCTATCCCTTAAGAGTTATGTGATTTGGAGGGATTGGTTTACTTATTTTTAGCTGGAAATAGGCTTAACTGATTAATTCCTGGATGCTCGGGTAATCTCATTTCTTTAAGAACACACTCATTAGGCTCCAACAAATTTACCTCCCTTATACCCTTAACCTTTTGGAGGCTTAAAGATATCTTGCACGTAGACTTGTCATCAAATTCTCTAAATGGCTCTCTCCCAATAGATATCTCAAATTTGGGGGCTGCGATAGCTATAGATTTGTCAAGGAATCAGTTAACAGGTCATATTACAACCAGCATTAGGGACCTCAAAAATCTAGCTAATCTTCCTTATCAGAAAATAGATTGCAGGGTCCTATTCCTCAATCATTTGTTGAATTGATAAGTTGGGAATTTTTGGATTTGTCAAGTAACAATCTTTCTGTATTTATTCCCAAGTCCTTAGAGAGACTCTTGTATCTCAAATATTTCAATGTGAGTTTCAATAGACTACAAGGTGAAAGTCTTAGTGGAGGACCATTTGAAAACTTCTCACTTGAATCATTTAAGGGGAATGAAGGGCTGTGTGGTCGACCTGCCCTGCAAGTCCCTCCATGCAAAATTGGCATTCCTCGACAATTGAAGACAGCTAGAGAATCATATTGACATATGTTTTACCGGCAGTGGCATCAGTACTATTGGTACTAGCCCTAATTATTGTTTCATAAGATGCTGAAAAAAAATAGGAAAATTCCCAACTGAGGAAGATATGTCAATTCCAGCACCCTTGAGAAGATTTTCGTACCGTGAACTTCATCAAGCAACCAATGGAATTATTGAAGGCAACTTGCTTGGTACAGGGAGTTTTAACTCAGTATACAAAGGAAGCCTTTCAGATGGAGCAGATGTTGCTGTAAAGGTTTTCAATTTACAGTTAGATGGAGCATTTAGGAGTTTCCACACAGAGATTTGTGCAACGTTCACCACCAAAATGTTCTGAAAATCATCAGCAGTTGCAGTAACATTGAATTTAAAGCCTTGGTGCTCCACTTCATACCTAACTGGAGCCTTGAGAAGTTGTTATATTCTCAAAAAGTATTTTCTGGATATCCTACAGAGGTTGAACATAATGATATATGTCGCTTCAGTGCTAGAATATATCCATCAGGGTTAAACTATACAGGAGATTCACTATGATTTGAAGCCTAGAAATATCTTGTTAGACGAAGATGTGGTTGCCCATGTGGGTGACTTTGTCATCTCAAAAATTTTAGGTGAAGAAGATTCTATGAAACAAACTATGAATCTGGCCACTATCGGGTATATGGCACCAGGTTGCCTTTAATTTACAATCAGTGAATTCATTTTCTTTACACATAAACAGATGTATATATGTAGTTTTTGCGTAGATAATTAACTTTAATCATTTTCATCTCTACCATGAAACAGTATTGAATATTTTGATGATGGATTAAAACTTAGAGTATGGCTTAGAGGAAAGGTTTCCTTAAGAGGTGGTGTGTACAATTATAGTATTCTTGTGATGGAAACTTTCACACGAAAGAAGCCTACAAACGAAATGTTTGAATTTGATATGAGCCAAGTGTTAGATGAAAAAGTCATTAACTCACACAATAGTTCAAGTTATAGATTCCAATTTGCTGAGCGAAGAGGTAGAATACTTTGCAGCTAAGAAGAATTGCATATCATCCATTACGCAATTGGCCCTCAAATGTTCAGCAGATTTACCAGAGGAGAGGATAAATATGGAAGATGTTCTTGCTTCTCTCAAGAAGATCAAAACAAAGTTTGTGAAGGATGTTGAGTGGGCTTAGTATGAGAGGATTTATGACTATTTATAGTTTTGAAAACATTATAGTTATTCAACTCCATGTCAAAAGGCATGTATGTGAAGTATATTACCTACAAAGAAGTGCTGAAAGGTATTAGGTATATGACTACTCAAGATTATTATAATGTTAGATAACTCATGCATTATATAACCACCTTATTTATCATGTGTTTTTCCTAGCTTACAAATTTATCAACTCTGGTTCATGGCTCGGTGCTTTTCCTCACATAGGAGTCGAGTTCACATAGAAGCAAACCACATTGCAAATTGCGAGACCATCATTTGTTAAAGCATATGTAAATTCATTTTCATTGTTGGTGTTATCAAAGTAAAATACAACAGAAAATATTCATACATATTGAATCCGAAATTCTATGACAGTTTAATTTTCTTCTTGATCCAATCATTCTAAACATTGCCGATGGTCGTGTGTGTGATCATAATTACGGAAAACACTATTACCACAACCCAAGAACCTTACTATTGTTCTCAAAAAAAGTATGTGTGTTTTCTCTCTCTAGAATTACAGTTTCTCTCTATAACAAAGCCACCTTATATCTGTAATTTTTTGTACTTTTTTCAGACAAAAAAACTGTTTTATAATAGTTGATTTTTCTGTCCAAGAAATAAAGTTCATTTTGATATAGAGTTAGCTTCCTTCAATTTTTCATGTAACTGGGCTAAATGCTAGGCGGATCAAGCTGCCTGTCATGGGCACTTGACCCAACCTAATAATTCCTAAAATTGGTTTATTTCCTATCAACTTAAGTTTTTTGGATCATTGGTAACTCAACATAGTTTTAAAAGCAAAAAAGTCATGTTTGAATCTTGGTGACCCCCAATTTGATTTGTTTACGAATAAAAAAAAATGTTTAACTTCATCTTCTTATTTGGGTTATACTTGCATCTGTTTGCAGGTTTCACGTGCTAGCTCAAATTGTTTCTATAGGGTCTATACAAGTGCGGAGGTTGGGGGTTGAGAAAGTGTATTTAAGCTTTAAATATACTGTTGGTCCATTTTCTATTAGCTTAAGTTTTGAGATTATTGGTAACTAACATCATTTAAGACTGTTATAGTCCCTTAGATTTGTCTTTTTATTTATTTTTTTAAAATGATTCAAACTGAATTTGGAGGAAAACGAACAAAAAAGAAGAAATTGCCAAAGACATGCTGCATGAAACTGTGGAGGTAATTTATCTTCAATATTCAATTCAAACAAAAGATGGAAAAGTTGCATGAATCCATGTCTAATTCATGCCCATAATTGGTGCTAAAATCACAATGGAAGATGTGGTATGAAAGTGTAAGGAATAAATACCTCGTTATAAATTATGCCACTATGTATCTGAATGGATAAGGGTATAACAAGTACTTATGGGCATTTCAATTTTCATGAAAGGAGCTCTCATAATAAACTTCCATTCAAAATTTGTGCTAGCCAATTATTGATGTTTTAGCAAACTATGGGATTTAATCCTTTTCGATAAAAAATAAACTTCAATTCAAAAGTTGCATAAATCCATGTCTAATTCAGGCCCATAATTGGTACGAAAATGCAAAGGAAGATGTATGAGAAGGGAAGAAATAATCTTGTTATGAACGAATGATTGTCACTTTTGAGCAAAATCAGATCTATTAGGCCATTAAATAATTCACCTCACTGCACCTGCAGCCTGTGTCCCTTCGCACTATTCTATCTTGTGATACAAAAAGATGAAGCAGTTACCCATAATCAACCACAACTGTAAATCTTGCAACTAATTTTAAGAAAATAAAATCAGGTAGTGTTATTTCCTTAAAAAAAAAATAAAAAAAAATCTTGTAAGTGTCAGGGTAATTATGTGCTCAAGTCAAACAAGCATCACCATCAAAGTTAATCGAAAAGGATAGTGATTATTGGATATTGAGTGGTTTGCATCAAACACAAACAACTCAATACACAATAAATGCCATCAATCGATGGAAAAACAATCTTCAAATCTCCGAAAAGAAACTTAAAAATGATACTATTTCCATTAACTCGTCAAACAAACAGAAGTCAACCAACCAAGAATCTACTAGAACAACAAATTCAAGACATTCATTTAAATAAAAATAAAAAAAGAGAAGGAAAAATTAGAAAATTTAATGTACCAATAAAATACTTCGAATAAGAAACCTACATCCACGAGAGGGGTTTAAAATCAAACCTTTCTTCATAAAATGTAGAGACAAGCACTTCTAGAGGGATGAATTTCAACTTCTGCTCAATTCCAATCTCAAAACTCCAACTCCATGCTTCATATAAAAACTAAGTAACTCTCAAAAATTGAAAATAAATAGAAAAATGGAAAGAATTACAAGTATCATCGAAAGGGACAAAAAGAACTACAATATTTGAAAGCGTGGAATTCAATTGCAATTAGAACTTAGAATAAGTCTTTCCTCAAAATATAATTAACAGACAACACCAAAGGGACAAAAAAACTACAATACTTATCAGCATGAAATTCAATTAGAATTACAATTTAGAATAAGTCTTTTCTTTAGAAACCCAATGGACAGGAACCATTGAAGGAACAAAAAAAATTACAACGTTTGACAGTATCAGTCAAATAGAATTAGGGCTTATAATAGGGTTTATTCAATTAGAATTAAAATTTAGAATAATTTTTTCTTCATAAAACCAACAGACAAGCATCACCAAAGGGACAAAAGAATACAATGTTTCCCGATATGAAATTCGATTACAATTAGAATTCAGAATTAGTTTTTTCTTCAAAAAACTAACGGAAGGGCACCAACGAAGGGATAAAAAAAATACAATATGTAGCATTGAATTTAATTGCAATTAGAATTCAGAATTAGTATTTTCTTTAGAAAATCAATGGACAGACACCAAAAAAAATAACAAAAAAATACTATGTTAGCTAGCATGGAATTCAATTGAAATTAGAATTCAGAATTAGTTTTTTCTTAAGAAAACCAACGGACACGCACCATTAAAGGGAAAATATGAAAAAATACAATGTTTGCCATTATGGAATTCAATTGAAATTAGAATTCAGAGTTAGACTTTTCTTCAGAAAAATCAATGGACAAGCACCACCGAAGGGACAAAACAAAATACAATGTTTTCTACATGAAATTCAATTAGTATTAGAATTCAAAATAAGTCTTTCTTTAAAAAAAAAAACCAATCGACAAGCACCACCGAAGAGACAAAAACAATGCAATGTTTCCCAACATGGAATTCAATTGCAATTGGAATTCAGAATTAGTCTTTCGTTCATAAAACCAATGGAAATGCACCCTTGAAGAGACAACAAACTACAATATTTACCAGCATGAAATTTAATTGCAACTAGAATCCAAAAATAGTGTTTTGTTTATAAAGCCAATGGACAAGCACCCTTGAAGAGACAACAAACTATAATGTTTACCAACATGAAATTTAATTGCAACTAGCATCCAAAAATAGTGTTTTGTTTAGAAAATCAATGGACAAGCACCACTGAAGGAAAAAAATAATAAAATGTTTACTAGCATGGAATTCAATTGAAATTCGAATTTAGAATTAATCTTTTCTTCATAAAACCAATGGACATGCAATAATGGTGGTGAAAATTTTGTAAAAGGAAGGCGGTTGATGATGATGATTTGGAATAACAGAATTGTGCAGGAGAAAGCTGATTGGAAGCACCAATTAATATAGGAATGTATTAAGATCTTGATAGGTTCAAGATCCTAAACCCGGATTCAAGAGAGTGAGAAGAGAAAAGAAGTTTTTAGAGAGAAAAGATATCGATTTCTTATTGCTTGAATACTGCAAATAAATATTACAGCTATTTATGCTACAACAGATTACTAGTTTCTTACAATCAGATGATAACTCAACTAACTAACTTTGCAACTAATTCTGTTACAAGGCTAGCTGTCTTCTAACTAATTTTCCCTCTCTGATTCCTTTACTATGGTATTCTCTTCCTATCTCCTTTATAGTCCTTGAGTAATCCATGTTTGCTACCGTAGTCTTAGTGATCTTCTAAGTGTGACAATAGGTATTGTATTACTCCCTTTTATAATATCTTTGCTTGTTCTTATTGACTTAGTAGTGCTGGTGTTGAGCTTGCAAGCTTGTCCTCTTGATCCTCTTTCTCCATCATATGTATCAAACCTTTAGATTTTTCTTAGGATGGTTGTTTGTTCTCAAGGAACGCAAAGATCGCGATCTAGACCTTTCAATTAATTTGATCAAGTTCGTCCATTTTCTTTATAAAGAGAAGGGGTTTTGGAGTTTGAGTATCATTTCTAAAAAAAATTTCATTTCATACTCATTGGAGCCCTCGGTACTTCCTCTTTACTTCGACAGTTTTTTGTTGCTCCTTCTCGACATTCTTTTTTCCTTGGTAAGCTATTCTTCGTTTCTCTTTACAAAATGTCTTCTTCAATTACCGTTTCTAGTAGTAGTACTGAAAGTGAAAAAGTGGGGAGTTTGTCTGAGGTCAAGATGGATGACAACCCTCGAGTTGATAAGTTGAGCCAACCTACCATGGACAAGGCTATACCCTCAGGAGTCCGAGGCTGAGCCAAATCATACCTTGAATGATGTCCAGGATGAAATGGCTAAGGATGCTCAGAACATAACTGAGGACAAAGAGAATAAGTTAAAGAGTGGTTAACTCTACCATATTAGAGAGAAGTACCGAATTCCTTTGAAATATTCTCTTAGGGATATTGCAATAAGGGAGAGGACTTGTGATGCACGGCGTGATGATCTTTCTTTTGAGTTGCACTTTTACTAGGAATCTCTTAAAGAGGGGCTTAATTTTCCTTTTCATCCTTTTTGTTTTTATGCTTAGTCCTGAATTATTATCAAATCACGTTGGAACAGCTTGTAACCAATTTCGTGCCTTTGTCAATAAAATTTATTTACGTATGCATGAAGTTCAAAGGGGTTATGACATTAGACCTCTTCAAGAACCTTTTTACTCTTAATCACCCTACGGAAGATGGTTGGATTTATTTTACTCAAAAGGCCAAGAGGTCAGTGATGAAGAAGATTTTTACCTCGGTCAAAAATTGAAAAAATAAGTTCTTCTTCTTTCAGAGTAATGTAGAATTTGAGATCCCGAGAGTGTTGGACTTGACCTTTTTGAGAAAATCTCTATACCCTTCTCTTAGCCTTAAAGAAGAGAAAACTCTAAAGAATATTGTGGGCGGAGCTGTTATGGCTTCGGTAATAGATGATAATGATTCCTTGGCTAGATTCAGACTATGCCCTCAGGAGGGTACAAATTGTTTTTAACTTGATGTTTTTTTGCTCTTTTTTCTTTTTTGACTCGATGGTCTAATACATTTTATTTTCTTTGCAACCATGCCTCCTAACATGTCTCAGATCTTAAAGGAGACAAAGAGGAAGAACATAGCTCAAATTCTCGATGAGGATAGTTTGAGCACGAAGAAGAGGTGACAAGGGACCTCTGGTGTTGATACTTCATCGGTTGCTACTCTTGTGGTTGCCTATCTGGAAAGGGATTTACTTGCTGGGCATAGTTTTACTATTTTGGGGTTAGGGTCCCCTTTTGCTGATCCTCTACCTCGCCCATCAAGGTCCAAGGTCTTCCTTCCTGATTGGTTCGTAAAAGTCACAAACTTAGTCATGGGTAACTCTCGAATTGGTCAGGAGCACTTGATCAAGGGTATCCCCCTAAAGATAAGGTGGAGCTTGCTGCCGAGGCCTTTGAGATCTTAACCAACATGGTTGCGGAGCTTATGTCCAAGGTGTTTACATTTTCCTTTTCTTTTGCCTTGTTTTTCATCTGAAGTATTTGACTGATATTTTTTCTTTCTTTCTCAGGCTAGTGTCAGCCTAGGTGAGTTGTCTTGATAATTTTCTTAAATGAACAAACAGCTCTGCTCACCTCGGGTCAGAGGTCACGGCCAAAGACGACCAGATAACGCTCTTCGAGGCTCGATTATCTGGGGTTTAAGAGATGATTGATGCTTTAAAAGTTGAACTCCAAGAGGCTAAGAAAAACATTATAATAGAGTTTCATGCTTCTAATACTATGTGGGCTTCATTAGCCGAAGTTAGTGAGAGGGCTATGAAGGAATACAAGTCCTCTTCAGACTTCAATCTGTATGTGATTAGCGAGGCAAGGGGCTATTAACTCCATAGTTTTGAGGTGGCTAAGCCAAGTTTGCTAAGTCTTATCTTGACCTGGACCTTTACGGGATCGAGATCTCAGATGATGAGAGCATAGTTGCTGGAGACAACCCGAAGACCGAGGCTGGATAGAAGGTTGGCACCGTGCCTAAAAATTTTGAGGCTTAGGGTCCTTATCATTTTCTTTGATATTTTGTATTTGGACTTCGTGCCCCTCCTGGTGTTCTGAACTTTCTTATTATCAATGGAACTGGACCTTTTTTGTCAATCTTTTTTTGAGCATGTGTTGGTTGTTCAATGTTCTTTAACACTTTAACTTAGAGAATTTGTAAGAGTT
This sequence comes from Bretschneidera sinensis, assembly GCA_023935145.1. NCBI lineage: Eukaryota > Viridiplantae > Streptophyta > Magnoliopsida > Brassicales > Akaniaceae > Bretschneidera > Bretschneidera sinensis. Next base: position 28,319,167 of record CM043705.1, on the reverse strand, counting down.
CTAAGGTTTAGCACCTAAGAACTTTGAGTCGTGATACCTTCTTTTGCTAAAGGTTTATTGAATTCGAGTCGATGTGTTCAGCACACCATTTTTGGGTTTGTACATAGGTCGATGAGGTGGAATGCTAAGAGCATTCCTCTAGGAGTATTGGAGCATATTGAGCAAGAGGTAATATGTTTGGCGCATTATACTCGGATGTACTGGAAAATATTGACCAAGGAGGTGAAAAACTCAACGAATTCTCCTCGGGTGTAAGGCTCCTATGAGGGCCATGAGCCTTGATAAATCGAAGTCCTTATGCGTTAGTAGTTAACGGCTTTTGTTGCGTTAATGGCTGATGGCTTTGTTCTACACTAAGGTTATTGAACTTTGATTGCATGAATGAATTTATTTTATTAAAAATATGTCGAAGCTACAAAGAAGTAAGAGAAAATACATTACTGGTAGAACCTTTATAGGTTCTCGGATTTCAAAGTTATTGGTAAAGGGGTTCCATTGAAATTTTCAGGTTCGAATGTGCAAGCTCGATAGATTCTCTGAATATGGTAGGGCCTTCCCAGTTTAGAATTAGTTTTCCTTTTTCTCGTGGATGAAGGACTTTCTTTTTTCTGAGCACCAATCCACCAAGTCTTAACATCTTATCCTTAATTCTGGAATTGTAATATCGAGTTACTCTTTGGTGGTAAGCAACAAGTCTGATCCAACCCTTGTTTTATATTTCATCAATCAGATCAACATTCATCTTGAGATTTTCTTCGTTGTCCTCACGGTTGAAGTGTTTAACCCGTTACAAATGGATTTTAATCTCTTGCAAAATGAATGCTTTAGATCCATAGGTGAGGAAGAATTATGTTTCGCCAGTTGGAGTTTGAGTTGTCGTCCGATAGGCTCAAAGGTTGTTTGGTAGTTGCTTGAGCCATTTTTTGTTTGAATATTCGAGCCTTTTCTTGATACTTTTTAAGATAGTTAGTTTGGTGACTTTTGCTTACCCATTAGCTTACAGGTAGCCCACCGAAGTTAATCGATGCTCGATCTCTAAGTTCTGATAAAAGGATCTGAATCGAATGCTATCAAATTGATTCACGTTATCAGTAATAAGGATCTGTGGTATTCCCAATCTACACACGTTCGATTTCTATACATACTTTCACGTCTTGTGGTTAGTGATCTTTGCAAGTGGTTCAACCTCTATACACTTAGTGAAATAGTCAATGGCCACTATTAGGTGTTTCCTCTGCCCCAAAGCGTTTGGGAATGGTCTGAGGATATCGATTCCCTACATGGAGAAGGGAAAAGGATTTGTAATTGATGTTAGTGGATTGGAGGGCTGGTTTCAGATTAAAGCGTAGTCTTGACATATTTTATACTTCTTGGCTAGTTTGGTAGCTTCTTGTATCATCTTGGTTTAGTAGTATCTATGCTTAAGGATTTTGTAAGCTAAGGCTCTGTTCTCCAGGTGATTTCCACATATCCCTTCATGAACCTCTCGGAGGGCGTAGTCTGCATCGGTGGGACCAAGATATTTCAGGTAGGGTGAAGTAAGTCCCTTCTTTTATAATTAACCTTTAACGATGGTTAATCGAGAGAAGCATAAGATGATTTTCCTTGCCTCTTTCCTTTGCTTAGGGAGTTTTGTTCCCTTAGGTACTAGAGCATCAGGTCTACCTAGATTTGCTCCTTGGTGATGGGCATGATTGGTTGCTCGTCTATATTGGGTGTAGTGAGTATCTTCGGGTAGATTATCTGAGTAAGATCTGATTGTCTAGAAGAGGTGAGTGGTGCTAGGGCATCTGTCTTGGAATTTTATTCTCGAGTACTTGAGAAATTCAAAATTTTTTGAAAGTTGAGGCCAGCACTTGGGCCTTTTCTAGATACTTGATGATCTTGGCTCCTCTTATTTATACTCGTATGTCATTAGGTTAACCACTAGTTGAAATTCATTGTGGACTTCTAAGGCTTAAGAAGCCAAGGCTTTTGCTATCTTCATTTCGGCCAGTAGAGATTCGTACTCTGCCTCATTATTGAGGCTTTGAATCAAAACCTTAGTGTCTATTCAACTATGAAGCCTTCACGGCTTGTAATGATAAGGCACTACAAGAAAGTTGACTTTTTGCAATGAAAAAAGTCAAAACTCGTTGCGAAAACATTTTTTGCAATGACAAAAGTCATTGCGGAGTCCTTTGAATTCATTGCAAAAAATGGGACTTGACGCAACAACATTTATCATTGCAAAAACCTTATCGTTGCTAAAAGTATCATTATTAATAACATATAATTATCTATGGCAACAAGAATACTGTTGCAATATGTGAGTCCTTCGCAATGACCAAAGAACTTGTTTCGTAAAATCCTACCAACGGTAACAACAATATTGCAAGAATATTGTTGCAATAGTGTTTTTGTTGTTGTGAAGACCCAATGGTAACAACAAATTGTTGTGAAATATTCTTTCACAACAACATTAATCGTTGCAATAGGTTCCTCCTTTAAATCTTAATAGACTATTCAAAGTCTTTGCGAAAAGATCCTTACTATCTACTTAAGAATATACATTATGAAATCCAAAACAATCTATATTTAAAAAATAAAAAATATATCAAAATATATTAGATATATTAAGAAAAAAGATAGCATATTCATCAACTATATACAAAAATGAGAAAATTAGTCGTCAATCAATCTAGTCTTGAAAATATCAACTCCACATACAACGATCAAATTCATATTGGAATTCAATCCAAATGTACAAAATATAAAATTTGGGGATTGCCATCAAATACCTAATGGCTAATTATAACACATTCTAGCATCCTCCTAATGCTACTCCCAATCAAACAAATTCATCCTACACAAAAATCAAAATAAAAAGCAACTAGATTGTCAAAAACAAAAGTTGTTATAAAGTGACTTGTATAAAATACACCACTAATCAAACTGATAACCAAAATTTTGCGTCAAAATGAATGTTATGATAATTAATAGTAATAATATTATGTAAATATAAAACGATACAAAGCAAAGAGAAAATACATATTTGATAGCTAACAGTGATAACATGTGAGCACAAAAAATACATGCTAAGGCCAAATCAAACTCCCGGCAATAAAAATCTTAATCAAGCATCGATCTAGTCTTTGTAACGCATACTGCAAACTACTTTTGCGGTGCTTTGCCCAAGCGCCAGTTAAAACGGCGCTATGAGGAGTGTCGAGAAGTATGAGCCGACACTTTACTAAAGTGCCAAAATATGCATGTTGGCGCTTTAAAGTGTTGCATTGTGATTAAACATAATTTTGTTACAAACACTTTAAAGTGACAAAATTCACTTGTATTTTTGTAATGGTGACACTTTAAATCGGCCAAAATATGATTTGTATTTTCATGTTAGCGACACTTTAAAGTGTCGAAATGTGCTTTTCTTAAAGAAAAAAAAATCGATTATATTTTTTACACCATTCATTAATGACAACTCTGAAACACTTTCATCCCATCCAAGAAATATGTAATCTAATATCATTAAAAGTTAACACCTCTTCTAAGATTTTCTAGCTCAGAACTTTTACCGATTCAAGCTAACATGACTTGATTACAATACTTTTATAACATAAGTATATTTCAGTCCATACTTTGATGACAAAGTAAGCATATTCTAGTCTATACTGGTACTTAACTACACATATATAAATTCATTTCTTTAATAAACAACCAAGGCACAACCAAATTTTGCATTCAAATTGGCTTAACAAAAAAAATATCTTAAACAATAGGCATATCCCAATTGCATCTCAATGTCATTTATATCTCAACATATTTTTAATTCTTGCAAAAGTATCATTTTAAAAAGTGAGATATAACCATCATAAAAAATGATAGTTCATGGTATAAGGTCAAAAAACGAACAACAAAGTTGAAGTTAGAATTATTTGAAATACATAACTTCAACAAGATTAAGCATTCAACATGAAAAGGTACAGTTTACTAATAACTATAATATCTTCTTTTTAATAAGTACTAACAACTCTTATATCTTAAAGTTTCCAAGATTAGTATTCATCCTAAATGAAAACATAAGAGAATAAGAAAATTAGCATATGACACCAACGGAAACATTACTTACTTCCATGTAACTTCTATAGTAGGACCATTGGGAAGATATATCTAAAACTTGGGTCAATTTTTTTCTTGAATTGTAGGATTATGGGACCAACACCTATAGAAAAAAGCATCATGATAGGTATTAAATGATAGCTTAAAAGTCATCACAAACTCACAATATAACTAATTTTCTATAGGCCATTGTAAGAATGAGAACTAACGTTAATTATATGAACTGACAACAAAAATCAATATATTTAACATATATCTTGCATCAATATAAATAAATGTGTAATGACATAGACAACTCAAGCATGCAAAATAACTGAAACCATACACATGAAAATCAAAAGAGAAGATTTAACCATAAAACTTAATTGAACAACCATTGTTAACTTTGAACTGCTCTATATAAATCAAACTACCCAACAACATCAGCTAGTTATATCAAGAACTCTTACCCCCCACCCCCCCCCCCCCCCCCCCCCCCGCCGGTATTTTATTAAGCATATAGCATACACAATAAAAAGCAGCCCCCCGTCGATATTTTATTAAGCATATGGCATACACAGTAAAAAGCAGAACTAAAAGTTTAGTTAAGCTCTTTAAAAGCCCCAAATGTCAACAAAGCAAAAAAGAATACGGTCAATCTTCAGTTAAATCTTTCTAACCATTATTCTTAAGCTAATTAAAACAAATTAATAATGCAAATGGTGAGCTAGAATGATAATGAATAGGATGGAGGAGGAAACAAATCACCACATATAACTAACTTCTGTAAACAAAAAGTTACTACTATAGTTATAAGAAATATTTCGCTTAAATGCCAAATCTTAAAAGTTGCTATAGATACATTTTGATTTTATGTAAGCAATAAACTTCTATGAGTTACAGGAGCATCCATCCATTCTCATAACCATTGTTGATGTTGACCAAGTCATGTACACAAAAGCAGAAGCTCTAGCTCAGATATTCTCAATATGCGAGCAAGCATAAATTAAAAAGAGCACCAACACTGGCAAAAGCACCCCACCCACCCTGCAACATATTTAGAAATAAACACCAGGGCTCCAATGTGTTTTGTGAAGGACAAACATTCCCATTTCTAAGTTTGAAGAAGCTAAAAAGCATTCCAAAATTCAGGTGTTACACACTATCACACACACCATTCTTAAAACATGTGAGATTTAGTTGAAATCATATAAAATGAAAATTAGTTTACATGCAAATTTACACAATTATTTTGCAAAGGAATACCTTTATCCCTCTTTCTGCAAGTCTGCCAGTGCAAGTGTGTAGTAACAACTACTTATGAATGTCCACACATCATATACATGATATGAGAAGAAACAAAAGAGTAATTTGGAACAATCTCAAGACTTTTACATACACATTCAAACATTTTTACCTTAGCACGTGTTCATGAATAAGTAAAAGTCCACCAAGATACATTATACATATTATACACGGGGTAGAACTTGAATAAACCAAAACAATGTTGCTAGCTCACCAATTACTAGATAAGACAAATTAATAGATTATATGAAATTAATTAAACAAGAATCGAGTCATGCTCAACAATTTCCTGTAACTATATGTAAACCAAAGTGCAGGTTCTCTTCCAAGGAAGTTAATACAAAAGTGTTTAACACCTAAACACTTCTAAGAGTTACACTAACTCTTTATCTTTACAATGATTGGAATTGATTGAAGATTGGTACAAAAGAGATTGCAATAAATGATTTTACAAATGAAGAATAGTACTCTTTGAAATACAAAGCTTTAAAGATAGCTCAATAGGGATTTTTGAAAGCTTTGAAAGTAATAAATGAGCTATTGTAGAAACTAAGTGTTCTCTTATTGTTAGGTTTGCTCATTTAAGTTAGGTTTATATAGTCTTGCCTCCATATAGTCATTAGGCATAAGATGGGGCAGTTTGGAGCATTAAATGCTCTTACTCGTGCCATTTATTTTAAAAACTAGCCATTAATTTCGAATGTTCGAATGTATCATTCAGTCGATTGAATCAAAGCAATAAAGCATCATGTGCTTTATTCAGTCGACTGTTCTAGAGAGATGGAACTCTCTATCTTTTATACAATCGATTGGGTGATCTATACAGTCGACTGGGTCATAGGCTAGAAAGTTTGACCTTCATTCAGTCGACTAAATCAGAAGGGCATGACTTTTTATCCTTTATTCAGTCAATTGTATAGGCCATTCAATGGACTGAATCCCCTAAAATAGAATTTTATGTTTTTCAAAGACATATAAAATTAAATTCAAGTTTAAATATTTTTCTCAAAAACATTTAGTAAACATTTAAAGGTGGATAATTGTGAGAAGATTTACAAAAGGATTAACTACTTAGTAGCTTCTAATCTTATTCTTTCATCTCTTCTCTTTAGGTGTGTGAGTCTCTGAATAAAAAACTTTAAATACTTAAATACTGGGATAAATTTTGTTAAATCAACTTAAACAAGTTTTGTTATCATTAAAATCAAGTTAGGGGTCAACATTCTCCCCATTTTTTATGACGACAAAACCATTTTAGGAAAAACACTTTTAAAATCTAAATGTTTGGTTTTTATAAAAATTTAGATAGGGTCTCCTCTTATTTTGTAATAAAAACCTCCTACAAAAGTTTAAATAACCCAATCAAGCAGTTTATAAAGTATTTAAAAGAAATAGATAGCAGAGCTCCCCCTTAATCTATGAATTCTTGAAATTTTCTCCCCTTTTACCATGACCATATATTTTTCTCCTCATTTTTGTCATTAGCACAAAAGGGTAACTCAGTAAGGAAAGAGATCATAAAGTAAGCATAGAAACTAAAGAGCAAACATCCATCATGATAACATAAACATAAACAGAAATCAATCATTAAAAGCTCTTGTGAGCAAAAACCAAATATCCAACGTATGTATGAAAAGGAAATGAAAATGTACTTGAAAAATTCAGGAGTACCAAAAAGAAATAAAAGGGAGAAAAGAAAGAGCCAAAGTTATAAAAGAATCAATATTCCTAAGAAGGTGGAGGAGCAGAGCCAATGTCACGAAGCTGGTCTCGGATCTCAGCAAACTGGTTTCAAACCTCAACAAATGATCCTTCTGTTTTAGTCTTGAAGACGGTAAGCTCGTCATATACGAAGGTCATCTTGGTCTTCAATGCTTGAAGCTGGACGTTAGTGGCTTGTTGCATATTATTCACTGATAATTGATGACTGGCCAAGGGTTGAAGGATGGAAATTGAAGAACCAGTACCAGAACTAGTTGAACCCTCACTTGGAGTTGTCTGTTGAATGTCCATTGGAATATCATGTTCTTCTTCTTCATCATCAAAACCTCCATCTCCAATCTTGATGCTCCTCCCCTGCTTCGAGACTATCATACTTTACCATATCGCCTAACCCATCCTCTTAAGAGTAGAGACATTGATTAAATCATTGGTTTCAATGTCATTGGCTTCATACTCATGAAGAGGAATCTTATAGTGTTGTAGGATTAGGGTGATTAGCATCCCATAAGGTAAGCCACCAGCTGCACTCTCATTTCCAGAAAGCATATTAGCTCAAATGAGAGGATACATGTTATATGGATTTCCAATCTTCAAACACCAAATCAGAAGGATATCCAACTTAGAGGGACAACCCAGACTTCCTAGTTTATGATTGATACACCAATTAATAATCATATTTAACATCCTAGAGTCTAGGGGCAATTAATTATAGGTATTATAGGTTTGAAATCTATAAACATAGTTTGGGTTACCTTTTACAACTCTACACACTCCTTCATAATCAAAACCATCAGGTGATCCATCTGCGCACCATTTTATTCCTTCAATAAGCGAATTTAGAATTGTATGTAGAGCAGTAGCAAAAACAAAAAATTCCTAACCCATTACCATTGTCTTAAACCGAGGGGCAGAGGGTAAGGGTTGTTCTAGGTTAGGATAAAATTGATGAATTAGCTTAAGGAAGCATTTTACATGAAGGGTCACTAGGTGAGTCTACCCTAACCTATCAAAAAAAGGTTTGATATCGAAATTACCAAATCTAATGGAAGTAAAATCAACCAGCCTACCAGACATAATCTCTTTAATGCGAATGATTGTGTCATGCCTTTCCTTGACCTCAGCATTTCTGAAATTTGAAGCATCTAAATCATTCCAAGTCTTATTGCTCGACTCACTAGCCTTTTCTTTACCTTTTTTTCTTCTTGAGATGCTTCTTTACGATACCGTTAAGGATATGTGGGATTAGAACCAAGGTAAGGCATTTTGACGTGTTTTTTAGGAATCTTGGGAAAAATCGTGAGAAATGGAGGTTTTGATGAGTGGGAATTTAATAAATTAGGAAAATTTGGTCAGATTTGTAAAAGATTTGAGATTTCTATAGAGAGAAGGGAGAGAAAAATTGCCAAAAGGGTTTCTAATTTTAGGTGAAAATGAATTTAGAAACTGAAAGGGGTATATATAGAAACGGGCGTTCAGTCGACTGGTTCCCTGTTCAATCGACTAAAGCAATTACAAAACTGAACAAATTTTGAAAAACAAGGGCATTCAGCCGACCGAAAGGTTGTTCAGTCGACTTAATGAGAACATTCAATTGACTATACTGACCATTCAGTTGACTTAATGAGAAGTAAAAAGTTTAGGATTTTTTAGGGCATGATCTTCAGTCGACTTAATGAACGGTTCAGTCAACTGAATCAAGGATTACTGGTTTTTCTAGACATGGTGTTCAATCGAAGGAAACATCAAATTAAGAATTAATGTTCATTCAGTCAATGGTTTATATGCAAATGATGAATGTATATGCAATCAAATCATACAAAAATTCTCATTCTAAGTAACATTCTTATCATACAAAATCTATTTTCATTCAATGGTTTAGTGAAGATATCAACAAGTTGATTTTCTATAGGAATTAATTCAAGTTTGATATCACCTCTTTGAGTGTGATTTCTTATAAAATGATGTCTGATTTCAATGTGATTAGTTCTAGAATGTTGAATTGGATTCTTAGTTAGATTTGATGGCACTAGTGTTATCACATAAAATTGAAACATTTTCAAAACACATGCCAAAATCTTCTAATTGTTGTTTTATCCATAAAACTTGTACACAACAACTGCCGGTGGCCACATATTCCACTTCAGCGATTAATAGTGCAACTGAATTTTGTTTCTTTGAAAACTAAGAGGTTAACATACAACCTAGAACTTGGCATGTCGCACTAGTTTGGAAAAAATCTTATAAGAGTTAACGCAAGGTTCTCTTCCAAGGAAGTTAATGCAAAAATGTTTAACACATAAACACTTCTAAGAGTTACACCAACTCTTTCTTTTTATAATGATTAGAATTGATTGAAGATTGGTACAAGAAAGATTGCAATAAATACTTTTACAAATGAATAATATCTCTCTTTCAAGAACAAAGCTTTAAAGATGGATCAAGGTGGGACAGTTCGGAGCATTAAATGCTCTGACCCGCGCCATTATTTTAAAAATTAGTTGTTAATTTCGAATGTTCAGTCGACTGGATATACCATTCAGTCAACTGAATCAAAGTAAGAAAACATTAGGTGCTTCATTCAATCAATAGTACAAAGCATTAAGCCAACTGTTCTAGAGAGATGGAACTTTGTCTTTCATTTAGTCAATTGAGTGATCCATACATTCGACTAGGTCATAGGCTAAAAACTTTGACCTTCATTCAGTCGATTGTATAATTCATTTTGTCGACTGAATCAGAAAGGTAAGACTTTATGTCCTTCATTTAGTCGATTGTATAAACCATTCAGTCGACTAAATCCCCTAAAACATAATTTCCTGTTTTTTCAAAGATATAAAATTAAAATCGAGTTTAAATGTTTTTTCAAAAACATTTTATAAACAGTTTGAGCCACAATTACTGATAGATAATTGAGAGAAATTTACAAAAGGATTAGATAAACTTAAACAAGTTTTGTTATCATTAAAATCAAGTTAGGGATCAACACTATATAATCTACTCAAATAAAGATCCATCGGTGTTTCAATGATAATAATAAATCTAATAAAAATGCGAAGGATTTAGTCAAGTTTATGAAATTGTCAAGCATATTTGATAGGCTTAATATCATAAGAAAAAAACTTGTGGTATACTCAATTTTCATTTTATCCTAAGGATTTTTTTCCTTAAAACAGACTCTGTGCTTTCCTCTGTTAGGCCAAAGGTAGCTGCTATTAAGTTTCAACATGTGTGGCCTTTCTTCCCTCCCCATAACTTTCTATGCCTTTTATGATTTCTGATGATCTGCCAGTGTTAACAACAACAGTACAATTGAAACAGGCTTTCGTTATTGCACATGAAGATTTACATGCAAGTACTTCATCCCAAGAAAATCTAAGCTTTAACTCAAGCTCATTTGATTGACTCAATGGTTAATCTAGTTTTCACATGTCAAGAAGATGACAATGACCATATATCAATCAAAGATGCAGTGGACTCAATAGAATCCACTGTCAAGTTCCAGCACTGATTATCACTACTTTGTAACATGGAAAGAGCTAGATATCCAGACTAACCAAAACTCTAAAGTCCTTAATTCAAATAGGTGTACAAAATAAAAACAATTACCATCAAAATTAAAGGACAGATCTTATCGGCATTTGAAGCTAAAGCTGAAGCTGCTTCAAATATTCAATTGCTTTATCCAACATTGAAGCCTTATCCATCTACAACAAAATAGTAATAGCCAGATCACTTACTAATGATCACATACTATGATATCCAAAGGATTTTCAAATCGAATAAACATCCCAGACTGATATCCAAAACACACAATCGTGATTGAATAACAAATACACATTTTATATTTTATAAGAAAAAAGTGTAGTATAAATGGGCACAAAAGGTTGTCACCCATGCACAAAGAATTATCTACAAGATAGGGCTTCTATAAGATGAATCTCATTTAATGGTAAAATTGATAATTATATTCATCATAATTAGTTTGAACATAATTCATGCATTTTCTTAATCCTTGAGCTTTTTGAAAGAGGATATTATTTTGAAATAAAGGGAGTATATGTTTCTTGATACTTCCAATATCTATAAATTTATATGAATCTAAATATAGGTGACCCCAAAATTAATGTTCTTGTCATCCTTCAGAATAGTAATGCAACATCCCCCAAGCATTCCCAATAGATAAGAGTAAATATTGGTGGCTTGATAAACCTGCCATTGAGGATAATAGATTAGTCATAAACTAGAGGTAAACTTCAAAAACCCCTCTAGAATTATAAGAAGACTGTTACCCAATTTAATTGATATACATAACACAAAAAAAAAAAAACTTGTCATAGTTGCATATGGGAATTCAATGTTGGAAATTATATCAGTCCTGATACAAAAAGTTAATGTAAATAAATAAAACCAAGGCACAAATAAAGTTTTCTTTTCAGTAGAATTCAACAACATATTCAATAATAAATTGGTAAGATAACAAAAATTACTTTTCCTTTGTTAAAAAACAAATAAGAAACTGTAGTCCTCTCTTTTGTTCTATTCTTTTCTAGTTATCAAATAAGTGGATAAAATATTCACTTGGTGATTTTGGGGATTGACTAGAAAACTCGAATTAAATTTCTCTAAATTTTTAAAGAAAATATAGTTTTTTTTGCTTTCTTCTTCACAACTTAAATAGGTGGATAAAGATTCCATAGCCATTTGATAGGGATAGACTTGAATAAATTTCTTTAAGAGACTAAGTTGTTTCATGTCCATAAAATGATGTTACAATATTAATCCACCTCAAAAAAAAAAAAGTTAAAAGAAATACATTGCCTTTCAAATGAAGGTAACTACATACAAATCTTAATACCAACTCTCTCTCTGTCTCTCTCAAGACACATATACATACAAAAAGAATAGCAACCAAGGGTTGGTCTAACATTTCCTATGATCTTCTATATGATAGGAAAAATCTTTGAAACTTTAAGGCTCGCTCTCTCTCCCTCTATCCCACACATAAGGTTATGATAGTAACTAACATGGTATAAGAAGCAAATAAAAGGGTAATGTTATACTGACAAATAAGGCTTATATCCTTGGCTTTCAATTTCATTATAGGCAGATTAGGTTATGATAGGCTCTAAAAATAAAAGGTGTTATGATTATGCCCAGTGATAAAATCATAGAAATTGTTCAAACTAAATAGATGACTTGATACAGAAAAGCCAGAAAACTCCTCATAGTTCCTTAATCCAGATAGTGAGTAACATGTAACCTAAAAAAAGTACCTATAAATATCTTGATTACAAAAGGTACTTAGATTATATTACTAATATTCAATATCTTTTGCATAAAATCAATACACCCGCCAACAATATCTAGAAGTTGAACCAACAAAAACACACACAACCTTAAACTTTTTGGATAAAATTTAGCTACTTGAAGTTCAGATAGTTAAACCAATCCAAAAAGTCACGAGACGAACCAACAACAAACAGGAGATGACCTAGTTATATAAGCTATCGGGCATCACCAAGTAAACAGGTAAACAGACATAAGAAACTTTGAGAAAACCATAATCACTTAAGTTTAATGACATTACCAATTTGACCAAATCAGATATAAAACCACCAACTTTAACAGATGATCTGTCCCGAAATTTGTATATGAATCCCACCCTTAACAACACTAAAGGCCAAAGTTGACAAAGAACAAGACATAAACTTTCAGATTACTCAAAATTGTGACTGGCAGTAAACAAATGAGTTAAGATTCAAAAATACCCAAAGCCACATTCAAAATAAAAATCCCAAAACTCCCACTTAAGAAGCTTCCAAAGATCAACTTAGTTTTCCTAAAATGTTCTCCTCGTGCTTAATATAATTATAAGAAAACCAGTGTTTTGTTTTAATTTACTAGTTTTATTTTGCTTGAGGAGGGAATTTTTTTTTTTTAATTTAGTTAACGCAATGGGAGTTTCCTTGTGATAGGTCTATTAACCTAACACAACAACAAAAGAAATTGTAAAAGAGTGAAATTATTAGAAATTGTGCCAAAATTTGGCAATGATGGGAGGGAAAGGAATTTTGGCCTTTTAACAATGAGGTATCGCAACAATTAAGTTTCATTATTGTGTAAGTCAACTTATCGCAATAACAAAAAAATTTCGTTGAAAAATTCCATTGCAAGAAGTTATTTTTCTTCTAGTGAGGCTAGTTTTGTTGCTGTTGCTGTTGGGGGGATCTATCAATATAAAATGTCCAGTTGGATATTTATTCATTATCCCCATATTCTTACCCTTTGGCGGGCTCTTTAGGGAGCATACTTTCTACTAGAAAATCAGCCAGGGCTTAGGCTTTGATGGTTGTTCGGGGTTTATACCGAATATCGAATTCCCCAGGTTCTACGAACCACTTCACTAGTCTTCTCGATTATCATTGTGATAGTGTGTGATTGGAAATATGGATGTGGCTTTCTTGAGGTGATACAGACAACGTAGGCCAACTTTTTGATGGGCAAGTACCGAGTTTTCGCATCTTAAAGGACCTCACTAACATAGTAGATGGGTTTTTGTGCCCCACTTTCTTCTCGTATTAGTACTAAAGCAACGGTTGGGGGGGCCACTGGAATGTAAGGAAATAACGATAGCTACACAAATCAAGAGACAAAAGCAGTAGAACAACAAGGCAAAGGAGTTGAGCTGGAACAACAAAATATAGTAGATGAGTTAGAATAGCAAAGGCAGCAACCAATGTTAAGAATAAGTCAAAAAACAAGGCAAGATCCTCAAATACTATAATACACTTAAGAGAACTAGTAAACATATGGGGAAAGTTAGTTAGGTAGCTAGTTAGACAGCTGGCAAAGGAGTTAGTTATTAACTAAGCTGATTTACAATTTTGTTTCAAACAATTAGTAGTCTTATTGAACCTTTGTTGTATATATACTCCACACTATCCAATTGTAAATCTATTGATTAAATTACTTCCATTCTTCTCGAATTCTCTTTTATTTCTCTCTTTCTCTCCTAAATTCTATCGCTTCTTCCTCTCTAATCTTCTCCTTTCTTCTTTTCTCTTCTCATATTGTTCTGACCAGAACCCTTGATACAATAATTGTACCAATTGATGCTTCCATTAAGCCAATAACACCTACATTCATTTCCTTTTATTCTTTCTCAATTACTCTCCAATATCTTACCATTTGCTTCCATGATGGCTGAAGGAACCAGATCCAACAAGATAGATGAAAGAATTTCTAAGATGGATGATCAGATCAAAGAACTAACTGATACGTGCTCTTCATTAGTCCATGATAATGCCAACATTAGAAGTTCTTTAACTGAAATATTCTCCAACGCCACAAAGATCTTAGCCCATCCAAAAAAGATCCACAGCAACACCCTCCAACTATAGAAGACTTCTATGAAAGATTAAAAGAAAAATCTCATCAAGAACTCCAAAATCTAAGAACATCAATGAGATTAGACGTGCCTAAATTTGATGGAACGGATCCATTATGATGGTCTTTCAAAGCTGAGCAATTCTTCAATTACCATTCTACTCCAAGTGATCAAAGATTCATAATCTCTTCATTTCATTTGGAAGGAGCATCCTTATCCTAGTATCAATGGGCCAATAACAATGGCTTAATTAATTCTTGGAGTGACTTCTTGGACAAGACCAAAGAAAGATTTGGTCCCTCTTCATATGAAGACCATAGGGGAGCTCTAGCCAAGCTGCAGTAAACCAGTATTGTAGCTGAGTACCAAGCTCAATTTGAAAGCCTTTCCAATAAGGTAACTGGACTGTAAGAACCTTTTCTAATCAGTTTCTTTATCTCAAAACTGAAGCCTAAATTATAAGGGAATTACTTGTTTCTTAACCCTTTTTCCCTATTAAAAGCTGCGTCTTTGGCAAAATTTTTTGAAGAAAATTACCTGGATATGAAGAAGCCGTGGAAACCTCATCGGACTCAACCTGCAACTGGTCTTGGACTGTTACCAACTCCAATGGGCACATCCATCAAGCATCCTACTCCTATAGTAATTCCTGCATTCATTATCAAGAAACTCATACAGAAATGAAAATAAGAAGAGACAAGGGCCTTTACTACAATTGTGATGACAAGTTTATTCCTACTCACAACTATAAGCATCAATTTCTTTTATTGATGGTGCCAGAAGAACCAAATATTGAGGTTGAAATTTTGGAGGAGCAAGATTCTAATTTGGCACAGGATATTGAAGTTTCAGGAATTAGTATAAATGTTCTTACTGGACAATCTAGCCCAAGCAATATAAAAGTTACTACGGTTTGGTAGAACCACAACATCTAGATGTTAATTGATAATGGTAGCACTCACAACTTTGCCTAAGAAAAAGTTATCAAGACGTTGGGATGGCCTATCAGACCTTGCAAGCCCTTCAAAGTTCATATTAACAATGGAGAGTTCCTTACCTGAACTCACTGGTGTCAATAGGTCGATCTCTATCTCCAAAAGCACATGTTTACTTTTGATGTGTTCTTACTACCTATTGAAGGGTCTAACTTAGTCCTAGGAATTCAATGGCCTGAACTATTCAGTCCAATTGTTACTGATTATAAAAAAATAGCCAATGGAATTTGAATGACAAAGGAATAAGGTTCAATTAGTATGAGAACCACAATTAAACCCTTAGCAAATTAGCTTAAGATGTTTAAGGAATTTAGTAATAACTGAAGGTATATCTTCTTGCTTTCAATTAGCATCTATTGTTTCCTTAGATAGCACCACTACTATTACTAAGCAGATTTCAACACTCCTACAAACTTACAATGTTGTCTTTGAAGAACCTAAAGAATTACCACCTGTTAGAGAGTTTGACCACTCCATACATTTAGAACTAGGTGCTAAACCAGTGAATGTAAGAGCATACATATACCCTCATTTCCATAAACACGAGATATAAAAATTTGTCTAAGAAATGCTTACCTCAAGTGTCATTAGACCTAGCCATAGCCCTTTCTCTTCTCCTGTATTGTTAGTAAAGAAAAAAAGATGGTTCCTAGAGGTTTTACATATACTATAGAGCCCTGAACTCTATAACTATTAAGGATAGATTTCATATCCCCACTATTGATGAATTGCTGGATGAATTAGATAGAGCTTCAATTTTTTTCAAAACTTGATTTACGGGCTCGATATCATCAAATCAGGGTAAAGGCTACAAACATAGGGAAGTCTTCTTTTAGAACACATGAGGGACACTATAAATTTATGGTCATGTCTTTTGCATTAACTAATGCATCATCCACTTTTCAGGCAAACATTAATAAGATTGAAGTAATGCTTCAGTGGCTCTTGCCATCTACATTATAAGGGGTATGCCACAATTACAACACCATTAATAGACATCTTGAAGAATGTTGGCTTCACTTGGAACCAGGGTACTCAACAGGCTTTTGATGCTTTGAAGATTACAATGACTAAGGCTCTTGTCCTAGGATTACCTAACTTCAACAAAGCCTTTATTATAGAAACCAATGCTTCTAATGTAGGTATTGAAGTTGTACTAATCCAGCAGCTTCATCCTATAGCCTTTTATAGCAAGGAGATTAGAAATAAAATAGTTTCCTCTTCAACATATGTTAAGGAACTTCATGCCATCACACAGACAGTAAAGACATGGAAACTGTACTTGCTATGGAGAAAATTTGAAATCCACACAAACCCAAGGCATTAAGATGTCTAATGTCCCAGGTTATACAAACAATAGAACAACGACACTACCTGACCAAGTTACTGGGATGTTCTTATAATATCATCTATAGACTAGGAAGAGAGAATGCTGCTGCAGATGCATTGTCAAGGATCCCTATTAAAGATTATCCTTTAGAAAAAAAGGTAAGTCTAGTGCACTGTACATATACCTATATTAACCACTCATTGACCTAATAGAAGAACTAAAACTAGAGAACACAGTAACTCAGGACCTGATTAACTTACATAAAGAGATCAACAAAGGTGAAGGCCCTGCAGGATATTCAGTTAAAGAAGGCTTGTTGTTTTACAACAACAAATTGGTATTAAGCTCTACTTCCTCCCTCAGATTTGGAGTCCTAGAAGAATTCCACTCTTCCCTCCTAGGAGGACACAATGGTGTTCATAAAACATTTATGAGAATCTCAGCCGGTTTTTCTAGAAGACTATGAGACATGATACCAAGGAGTTTGTCAAAAATTGTTGATTTCTCAACAAGCAAAGTATTCTCCAACCTTGCCTTATGGCTTACTATAACCACTACATGTTCCTGAAAAGGTTTAATGGACTTCATCACAGGATTGTCACTCACACATGGCTATTCAGTTATAATGGTAGTCATTAATAGACTAACCAAATATGCACACTTTGGATCTTAACAAGCACCTTTTTTCTGCTCCCAAAGTAGCTAAGTTCTTCTGTAACATAGTTGCAAAATTATATGGCATCTCTCAATCAATTGTATTTGACAAGGATAAGGTTTTCATAAGTTCTTTTTGAAAGCAATTGTTCAAGTTCAGTGGCAGTTCTATCAACTTCAGTTCTGCTTAACATCCCCAATCAGATGGTCAAACTGAAGTGTAACGGGTGTGTTGAGCAGTATTTAAGAGCCTTAACTCAGGAAAACCACAGTTGTGGCTTTAACTCCTTTCTTGGGTAAAATATTCTTAAAACACCTCCTACCATCCTGCAATCAAAAGGACCCCACTCAAAGCTTTGTATAGCTGAGAACCTTTTGTCATTCCAAGATATGTACCAGGATCATCTAACATTGAAGTTGTTGACAGTGAACTACTTAATAGAGATGAACTTCTCCAACTCCTCAAAACACACATCTTGCAATATCAATCTAGAATAAAGTCCTTAGTAGATACCAAAAGACAAGACAAGGAGTTGCCTTTAGGAAGCTGGGTGTTGGTCAAGTTGCAACCTTACAAACGACAATCCCTAGCCTTGAGGCTCAATCAAAAAGCAAGCAAGATGTATTATGGATCCTTTCAGGTGATAGAAAGAATTGGCCATATAGCTTATAAGTTGGTCTTACCACCTCCTTCCAAAATTCATAATGCTTTCTATATATCCTTACTAAAACCTTTTAAAGACACACCACCTAAAACACCACTACCCTTACCTAACTTGAGCATTAACAAAAAAATCAATTATTACCCCTTTAGCAATACTGGACCAGAGAACCATTTGGCACCATAACAAAATAGTTCCATATGTAATTTTTAATTGAAAAGAGTTGCCATATGAGGAAACATCTTGGGAAGACCATACTGTGGTCCAAACTTTTTAGCAAGGTTATGACCTTGAGGACAATGTCAGTTTTGGAGGGGTAGCTAATGATAACTACACAAATCAAGAGACAATGGCAATAGAACAACAAGGCAAGTTGAGCTGGAATAATAAGATATAGAAGATAAGTTAGAACAATAAAGGTAGCAACCAATGTTATGAAGAAGCTAAAGAACAAGACGGGCTCATCAAAGCTATAAAACACTTAAGGGAACTAGTAAACGAATAGGGAAAGTTAGCTAGGCTGTTATTTGTTAGCTAAGCTATCTTACAATTCAATTTCAAATAGTTAGTAGTCTTCTTGAACCTTTGTTGTATATAAACTCCACACTTTCCAACTGTAAATCTAATGATGAAAGTACTTCCATTCTTATCGAATTCTCTCTTCTTTTCTCTTACGTTCTCTCATTTTCTCTTAGATTCTATCACTACTTCTTCTTTGATCTTCTCCTTTTTGTTTTTTATTCTCATACTATTCTGACCAGAACCCTTGATACAAGAACTGTATCAAATAGCTCTTCTCCTTTATTGGGCTTGGTTAGGAAAGCAGCGAGCTAAAGTAGTCTAAGCTATTCGAAGGCTGGTTGGCATTTTTCAGTCCATTCAATGTCTTTTTCTTTCTTTAGTGCCTTGAAGAAAGGAAGCATTTCTTTGTAAATTAGGACATAAAGTAGCTGAGAGAGACAACGTGTCCCGTTAGCCTTTAGATCTCCTTGATGTTCCGAGAGACTCATGTCCAGAATTACCTTGATGTTCTCAGGGTTAGAGTCTATTCCATAATAAGTGACCATGAATCCAAGTAATTTTCCTGAGGTGATTCCAAAGGTGACTTTCCTAGGATTGGGCTTCATCTGGTACCGCCCGTAATGACCCATCCTTGGTTGGCCACACCCGAGACGATGTCGTCACGTTTTGAAATCTCAGCATGACACATATATGCAACAAAATAAAAATATATCAATTGAAATTTAAAATTACATCCAATCCTTAACTCTTTTCAAATGAGATACACTATCATTCTACTATCAGAAACAATATATAAATATAACAAAATGCATGAAAAGATTTTATTACAAATTTTCTTTCTTCTTTCTTACTATGTCTGAGGATTTGACCACGAGACTCACTTAAGGTAATTACTCTGATATCAGCTCTAAACTCTATATGCCCTGCCCGCTACCTAAAAAATTTCAACAATAAGGAGTGACTTTCACAAGCCCAGTGAATTAAATTTACTAGAAGTACTCAATTATATACTTTCAGTCACATCTTATAAATCAATTGTTTCTAATTCACCAATATTAATCATCTATTTCTTCACATATAAAAATTCAATCTTTCAAATAATCTTCCAATATTCATTCATCTATTATCTCATATAATTCAATAATAGCATTCTATTATCACTACACATATCATAATTCCAACCATTTATCAATCTCTTCTTAAATTAATCTTCAAACACATCAATTTTTCTTCTCATATATTCAATCATCTTAAGATTATCAATTTAACATGATTACTTACCTCGTTATGAGGTTCATAGCATATAATCAATCAAATAATTTTTATCATATCATACTTTCTTATTTATTTCTCATCATATCTGTCTCTCTGTGAGACTCATTTGTCTATCAATAATTTCACAATCAAGACTAATACTTTAGCATCTCAATCAATAATAATAAAATAACCACATAAATAAATGCATGTGTTTAAATCATCTTTCTTTCTTTCTTTCTTTTTCATCACATCATTTCATTATTTCATATTATCATCTGGGAGCATCTTCCTACATGTCTACATGTTTCAGCTAGACCAGTTACCTTCCTGGTTTTTTCAGCCAGACCAGCAGCCTTCCTGGTCTTCTTAACTAGACCAGCTGCCTGCTTGGTCTTCCATTTTATGCATATGAACAATAACATGCAAGCAAACATACATACATCAAAGTATTCAATTCAACTATCTCAAAATTATTATTTTTTTATCATATTTATTAAATTTTTTACTCATATATCATATCAATTTTTTAATTATATTTTTATAAATTTCACATAACTTCTCAGCATATTTTTCATTAATCCATCCTTTTTAAAATATAAATTTTTATATAATTAATTTCAACATATTATTTAATCCCTAATCAATAAATCAATCAATTATCATACATAACATAAAATACATCATTAAATCATTATAATTCAACAATTTATTCAAATATCATAAATTCATATTTTTATTGGTCTCGATTACTAAAAGTAAATCTAACTCAGCATGTAGCATTTTGTAATACCCATATTTGTAAAATAAGGGCAAAGAAGTACTTTGATAAATATAACATAGAGTTAAAATAATATATAGATATATTTTTTAAAATGCGAAAAGTTAAATTGTAAAAAAAAAATTCAAGATGTCCAGGGATGTCCCAGTAAAAAAAAAAAAGCAGAAAACATGGCAATAGGTGTTGCCACCTGCTGCTAAATGCAGTTTCAACATTTTGCATGGCTTGCACGTTTCAAAACGTGGAGTCATTTGGAAGTTTAGGTGCCGATGGTGCCAAAAGTGGGACTGCCATTTTTCAAAAAAGATTTCGTGTATGTGTGTGTGTCTATATATATATATATATATATATATATATATACTTGCTGAATTTCATTTACTTTCCTTCAAATCACTTTATTTCTTTAAACACTTGAGGACCCAAAGAAAGGTTAAAAGAGCAAAATTTTGAAGGAGTTTACGATGGAATTTCATAGAAAATCACAGAGAAGAACGGGAATTTTTAGCATTCATGAAATTTCCCGGAATTCAAAGTGGGTGTGGTTTATGAAGAATTAAAGAAATAATTAGAAATTTAATACAAATATTATGTCAGGTGTTGGC
The DNA here is from genome assembly GCA_023935145.1 of Bretschneidera sinensis. NCBI lineage: Eukaryota > Viridiplantae > Streptophyta > Magnoliopsida > Brassicales > Akaniaceae > Bretschneidera > Bretschneidera sinensis. Next base: position 28,297,867 of record CM043705.1, on the reverse strand, counting down.
AGTCGGTAACTGGGCTGGGGAAAATTTCGGAGAAGAACGGGAAAGACAAGGAGGTGATCCACGGGTAGCTTTAAGTGCTACGTGGTGAGTTAGATTTACTTTAAGTAATCTAAATAAAAAAAGAAATTATCTAGTGATAATATTAAATAAATTATTAGCTTATGCTTTGGTGATAGATAAAAATTTGATTGATAGGCATGATATGAATTTTGGTCATGTAGAAAATTATTAGTGGAGAAATAATATTTTTTGTAATAATAATTTGATTTAATAATAAAAGTGATAAGTGAAATTCTTGATGAGCTATGGTTGATGTTTTGATACGAGTTATGAAGAGATGAAATTTAGTGGATCTTGACAAGCTTTGATGGATGATTTGATGTGATTTGGGATGAAATTTAGTGGATCTTGGCAAGTTTTGATGGATGATTTGATGTGATTTAGGATGAGAGGAATTTAGTGGAATATTTTTATATATAATTTGAGAAAAATCAGAGTAGACAATTTAAATATTTGAATTAATGTGGTTTTTATATTATTGTTTATATCATTTCTCATATGCATATGTATTAAATAAAAGAAAATAACCTGGAAGGCAGTCGGTCTAATGAAAATGAAAGAATCAGGAAGGCAGCCAATCTAATGAAAATGAAAGAACCGGGAAGGTAGTCGGTCTAAGATAAAAACATGTCGACATGTGGGAAGACGTTCCCATAATAATACTTCGTACATTGCATCTGTTTTACATGTTGATATTTTATTTCTGAAATGTTGTGGATATTATGCATTTATTTTATTTGTAGATAAATGAGTCTCATAGTGAGAGAATTATAGTGAGAATTACACATTGAAGTATGATGTGATAAGAATTATTTAAATGTTCGACTATATGTTATTATTTAGTCATACGAGAGATAAATAATCAAATATTAAGGGTTATTTATGCAAATTTGAATACTTTTAGTAAATTTAATTCACTGAGCTTGTGAAGCTCATCCCTCATTGTATAATGATTTCAGGTAGCAGACAGGACAAGTAGTCTGGTGGGTGGATAGTCAGACGTAATCGTTTTTCTATAAGCCAAATATGTGTCAATATCCTTAGAAAAATGAGAAAATAAAATAAAAATTTTATTTGTAAATATTCATACATTTTGCGTTGTATATTATGTTTCAATTAATATCAGAATGATATAAAAGAGATTTCTATTAGAATTATTTTTATTGTTGCATATATGTATTGTGTTGGGATTCTCAAAATGTGATGACACTGTCTCAAGGGTGGCCAACCCGGGATGGATCGTTGCACATTTAATCCTACTCGTGGATCACCTCTTTACTTTTCCTACTTCTTTCAGCAATTTCACTCGATTGCTGATCGTCAACACTTGGCATAGTATTTATATTAAAATTTCTAATTTCTTCTTCAATTCTTCTATAATTCATACGTTTAAATTTCTACATCAAATTCCAGGTATTTTCATGTATGCATAATTTCAAAAATAAAATTCACATTAATACCTTCTTTTTTTCTCAAAGCTTCCCTTGAATTTCTTTAAAATTCTCCAATAAACTTCTTCAAAATTTCAATCTTTCAACATTTCTTTCAGTCCCCTAGTGTTTAAAAAAAGAGAGCAATTTGAGAGAGAGAATATAATTTTGGAGTGAGAAAGAAGTTTTTGTAAACTAAGTTTTAACAAAACTAAACAAAAAACTTAATTTATACCAAAACCGTTCTCAGCCATTCTTCATTCATTTTTTTTTTATTTCCTCAGTATCTTGCATGCAAGACACTTTCATTAGCATAATCTACACTTGGACCCTTAGCGTCGAGGTTTCCACCCCCCCCCCCCCCCCCTTTTCTTCTTCTTCTTTGTAACCAAAAAAAGCTACACCTGGACTTTTTTTTATTTATTATATTAATAGTAAATCTTTCATGTGTATATTATTTTAATTCTATGTAATATCTATCAAATTACTTTTTCACCCTTACTTTAAGAACACGGGTATTACAATTCCATCGACCTTAAAAAATTTCGTCCCTGAAATTCCCTTACCTAACTCATGAAAAAGCTGGGGGTACTCTTTCCTTATTCTTGCCTCATGCTTCCAAGTAATTTCTTCAACATCTTTGTTCTGCCATAATACTTGAATTAAATGAATAACTTTATTAGGAAATATTTGTTCCTTTCTGTCTAGAATTCTGACTTGTACTTGTACAAAGGTCAAATCTTCTTGAAGTTCTACATTCTGATTCGAAATACTATGGGATTCATCATGTAAACACTTTCTCAAAAGTGAAACATGAAACACATTGTGTATTTTCTTTAACACTAGATGCAAAAGAATGGGTTGCGCTAGGATCAATCAATAATCTAGCAGGTCTATCAAGAATAGATACAATACCCATAACAATATCAAGAGTGGCATGTGTATCCTATTGGGTCAATGTATAGAATTTGTTGTCTCTGGGCTGTAATTAACCATTGCATTCTCTCTTAGCTACTGATCTTCTACCTCTGCCCCGCATACTCCCTGATCCACCACCTCTCTCACTTGTTTTCTCTCAAAACCTCCAGCATTTATCTCAACAGATTTCCTCACTGGACAATCTACACTAATATGTCCTCCCTCACAATATACAAAGCACATCAAAGTGGGACAATTCCGAGACAGATGCCCTGTCTAATTACATCTATAGAAAACTCTTGTCTCTCGATCATACATCAGATTACTACTCCCCTTTGGTGGCATACTTACTCTTCTACCATAACTTCCAGTTCCTATAACATGTCTCCAAATCTAGGGGTCCCACCAATATTACTCTGAGCTACAGAAGCAACAGATCCTGCTTGCCTCTGACTCTATATTACAGTTCCTTGTGACAAGGAATGCCCCTTTGAGGTGGTCTCCCACCCTACACACTCATACTACTACCACATCTGGGTTCCTCAAATCAAGACATCTTCAGCCAATCCCTCATACCTCTAAACTCTATCACATCCTTCTCAGTCTGTAATGCTTTATCCACCATTCTAGCATAATTCCTAATACCTGCGTAAGAGAGTTTAGTTCGAATTTTATAGTGTAACTTATCTAAAAATCTCTTACATTTCCTCTCATGCGTATTTACTAACTCAGGTAAAAACCTCAATAGGGCTATAAATCTATTATGATACTCAGCCACAGATAAAGTATTATGCCTTAAATAAATAAAATCTCTCTCTTGCTGTGCTCGAAACGTAGCTGGAACATACCTCACAAAGAACACATCCTTAAACTTGCACCAAGTTAAGGGTTGATCTACATGTGTTCTCAATCTAGGCAGAATATCCTTGCACCACTGAGAAGCCTCACTTTCCAGTTTAAATGAAGCAAAAACAACCTTCTGCATATCTATCACTGGTAAGACTTCAAAATATTTCTCAACATGTTTAATCCACTGCTCAACTTCAATAGGATTTACAAATCCTCTAAAAGACTGGGGTTTAAACTTAATAAATCTTACAAAACAATCCCTTTGCATCTCATATACAAACACACTCTCTCCCTCTTAAGCCTCTTGTCCCACCACATCAGGTTTTGTTCTACCTTTTTCCTCTAATCTCCTCTGTAAATTATCAGCCCTTTCTTCTGCTGCATTCATTCTCTTTATAGCACGATCAAGAACTTCTCTCAACTAATCCCTCTTAATATTAAATTCTCTCCCACCTCTACTAGTACTAACTGTACTAGCAACTTGTTCCCTTGCATGAACCACAGACTCGACCTCCATTCCCCCTTGCTTCAGCTCTTCTAAATATTGGGGGTCTACCACGTCTTTTCTTATTCAAAACTGTTGGACGAAAATATACCTAAATAAATAGGTGAATAATCGTATTAGTTATACTTGTAAGTGCACAAGGTCATCAGTGTAGTCTAGTGTGCAAAAGCAAGGTCATCTCCACAGGGATTGGTAAAGTTGCTTTTGGAATTATTTTCTCTAAAGTAAAGAGAGATAAATAACAGTCGGAAGGTGATTTGATAATAATAAAGACATAGGGCTTTGATATCCACCACTAGTCATACTTTCCCAATTGTATAAGGTATCAGTGCACTAGCCTTATTATGTATACCTACTGGTTGCCAACCTAAGGGCATGGTATCTACTCCTTAAGTTATTGATTTCCCTAAGCAACGAGTTAGGCATGGTATCTACTCTAACTCTTTTCTTCCTTAAGGGATTCAGCATGGTATCTGCTTCAGTTGTTCCTTAAGAAAACATAAGTACTATGGAAATCGACAACCACATGAGACGTAGGGCATTGTATCTACTCTCAGTTTCTCATGTTGATTAACCCAGGTATCCGGATAAGATATCCCTTGTTACTAATGTTAGACCCAAGACTCGGTCATCCAAATTGATCTAACTAACCTATCCATACCACATGCATACGTTGGCCTTACACATACATATGAGGAATTTAAATAAGCACAGGCATTAATCAAGTTAAGTAACATAATAAAGGCTATTGGCAAAGATTTTATCAATGAATATAAATATGGGAATGCATAACTAAGGCTTCAATCGAGCCCTATAAGAAAGTTAATTACACATACTATCTGAAGTAAACATTATAAATAAACTAAACATTAAGGGAGAAGAATAAACCCGAGAGAAGAGGCGTCAATTCTCTCCCAAGCTCTCAACTCCAAAAAAAATAAAAGAGAAAAGTGTTTTTTATCTAAGGTGTCTTTTTGTGTGTGAGTTACAAGTGTATTTATAGGTCTTTGAGAAGTCCTAAGAGACCCATGAGTTCCTAAACCTTTCTAAAACGAAAATTCTATTATTTCCAAAATATGGTTCTGCAGTTTACTGTTCACGCCCGTACATGTGCGCTCGATCGCATATGTCTTGCGCTCGATCCTTCATGTGTGTGCACGATCGCAATATGCGCTCGATCGCATTGCATGGCGCGATCGATCGCAATTTGTCCAGATAATGCTCCAGGGATTCCAGATTTCTTCCTTTAAGTGCCTAAACTGCTTCTTTTTCTCCAAAACCCTATAAAAACATGTAAAACACACAAATGGAGTAAAAGAGACCAAATTAACGTAATTAAGGACCTAACAAGTGTAAATAAGGGGGCTTAAATATGAATATTTAAGCATCTATCACACCCCCAAACTTACATATTGCTAGTCCCTTAGCAATACTAAATTAAAAACTAAAACGAAAAACATAGATAAATCCAATGTTCATAGTTTCAATCAAAAGTCTAGATTTTATACAAAACTATGATGTGCATTCATGAGCAAGCTTAACAAGTGTAAACATATTTTTGCAATGAATAAGAGTTTTGAACGTAAATCATATTCATGAGATAGTTTAAGACATCACAAGTTTTACTTTAGTGTGTGGTGACTAGCACACAAAAGATTGGGTTTCCAAGAAATTCGAACATGTAGTGTTTCGATGACTCAAGATTCACCAAACTTCCTATTAGAGTCAACAAACATGGCATAGACTTTTATTTGCGAGATTTTTTCCACGTTAGTTTCCTTAAGCTTTCTTGTTGACTCGTGTAACGAGCGTTTAGCCAATGACTCCCAAACCAGATGGTTTTAGGGCGTTAGGTGTAAAGACACCCCTAGGGACTTACTAGCTCGAGTCAACAAGGCTACGAAACTAACTGGTTTTAATGCTACTACTTAGAATTTTCCACCTTTTCACGTGACACTCAATGCTTACTGAGGCAAGAGGGCCAGTTACTCGGTGGAAGATTCTTTTTTAATGATCACTTAGAATTTTTCACCTTTTGACGTGACACTCAATGCTTACTGAGGCAAGAGGGCCAGTTACTCGGTGGAAGATTTGTTTTTATTGATCATTAGGAGCATTTTTTTCTTTTTTTTTCTTTTGAGCACTAATCAATCTTTTCTATTTTTATATGCCAAAATGTCAATCTAATAGGTTATCTAGTTCACAGTCAAGCAAAAGAAACATACAAATCCAAATAACATGTCATACCCCACACGATCATGTGCTAATGTGCTCGTGATAGTTTAAGCTAAACTTGTGAATTCTTAAATGCCTAAAAGGCAGTGATCTAGGTTCAAAACTTGATTATTGGCCTATATGTTCAAAGTGTTAAGCTCGCTGATGAAGTCGAATCATATAGTTTTGTTTAGATCACCAAAAAAAAAAAAGTTTATTGGACATAATGAACATGCATTTATCTATGAAAATAGCAACAAAAACAAAAATATAGGACATAATGAGTGTGTGAATGTGTCCCCATACCCCCAAACTTAAAATGCACATTGTCCCCAATGTGTGAATAGCATGGAAGGAACTGACCTAGGAGATAGAGAACTGATGGATGGCATGGCTCATATCACGCCCCCAAACTTCAACTGGATGCACTCACACTATCCTTGAAAAAGAAAGAAAGACAAATATAAAATGTAAAACAAGTAAGAAACAATAATAGAAAAGCAAACTATAAAATACTAAAAATAACATAAACTATAAAAAAGGGTATGCATTGGGGTGCCTCCCATGAGCGCTAAGTTTAACATCTTCAGCCAGACGTGGTACTTTCTCACTGCTGATCATCAGATGGTGCAGTCGAAGAGGTACCGGGTGTCGGAGGTAGGCGATCAAGAATGGCCTGCAGCATAGCCTCCTGTCATGCTAACCATGCCTCCAAACTGTCCATGCGCTGATGCATGAGTGTGGTAGCAGCAGAGACCTCACCTCAAAAGGAGGATAGCTTAGCTAGAAAGTGCTGGGACTTGGTGAGTCCCATGTCCGAATGGTCCTCTTCACGTACTGGGCTAATGACCGGGGTCTTGGTCTCCATGCAATCCTTCTTAACTTGCTCAACTGCTAGAGTGGGTGCCGGGAGTCCTCGTGGCATGTGTGATATGCTGTGTGTCCACTGAGCCTTACCGAAGAAGGGATGCTCTCGCACTGGCCCGTCGCTGTGGGTCCCCTTAATCCCCTTCTTCTTGAGGATGGAGGTGAGTAGGAACGGGAAAGGGAGGCCCCAAGCATTGGCCGTAGTGGTCTGACGGCCATGCACGTGATCCAAAAACTTGTACAACTGGCTCCAAATGACAGCCGAGATGGAGTACCAGTGGCCTCTATGGAAGGCATATATAGTCTGGAGAAACTGGTCTTGCCACTGTGTCTTGTGCCCCAATGGACAGACGTTACGCTGTAGGATCGTATCAACAAGCCACAGTTAGGGAGGCAGCTTGGATCGGCTGGCCGAATTGTTATGCCTATCGGCATACTGGCCAGCGCACATGTCCGTGATGATCTCGGTCAGGGCAAAAGACTCCGACTGCTCCTCGATATCAGTGTCCTCAGGAGGAGACTCATCGGTGCAATGAAGAGCAGCGGCGATATCGGCACTAGTCACCTCGATGGGCGTGCTCTGGACTGAAGAGGTGAGGACTCCCAGTCTGCTGCAGTCGAAAGATAGATGCTCATAAAACTGGACTACGAGCTAGGAGTAGGCAGTGGAGCACACTGGTTTAACAACCGCTTCAACCCTTGATGTCGGAATGTTTGGACAGCCCATTGCGTGGCGTCTATGTGCCGGAATATGTCATCGATGGCAAATTGGTCTCGAACAACAGCTCTTGTTGCTCGATGCTGGGTCGGGATGAGGAGGCACGACTGCTTGAGGCACCAGAGGTAGAAACAGTTGGTTTGGACATGCTTGATACTAGTTTCTGACAAATTTGCGATCGATCGTGACTTGCGTGCGCTCGATCGCACACTGGCTATGCGCTCGATCGCAAATACCGTGCCAAACCTCCTGCAAACAAACAAGCACTCAATCACACTCAAGATAACATATAAGAATAAAGAGTTTTGTAAATAAAACATTAAAATTTGTGTGTGTGTGAAGAGTACCTTGTGGATTAATGGGGATGGGAATATAGGGTGGTGACAGTGGAGGTGATGGTGATTGTCGGTGATGGAGGCAATGGATTGGTGACAGAGGATGGTGGAGATGGAAGTGGTGGTGAATAATGGTGGCAAAGTGTGAGCGTGAGAGATGCGGGTAGACAGGAAGAGCGAGTGAGTGAGAGAGTGTAGGGTGCGAGTGAACACAGTGAAGAGGTGTGAGTGCGTGAGTGAAGGTTTTCAGATATATAAATGCTTCTGCCACGAATGCACTCGATCGCACACGGGGTGCGCTCGATCGCACTCGTGCGTTCGGGCACGTTTGAAGGACACACTCGATCGCAAAGAGGGCATATGGGCAAAAGAAAAAACTTACCGTAGCTAACAAAAATGATAATTTATTGAAACAATACAACCTTACCATTTGTTAGTGGCCTCAGTACCACTAACCTCAATAGAGGTGCTTGAGCTTAATGGGAAATCAATTTTTTACTTTGCTCAAGCACTCTTTTGCTACCATGCTAGTTGGTTGGAGGGGGGCACTTAGAGCCCACATCAGGTGGTTCAAGTGCTTTTGATAGTTTCTTCATCTCCCATCTTGACGCTTGGTCAATAAAATAAGGAAAAATAGTATGAGTAAGTGCAGAAGGTTCAATTTGAAGAGCACACTTACTTGAAGGTTTTGGTGTGTCCTTGAAAAGATGCACATCTTTAATCACATTGTCCTCCTCCGGCCTAATGTCCATTCTTGTGTCCTTATGGTTGGGGATGGTCTCTGATTGATCAGTGTGATGGACCTGAGAAACTTTTTCAACAATATCTTGAATGAAGCTCACATTAGAATATTCATCATCCTCATTGACTGATTTTGATGTATTAAATACTTTAAATTCTATCTCCTCATTATTTACTTTCATAGTGACTACTCCTCTTTTTACACTAATGTTAGTATCAGCAGTTATCATAAAGGGACGTCCTAGGATAATGGGGAGAGGTGATGGTAAAGTACATTCTTCCATATCTAATACTACAAAATCAGCAGGTATAATGAATTTACCTACTCTTACTAACACGTCCTCAAAGATACCTCTCGGTCATTTGATGCTTCGGTCAGCTAATTGTAAAGTGATGGAGGTCGGTTGAAGCTCCCCCAAACCTAGTGTCTCGTATACATTGTATGGAAGCAGGTTGACACTTGCTCCTAGATCCAATAGTGCATGCTCGAACAGTTTGTCACCTAACCTGCAAGGAATAGTAAAACTACCTGGATCTTTTAGCTTAGGTGGTAATTTTCTTAAAAGTAGAGCACTTACCTCTTTGGTTAAGGCTACCGTCTCATGCTCCTGGAACTTCCTTTTGTTAGTGCAATAATCTTTTAAAAACTTAGCATATGCAGGTATTTGTTTGATTGCATCTAACAGAGGAATGTTAATTTCAACTTTCCGCAAAGTTTCAAAAATATCAATTAGTTTATTGTCTTTCTTTTATTTTACTAACCTTTGCGGGAAGGGTGGTGCATTCCACTTCTCTACTTTACTTACCCTTGATGCTGATGGTGTCTCTTTGGATGCTGTTGCAGATTCATTGGACCCTATTTCTTTGCCATTTCTCAAGGTTGTCACAGCATTTAGTTGTTGATGCCCCCCAGGGTTGGGTAATGTTTGAGCTGGGAGCTCTTCTTGCTTTCTGTCACTGAGCTCCTTAGCTAGTTGTCCCATTTGTACCTCTAGTCTTTGAATTGCTTGCGCATGTGCCGCGTTAGTTTGTTTTTGTTGAGTCATGAACTGTTCTTGTGACGTCACCAGTTGTCTTACTAGACTTTCGAGGTCATTCTTCTTTAGTTCGGGAGTAGTATGAGCAGTGGGATGGGGGTTTCGTTGCTGTCCCTGATTATTCTGGTTGTTGCTCCACGAGAAATTTGGGTGGTTTCGCCATCCAGAGTTGTACATGTTGGCATAAGGGTTGTTCTTCGGTGGATAGTTGTTAGGCCTCACGTAGTTGGCTTGTTCCGAATCTGCAGATGAGTACAAAGGACATGTATCAGTATTATGGTCGTATTGAGAACAAATTGCACATACCTGGAGTGAGGTGGATGGTAGGCTGGATGAGGCATTTTGAGTAGTCATAGCTTTTACAATCATATCTAGTTTCCTCTCCATTGCTGCCATTTGAGGGGAAGATCCTCCATTTATATTTACCTCATACATACCTTTACCTTTGGTCACATGTCTACCTCGAGAGGAGAATTGTTGGGTGTGCTCGCTGAGGGTTTCGAAGAGCTCCATTGCTTCTTCACTGCTTTTCTCCATCAGAACTCCTCCACAACCTGAATCAACAATACATTTGTTAGTATCATTTAAACCTTCATAAAAAGCTTGTACCAGTTCATCTTGAGGCAGGTTATGGTGTGGGCATTTGAGTAGCAAGTCATTGAAGTGTCCCTATGCTTCGAAGAAGAGGTCCCCATCCTTTTGTTGGAAGGACTGGATCTCCTTCCTCATTTGTCTCGTCTTTTGGGCTGGGAAGAACTTCTTCAGGAACTTGCTTGCCAACTCTTCCCAAGTGTGGATGGAAACTGTAGGCAAAGAATTATACCAAAGTTTAGTATTATCTTTCAAAGAAAAAGGGAACAAAATTAACCTTATTCCTTCTTGGTCTAGTCCTTGTATGTGCTGGAACTTGCAAAGATCGAAAAATTCTCGGAGGTGCAAGTGTGGATCTTCATTAGGAGTTCCCCTAAAATGAGTCAAAATATTCAAGATTTGCAGAGATATGTAATAATTTCCCGCCACCTCAGGTTGATATGCGATGCATGATGGTTGATCAATGTTCCGAGGGATGAAGGAGTGCTTCATCGGTACTCGTGCAGGTGGTTGCTGGTTTTCGAGCTGTTTCGCCATTAGTGTTTCGTTCTCGACTTCTTCTTCGTTCTCCTCGAAATTGTTCTTTAGCTTTTGTCAGATAGTCCGTTCAAGCTCGGGATCGAGGGGAAAGAATTCTGGATGTCGGGATCGAAGTCCGTGCATAAATCAGAAAAACTGGCTTCAGTGTAGCAGTGTAACTTTGCTATTCGGGTAACTCTCTGCCCTAAATGCGCTCGATCGCACAGGAGGTTGCGATCGATCACAAGTACCACAGAAAGTGTGAGTTAGGGTTTGTTGTGCCTGAAACAGAAAACAATTTAATTAGGTTTGATGAAAATTAAAGATAGTAAACAAAAATAGCATAATAATAATGAAAGTAATTCTAAAAGGAACTTTTAGCACAATTCCCCGGCAACGGCACCAAAAACTTGTTGGACGAAAATATACCTAAATAAATAGGTGAATAATCATATTAGTTATACTTGCAAGTGCACAAGGTCATCAGTGTAGTCTAGTGTGCAAAAGCAAGGTCATCTCCACAGGGATTGGTAAAGTTGCTTTTAGAATTAGTTTCTCTAAAGTAAAAAGAGATAAATAACTGTCGGAAAGTGATTTGATAATAATAAAGACATCGGGCTTTGATATCCACCACTAGTCATACTTTCCCAATTGTATAAGGTATCAGTGCACTAGCCTTATTATGTATACCTACTGGTTGCCAACCTAAAGGCATGGTATCTACTCCTTAAGCTATTGATTTCCCTAAGCAACGAGTTAGGTATGGTATCTAATCTAACTCTTTTCTTCCTTAAGGGATTCAGCATGGTATCTGCTTGAGTTGTTCCATAAGAAAACATAAGTACTATAGAAATCGATAACCACATGAGACCTAGAGCATGCTGTCTACTCCCAGTTTCCCATGTTGATTAACCCGGGTATCTGTATAAGATATCCCTTATTACTAATGTTAGACCCAGGACTCGGTCATCCAAATTGATCTAACTAACCTATCCACACCACATGCATACGTTGGCCTTACACATACATATGAGGAATTTAAATAAGCACAGGAATTAATCAAGTTAAGTAACATAATAAAGGCTATTGGCAAAGATTTTATCAATGAATATAAATATGGGAATGCATAACTAGGGCTTCAATCGAGCCCTATAAGAAAGTTAGTTACATATACTATCTGAAGTAAAAATTATAAATAAACTAAACATTATGGGAGAAGAACAAACCCGAGAGAAGAGGCGTCAATTCTCTCCTAAGCTCTCAACTCCAAGTAAAAGAAAAGAGAAAAGTGTTTTCTATCTGAGGTGTCTTTTTGTGTGTGAGTTACAAGTGTATTATAGGTCTTTGAGAAGTCCTAAGAGACCCATGAGTTCCTAAACCTTCTAAAACGAAAATTCTATTATTTTCAAAATAGGGTTCTGCAGTTTACTGTTCACGCCCGTACATGTGCGCTCGATAGCATATGTCTTGCGCTCGATCACAGTGTGCGCTCGATCCTTCATGTGTGCGCACGATCGCAATGTGCGCTCGATCGCATTGCATGGCGCAATCGATCACAATTTGTCCAGATAATGCTCCAGGGATTCCAGATTTCTTCCTTTAAGTGCCTAAACTGCTTATTTTTCTCCAAAACCCTATAAAAACATATAAAACACACAAATGGAGTAAAAGAGACCAAATTAACGTAATTAAGGACCTAACAAGTGTAAATAAGGGGGCTTAAATATGAATATTTAAGTATCTATCAAAAACTCTACCTCTACCTCTAGCACGTCCACATGTCATCCTCAGACTCTACATTAAAATGTAGTTTATTTAAATATTCCACTTCTTTTAATTTTTATGCAGTCTATAGAATCATAAAACCTAACGCTCTTATACCAAAATTGTAATGACCCATCCCAGGTTGGCCACCCTCAAGACGGTGTCGTCACGTTTTGAAATCCCAGCACGACACATATATGCAACAATATAAAAATTTATAAACTGAATTTTAAAATTACATCCAATCCTCAACTCTTTTCAGAGGAGATACATCATCATTCTTCTATTAGAAACAATATATAAATATAACAAAATGCATGAAAATATTTATTACAAATTTTCTCTTCTTTCTTAGAATGTCTGAGGACTTTACCACGGGACTTGCTTAAGGTAATTACTCTGATATCAACTTTAAACTCTATCTGCCCTGCCTGAAAATTTTCAACAATAAAGAGTGACCTTCGCAAGCCTAGTGAATCAAATTTACTTCTAGTTACATCTTATAATTCAATCATTTCTAATTCACTAATATTAATCATTAATTTCTTCACATATAAAAATTCAATCTTTCAAATATTCTTCCAATATTCATTCATCTATTATCTTATATAATTCAATATTAACATTCTATTATCACTACTCATATCATAATTCCAACCATTTACAATCTTTTATTAAATTAATCATCAAACATATCAGTTTTTCTTCTCATATATTTAATCATCTTGAGATTATCAATTTTTCTTCTCGTTATGAGGTTCACCACATATAATCAATTAATCAAATAATTTTTATCATATCATACTTTCATATATCTTTCTCATCATATATATCTCTCTGTGAGACGCTTTCATTAGCATAATCTACACCTGGACCCTTAGCGTCCAAATGTCCCGTTTTTCTTTTTTTTTTTTTCTTTTTTGTAACTGAAAAAGCTACATTTGGACTCTTTTTTTATTATATTAATAGTAAATCTTTCATATATATATATTATTTTAATTCCATGTAATATCTATCAAATTAGTTATTTACCCTTACTTTAAAAACACGCGTATTACACCGCCTAAAGACTTTGAAGGATTCTTCGAGGTCAAATATGTGTCTTGCAGATCATGTGCTCTTGATGAGTATATCGTTGATGTAGACTTCCATATTCCTTTTGATTTGTTCTTTGAAGAGCTTGTTGACTAGTTATTGGTAGGTTGCCACAATGTTTTTGAGCCCAAATGGCATGACCTTGTAGCTGTACGACCTTTGTTGGTGAGAAAGATATTTTTCAGCTTGTCAGGTTCATGTATAAGGATCTTATTATAGCTTGAGTAAGCATCCATGAATCTAAGCAATTCATATCCTGAGGTAGCATCCTCTAACTTGATTTTAATGATAACAAAAGAGTTTGAGTTTATCTAACCAAATTATATAAGTGTTTTAGTATTGAAAGGTTTTTATTCAAATAAGCATGCACCTCGAAAGAAGACTGTAGAACAATATTAGAAGTTACTACGTAGTTTATTTCATTGTAAATTTCTCTTTCAATTACATAGCTTCAATTATGGCTCAAAATGTTATTAAAAAAAAGATTTAAACTTATTCTTAAAACCATAAAGTTTTGTTAGAATACAAAAAAGACTGTTTCAAGGGATTCAGTTGACTGAATGAATAATCTAGTTGACTGGATGAAGGATAGAAATTCCTGCCCTTTGATTCAGTCAACTGAATGAAGGTCAAACTTTTTTGCCTTTCACCCAGTGGACTAAATGGATCACCCAATCGACTGAATGATGAACAGAGAGTTCAATAGATTGAATGGATCACCCAGTGGACCCAGTCAACTGAATGATCTATTTAGTAGATTGAATGGTTTAATACCTAAAATAGATTTAATTGATTCAGTCGATTGAACAAGCATCCAGTCTACTAAATGCGTGAGTATAACTGCTATAATTTGAATTTTATAACACTGTTTAGAGCATTTAATGCTCCAAACTACTCCAAAATGACTATACTTTGTGAGTAACAACCATATTGGTTTAAGACTATATAAACCCATTATAAATTAGCAACCAAACATTCCAAGAACCATTATTTCATTATTGATCTCATTTATAACTCATCTAGGCTTTCAAAATCTTCTTGAGCCAATCTTAAAGTTTTGTACTTGAAAGAGATCATCTTTTCTTGTAATGCATTAATTATAAATCTCTTATGTACCAAAACTTTAATTCCAATCATTGTAAGAGAAAGAGTTGGTGTAACTCTTAGAGGTGTTTAGGTGTTAAACACTTTCTTTTACACTTCCTTAATTGAAAGGGATCATTGTAAGGTTTGAGAAACACCCCTGAAGTCGCTTGACTATTTATAGTGGAATACTTCAAGGAGATTCCTTGAAAAGAGTGGACGTAGGGTTAGAGAAATTACGATATTTTCGAAACACTATAAACGGAATTGACATTTTCTCTTCCTTACTCTATTAATTTCCAGCACTATTATATTTGTTGTTCTTTCTAGACTTTATAAAGTGTTTCAAAACTTGTTTGTTGTTTGCAAAAAGTTTTAAAACCCAATTCACTCATCTTCTTAGGTTGCACTTTGATTTACAATTGGTATTAGAGCCTCATTCTCAATTTTATGCTTAAAATCCTTGAGTTGATCTTGTGGCTTCCAATAGTTACACTAAAATCATTCCTATACTAGGTCTTCTTTATTCAATGGCACAAATAATTTTTGAAAAAAATAGAATAAAAATCATTTTAAAAGACCAAGATTATAATTTATGGAGAATCATTGAAGGACCTAGAATTCCTTCAAAAATGTAACCATTGGAGAAATAGTTCGTAAAATTCCTAAACTCAAAATAGAGTTTGATGAATAAGATTATGGAATGATGTCTTTGAATAGTAGAGCACTAGTATTCTACATTGTGGTTTAGACATAAATGAATACAACAAAATTTCAACATGTGTTTCAACAAAAGAAATTTGGGATAAACTTTAAGTCACATATGAAGGCACTAGTGAAGTTAAAAAATAAAAAATCTATTCCGAATATGAGTCTTTTAAGATGTCCTTTACCAAAACCATCTCTAAAATGTATTCCCATTTCACTAGCATTATTAATGATTTAAAGCTTCTTGGTAGGAATATTAAGGAATTTGAATTAACAAATAAAATTCTTAGATCTTTGCCACCAACTTGGAAATCAAATAAGACAGTAATTGTTGAAGCTAAAGACCTTGACAAGCTTGACATCGAAATGCATCTTGGCTCACCATTGATTTACGAGATGGAGGAGATAAGTCAAGTTGTGGTTGATGATGAGTCGAAGAAGAAGAAATCCATTTCTCTCAAAGCTACCACAAGCTAGAAAGTGGAAGAAAAAGAAGAAAATGAAAATAGTGAAGAAGATGGAGAGATGGCTCTTATCACTAAGATATTTCAAAGGTTTTTGAAGAAGAGCAAGAAACCTTACACAAAGGACAACACAACTGAAAAGGAACTTATTGTGTGCTTTGGTTGCAAGAAACCTAGGCACGTAAAGATAGATTGTCCTACAACAAAGAAACTGTACAAGAACTTCAAGAAGAAATCTATGGTTGCTACCACTTGGAGTGATTATGAGGAGGACATCTCGGATAGTAAGATCAACTATGAAGAGATTGCAAACTTTTTCTTGATGGCAATTGATGATGAAAGTAAGGTAACTAATTCTTCCCTTACTAATGATGTCGATAATAGTAATGATGAATTGATTGAGGCAATAAATGAATTGCATAAGGAATTAAAGAAATTTGATTCTATAAATGTTGTTGTCAAGAAGGAAGTTTCATCTCTCTCTCTCTCTCTCTCTCTCTCTCTAAATAGATGGAAGCTCTAAAAGAAGAGAAAGAAAAACTTTCTTTGGAGCTTAATAACTCATCACAAGATTTATTGAAAAATGAAAATAACGATTTGAAAAATAAAGTGATGGAGTTTAATTACACTATATCTAGGCTTATAAGTTAAAAGGAAAAATTAGATGAAGTGTTAGCTTGCCAAAGAATAGGTGAAGAGAAATATGGTTTGGGTTATTCTCCATTGGGCAAACAAAGAATAAATGAGACTATCTTTGTGAAAGCATCATGTGTGGATGAACCCTCCACTTCTAAGGCTCCTAGTAATGTTAAAAATTTTCTTTGAAAAATTTTAGGAAACCTAAGAATTCAAATGTCAATTCCTATGCTAGAACTTTAAATGTTAATACTAGGAATAAACATCCTAGAAATAATTATGCTCATCCTAGAAATACAAATGCTAGGTATGCACATTCAAGAAATTCACATGCTAGGAATGCATATCATAGAAGCAACTATCATTCATATCCTATAAATAACATGTATACTCATAACTCTCATATTGCAAAAAACATGTATTCTAGGAATGCTAGATATAATTTTCCAAGAAATGATAGATTTGTATATTCTAGACATCCTAGAATTTTTTATGATTATCATTCTAGGATCTTACCTCATCCACATTTCTTTGATTATGGAGCATCTTATAGAACTAAGAAAGTATGTGTTCCTAATGGATCCATATTTTCAAAGACTAACCCGAAAGGACCCAAGACATTTTTTGTACTTAAAAGCTCCATTATATATCATTGTGTGATATAGGTATGTCTCCACACAAAGATAAAAGTTTACCATTGGTACCATGATAGTGGATGCTCAAAGCACATGACTGGTTATCAAAGTGTCTTTAGGGAGTTGACTCTAAAAGATGGTAGACACGTCACCATTGGAGATGACACCAAGATGAAGATCATTGGACATGGTAAAGTGGGTAAAAATTTTTCAATTATTGATCATGTTTTACTTGTGCAAGGCCTTAAGTTTAATTTACTAAGTATTAGTCAATTATGTGATAAAGGAAATAAATTAATTTTTGAATCCTCTCATTGTCTTATAATAGACATCAAGAATAACAAGATCAAGTTAGTTAGCCGAGGACAAGAAAATGTCTGCCTAGTTGATTTAAGAACTTTAACTTCAGAAAATGAAAAAATGTTTTTCCACTTTTAATGAAAACTCATGGCTATGGCATAGAAGGCTTGGCCATGTGAACATGGATTTGATTAAAATTCTTTCAAGAAAAGATTTAGTTGTTGGTCTTCCCAAAATCATATTTGAAAAAGACAAAGTATGTGATACTTGTCAACTTGGAAAATAAGCAAGAGTTTCTTTTAAATCCAAAAATGTGATTTCAACAACAAGACCTTTAGAGCTTTTGCATATGGACTTATTTGGTCCAATAAACACTATTAGTCTAGGTAGCCATCAATATGCTCTTGTTATTATAGATGACTATTCTAGATATGATTTTGTTATTTTTATTGGTTATAAGGTTGAAGCCTATAAAGGTTTTGTAAAATTTTGCAAAAATGTTCAAAATGAAAAAAAATATATATTACTATTTCAAGTATAAGAAGTGATCATGGAAAAAAATTTTAAAAACAAAAAATTTTCAAAATATTGTGATGATAATGGTATTGCTCACAATTTTTGAACTCCTAGAACCCCCCAACAAAATAGTATTATTGAAAAGAAAAATAGAGTTTTAGAAGAATTTAGAAGAACTATGCTTTGTGAAAATGGTTTGCCAAAATATATTTAGGTGAAAGCCGTAAACACTTTTTGTTATGTTTTAAATAGAGTTTTAATTATTCTTATGCTTAACAAAACTTCATATGAACTATAGAAAGGTATTAAGCCTAATACCTTTTATTTTCGTGTTTTTGGCTGCAAATGCTTCATCTTAAATAATAATAAAGCTAATTTAGGTAAATTTGACTCTAAAACTAATGAAGAGATATTCTTGGGTTATTCAACCTCCAGCAAAGCTTACAGAGTCTTTAACAAAAGAATTCTAGTGGTTGAAGAATTCATGTATGTTGCCTTTGATGAGACTAACTCTATTAGTATCATCTAATTGATCTAGTGATTGGTGATCCTTCACAAGGGGTAAGAACTCATTCTTCTATAAGAAATGTATGTAATTACATTGCCTTCTTATCTTAAGTATAACTTAAGACGTTTAGTGAAGCCGAAAATGATGATAATTGGATAAATGTTACACAAGAAGAATTGAATAAATTTGAAAGAAATAAAGTGTGGACTGTAGTTCCTAGACCTGAGGATCATTCTGTTATAGGAACTAAATGGGTTTTTAGAAATAAAATGGATGAGAATGGTATAGTAACTAGAAACAAGGCTAGACTTGTAGCTAAATGGTATAATCAAGAAGAAGGAATTGATTTTGATGAAACCTTTGCCCCCGTAGCTAGATTAGAAGCTATTCTTATGTTGCTTGTATTTGTATGTTTTAAGAATTTCAAATTATTTTCAAATTTTCAAATTATTTCAAATGAATGTAAAAAGTGCCGTTTTGAATGGTTTTATTGAAGAAGAGCTCTATGTTGAACAAAATCTTGGTTTTGAAGATCCTAACCATCCAAACCATGTCTATAAGCTCTAAAAGTCTTTATGGGTTTAAGCAAGCTCCAAGAGCATGGCATGAAAGGTTAAGTAAGTTTTTACTTGATAATGGTTTTACAAGAGAAAAAATAAACACAACTCTTTTTACTAAAACTCATAAGCATTATACTCTTTTGATTCAAATATATGTTGATGATATCATATTTGGTGCCTCTAATGAGTCCATGTATCAAGAATTTGCTAACTGTATGCAAGGTAAATTTGAGATGAGCATGATAGGAGAGCTCAACTACTTCCTTGGACTTCAAATCAAACAAACAAAGGAAGGAATCTTCATCAACCAATCCAAGTACACAAAAGACTTGCTAAAGAGATTTAGGATGGAGAATTCAAAATAAATTGGCACTCCCATGAGCACCTTAACAAAGCTTTATTTGGATGAAAGAGGTAAAAGTGTTGATACTAAGAAGTATAGAAGCATGATAAGGGCTTTACTTTATTTAACTGCTAGTAGACTTGATATCATGTTTAGTGTATGCATGTGTTCTCGATTTCAGGCTAATCTTAAGGAATCTCATATTGTTTCTGTAAAAAGAATTTTAAGGTATTTGCATGGTACTCAAAATCTAGGATTATAGTATTAAAGAAAATCACCTTTTGAGATAGTTGGGCACTTAGATGCTAATTTTACTAGTTGTAGGTTAGATAGAAATAGTGTTAGTGGTACATGCCAATTTCTAGGTGCTATGTTAACATTTTGGTTTTCAAAGAAACAAAATCCAATTGCACTACCAACCGTCGAAGTGGAATATCTAGCTGCTAGTAGTTGTTGTGCACAAGTTTTATGGAGATAATAGCAACTAGAAGATTTTGGCATGTGTTTTGAAAATATTCTAATTTTATGTGATAACACTATTGCTATCAATCTAACTAAAAATCTAATTTAGCATTCTAGAATCATACACATTGAGATTAGACATCACTTTATAAGGATGCTAAAAAAGACGATATCAAACTTGAATTCATTCCTATAGAAGATCAAATTGCTAATATCCTTTCTAAACTTTTGAATGAAGATAGTTTTTGTAGAATTATAATGTTAATGAGCTTCAAAAAATTTGAATGTTTATGTGTTTGAATGCATTTTCATTCATCATTTGTATGTGTGCCATTGAGTGAATGAGAACTAATTCTCATTTGATGTTTCCCTCACTCTAAAATGGCATAAAGAAACTTAAGCTTGCAATTTTTCAACCTAGAGTACAATTTTTTTGCAAAATACTTAATTTAGTCGATTAAATCATCTATTAAGTCAATTGAACACTTCGCAAAAATTAACCCTGACTTTCTGCCTCTCATTAAGTCAACTTAATTCTATCCAGTGGACTGAATGAACTCATACAGTCAACTAAATAAACCATAATGTCGAGTGAATGAATGTGTTTTTCAACACTAATGAGTTTTGTAACTGTTTCAGTCGACTGAAGAAGGACCTAGTCCACAGAATACTCGTAATTTCCAAAATCTCTATTTTAAAAATAAATAAAAAAAATCAACTAGTCGATTGGACGAGGTCTCAGTTGAGTGGACGCTCAATATAATAAATACTCTTCTTAGGTATTAAATGTCATTTCAAAAACTTTTGAAACAACTTTTGCCGTTATTGCTTCCCTTTCTCAAATCTCATCAGTTTCTCTACAAATCCAGACTCAAACTTCCATTAAAAAACTCACCCAAATGGTTACACTACCCATTCATCAATTGCTTATTGTTCTCGTTCTCTTCAAAAACTCTTTCTCTTCATTTCATAAATCTGGTCTCAAATCTCTTCACGATGTCTGAAGGAAAGCTTTTGAAGAAACCTTATCTCAGGGTAGACAATCCTACCACATGGAAATGAAAAGTTTCTTAAGAAACAAAATAAAAGGCTATGGAAGGATACACGAGCAAAAAGGATCATGATAATTTTGATGCTTTAAGCTTTCGTAGTGTGAAGCTAAGGAAAGGTACGACACTTCTATGAGGATTATGGAAATTATATTTGGTAAATTAGTAGACTTAACATATATTAGGTTTTGGAAATTCGACAATAAACCCTTGTTTGATAGGCTAGGGTGGACACCATTGGTCAAAGTATATGAACAATACTATCCTAGACTAATCCACCAATTTTATGCCAACTTACAACAACCCTCACTCTATGCCCCTTCGTTTTACTACAATGATTATGGGCAAAGAGTTTATTTTCTCTGTAAGCCCTTTGCTTAAAATCCTGAATTTGCCTACTGAGAGAATTAAATGGGTGGCCTGGTGATTTTAACTATGAGGAAGCCTGTAGGGTGGTCAATAGGAACCCAAACTACAAGTATAGTGTCCAAACCTATAACAAGGTCAATCCCTCTAAATTGGACTTCCTACTGATCTAATACTTAAAGACTGAAACTTTTACAACTTTTGCCCTCTTGTCATCAGTAATATACTTGTTGGTTATGATAGAAACACTAGTTTTTTACCCTATGGCATGCTCATTAACCTCATCCTAAAACACTATGAAATTCCCCTCCCTAAAAATGAGTTCAAGACCTTGATCAACCTAATGTGATTAATGAATCTTCTCTTAAGAAAATGGGTTGTGTCATACGAGAAGGTTTACTAGTCTCCAAGCCTGGAAAGAACATTATAATTTGTGATGAAGACCCAAATGAAGAGGAAGAGGAATATGATATTCCTAGTGGTACTCAGTCGAGAACTAGTAGACGAGGCAGTTCAGTTGGTGGCTCTCAACATGTTGTTCTACAAGCTCTTGTTTGCCTTCAACTTACGATAAACAACATGCAGCAATCTATAGATCTGCAGCTTCAGACTTTGAGGTCCGAGATTACTTCTATATAAGATGAGCTGATTGTTTTCAAGATTGAGATAGAGGGATCCTTTGCTAAGTTTAGAGAGCAACTCCATGAGATATGAGACAATCATCGTTATCGTAGCCCTTCTCCTCCACCTGATTGGGAGTATTGATACTTTTTCTTTGTTTCTATCTCTTTTTAACTCCTAAACAAAATTGCAAGCACATTTTTACATTTTCATGGATCTTTTGAATTTCTGGGATTTTCTCATAAGAGCTTTTGGATATTTGCTTATATAAGCTTGTTTATCTTTGGTTGATATTTTTACTTTATGGTTGGATGCATATGATTATGGCCATTATACTCTTTTTGTGCTTTTATATTTACTTTTCTGTATTTGCCCGAGAGAGTTTAACTCTTTATTTTTGGCTAAAATTTTATGCGGCTGTTGGTTACCTATCCATGGTTGTTGCTTTGTATCTCCCTTTTGTGATGATGAAAAAAAAAGGGAGAAAAATGGAGAAAATAGGATTGCGAAAAATCTTATATATCTTATGTATACATAGATTAAAGGGGAGCTTTCTACTTAAATTGTTTACATGCTTTACATTAATTGGTTGGGATTGCTTTTGAAAATTTGTAAGAGGTGTTTATTGCAAAAACAGAGAAGACTCTGTCCAAATTTTTATAAAAACCAAACACTTAGCTTTAAAAAAGTGGTGTTCTCATATGGTTTTGTCATCATCAAAAAAGGGGAGATTGTTAACCCCTAACTTGATTTTAATGATAAAAAAACCAATTTGAGTTGATCTAGCCAAATTATTGTCTGTGTTTTTGTATTTAAAGGATTTTATTCAAAGAAGGATGCACCTCAAAAGAAGATTGAAGAATAAGATTAGAAGCTACTAGATAATTTATTTCACTGTAAATTTCTCTCTCAATTACATAGCTTCAATTATGACTCAAAATGTTTTTGACAAAAAGATTTAAACTTATTCTTAAAATCATAATGTTTTGTTAAAACAGAAAGAAAAAAAAAAGACTATTTCAAGGGATTCTGTCGACTAAATGAATAATCCAATCGACTGAATGAACGATTGAAAGTTATGCCCTTTGATTCAGTCGGCTGAATGAAACACTCAGCCGACTGAATGAAGGTCAAAATTTCTTGCCCTTGACCCAGTCGACTGAATGGATCAGCCAGTCGATTAAATAAGGGACTAAGAGTTCAACCCTTTGACACAGTCGATTGAATCATTTATTCAGTCAACTGAATGGTTTAATAACTAAAATAGATTTAATTGATTCACTTGATTGAACAAAAATCCAGTCGACTGAACGCACAAGTATAACGGCTATAATTTGAATTTTATAATTCCATTCAGAGCATTAATGCTCCAAACTACACCAAAACAACTATACTCTATGAGTAACGGACATATGGGTCTAAGACAATATAAACCCATTATAAATGAGCAAATCAAACATTCTAAGAACCATTCATTCATTATTGTTCTCATTTATAACTCATCAAAGCTTTCAAAAATCTTCTTGAGCCAATCTTAAAGCTTTGTACTTGAAAGTGAGATAATCTTTTCTTGTAATGCATTAATTGAAAATCTCTCTTGTACCCAAACTTCAATTCCAATCATTGTATGAGAAAGAGTTGGTGTAACTCTTGGAGGTGTTTAGGTGAAACACTTTGTTGTACACTCCCTTCATTAGAAGAGATCATTGTAAGGTTTGAACAACATTCATGAAGTTGCTTGACTATTTCTAGTGGAATACTTTAAGGAAGTTCCTTAAAAAGAATGGACGTAGGGTCAGAGAAATTCTGATATGGCCAAATCATTATAAACAGAGTTTGCATTTTCTCTTCCTTACTACTTTAATTTCTAGCACTATTATATTTTTTGTTCTTGCGTTGTTCTTGCTTTATTTTATAAAGTGTTTCAAAACTTGTTTGTTGTTTACAAAAAGTTTTAAAACCTAATTCACCCTCCATCTTGGGTTGCACTTTGATTTACATCCACTTTTCATTTGATTTTTTCACCTTTACTACATTGGTGACCTAAACTGGGAAGTGGGCCTCCGAGATAAAATCAACTGCTAGGAGTTTGTCAGCTTCTTATTCAATATCCTTTTGTTTCTCATGGACAAATGACCTCTTCTTCTGTATAACTAGCTTGTGATCTGGATCCACGTTTAGTTTTTGAACAATGACTTATGGGTCGATCCGAGCATGTTAGATGCTGGCTAAGCAGACACATCTTGATTTTTTTAGAGGAAAGAAATTAGTAGGGTTTAGAGTTCTTCAATAGGTTGGACCCGATTTACATGGTCTTATAGTCATCTTTCTCTTTCAAAGGGATAATGATCAGCTCTTCAATGGGTTGGCCCTTAGAGTTTTGAGTTTGTTCTTCAAATCTTCAATTTCCAAAGGCAAGGCCTCAGCTTTCTTGTGCCCCTTAACGGATTTAAGGTAGTGGGATCAAGGTGTTTTTTGGTTCCCTCAAACTTCCTCTACACTGTTCTCAATCGGAACTTCATCTTTAAGTGGTAGGCGGAAACTACCACGTTCATAACATTCTGGCTTGGTCTTCTGAGAATAGTATTATAGGAGGATAGGTACTTGATAATCAAGAATGTGGTTATGACCATGGTCCTTCGAGGTTCTAACCCTACAGTGACTGGTAGAAAGATACTGTCCTCTGGGAGTATTAGCTCTCCCGTGAATCCAAAGATCGGAGAGGTCACTAGCTTGAGCTAGTCATCACTGAGCTTCATCTTCTAGAACGTGTCATAGTATAGGATGTCGACTGAGCTCCCATTATCAACCAAGATTCTTTATACGTTGTAGTTTTTGATAAGTAGTGTGATGACTATAGGGTTATCATGGGGTTTTTGTAGCCCTTCCTAGTCATTGTCAGTGAAAGAGATTACTTTATCGGTCTTAATCTTCTTGTTCGGTCTGCTGACAGAGGAAACAAACTTGGCATAAGCCTTTATTTCTTTGAATGATTGTCCATCAGCTATTGGGCCTCCGAAGATGGTGGTTTAATCTGTCCTACCGACTAGTTGGCATCTTTCGTCTCGGACTTTTCTTCTTGTACTTTGCCTTAGGTTTCTCCTAGAACCTTGCTCAATGATGTTGAAGAGGCTCTCAAATGCCTTCCTCGGACCTTTTCTATTGAGGAAATGCACTACAAAAGCATAGCTTAGTTCTTTGAAAGAGCTAATGCTACCAGGCATCAAGTCAGAATACCAGCTACTAGCCGCTTTCTTTAGTGTTAGTAGGACTCTTTGGTACAAAACCACGTCTGGGTAGTGATGGAAGAACATCATGGTTTTGCACCATTGGAGAAGTACTATGGGGTCACTACTATCATCATAAGCCTTGATGATCAAAACATTAAAAGTTCCAAGGAAGTGGTGCGTCTAGGATCTTTATGTTAATGGTGGGTCCTCATAATCGACTTCGTCCAAGATGTTGGTTCCTTAGTTTTCAACAGCTTCCCCTATCCTTTTATCCATATCCTCTAGCTTTTTATCTAGATTAGTGTGATTTTTGGAGATTCTAGAATGACCTCGGGATCTTAGTCAGCGGTTTGAATGAGAGAATCTCGTGGTGGACTTGCGGTCTGAGGTGTGGATATTGTAGCTAAAGTTCTAGTGCCACATTGGCCGAGGGCTTTGCTGTAACATTTGAGGTTGAAGGGGAGAAGCTTGCCCCTTGAGCTTTGCAGCTAGGGTAGCTACTAGCTAGGTGAGTTATGTTAGCTTTCCTTACGTAACCAGAGCGTATGGATTTGTGTGGTTTTGATGGTGGATGAAATATTTTGACTGAGACCATTGAGTCTATCATGGCTGCTCACCAGATGGTTCGTTGGGAGTTTAGTTGGTTGGAGTGTCTTCAAAAATCATTAGGAGTAAGTCGCGACCTGTTGAGATCTGAGTGGCAGTAGCAAGAAATGCGACGTTTATAGTGGTAATGGTTATAGTATTTTTAGATGTGTTTTAAGAGGTATCTAAAAAATATGAGTTCTTGTTGTAACTTTACCATGGACAGCGCCAATCTATTTATGCTCAATTTGTGACTGCTGATCCTGCGAGCGTTGTGATGCACCTGCACATACTAAAAACACAAGGAGAGCTAAAAAGTCGGAGGAGGACCAGAGGAGTTGTGCCTCAAGCGAGGCTCTCTGATGCTTAAGTCAATGACCTGAAGGCTAAAAAAAGCAAATAGCATGGAAACTAGAGAATTGTGAATTATTAGTTGTTCTTTAATACTTGTGAGAGCCCTTTTTATATAATGTTTTGGAGTACAGTCCAATTAAGAAAATAATTAATGATGAAGTGTCATAGTAGGACTATAGTTTCTTAAAGATGAGAGCCCTATGAGGATATGGGTTTCCATAAGCTTGAGTATCCTAATAGAATTAAGGTTTTCATAAGCTGGAGTGTGCACGGGACTAGATATCATGGATCAAGGTGAGATTACCATTTTGCCCTTTCTCATATGTAACCATCTGGTTGGTTGCTCTATTTGATTTATAAAATTACTTTCTTACCCTTAAGAGGTGCCACATGTCATCATGTCATTGGTTAGAAAAATTTACCCTATATCATAATTAAATTAAATTTAGAATTTGGGAAAAGTCTTTTTCTAATAAAACCAAGGGACAAGCACCACCGAAGGGACAAAAAAATACAATGTTTCCAGTATAAAATTCAATTGAATTAGAACTCAGAATAAGTCATTCTTCATAAAACCAACATACAAGCACCACCTAAGGGACAAAAAATACAATATTTCTAAGCATAGAATTCAATTTCCATTTGAATTCATAATATATTTCTTTCAGAAAACAAGCCGGAATGCACCACCGAAGAGACAAAAAATACAATGTTTGTCAACATGGAATTCAATTGCAACTATAATTTAGAATTAATCTTTTCTTCATAAAACCAATGGATAGACACCATCGAAGGGACAAAATAATACAATGTTTGCTAATATGGAATTTAATTTAAATTAGAATTTATAATGTTTTTCCTTTAGAAAACCAACGAGAAGGCACATTGAAGTGAAGAAAATAATATTTGTAATCATGGAATTCAATTGCAACTAGAATTCATTATTATTATTTCTTTAAGAAAACCACAGAAAGCTACAACTGAAAGGACAAAAAAAATACAACGTTTGCCATCGTGGAATTCAATTGCAACTAGAATTTTGATTTAGTCTTTTCTTTAAAAAAAAAAAAGCAATAAACAAGCACCATCAGAAGGACAAAAAAAAATAGTGTTTCCCAACATGGAATTCAATTGCAATTAAAATTCATAATTATTCTTTCCTTAAAAAAACTCATGGAAAGGCACAACCAAAGGAAAAAAAAATGCATTTTTTTTTACCAAAATGAATTCAATTGCAATTACAATTAGAATTCAGAATTAGTCTTTCCTTCATAAAACTAATGAAAAAGAACCACCGAATGGACAAAAATATAATGTTTACCAGCATGAAATTAAATTGTCACTAGAATTCAGAATTAGTCTTTTATTCATAAAACCAATGGGCAGGTACCAACGAAATGCCAAAAAATATAATGTTTGTCAACATGAAATTCAATTACAATTAGAAATAAAAAATAATCTTTTCTTCATAAAACCAACCACAACCGAATGAACATTTTAAAATAATAGAATGCTTGTCAACATTGAATTCAATTGAAATTAAAATTCGCGATAAGTCTTTTCTTAAAAAAACCAAGCTGCGAAATTTCATTTAAAGAAAGAGTAGACAATGACTACTTAGGTGACTTAAAAATATATCAAAAATGGAAAAGAAAAAACAAAAATAAGAGAGTAAATCAAATGAATATATACAACGAAAATTACGGAATAAAAATCTCTTGAACAAAAATTTATAGAGAAATTTATTGGTCATTAACTCACCACATATTGACTTACCTCTATGAAGAGAGATGGATTAGAATCGCAAAGAAATAAATTTAAATAATAAAAGAATAAATGGTGCTAGAAAATGCATTAACATAGATTATAACCATTGGAATAGTAGAAGGGTTATCTTAATGAAACCAATTTCCTTACACTACAAGATAAATTGTTAGCGCCGGAGCTTTTTTTTGCATATTCCGGTGCTTAAAAGCGCCGCAATATGAATTTCTGGCACTTTTTGCACGCGCCGAATCAAGCACCAGAATGTGTGGTGTCGAAACGCAAATACCGGCGCTTTGAAGAAGCGCTGCAATATGCATGTTTTTCCGGCGCTTATATAACGGCACTTCAAAGCACCGGTATATAGCGGCACTTCAAAGCGCCGGTATATAAAGGCACTTCAAAGCGTCGGTATATAGCGGCACTTCAAAGCGCCGGTATATAAGCGCCGCGATTTATACAGTATCGTCCCAGCACAATATGGATTCCGGATTTAATTATGTTTTTACATTTCTTTGACTTAAATATCAATATTCTATATGAAAATGTTCTTCGATATATAAAATGCGTCATCCATAATAATTCTTTCAGTCAACATAAACGTCTTATTTACACAACAAACAATCATAGTTAATATATAAAATTCATACAAAAACAAAGTAGTGGAAATGTAGATAGTATGAAAAATTATTTTAACATCATGAAATCAATCATGAGATCCTCTGTTAGCCAAATGCTGTAGTAAAGACTTCAGCTCATCCATTTGGGATTGCATATTATTTAATTGATCATCGTGTCTCGCCGTTATTTGTTGAATTTGTTGCGCATGATGTTGATTGTTTTCTTCTATTTGTGCTCTCAAATTATTTATCTCTTCAGCATAGGTCCCATGGGCACCCATCTCATTCCTTATTTGAGCTGAAAGTCCAAACACAGCAGAGGGTGTAACTCCAAAACCCTGACCTCGGACATGACCGGAACTCTCTTCACCCATAAGTTCGGTGAAGACTTCATTTTGTATTGCTAAATTATTGCTAGCATCAGAGGATCCTGAAGCTGCAACAAGTTCAGCAACACGAGCTTCAGCTGTCACCTACAATTAAGAAACAATAAAAATTAAACTCCGCCGAATATTTAGTAGCTAATAATAGCGCAATATACATAAAACAAAATGTGTTTATCATATTTTATAAAAAAACGGGCATAATTTCCCCTATTTTTTCATAAAACCTTCTGCAAAAGAAAAGCAAATATACAATCCAAGCAATGTACCTAATTTAGACAAAATGTGTAAAGCAACAAAGTATCATCTATGCTCGCTGGTGGTCACCACCATACAAAATCATCCCACTTTTATCAGTACAACTCCAAAAGTGTAACTAGGATATCATTTTTACCTTCAAAGCATAAAATCTTCACCATAAAATTAAGAAACAATAAAAATTGAACTCTGCCGAATATTTAATAGCTAATAACAGCGCAATATACATAAAACAAAATGTGTTTATCATATTTTATAGAAAAACGGGCAGAATTTCCCCTATTTTTTCATAAAACCTTCTGCAAAAGAAAAGCAAATATACAATCCAAGCAATGTACCTAATTTAGACAAAATGTGCAAAGCAACAAAGTATCATCTATGCTCGCCGGTGGTCACCACCATACAAAATCATCCCACTTTTATTAGCACAACTCCAAAAGTGTGACTAGGATATCATTTTTACCTTCAAAGCATAAAATCTTCACCATACAATTAAGCTTCCTTTGTTTAGTACATAAAATCTTCACCATACATAAAATTTGTTTAGTACTAATCTAGTTCGGAAAAAAATGAAAAACATGATCAAGTTCCCAACCTCACCTGCTGCCAATCAAACACATTTACTGATCTAAAATTCAGATCTATATCTAATCAGTAATTAAAGAAAGAACTATTGATCATTAAGGCTATGCAGAAAATGGATCATATTTCAAACACAGCTCTAATATATATGTCAGGATCACATTGCCCAACAGATTAATCCTAAAGGCACAAGAACTAGACATATGTATTCCAAAGGCACCAAGCGAGTACTACATGTGTACACAACAAAAGAACCATTTACAAAAACAAGAGAGTATGTTAATGAAGTCTATGAAGTCATCCTCATTTAAAAAAAAAATAATAACATCAAACTTTTGGGTCAAAAATATTTTATCACCCTCCCTTGATGAAAGCTATATATTTCTTAACTTAATTGAAGGCTCTCTTCTTTCTTTCAGTCCACATCAAGTGAAAATAGGAAGGAATAAAAAAAA
Organism: Bretschneidera sinensis; assembly: GCA_023935145.1. Classification (NCBI taxonomy): domain Eukaryota; kingdom Viridiplantae; phylum Streptophyta; class Magnoliopsida; order Brassicales; family Akaniaceae; genus Bretschneidera; species Bretschneidera sinensis. The sequence continues at coordinate 28,267,742 of CM043705.1, read as the reverse complement.
ATTAGGCTTTTTCCCTATTTTTAAAGATGTTCAACTTACCATAAATTGTTGTGATGCATCATCAATAAAAGTTCCATCCTTGTGTTTATGAGTTTCAGCAAAAAACTCTACGCGCCCGGGCTCATTCCCATGTGTCATCTCCTACCATGTATGGAAAGATATCAAATTGTGACAGTGACATCTTAAATGAAAGATTGGATTAATAAAGCAAATTAAATCACATATTCATCCCGTCGTCTAGCAAAACTCTTTGAACCAGACGTGTGAGGACATTGTTGTCTTTCACGTGCCACTGTCCCTATAGTCGAATATTTTTACACCAATAATAAACCAATTGAATAATCAGTCATTAATAGAAAAATAGAAACAATGAGAATCAAAATGAACATTATTGTCTTAAAACAACCTCACTCTGGTCAGAGAACCAATAGTTCACCAGTTGCTTCCACTGGTCTTTATCTACGCCTTTTGGAACATCATTGCTCAAAACTTGTTGTTTCGTTTTGTTCCTAACGTAGTCCCTTTTCAGCACATATTGGTAGTCCCTCCATTTTTTCCCTATCATCCTCAACAAAATGTTGTCTATCGCCTCAATCGTAGGGTAATGGAACTTCCTCTACCACACAGAAAGGAAATCGATGTCAAATAAGCATTATTGGTGTTAGGGATTATGCATGTACAACACCACGAATAAACAAAAACAAAAAGAGAGATTGGAGGTAATCAACGGTTATTAAGTTGTTACTTACCCGAATCAATATAACAAGGTCTTTCTTGTAGCTAGAAGGGACCTTCTTCCAATCCGTGTAATTAAGCGGACAAAGGTTCCCTCTCCTCACTACCTTGCCCAACCAGCTACTTAACGTTGGCCACCTTTCTTAATAGGTTGATGACGTGCATTAAAGTGGACCACAATTTTTCCCCCACGTTCAAGGGACCACACTTGTGAGGTTCTCAAGACACGTGTCTGCTTCCTCACCCTCCCTTCAGAATCTATACATTTAAAACATGAATTATATAATTAGTATAACAATGTGGTATCGAACTAGTTATATATAGAATGTATTCTAATACAGAAATTACCAATTATCTTGTATTGCTCACTATCATTGTGATCACTTCCCGATGTTATTGGATCGGTCTCAGAATCAGCTTGCGTGTCATGATCATCGTCAATGTGATAGTCATGCTCATGGTGAATATCTTCTTGATGGTGTGAAGACTCAGCTGCATACTGGTTTGATATGTTATCTCTAACTGATGGAGGGATATTTTTTGACCTATACATCTTGCAATCTGTAGAGATAAAAACATTAAAATGATTATATCTCACACTATCAAAAATACATTAAAAGTTAACAAGAATTAGAAGAACCACACCTGAAAGATAGGAATGGTCAAGGAGTCACAACAAATGCAGCAATCAATAACTTCTAAGTACCTGAGAAGTTATGAACAAATAAATGATTCAAATTGGATTTAAAGAACAAACAATAATCAATGATACGACCAAAATAGAAATTTACGACAATCTAAAGTAGCGTTCCACAAACTGTACGAAAAAAAGTTCAGGACTCTTGTTAAGTGTGAAACAAAGCAACGGTTACCCGATAGATTACAATAAAACCTTACAAAACAAAGCAACATTCAATGTTTTATTTATAACACTTATAGAAATCGAAGACTCTTGTTATTATGCCTAACCTGCCTCATAAGCCATGAGGGAAATTTCTCAACCAACCACTTTTGTTCAAGACTTTGTATAAGTCGATTGGAACGGTTTGTTAGCCTTGGAGCAGCCAAAAATGAGCTGCAATAATTGATGCTTTTATGTAACTGTTAGCCATCACAGTGCTAACAACAAGTAATAAAAACTCAATTTAAACACATGATATCATTTTAAGTTCCTTTATTGATACTAACCTACGAAGGTCAGAAAGTTTATCATTATAGAGCAACACATAGCGATGTGCTTGAGCCAATGACATGTCATCGAGCTCAACACTCACAAACTTTCCCATTATCCGTCCACCAGAGGAAAACATGTATTCATCTGAAAAATTTACAGTATCATTATTCCTTTGGGGACGGTTGAATCTTGTCTCTACACCTTTGAAGTATTGGGAGCAATATGTTAGACACTCTTCCCCATTGTACCCTTCAACAATTGACCCCTCGGGTCGACTTCTATTACGTACATAAGATTTCAAGCGCACTAAATACCTTGCGAAGCCAAAAATTTAAAGATTAATTAAGTATCCAATATATAACAAAAAAAATAAAGTGCACAAAATAGCTTTGAACATCTAACCTCTCAACATGATACATCCATCTGTAGTGTACGGGACCCCGAAGTCTAGCCTCGGAGGCTAAGTGAACGATAAGATGAACCATAATGGTAAAGAAACCTGGGGGGAATATTTTCTCCAAATGGCAGAGTGTCAAAGCAACACACGACTCCAATAAGTCAAGCTCATGAGGATCAAGGGCTTTAGAGCATAAAGCTTTGAAAAATGTTGATAACTCAGACACAACTGCTAGAACATGTCTACGCAAAGATGCTCTTAAGGTAATTGGAAGGATTTCTTGCATCAATATGTGACCGTCATGACTCTTTAAGTTTAACAGCTTACAATCCTTTAGGTTGACACATCTCGAGATGTTTGATGCATACCCATCAGGAACTTTAAGATTTTCCAAAACTTTCAAGAAATTTTGCTTCTCCTTCGTGGACATAGTGTAGCATGCTGGAGGCGAGTGATCCTTTCCATTAGGAAGAATAACTAAATGGAGGTCTTTCCTAATACCAATTTCCTCGAGATCGCGGTGTGCCTTCTTATTATCTTTAGTCTTACCATCTATATTCAATATTGTTCCAATCAAATTATCACATACATTCTTCTCTATATGCATCACATCTAAATTATGACGTAATAGATTGTCTTTCCAAGATGGTAACTCAAAAAAAATGCTTCTTTTTTTCCACACCATATCTACAACTCCCTCATCCATAGGAATACCCTCATTATCAACATTTTCAAGAAATTCGTCCACACCCTCAAAAAGGTTATCACCTTCATCCACTAGCACTTGCCCCGTAGAGACACCAACATCCTCTCTTGCCCTCTTCTTAGAAAGCTTCGAGGTTTTACCATAGCTATAGTTTCCACCCTCTAGTTGTCTTAAAACATCATGCCCAGACGGTGGAACAGGAGCAGATCCCAACTCTATGGTGCCATCAAACTGATCCTTTTGAAAACAAAACTCATGGTTTTCTGCTAACCATCGATGATGACCCATATAGCAAAACTTTCCCCCGTGCTTTAACCATACAGAATGTGTAGATTCCCCATAACATAGACAAGCAACCTGCCCCTTGGTGCTCCAACCAGATAAGTTTGCATAGGCTGGAAAATCATTAATGGTCCAAAGAAAAGAAGCGCGAAGCTTAAAGCTTTGATTGGTGGACGCATCAAGCGCATCAACACCATCCCATAATTGTTTCAACTCTTTAATTAGAGGCTGCAAAAAGATATCAATATCATTACCGGGGCTTCTCTCACCAGGAATCACCATTGAAAGGATGAAGGATGTTTGCTTCATGCAAAGCCACGGTGGCAAGTTGTATAGGACCAAAAGAACGAGCCATGTGCTATAGGTTGAACTCATTGTTCAAAAGAGATTGAACCCGTCACTAGCTAAGCCAAGCCTAACACTCCGAGGATCAGCTGCAAAATCGGGATACAATCTATCCAATTCTTTCCAGGCTAATCCATCTGCAGGGTGTCTTAAAATCCCATCCTTTGTCTGATCTTTGTCATGCCATCTCATCAACGAAGCTGTTTTGGATGACATATATATCCTCTTCAATCTCGGTATTAGCGGAAAATAACACAATACCTTAGCTGCCTTTTTCTTTTTCAATTGACCATCCATCTCATTTAACGGATCCTCATCATCAATTGTGTTTTTTACCCACCGTGCCATGCCACATGCATGAAAAAATTCATCATTCAAATGCTCACCCCAATACAGTGTGCAGTCATTACGACAAACATGAATCTTCTCATACCCAAGACGCAATCCTTTGATAATATTCATGGCTTCATAATAGTTTGATGGCAATGGTGCACACATCAGAAATGCCATGTTGATAAACTCAAGCAACATAGTCAGAGATTTGCCAGACCACCCATTCAAACATTTGAGGTGTAGTAAATATAACATGAAACTTAACTTTGTGAAATTCTGACAATCCGGATAAAGTTCAATATCGTAATCTTTCATCAAGTTGCGATACTGCGTCGTCTCATCAATAGCATAACAAACTGGATGTTCGACGTCTGAAGGATCACCACAATTATTGAACTTAACCCCACAATGAGCCTGTTGCTCTTCACCATGCTCATTTGAACATCCCACTTCGATTCCTAAACGTAACGGTTCATTGATTGAGTTTTCACAAGTAACCTGGAAGGCACCTCGGAGCAAACCCAACACGTCATCTTGTCCCATGAAGCCACCTTGAACACTAGTGGGTTGTGAACTAGTGTGAGTGTGGTCTATACGAGAGACTTTTTCCCCATGAAAAACCCATTCGGTGTAACCGGGACTAAACCAATTATACAATAGATGCTCCTGAACAATTTCTGGTTCGAATGAATAACAATTACCACATCTCCTACATGGACAAACAATACTACCACGAGCACAAGCTTTTTGACACGCAAATCTAATGAAGTTTGCAACACCATTCATATAGGCTTTACTCGACCTCGGTTTATCTATCCAACTTTTATCCATTTTTAGATGACGCTAATAGACTTTCCTAAAACAATGTTAATCAAGTCAGTATTGTAATGTTTTTGGCAAAACAATGCATAATCACAAACTTGGATTTGATTGGTAAGTGGATGAATTGAAATTGATAACAACAAAGAAAAATATAATCTATCATACATGTGTGCACTCATATTTAAAAGAGCCTAACTGTAACTAGTTTAGTTGACAACTTTTCAATAAATAATAAGTTTTAAAAAATAATTCATGTGAGCCATAATTCATGGGCTTTGTAATTTACTTTTAAGAAATAATTGATTACACAATAAATAAGATTTGATCTTTGATGACAGTCTGACACCACAACTCATATACAAGTAAATTTTGACGATTTGTAAATGTATTTTACAATATGAAAATGCCAAACAAAATTGAAAACAAAACAAATGAAATGGATATATATACTGGAAACAGCAAACTTGGATCACGTTGATTTGTTAGTATTTATTCTCTTTCGAGTTTGCATAATCAGCTATTTTGCAGTTATTTGTTAGTATTTATTCTCTTTCTGGAATACCTACAATGTTTGATGTGAGTTGATTTTCTATGACAGAATTTCTTACTTACGGTACTAGTAGTGCCAACCTATATATGCTACTATTTCAATAAAAAAGAATTCAAATTTGGAAAAAATTTATGAAGCTAGAAAAGTTTGTGAAAAAATAGGAGCTTTATTTCAATGACATTGTACCTGTGGTTTTTGTATTTCTACATTAATTTGAAAACGAAACAGACGTTTTACACTAAGGAGGATTTGTACAATCATCTTCGAGCATACTCATGTTTTGTCCTTATACAAATTAGTTGATTTATTAGTGATGATCATCTCATAGTGGATATTTCTCTCCAATGCAGTTACCTAGTGGTTAAAATACACACACACACACACACACACACACATATATATATATATACACACACACACACACACAAACAACATGTGTATATTAATTGAACTTCATGGTGAATCTAGTATCATTGTTTTTTTTAAAATGCATTACTGTTCCAGTTTTTGGATTGTATCTCTCTCTAAAGTAGTTACCTAATATTGTTGGCCTCCTTTGTTGATAACTATAGTTGATAAATGGAAACGGGTTTTGTTTAATTTTTCAAAAAGTCTGTGATCTTTCTGATCGTGGATTCCTTTTTTAGGTTGTAAATGTTTTGAGCTCTCATATCTTCTTGAGTTGTTATATAAAAGTGGGAAAAAGTCCAGTTCTTTTTTTGTTTTTACATGTGTGTAGTGGGTACTTTTTATGATTTCGTTTGTAATCCCCTCCCTCTTTCAGATTAGTTTATACCTCCAATTTAATTCTTGTTTGCTTCTCCTAATATAATCTACTGCTGAATTCAACTACTTCTGTTGCTGATATATTAGTTTTAGCTCTTTAATAACTAGCATAGATTTTGTAGATGAGTTTATTAGTTTATACATATTTTAATTGATAACAGCATACTGTGTTTTCTTGTCAGATCGAATTTTAATGAAATTAGATTATGCAAACCTTTTATTTCTGGTATTTTGGAACAGAAATAACTGCAAATTAGTGGATCACGTCTAAGTAAGTCAAACCAATGAAATGGATATATACTGGAAACAGCAAACTTGGAAAAACAAAAACACTTGAGAGGTACAAATCTGCCCCTATTTTTGCATATTCAGTAAACAGCAAACTTGGAAAAACAAAAACATAAAATTAAATGTTTTCAAGCAAAATAACAGTAACTTTGAAGCAAGATGGGAGAAGCAGAAATCATAAAAACATAATAATGACCGAAAATCTCACAATTACAATAAGTTATTGTTTGGATTCACATCCCAGTGAATACACAAACAGCATCTGCATTAAACATTCAGGAACATAACAATGCACGAAACATCAATATATTTTCACTGAAAACCAATGAAGAGGAGTTTATCTCAAAGACCCAATGACAAAACTTAGAAATCCAACAAAAGAATTACATTTAAATGTGTATAAATAGGGAGTTAAGAGAGGTACAGAAGAGTTTACCAAAAAATTGAGAAGGAAACAGTGGTGGCTGATGCTGGACTCTTCCTTCACGCCAACAGTGAGAAAAATATAACTAAAATTTCTAAGAGAGAGAGAGGGAAGCGAGAGAGTGAAACCGAGAGAGAGTAGAGGGAAAAATTTTGGGGAGAGAGATCAGTTTCTGGAAGATTTTTGGAAGATTTTTGGGGAGAACAACGTGGGAGCGGGCAGAAGGAAAATTTTGGGTGAAAAATTTCTGGCGCAATATAATATATATTGGAAATTATTGGCGCTTGAAAGCACCGGAATATGCAGCTAGACAAATACTGGCGCTTCCTCAAGCGCCGGTATTTGCTCAAAACCCATTTCACATTCCGGCGCTTTAAAGCGCCGGTATTTGTCCTTTGTATATTAGGGCGCTTCTTGAATCGCCACAAAACAAGCACCGGCGACAGTTAAATTGCGGCGTTTATGAAAAGCGCCGGGATTGAAGCGCCGGCGTATATTAATTCTATTGTAGTGTTAGCATTGTTACGAAACCAGCGTATGCAACACATAAGCCGATACTTACAGGTAGTCCATAATACAAATATATATATATATATATAATTTTTTTTAGAATAAAACCAAATCAATATTTTTGTATATGAAGGAACAAGCGGCAATACATTGAACACGGGTCGCTAACTGCAATAGATTCGCATAATTATGGACGAGAGCAACAAAACTGTAAATAGATTAAATATTGGGGATAAAGGATTAGAAAAAAGACTAAACGACTAATAAGGAAAATAAGGCAAAAAAACAACTTTGAAAGGAATAGTATCATTTAATATTGTTGAATTTTGAAAATCTTCCAAATTATTCCCATTTACTACTGTAATTTATGTCACTACAAAATTATGGTTAAGATACTTTGAATATAAAATCTATGTCCACCAAAGGGATTTAAAATCAAAATTTTCTTCATAAAATATACATACAAGAACCACTCGAACGATGAGAATTTAAACTCCCGCTCAATTTCGATCTCATAGCTGCAGTTTCATGCTTCATATAAAAACTAACTCTCAAAAAAATGAAAAGAATTACAAGCATCGTCGAAGGGACTAAAATAACTTCAACGTTTGCAAGCATGAAATTCAATTGTAATTAGAATTTAAAATAAGATTTTCTTAAAAAAAATATTGGACAGACCACACCAAAGGGATAAAAAAATTACAATATTTGTCAGCATGAAATTCAATTAGAATTAGAATTCTCAATAAATCTTTTCTTCAAAAAAACCAATGGACGGGCACTACTAAAGAAACAAAAAAAAAATTATAATGCTTGCCAGACAAAACCAACAATGTTTGCTGATATAGAATTCAATTAAAATTACAATTCGGGATGTCTTTTCTTAAGAATACTAAGGGACAAAAAAAAATTCAATCTTTCCAGCATGAAATTCAATTAGAATTAGAATTCAGAATAAGTCTTTCTTAAGAAAACCTGTCCACAAGCACCATTGAAGGGAAAAAAAATACAGTGTTTCCTAACATGGAATTCAATTGCAATTAGAATTCAGAATTATTCTTTCCTTCATAAAACCCATGAAAAAGCACAACTAAAGGGACAAAAAACAATGTTTGTCAGCATAGAATTCAATTGCAACTAGAATTCAGAATTAATCTTTTATTTAGAAAAATAATGGACATGGACCACCGAGAAGACAAAATAATACAATGTTTGCCAGTGTGGAATTTAATTAGAATTAAAATTTAGAATAAGTCTTTCTTAATAAAAGAAATGGGCATGCACCACCAAAGGGACAAAAAAATACAATGTTTCCCCAAAATGAATTCAATTGCAATTAGAATTCAGAATTGGTCTTTCCTTTGGAAAACTAACGGAAAGACACCTGGGACAAAAATTACAATGTTTATCGGCACATAGTTCAATTGCAACTAGAATTAAGAATTAGACTCTCTTTTTTTTCATAAAACCAACGCGCACGCACCATCGAAGGCACAAAAAAATACAGTATTTGTTAGCATGGAATTCAATTGAAATTAGAATTCATAATTAGTCTTTTCTTTAGAAAATCAATGAATCGATACCACTGAATAGGCAAAACAAATACAATGTTTCTAGCATGAAATTCAATTAGAATTAGAATTCCAAAAAGTGTCTTTCTTCAAAAAACCACGGATAGGCACCATCGAAAGGGAAAAAAAAATACTATGTTTCCTAGCATGGAATTCAATTGCAATAAGAATTCAAAATTAGTTTTTCCTTCATAAAACTGATAGAAAAGCACCGGTGAAGGGACAAAAAATACAATATTTGCTAGCTTGGAATTCAATAGCAACTAGAATTCAAAACTCATCTTTTCATTTTTTTTTTTTAAAAAAAAAAGCCAATGGACATGTACTACCAAAGGGACAAAATAATACAATGTTTGCCTCCATGAAATTTCATTAAATTTATAATCGAGAATTAGTCTTTTCTTTAGAAATCCAACAGGCATGCACCACCATCGAAATGACAATTTGAAAAGATACAATGTTTACCCGTTCAAAATTCAATTGAAATTACTATCCGAAATTAGTCATTTCTTCAAAAAAATCATTGATCAAGCACCACCTAAGGGACAAATTTAAAAAAAATTACAGTGTTTCTCAGCATAGAATTCGACTTGAATTAGAATTCAAAATTAGTTTTTCTTGTATAAAATAAATGGATAGACACCGAAGGGACAAAAATATATAACGTTTGCCAGCATGGAACTCAATTGAAATTAGAATTTAGAATTGGTCACACCATTGAACGGATAGGAATTTCAAGTTCCTTCATTATGACCTCATCGCCACAATGCCATTATCCAAACAAAAATAAATGAGAATACTTCATAATTGGGAAAAAAAAACATAAAACAAATTATAGCCTTTGAAAAACATCCAAGATCATACAAAAAAAAAAAGATATCATATAAGAGGAAAGTTATCATGATAAGTAAAAATCTAAAAACTCAAATTTATTCACTGAAAACAGCCCAAAAAAAAGAAGAAAATCAAAAGTCTATTAAAAAAATGGAAAAATCTTCAAAAAAAAATTTAAAACTCTCGATAAATGAAAAGAAAAAGAAAGAGAAGTAGAAATTAAAAAGAAATTAGTCAAAAAGAAATAATCTGATACGGAAGAAAATAATTACTAAGAGTAGAACATGCCAATGCAACTGTTGTAGCAAATAGTAAAACATCTAAAATGTTACAGGTATTTGATTCTTCTTTGACAAATGACAATATGTTGTGCAATTATCTACCTAAATTAATAAGCAAATAATCGAACAATTTTACTTGCAAGTGCACAAGGTCAACAGTAGCATACTGTGCAAATGCGAGATCATCTCCACAGGGATTGGTGAATTTCATTTTAGAATTAGGTTCGTATTATAAAATGATAGAAATAAATATTGAGTTTGAAATAATAATGATGAAGCCGTAGAGACTTGATATCCACCACTAATCATGCTACCACAACAAAACAATATGCCAATGCTTTATTCATACTATGAACACCTAATGTTTGTCAACCTAAGGGCTTAGTCCGCTCCTTAAGCTATTGATTTCCCTAAGCAATGAGTTAGGTATGATGTATACTCTAACTCTTCTCTTTCTTAAGGGATTCAGCATGGTGTATATTGAGTTGTTCCTTAAGAAAGCATAAGATCTGTGGAAATCGACAACCACACGAGACCTAGGGCATGGTGTATACTCCCGGTTTCCCATGTTGATTAACCCAAGAACCCGGCGTGGATTTCTTTTGTTACTATTGTTAAACCCAGGACTCGGTCATCCAAATTGGTTTAACTAACTAATCCATACCACATGCATACATTGATTAGACAAACACATATGAGGAAAGTTGGGAATTTGTTTAAGAATTAAATGGCTAAAGATTGAAGCTTTAGCAGTCTTTGAGCCGCGACACAGGTTTGGGCACCGCGGCCTCCAGCAAATCAGAAAGTTCCTCCACCAGGTGTGCGTCGTGGCCCAGGCCTTGTGCGCCGCGGCCACCAGCATAGGAGGCTTTCTACCCTGGTGTGCATGGATTAAAACACACAGGACCACCTGGAGGGCCATGATTGTTTGGTTCTTAAGATCAAAGGGTTGAGATTAACTTCAAGATTGGTTAAAAAAGTTATTGCTCTATATAAAGGGTCATCTAGGAGCAATAACAACAAGATTTCCACAAGAGTGCAAAGACATAAGTGGGAGATAGAAGAAACATAACACAAGAAGAAGTCTCATTCCAAGAGTGGTTGGTGTTTAGAGAGATAGGCTCTCAAGTCTTCAGAGATGTTTCTAGTGAGAGAGAGTATTCAAGATTAGGAGTTCAATGGCTTTGTAATTGGAATTTTCTTAGGGAAAATTCCAGGGAAACACTTAGTTCTTATCTCTTTCTTTTCTCTTCTTTCATTCATCAAGAACAAGAGGTTTCTTGAGGAGGTGTTGCTAAATTGTAAGAACTCCATTGATTTAGTGCAGAGAGCTCGGAGGAGCTCATGGGGATGTAGGCAAATTGCCGAACCTCGATAATAATTACTTGTGTTTTCTCTTTTATGGTTTGATTCTTGTTTAGTACAAATCATTCTGGATTTGGGTGTTTGGAAAGATCACAACCTAGGATTCTTTCAAAGGTGATTTTCCAACAGTGGTATCAGAGCTACAATAGTGGTATCAGAGCAAGGCTCCAAGAATCAAGGAAACTTCTTGGGTGATTTAAGAATGGTGTTGGGATCAAGATCTGATCAGGTTCTTGAGGTTCAAGAACGGTGTTGTGATCAAGATTTGATCGGGTTCTTGAAGTTTAGAAATTGGAGAGGAAAGGTTCGAAAAACAATTGTGGGTGCTGCATAAATCTTGGGATTTTTTTCGCAAGATGGGTTCAAACTTCATTGTTGAGAAGTTTGATGGAAATTGAGACTTTGCCCTTTGGAAGCGGAAAATCAAAGCGGTTCTTATGCAACAAAAGGGGGACTTAGCGATTAGAGAAGATGATGATTTTCCAGAAGTATCACGGAGCTCCAGCGAAATGAGATGAAAAAGACGGCGTACAGCACCATCTTTCTGCACATGTCGGATAGTGTGACAATGGAGTGTGGAGACTCGGAAGATCCGGCTGTCATTTGGAAGAAACTAGATGAGTTATTTCTTACCAAGACTCTCCCTAATAAGATTTATCTTCTGAAACGTATCTTTGCTTTTAAAATGGATCCTAATAAAGAGTTACAAGATAATCTTGACGTGTTTAATAAACTAGTTCAAGATTTGACTAGTTGTAGTATAACATTCTCAGATGAACAATTGGTTGTTATATTGTTGAATTCTCTTCCTGATTGTTTTGAAAGCTTAATTAATGCTATTGAATACGGAAGAGATACACTAACCAAGGAAATTGTGATCAATGCTATAAGGGCTCATGATTTCAAATCCAAGATGAGGGAAGGATCATGTGGAGAAGGGTTGTTCATTAGAGGAAGGCCAACAACTCGGAATGGCAGTAACATCTATGGCAACTACCGGGACAAATCAAAGGGTAGAGGTTAAGGCCATGGAAGATCGTATTCCAAACCAAAGTTTGGAGGAAAGCGATGCTATTACTACAATAAGGAGGGTCATTTCAAGAAAGATTGCAAGAAGATGATGAGGGATGAGAAAGGAAGAAGCCAAACCAACAATGAAGAGGCTTCGGTTGCCAAGGGAGAACAACAAGATGATGTTCTTGTTGTGTGCTTAAATGTGAGCAGGAGGCAAGGCAGCGAAAAATGGATCTTGGATTCCGGGTGCACTTATCACATGTGCCCTCACCGGGATTGATTCAAGAATTTCAAAGAAACCAATGATGGAAAGGTTTTCTTGGGGAACGATACTTCTTGCCAAGTGAGGGGCATAGGAGACATCCAATTGAGGATGTTTGATGGAATTACAAGGCTGTTGTGGAATGTGAGATACCTTTCAGATTTGAGAAGAAATTTGATCTCATTGGGGCAGCTAGATTCCATGGGGTACACATAAAAAATAGAGGGAGGAAAGATCAAGGTAACCAAGGGATCTTTGGTACTGATCAAAGCAGCAATAAAGGATGGTCTCTATAAGATGATTGGAGACACGGACATCAAGGATCAAGCAGGAAGCTTAATGGCTGAGATGGATAAGGCGATTCTTTGGCGCAATCACTTGGGACATATGAGCGAAAAGGGGCTGCAAGTTCTAAGCAAGGATTATTTACTTGATGGTGACAAGGTAGAGAAACTTGATTTCTACGAGAGTTGCGTTCTTGGGAAGCAACATCGGGTTAGCTTCAACACCAGAGTACACAATTCTAAGGGAATTCTTAATTACATTCATGCGGATCTTTGGGGACCAGCAAGAACACTAACACAAAGAGGTAATCTTTACTTTCTTTCTTTAATTGATGATTATTCTAGAAAGGTTTAGGTTTATTTGTTTAAACATAAATTAGATGCTTTGAATAAGTTTGTGGTGTGGAAAAAGTTGCTGGAAACTCAAACGGGTAAGGTAGTTAAGGTTTGAAGAACCGATAATGGCTTAGAATTTTGCAATCAAGATTTTGACAAATTCTATGAGTTAAATGGGATTCTAAGACATAGAACGGTTGTGAAAACCCCTTAGCAAAATGGAGTTGCTGAGAGGATGAATAGGACCCTTATAGAAAAGGTTAGATGCATGATTATTGGTTTCGGGTTACCCAAATGTTTTTGGGGGGAAGCTGTGCCTACTGCTGCGTATTTGGTTAATAGATCACCCTCTAGAGCTTTGGATCTTAAGACTCCCAAGGAGGTGTGGAGTGGTAAACACCCTGAGTTAAGAAACCTTAGGACTTTTGGATGTACTGCGTTTGCACATCAAAAGGATGATAAACTTAGCCCAAGGTCTAGAAAGTGTGTGTTTCTAGGATATGGTGAAGAGGTTAAGGGGTATAGATTGTGGTCCTTAGAGCCAAAAGGAACTAAACTCATAATAAGTAGGGATGTTATTTTTAATGAGCAATTATTTCCCTATTTGGAGAAAACTAACCCTGTAGGGGAAAGTGAGCAAACCAGCCAGGATTATATGGAGCATAGCATCAAAGAAAATTCAGTTCAGGTAGAGTAAGGAAGGCAAGAGGGTTCGGACCAGGTAGAGCCCATTGATGAAGGCCAAGCTCAAGACACTCAAGAGAAGTCTGAACTAGAAGGGGATGATGCAGCAAATCAGAATGATTATCAGCTCACAAGGGGTCAGGAAAGAAGGCTGGTCAGACCACCTTTGAGATATGGTTTTGCGGATGCTAATGTAGCAGCTCCTTATTCAGAAGGAAGAAGTGAACCAGAAACTTACATTGATGCCATAGGATGTAAGGATTCATCAAGATGAAAGCTAGCTATGGAGGAGGAAATGCATTCTTTAAGGAAGAACAACTCTTGGGAATTGGTGCCCAAACCAGAAAAATAGAGAGTTGTGGATTGTAAGTGGATTTACATTATCAAAGAAGGGAACACTCCAGGGGATAAATTATAGTTTAAGGCTAGGCTTGTGACGAAGGGGTTCACACAAAGAGAAGGCATGGATTTCACAGAAATTTTCTCACCAGTTGTGAAATACAAGACGATAAGGATAGTGTTAGCTATGTTGGTCTAATTTAATTCGGAGATCGAGCAAATGGATGTGAAGACAGCATTCTTACATGGAGAGCTTGATGAGACCATCTACATTAGGTAACCTTAAGGCTATAAGGAAGGAAGACAAGGAGATTTGGTGTGCAAATTAAAGAAATCTCTCTATGGACTGAAGCAATCACTTCGATAATGGAATAAGACGTTCGATTCCTTTGTAACTAGCTTGGGTTTCATGAGGAGCTACTATGATTCGTGCTTGTACTATAAAGGTCACAAGGTAGAGGAAATGGTGATTATCCTCATCTATGTTGATGATATGTTGTTGGTTGGTAACAGCAAGGAGATGATAGAAAGGTTGAAATCTCAACTCAGTTCAGAGTTTGAGATGAAGGATCTTGGTCATGCACAAAAGATCATTGGGATGAGTACAATCTGGGAAAGGGAGAGAGACAGGTTGAAGGTTTCTCAGTCTTCCTACATAAAAAAAATGATATCTAAGTTTTCTATGAAAGATAATAAACTAGTAAAGATTCCTTTTGCTGGTCATTTCAAGTTCTCCAGTGATCAATGTCTGAGATCGGATGAGGAGAAGAAGAAAATGGAAAAAGGTCCCTCACTCTAGTGCGGTTGGATCAGTTATGTTCATGATGGTAAGCACTAGACTTGACATTTCTCATGCAATTAGTGTTCTCAGCAGATGTATGAGTAATCCCAGAAAGGAGCATTGGTTTGGGATGAAGTAGTTGCTGAGGTATTTGAAGGGAAGCTCAAATGTGGGACTTATTTAAGAGAAGAGGGGTAAGTCCATCTGGTTAGAAGGTTATATTGATTCGGACTATAGAGCATATCGGGATAAGAGAAGATCGATTACCTCATACTTCTTCAACTTAAACAGATGCTGTATAAGTTGGAAGGCTCAATTGCAGTTGGTGGTAGCACTCTTAACAACCGAAGCAGAGTACATAGCAGCAACGGAAGCGATTAAGGAGGCTATGTGGTGTAAAAGGTTATTGGAAGAGTTGAAGGTCCTAAAAGAGTAGGTGGTGGTGTATTCGAATAGCCAAAGTGCGTTGCATTTGTGTAAGAATCCGGTGTTCCATGAGAGTACAAAGCGTATGGATATTCGGTATCATTTCATTGGAGAAAATGTTACGGAATGATGCATTCATGTGGACAAAGTGGCCACGGAAGAAAATCCTGTAGATTTAGGCACTAAAGTTCTACCTCTAAGCAAGTTCAATCATTGCCTTAGACTTCTTAGGATTGGAGTAGGATGATTTGGTGACTCATGTTGAGTTTGGATCCTGAGTTCTCTGCACAATGGGTTTGGGTTTAATTGCTTAGACAAAGGTAGAGATTGTTGGGAATTTGTCTAAGAATTAAATGGTTAAAGATTGAAGCTTCAGTAGTCTTTGAGCCGCAGCACAAGTTTGGGCGCCATGGCCTTCAGCAAGTCAGAAAGTTCCTCCACCAGGTGTACGTTACTACCCAGGCCTTGTGCGCCACGACCACCAGCATGGGAGGCTTTCTGCCCTGTTTTGGGCTACGGTGCCAGGCACACCTGAAACTTTATGTTCTGTTCTAGCTGGTGCATTGTGCGTGGATTAAAACACACAAGACCACCAGGAGGGCCATGATTGTTTGGTTCTCAAGATCAATGGGTTGAGATTAACTTCAAGATTGGTTAAAGAAGTTACTACTCTATATAAAGGGTCATCTAGGAGTAATAACAACAAGATTTCCACAATAGTGCAAAAACACAAGTGTGAGATAGAAGAAACACAACACAAGAAGAAGTCTCATTCCAAGAGTGGCTGGTGTTTAGAGAGATAGGCTCTTAAGTCTTCATAGGTGTTTCTAGTGAGAGAGAGAGTATTCAAGATTAGGGGTTCAAGGGCTTTGTAATTGGAATTTTCTTGAGGAAAATTCCAGGGAAACACTTAGTTCTTATCTCTTTCTTTTCTCTTCTTTTCTGTAATTGTAAGAACTCTATTGATTTAGAGCAGAGAACTCGGAGGAGCTCACGGGGACGTAGGCAAATTGTCGAACCTCGATAACAATTGCTTGTGTTTTCTCTTTTATGGTTTGATTCTTATTTAGTACAAATAATTTTGGATTTGGGTGTTTGGAAAGATCACAACCTGGGATTCTTGCAAAGGTGATTTTCGAACATGGAATTTAAATAAAAACAGGCATTAATCAAGTTAAGAATCACAGCATAAATATCGCAAAGGCGCCAATGCTGAATTATTGAGTAAACATAATTAAGGCTTCAATCAAGCCCTTACTAAGAGTTAGTTACACATGATTGTGATGCTAAACATCTTCATAAAATAAAATAAAGGAAAGAAGAAACCGGAGAGAAGAGTCTTCAATTCGTCTCCCAAAGCTTCAAACTGAAAGGAAGATTAAAAAGTGTTGTTTCTGTATTTTACAAGCCTATTTATAAGGTTCTAAAGACACCCCGAAACCCTAATTTCCAAAACAAGACCCAGACTTTTCTTTCCAAAACTGGCTCTGTCGTTTCACTGCATGTATGCGCTCGAGCCCATGCTTTTGCGCTCGAGCGCAGGGTTGCGCTCAAGCCTTCTATGTGTGCGCACGAGTGCTTGTGCGCTCGATCACACTTTCCTGTGCTCGATCGCACTTGGCTGATTTAGGTTTTCCAGATTTGTTCCTTTGAGTTCGAAAATGTTATCTTTTCTCCAAGACCCTATAAAAACACAGAAAACACAAAAATGAAGTAAAAGATAATAAAATATGTAAACAAAGAGCTTAACAAATGTAAATTAAGGGGCTTAAATATGAATATTTAAGCACTTATCACATCCCCAAACTTACATATTGCTAGTCCCTTAACAATACAAAACGAAAAAAAAAACTGAAAAATCATATCAAAGATAAATTCATCATTCATGATATCTAAAAATTTGGGTTGCACACAAAACCATGATATTTATTCAAGAGTAGGATTAAAATATAAACACATCTTCGTAATGAATAAAAATTTTAAAATCTAATTACTTATTCGAGGCTGGTTAAAGCATCACAAGTCTGACTTAGTATGTGGTGAATTAGCACATAAAAGATGAAACTTCCAAATAACTCCAATGTATAGTGTTTCGGTGTCTTAACCTTTATCAAATCTCTTATCAGAATAAACAATAATGGCATAGTTTTATTTTTTTTCTTTTTCTTTTATTATGAGATTTTTGCCACGTTGAGTTCTCTTAAGCTTTCTAATTGAACCATGTAGCAAGTTTTTAGCAAATGATTCCTAAACCATATGATTTTAGGGAATTAGGTGTAAAGACACCCCTAATGACTTACTAACTCGAGTAAAAAAGAAAAAGCTAAGAAACTAACTAGTCTTAATGCTGCCAAGCAAAATTCCCACCTTTTGACGTGAACACTCACTGCTTAATGAGGCAAGAGGTCCAGTTACTCAGTGAAAACTTTATTTAATGATTATTATGTGCATAATTCCCACATTTTGACGTGAACACTCACTGCTTTCTGAGGCAAGAGGTCCAGTTACTCAGTGGAAAGTTTATTTAATGATCATTATGAGCATTTTATTTTCTCTTTTTGTGCAATAAACAATTTTTTTCCATTTTTCTATGCTAAAGTGTTCTAATAAGTTATCCGATTACAATTAGGCCATAGAAACATATGCATAACAATTATATGTCATACCCCACACAATTATGTGCTAATGTGCTCGTGTCAATTTTTATATCAAACTTGTGAATTCTTAAATGCCTTGAAATAAGTAATTAAACTTGTAAAACTTTATTATTAGACCACGTGTTCAAGATTTTAAGCTTACTAATGAAATTTTATCATAAAATTTGTTTAAATCAACCAAAATTTTTACAACAATATGAACATGCATTTATCTTTTCAATAATACTAAAAAAAAAAAAACTAGGACAGAGTGTGTGAATGTGTCTCCCATACCCCCAAACTTAATATACATATTGTCCTCAATGTGTAAGTGAGATAGAAAGATCTGACCTAGGAGATGGAGAACTAGATGGCTAGTATGGCTTGTAGCACACCCCCAAACTTGAACTGATGCACACACTTTGTCCCTAAAGAAGAAAAACAAACATCAACCGGAACACAAATGATACTAACAATAAACAATTATAAAAGTAAATACTAACAATAAATATGAAAAAAATACTAAAAATAAAAGGATATATTGTGGGGTGCCTCCCATGAGCGCTAAGTTTTACGTCTTCAGCCAGACGGTGCACCTCTCTCACTGCTGGTCTCCAGGTGGTGCAGTCAATAAGGTGCCAGGGGTGGGATGTAGTCGATCAAGAATGGCCTGGAGCATCGCCTCTTGCCTCACAAAGCATGCCTCTAAGCCATCGATGCGCTGATGCACTAGTAATGTTGCCTCTCTATCCTCTCGATGAATGTCAGAGAGCTCACATCAGAAAGAGGACAGCTCCTTAAGAAGGTGCTGGTACTCGGTGGATCCCATGTCCAGTTGGTCCTCCTCCCAAGTATGGCACGCTGTGGGGCATTCAGTCTCCATGGGATCATCCTCCACTCGCTCAGTAGTAGGTGCATGCTCTCAGGGTCCTCTGGGCATGTGTGACTGGCTTAGGGTCCACTGACTCTTCCCAAAGAATGGGTGGTCACTCACTGGTCCATCAATGGAAGAGCCCTTGATCCCCTTCTTCTTAATATTTAGCAGAAGAGGAATGGGAAAGGGAGCCTCCATGCATTCATCGTGGTGGTCTAGTGACCATGGATATGGTCCCAGAACTTATGGAGCTGGCTCCAGATGACGGCCAGGATGGAATACCAATGGCCTCTGTGGGATGCATATAAGGCCTGTAGGAACTGGTCCCTCCTCTGGGTCTTGTACCCCAATGGGAACATATTTCGCTGGAGGATGGAATCCACGAGCCAAAGTCATTGAGGTAACTTGGACTAGCTCTCAGAGTTGTTGTGCCGATCAGCGTATTGGCCAGCACACATGTCCTCAATGATGGAGGATAAAGGGAAGGACTTTGGCTGCTCCTCCATCTTGGTGTCCTCAAGAGCGGACTCATCACAACAATGAAGAGCAGTCGCTATATCAGCAGAGGTCACATCTATATACTTCATCTGGACCGATGAAGACACGACCTCCAGCCTGTTACAGTCGAATTATAAGTTCTCGTAGAACTGAACCAAAAACTGGGTGTATGCAGTGGAATATATAGGCTTAAACTGCCTCTTCAACCCCCGATGCTTGAACTCTTGGGCTGCCCATTGAGCGGCTTCCAAGTTCTTAAAATCAACTTCAATGTTGAATATAGTTTCGAGCAAGATCTCTCGTTCTTTGAAACTGGGTCGGGATGATTGGGCACGGCTTCCAAAGGCACAGGAGGTGGAGGCAACTTGTTTTGGCATCCTGGGCAAGTTTCTGTCCAAATTGCACTCAATCACACTCTCTTGCACTTGATCGCACTTGGCTTATGCGCTTGATCACAGTCTTCCCTATGCTCGATCGCACTTACTGAAGTTTGACTGAGGACTTTGATCGAACAGGTTGTGTGCTTGTGTAGACCAAGTTAGGGCTTCTTCACTGCAAAAATTTCTCAACCTCCTGCAAAAGAACGTACTCAGTGGCCTCAGTACCACTGACCTCAATAGAGGCACTTGAGCTACACGTTTATCAAAGTTTGAACTGCTCAAGCTCTCTTTATAGTAGCTTAGTGCTAGTCTTTTGGCAAAGAGTACTAAAGTCCCCCTCAGGTGACTCAAGTGCATCGGTGCTACTGCATAGTTATCATACCTCAATTCGATCAGCACGTGCACATGCAACTGCCTCTTATCACCTAATCTAGGATGCATTGGAGAGGCCTCAGGGAGGTGCATAGCTTTATTAATGTCATCAGTAGCATCTTCATATTCTGGCTCAATATCCAAACTTGTGACACTATGGGTGAGGGTGGTCTCCAATGGATCAATGTGATGGACCTCAAAACCTTGCTTAACAGCACCTTACATCAAGCGGACATTAGAACATTCCATATCATCTTCAAGTGAATTTAATGTATCAAATATTTTCAATTCTATCTCCTCACCATTTACTTTTATAGTGACAAGACCCTTTTTCACACAAATATTTGTATCAGCAGTTATCATAAAGGGTCTTCCAAAGATTACGGGCAGAGGTAATGGCATAGGAAATTCTTCCATATCTAATACTATAAAATTAGCAGGTAAAATAAATTCACCTACCTTCACCAAGACGTCCTCAAGAATACCTCTTGGTCATTTGATACTTCTGTCTGCCAGTTGCAAGGTGATGAAAGTTGGTTGAAGCTTCCCCAAACCTAGTGTCTTGAATACAGTGTGTGGCAGTAAATTGACACTCGCCCCTAGATCCAATAGTGCATGCTCAAATAGTTGGTAACCTATCCTGTAAGGAAAACTACCCGGATCTTTTAGTTTTGGTGGTAGTTTTCTTAACAACACAACACTTACCTCTTTAGCCAAATCCACTGTCTCATGTTCCTAAAACTTCCTTTTGTTAGTTCAATAATCTTTTAAAAATTTAGCATATGCAAGAATTAGTTTAATTGCATCTAATAAAGGAATGTTAATCTCTACTTTTCTCAAAGTTTCAAAGATATCAAGCACTTTATTTTCTTTCTTTGGTTTTACTAACCTTTGAGGGAAGGGTGTTGCATTCATCTTCTTCATCTCACTTACCTTTGATATAGATACTTTATTTGGAGATGTTTGTGCAGGCTCATCAGCTCCTATGATCTTACCATTTCTGAGAGTTGTCACAGCATTCAGTTGTTGATGTCCTCTTGGATTAGGTAATGGTTGGGCTGGAAGTTCACCTTGCTTTCTGTCACTCAGTTCCTTAGCCAATTGCCCTATTTGTACCTCTAGTCTCTGAATGGCTTGTTCATGTTTTGTAATGGTTTGTCTTATCTCAGTCTGAAATTGCCTTCCATCTACCATGAACTGATCTTGTGAGGTCATCAACTATTGTTGCTGAGGGGCCAATTGCCTCACAAGACTTTCTAAGTCCCTTTTCTTTGATTCTGGAACTGGTTGGGCTGCTTGTTGGGAGTTTCTTTGCTACCCTTGAAGATTCAGGGTATTCTAATTGTCGTTCCATGAAAAGTTGGGGTGGTTTCACCATCCAGGATTGTATGTGTTTGCATATGGGTTGTTGTTTAGTCCTACATAATTCACTTGCTCTGGATCTGTAGATGAATATAAAGGGCATGTCTCAGTATTATGATCAAAATGATAACATGTAGCATATACCTGGAGTGGTGTAGCTGGTGGACTAGGTGAGGCGTTCTGAGAAGTCATGGCTTTAATAAGCATCGTTTCCTTTCCACAACAACTATCTGATTCGAGGATCCACCATTTAGAGTCACTTCATACATACCTTTGCTCTTTACTCCTTGTCTACCTCTAGAGGAGAATTGCTGGGTGTGCTCACTTAATGTCTCAAATAGCTCCATGTCTTCTTCACTGCTCTTCTCCATCAGCACACCTCCACAACCTGAATCCGCAATACTTTTATTAGTATCACTCAAACCTTCATAGAAAGCTTGTACCAGTTCATTCTAAGGTAGATTGTGATGTGGGCATTTGAGTAGCAGCTCGTTGAAATGTCCCAATGCCTCAAAGAATAGATCTCCATCCTTCTGTTGGAAAGATTGAATCTTCCTCCTCATTTGTCTTATCTTTTGAGCTAGAAAAAACTTCTTTAGGAACTTACTGGCCAACTCTTCCCAAGTATGGATAGACACTGTAGGCAATGAATTGTACCATAGTTTAGTATTATCTTTTAATGAAAAAAAAGAGAAAAGAATTAACCTGATTCCTTCTTGGTCTAGGCCCCAGATGTGCTGGAACTTGCAGAGATCAAAGAATTCTCAAAGGTACAAGTGTGGGTCCTCAACAGGTGCACCCCTAAAATAAGTCAATGCACTGAGTATCTGCGGAGATATGTAATAATTTCCTTTTGCCTCTAGTTGATAAGCAATGTATGATGGCTGGTCGAGGTTCCGTGGGATGAATAATTACTTCATAGGTCGATCAGGTGGTTATTGGTTTTCTAGCTGTTCCGCCATCAGTGCTTCTTCCTCAAGTTCTTCTTCTACCTCTTCAATGTTGTCTCTAAGCCTTTGTCTAATGGTCCACTCAAGCTCTGTATCGAGGGGAAAGAAAGTGGGATTCCTGGATAGAAGCCCTTGCATGAATCAGCAAAACCGCTTCAGTGCAGCAGTTTTTGTGCTGCTGCTCGGGTAGCCTATGCCCCAAATACGCTTGATCGCACCAAGGAGTGCACTCAATTGCAGTGCCACAGATTACTCTGCTACAGTACCTGAAACAGACCAATAGAAAACGAAAAGAAAATAATTGATTAGGTTTTGATGAAACAGAAAAATAAACTGAACCAAAAAAAAATTCTAAAAAGAAATTTAGTCCAATCCCCGGCAACGGCGTCAAAAACTTGTTGTGCAATTATCTACCTAAATTAATAAGCAAATAATCAAACAGTTTTACTTGCAAGTGCACAAGGTTAACAACAGTATAGTGTGCAAATGGGAGATCATCTCCACAGGGATTGATGAATTTCGTTTTAGAATTAGGTTCGTATTATAAAATGATAGAAATAAATATTGAGTTTGAAATAATAATGATGAAGGCGTAGGGACATGATATCTACCACTAATCATGCTACCACAACAAAATAATATGCCAATGCTTTATTCATACTATGAACACCTAATGTTTGTCAACCTAAGGGCTTGGTCCGCTCTTTAAGCTATTGATTTTCCTAAGCAACGAGTTAGGTATGGTGTATACTCTAACTCTTCTCTTTCTCAAGGGATTCAACATGGTGTATACTGAGTTGTTCCTTAAGAGAGCATAAGATCTGTGAAAATCGACAACCATACAAGACCTAGGGCATGGTGTATACTCCCGGTTTCCCATGTTGATTAACCCAAGAACCCGGCGTGGATTTCTTTTGTTACTATTGTTAAACCCAGGACTCGGTCATCCAAATTGATTTAACTAACTAATCCATAACACATGCATACATTGATCAGACAAACACATATGAGGAATTTAAATAAAAACAGGCATTAATCAAGTTAAGAATCACAGCATAAATATCACAAAGGCGCCAATACTGAATTATTGAGTAAACATAATTAGGGCTTCAATCAAGCCCTTACTAAGAGTTAGTTACACATGATTGTGATGCTAAACATCTTCATAAAATAAAATAAAGGAAAGAAGAAACCGGAGAGAAGAGTCGTCAATTCGTCTCCCAAAGCTTCAAACTGAAAGGAAGAATAAAAAGTGTTGTTTCTGTGTTTTACAGGCCTATTTATAAGGTTCTAAAGACACCCCGAAACCCTAATTTCCAAAACAAGACCTGGACTCTTCTTTCCAAAATTGGCCCTGTTATTTCACTGCACGTATGTGCTCGAGCCCATGCTTTTGCACTCAAGCACAGGGTTGCGCTCGAGCCTTCTATGTGTGCGCACGAGTGCTTGTGCGCTTGATCACACTTTCCTTTGCTCGATCACACTTGGCTTCCTCCAGGTCTTCTAGATTTGTTCCTTTGAGTTCCAAAATGTTACATTTTCTCCAAGACCCTATAAAAACATAGAAAACACAAAAATGAAGTAAAACATAATAAAATAAATAAACAAAGAGCTTAACAAATGTAAATTAGGGGGCTTAAATATGAATATTTAAGCACTTATTACAATACAACAACATACCTTCGCAATCATCTTGAAGAAAAGTAGTGTGTTTTAAAGTTAAATAAATCACCTCATAGCATCAGCAGCCCATGTCCTTTCACACTAATCTATCTTGTGATACAAAAAGATGTGGTTACTCATAATCAACTATAATTGTAAATCTTGCAATTGATTTTAAGAAAATAAATTAACTGGTGTTATTTCCATAAACAAATATTGCAAGTATTAGAGTAATTATGTGCTCAAGTCAAACAAGCACCACCATCAAAGTTAATCGAGAAAGATAGTGATTATTGGATATTGAGTTGCTTTCATCAAATACAAACAACTTAGTACACAATAAACACCATCAATCAATAAAAAAACAAAAGTCAAACCTCCAAGCAAAGAAACAATTGGAGCGTCCAAGAGCTTCAACCTAGTAGCGAAACCCGAGTGATTCGATGCCATATGCACAGTCTCAGGGAAAACAACCAATGGTCATTCTTGAGACCTCCACTCAATCCACAGTCCCAGGAGGAAAGGCAACCGGTGGCAACACTAGTGGACCGAGACAATCAGGGACCATACCCCTTTTTAACTACCCTTATACATGACCCAGGCTAGACAAGTGTTTCAAGTGTAACCAACCAGGGCATAGATCCAATCAATGCCTGAGAAGACAGATGGTGAATTATATTGACACCAAGACTGGTGAGGTGGCAGAGAATGAAGAGTTTGAAGAGGAAGATGCTCTCAGGGAAGAGACATCCAAGTACTAAGAAACAGCAACTAACACCGATGAAGGAGCTCTACTTTCCCAGTTCTTGGTTATCCAACAAGTATTCCTATCCCCGAGACATAAAGACCAATCACAGAGGCATAATATCTTTTGCATAAGATGCACCATCAACCAGCGAGTATGTGATGTGATCAGGGTAACGAGACACCAGTTACCAAGTAGTGTCGGTTTACCTTCTCAATCGATAAACACTATTCAGACTCCATTCTTTATGATATTGTTGAGATGGATGCTTGTCACATAATTTTAGGGAAACCATGGCAATTCGACATGGACACCCAACATGAAGGTCATGACAATGTTTATATTGTCTTCTGGGAGAGTCGAAAGATAATATTTAGACCACTGAAAGAAGACTCAGTTGGGGCACCTACCCGAACCGAGAGGAATCAGGTTTTATTAACCGAGGGGGCTGAGTTCCTAGAGGAGGTCAAGGAAGCCCGAGAGATCATTACATTGGTAGCTGAGGGAGCCACTATGCCTATGTCACAAACCATTCCCGAGCTAGTGCAAGAGATGCTAGAAGAGTTTTGGGACATCATCCCCGACGATATGCCCGACGGACTCCCGCCCATGAGAGACATCCAGCATTGTATTGACCTAGTGCCTGGAGCTAGTCTACCCAACCTTCCACACTATCAGATGAGCCCTAAGGAGAATGAGATCCTACAAGAATAGGAAGGGACACTTGGGGGAGAGTATGAGTCTATATGTCGTACCAGCTCTGCTTGAACCAAAGAAATATGGTAGTTGGCAGATGTGTGTGGACAGCCGAGCTATCAACAAGATCATAGTGAAGTACAGGTTCCTCATTCCTCGGATAGGT
The DNA here is from genome assembly GCA_023935145.1 of Bretschneidera sinensis. Classification (NCBI taxonomy): domain Eukaryota; kingdom Viridiplantae; phylum Streptophyta; class Magnoliopsida; order Brassicales; family Akaniaceae; genus Bretschneidera; species Bretschneidera sinensis. The sequence goes on along the minus strand of CM043705.1, from coordinate 28,241,872 downwards.
GATATGTTTGATATGCTAGCAAGAGCTAAAATCTTTTCGAAGATCAATTTGAGGAGCGGTTATCATTAGATACATATCTGACTGGGAGATGAATGAAAGACTGCATTCGAGACTAAAGAAGGACTCCATGAGTGGATGGTGATGCCATTCGGACTTTCTAATGCACCGAGTACATTTATGCGAGTTTTGCACCAAGTATTGAAACCTTTTATAGGTAAATTTGTTGTACTTTATTTCGATGACATTCTTATCTACAGTTAGAACCCGGAAGACCATATGATTCGCATAAGGCAGGTAATGGAGACCTTTTGTGAACATAAACTCGTTATCAACTTGAAGAAGTGCACCTTTATGATGGACGATTTACTCTTTCTCGGATTTGTAGTCAGTTCAGATGGGATCGGGTTGATGAGGACAAGGTGAGAGAAATCAGAGAGTGGCCCACACTGAGGACTGTTGTGGAGATCAAAAGCTTTCACGGGTTAGCAACCTTTGATCAGAGGTTCGTTCAAAATTTTAGTAGCATAGTAGCCCCTATCATCGAGTGCATGAAGAAAGGTGGTTTCTATTGGGGTGAAGAAGCCGAGATGAGTTTTGAACTAATTAAAGAGAAGCTATGTACAGCACCGGTACTAGCTCTACCCAACTTTGACAAATTGTTTGAGGTTGAGTGTGATGCATCAATTATAGGATTGGAGCCATATTGACTCAAGAAAGAAAGCCCATTGAATTTTTTTAGTGAGAATCTCGGTGAGACGAGACAGAAGTGGTCAATATATGAGCAGGAACTCTATGTTATTCTGAGAGCATTGAAAGTATGGGAGCACTACCTTATTCAACGAGAGTTTATCCTTTACATTGACCATCAAGCTTTGAAATTTATCAACAGTCAGAAGAATCTGAATCGAATACACGCCCGGTGGTTATCTTACATTCAATGATTTACTTTCTCCCTTAAGCATAAATCAAGGAAGCTGAATCAAGTAGCTGATGCATTGAGCTGTCGAGCTACACTATTGCTAAGTTTACGAGCTACAGTAACAGGATTTGAGTGCCTCAAAGAGTTTAATGAAGTAGATGAGAATTTTGGAGAGCATTGGGATAGTTGGAAATCTGAGACACCTATACTCGAGATGCATATCCAGGAGGGATATCTCTTCCGGGGAAATCAGCTTTGCATTCCGAGAAGTTCTCTTCAGGAGCAGGTCATCCGAGAGCTGCATGGTGGAGGCTTAAGTGGACATCTCGGGAGAGACAAGACCATTGCATTGGTGGAGGATCGATATTATTGGCCGCAACTGAAGAAGGATGTTGGAAACTTCATGAAAAGATGCCAAGTATGTCAAGTAGCTAAGAGGCAAACGCAAAACACTGGCATGTACATGCCTTTACCGATATCAAAGGCACCATGGGATGATGTGTCCATGGATTTTGTGTTGGGACTTCCAAGAACCCAACGAGGAGCTGACTTTATTATGGTGGTAGTGCATAGATTTTCCAAGATGGCTCATTATATTTCTTGCAGGAAAACTTCTGATGATGTCCAGGTAGCCAACCTATTCTTCCGAGAAGTGGTAAGATTGCATGGGGTGCCAAAGTTGATTACTTCTGAATGAGACACCAAGTCTTTATCCCACTTTATGGAGGAAGTTTGACACAGTCTTAAATTTCAACAGAATTAGCCATCCGCAGACAAACGGACAAACTGAGGTTGTGAACCGCTCATTAGGCAACTTGCTTCGTTGTATTACAAGAGATAAGCCAAAGCGGTGGGACCTGGCTCTAGCTCAGGCCGAGTTTGCCTATAATAATATGGTGAATAAGTCTACTGGAAAGACACCGTTCGAGGTCATGTATGGAAGAACTCTAAAGCGTGCTATAGACTTAGCAAATCTGGTCAAATTACCCGGGGCCAATATAGCAGCTGATGAGAGTCATAAAATGCATCTTAACAGTACTTAATTGTTATCATTTTAGGGTTGATCTAGGTTTTAATTGCACTTTTATACGTTAACAACTCTAAAGTATCATTCTTGGATCATTGATCTATTTCAGTGCATTTTCAGGTACTTTAAGCTCAAAAGAGGAGGAAAAGTTATCATTGCTTGAGGCACAAAGACTCGAGGCATACTGGAGTGAAGGAATGCTTCCAGAAGGACAAGATAGAGGGCTTAAAAGAGCAATAGCTGCTGCCTGCACTGGAGAGCAGTTTCACTAAATTGCCAGAATTGCCCGTACAGATCAATCATCTTTGCAAATTAAATTGTATTGATACAAGAAGAACCAGGAGATGAGCCATATATGCTTAGAAAGATCCGGAAGTCTATTTTTTGGAGAATTTATGGTTCATAAAAATGATTTTTCTAGAGAAAGTTATGGCAGTTTAAGTAGAGAAAGGTCAGGCTGTGCGGGATTTCAGTGTGAAGGGCATATGAAGGCTTAAATCCCACATCCCACATCCCACATCAGTTAGAAACACATTTCTATAATCCACATCCCACATCGGATTGGAAACACATTGCACTCATGGTATTTGCCTACTATTTTCTTAGCAAATCTGCCCAAATTACCCGGGGCCAATATAGCAGCCGAGCACTTGGCCGAACGGGTGAAGACAACTCATGAAGATGTTAGTCAGTATCTTGAGGATACTTATACTAAGTATAAGGAGAAAGTAGATAAGGGTCAGAGATCAAAGGTTTTTCGAGAGGGAGATCTTGTGATGGTGTATTTACGCAAGGGGACACTATTGACTGGAACATCGGGAAAACTACGAAGCAAGAAGTTTGGACTGTGCAAAGTTCTCAAAAAGATAAATGATAATGCCTATGTTGTTGATCTTCTGGAGGACATAGCAATTTCTTCGACGTTCAATGTGGCAGACATTTTTGAATATTTTCCACCAAAAGGGGACAGAAGCTAACTCGAGGACGAGTTGTTTTCAAGAAGGGGAGACTGATGTAGGATATAATAATTAGTATTTTATTTTGTTTTCCTTTCCTTATTAGGATTAACTTTAATTTCTTTAAAACTGTTTTCTTTATTAGGATTAGGTTTCCTTTCTACTAGGACTAGATTTACTTCTTTTACAAGGAATAGGATTTTCTTATCACTATAAATAGGTGATCCCATTATTTTATTTTACACAACTTTGATCAATAGAATTATTAAGAGAATTTCTATCAAATTCTGTGAAGTGTTATCTTTGCAACGCGTGGGTTGGTGTTCTATATTTGGGTAAGAAACAATGTTTTCTTCTCCATTTTAGGGTGCACCCAAAAGAAAAGGATTAAAGATGTTATTCTTCTTTCCTCCTTGGTGTGCTAAGGTTAAAATCAAGTCTTTGCTACGTCAATTTACCTTACATCATATGTCACCCACTTCCTTTAGGGATTTTAATCATTTAAGGAAGTAGCCTTTAATTTTGGGTGCCTTGAGCCACCAGGTTTAGTATTTTGCTCAAATCCTTTGAGATTTGGGGGTGAAGAGTTTGGAATTTTATAAAAAAAAAAAAAATGGCTAAGAAGGTAGAGAGCTCGATACTATCTCCTCAGAATTCCAAGGTAGAGGTGAAGTGCTCGGTGTTCTCTCCTCAGACTTTTGTGGGAAACTGGTTGATGAGGTGGAGAGCTCGATACTCTCACCTCAGAATTTTATGAAAAAATTTCCATGGAGATGGAGAGCTCAAAACTTTCTCATAGGACTTTTGTTGGAAATTGGCCAATGAGCTATAGAGCTTGCCACTCTCTCCTTGGAATTTTGTGGAAAATTGACAAAGGAGGTCGAAAGCTCAGTGCTCTCCTTGAAATTTTATGGAAAATTGGTCGAGGAGGTGGAGAGCACAACGTTCTTCACTCGGACTTTTAAAACACTAGAAGAACTAAAAAGTCATCGGAGGACAGGAGGAGTTATGCCTGAGGGGGAATTCTCTAATGCTTAAGTTAGTGACCTGAAGGCTAGAGAAAGTATATAGAAGAGAAACTAAAGAATTGTGAACTATAAGTTATTTTTTAATGCCTATGAAAGCCCTATTTATATAGTGTTTTGGAGTAGATTCGAACTAGAAAAATAATTAATGATGGAGTATCATAGTAGGACTAGGGTTTCTCATAGAAGAGAGCCCTGGTAGGATTACGAATTCCATAAGCTGGAGCACCCTAATAGGATTAGGGTTTTCATAAGCTGGTGTATGCTTGTGGGACTAGACATCATGGATTAAGGTGAGATTACTCTTTCCCTTTGTCACGTTTAACAAACTGGCTGGTTGCTCTATCTAGCTTCTGAAATGACTTTCTTACCCTACAAGGGCACCACATGTCATTTTGTCATTGGTTAAGAAAATTTACCCTACAAGAGAATTCGAAATAAGTCTTTTCTTAAGAAAACCAAGGGACAAGCACCACCAAAGGGATAAAAAAAATACAATGTTTCTAGCATAAAATTCAATTAGAATTAAAATCCAAAATATGTCTTTCTTCAGAAAACCAACTGACAAGCCACACAGAAGTGAAAAAAGAAAAAAAAAACACAATGTATCCAAGTACGGAATTCAATTGCCATTAGAATTCAAAATGTTTTTCCTTAAAAAAAACAATGGAAAAGCATCACCTAAGGGACAAAAAAATGCAATGTTTGTCAGCATGAAATTCAATTGCAACTAGAATTCAAAATGATTCTTTTCTTCAGAAAACCAATGGACAGGAACCACCGAAGGGACAAAATAACATAATGTTTGTCAGAATAGAATTCAGTTAAAATTAGAATTCAAAATGTTTTCCTTCAAAAAAACCAACAAGAAGGCACCTACGAATAGACCAAAAAATACAATGTTTGTTAGTATAAATCCAATTGCAACTAGAATTCATAATTATTCTTTCCTTTAGAAAACAACAAAAAGGCACAACCGAAGGGACAAAAACATACAATGTCTGCTAGCATGGAATTCAATTGCAACTAGAATTCAGAATTAGTCTTTTCTACATAAAATGAGCATGCACCAACGAAAGGATAAAAAAATACAATGTTTCCAAATAGGTAATTCAATTGCCATTAGAATTCAGAATATCATTCCATGCTGACAAACATTATAAAACTAACGGGAAGGTACCACTGAAGAGATAAAAAATTACAATGTTTGTCAGCATGGAATTCAATGGCAACTTGAATTCAAAATTAATCATTTCTTCACAAAACCAATGGACATGCACCACTGAAGGGACAAAATAATACCGTGTTTCCCCGCATGGAATTCAACTGAAATTAGAATCCATAGTGTCTTTCCTTTAGAAAACAAACGGAAAGGCACAATCGAAGGAACAAAAAAAATACATAGCTCACCAGCATGGACTTCAATTGCAACTAGATTTCAAAATTAGTCTTTTCTTTAAAAAAAAAAAAAAAAAAAACCACCAAAGGGACAAAATAAGACAATATTTACTAGGATGGAATTCAATTAGAATAAGAATTCATAATAAGTTTTTCTTCAAAAATCCAATGGATAAGCACCACCAAAGGGGCAAAAAAATACAATGTTTCCCTAAATGAATTCAATTGCAATTAGAAATCAGAATTAGCCTTTCCTTAAGAAAACCAATAAAAAGACACCATCGAAAGGACAAAAATATAATGTTTGCCAACACGAAATTCAATTGCAACTAGAATTCAGAATTAGTCTTTTCTTCATAAAACCAATGGACAGGCACCAATGAAAGGACAAAAAAATACAATGTTTCCAAGCATGGAATTAAATTTCCATTAAAATTTAGAATGTCTTTCCTTCAAAAAACCAACGAGAATGCACAACCAAAGGGGAAAAAATACAAATACAAAGCTTGTCAGCATGGAATTCAATTACAACTAGAATTCCTAATATGTATTTAATTTAGAAAACCAATAGACCGACACCACCAAAGGGATAAAATAATGCAATTTTCCAAGCATGGAATTTAATTAAAATCATAATTCGAAATGTCTATCCTTTAGAAAAACAACAATAAGACACCACCGAAGAGACAAAAAATATAATGTTTGTCAACTTGAAATTCAATTGCAACTAGAATTCAGAATTATTCTTTCCATTATAAAACCATCGGAAATGCACAACCGATGGAATAGAAAAACACAATGTTTGACAGCATACAATTCATTTGCAACTAAAATTCAAAATTAGTTTTTCTTTAAAAATAAATAAATAAATAAATAACCCAATGAACAAGCACCACCAAAGGGATAGGAATTCAATTAGAATAAGAATTCAGAATAAGTTTTTCTTTAGAAAACCAACGGACAAGGACCATCAAAGGGAAAAAAATTACAATGTTTTCGAGAATGAACTCAATTGCAATTAAAATTCTAAATTAATTTCTTTAAAAAAAAACCAATGGAAAGGCACCACCAAAGAGAAAAAAAAAATAATGTTTACCACTATGGAATACAATTGCAATTACAATTCAAAATTAGCCTTTTTTTTCATAAAACCAATGGGCGTCTACTAATGAAGAGAAAAAAAATACAATTTTCTAAGCATGGAATTCAATTTCCATTAGAAGTCTGAATGTGTTTCCTTCATAAAACCAACGGGAATGTACCCACCGAAGAGACAAAAAAAAATACAAACTTTGTTAGCATAGAACAATTGCAACTAGAATTCAGAATAAGTCTTTTCTTCATAAAACCAAAAGACATGCACCAGTGAAGGGACAAAATAATACAACGTTTACTAGCATGGAATTCAATTGATATTAGTATTCAGGATGTCTTTCCTTTAAAAAAAAAATAACGGGAAGGCACCACTAAAGCAACAAAAATTACAATGTTTTTCAGCATGGAATTTAATTGCAACTAGAATTCAAAATTATTCCTTTCTTCATAAAACCCACGAAAAGGCACAACCAAAGGGACCAAAGAAATATAATGTTTGTCAGCATGAAATTCAATTGCAACAAGGATTCAGAATTAGACTTTTCTTCAAAAAAAAAACCAATGAACAAGCATTACTGAAGCGACAAAATAATACAATTTTTGCCAACGTAGAATTCAATTAGAATAAGAATTCAGAATAAATTTTTCTTCAGAAAATCGACTGACAAGAACCACCGAAGGGACAAAAAAATACAATGTTTCCAAGAATGCATTTAATTGCAATTAGAATTCAAAATTAGTCTTTCTTTAAGAAAACTAATGGAAAGGCATCATTGAAGGGACAAAAATATGATGTTTACCAGGAAAGAATTCAATTGCAACTAGAATTTTGAATTAGTCCTTTTTTTTCTTTCATAAAACTAATGGGTAGACACTAATGAAGGGACAAAAAAATACAATGTTCCTAGGCATGAAATTCAATTGCCATTAGAATTCTTTCCCAAGCATCCAATTCAATTGTCATTCGAATTTAGAATGTCTTCCTTTCAGAAACCAAGGGAACACACTACCGAAGGGACAATAAAAACACAGTTTGCCAGCATAGAATTCAATTGCAACTAGAATTCAAAATAAATCTTTTCTTCAAAAAACCAATAGGCAGGCACCACCGAAGGAACAAAATAATACAATGTTTCCTAGCATGGAATTTAATTGAAATTAGAATTAAGAATGTCTTTCCTTAAGAAAAACAACAGGAATGCACCACTGAAGGGACAAAAAAATAAAATGTTTGTCAGCATGGAATTCAATTGTAACTAGAATTTAAAATTATTCTTTCCTTCAGATAACATACGGAAAGGCACAACCAAAGGGACAAAAAATACAATGTTTGCTAACATGGAATTCAATTGCAACTAGAATTCAGAATTAGTCTTTTCTTTAAAAAAAAAAAAACCAACGAACAAGCACCACCGAAGGGACAAAATAATACAATCTTTTCTAGCATGAAATTCATTTAGAATAAGTTTTTCTTCAAAGAATCCAATAAAGAAACATCGTCGAAGGGACAAAAAAAATATTATATTTCTCATAGTGAATATAATTGCAATTAGAATTCAGAATTAATCTTTCCTTTAGAAAACCAATGGAAAGGCACCACGGAAGGGACAAAAAATAATATTTATTAGCATAGAATTCAATTGCAACTAGAATTCATAAACAATCTTTTCTTCATAAAACCAATCGGCAAGCACCAATGAAGGGACAAAAAAAATACAATGTTCCCAAGCATAAAATTCAATTGCCATTAGAATTGAGAATGACTTTCCTTCAGAAAACTAACAGGAATGAATTACAGAAAGGACAAAAAAATACAATGTTCCCAAGCATGAAATTCAATTGCAACTATACTTCAGAATAAATTTTTTCTTCAAAAAACCAATGGACAAGCACCACCGAAGGGACAAATTAATACAATGCTTCTAAACATGAAATTCCATTGAAATTAGAATTAAGAATGTCTTTCCTTCAGAAAAACAACAAGAAGGCACCACCCAAGGGAAAAAAAAATACAATGTTTGTCAACATGGAATTCAATTGCAACTAGAATTCAAAATTTTTCTTTCCTTCAGAAGACCAATGGAAAGGCACAACCAAAGAGACAAAAAAAAATACAATGTTTGCCAGCATAAATTCAATTGCAACTAGAATTCAGAATTAGTTTTTTCTTCAAAAAACCAATCAAAAAGCACCCACCAAAGGGACAAAATAATACAATCTTTTCCAGCATGAATTCAAATAGAATTAGAATTCATAATAAGTTCTTCTTTAGAAAACCAATGGTCAGGCACCACCAAAGGGAGAAACAATTACAGTGTTTCTTAGAATGAATTCAATTGTGATTAGAATTCAAAATTTGTCTTTCCTTTAGAAAACCAAAGGAAAGGCACCACCAAAGGGACAAAAATATAATGTTTACTACCATGGAATTCAATTTCAACTAGAATTCAGAATAAGTTTTTTCTTCATAAAACCAATGGGCAAGCACCAACGAAGGGACAAAAAATACAATATTTCCAAGCAAGAAATTCAATTGCCATTCAAAATGTCTTCCCTTCGAAAAACCAACGGGAAGGCCCCATCAAAGGGATAAAAAATATAATGTTTGTCAACATGGAATTCAATTGCAACTAGAATTAAGAATTAGTTTTTTCTTCAGAAAACCAATGGACAGGCACCACCAAAGGGATAAAATAATACAATGTTTGTTAGCATAAAATTCAATTGAAATTAGCATTCAAAATATCTTTCCTTTAGAAAACCAATGAGAAGGCACCACCAAAGGGATAAAAAAATACATTGTTTGTCAGCATGGAATTCAATTGCAACTAGAATTCAGAATTATTCTTTCCTTTAGAAAACCAATGGAAAGGCACAACCGAAGGGACAAATAAATATAAACATGTATCCTCTACCAAAATCAAGTTACTTTCTTAATGTAGACTTAAAAATATATGTACATTTAGCAGCACAATCCATATAACACAGTCAACAGAAAACCACCAATGGAACAAAGAGATTATATATGGAATAGTTAAGGAGTATGCTTGAGTTATTTTCCTGCTTTCATTATTTCTATGCAAAAGAGTAATGTTCTTTGGGTACCTACAAGCTCAAATACATAAAACAGAATGTAAATTAAGCTTCTTCAAATGTAATATCCACCAACAACTTTAGCCACAAAGAAACAGAAGCAAAAATTTATATTTCCTTGATATATATATATGTTGGTATTTGTTTAAGGTTTAAACATGTCCGAACATGGTTCAAAGATGGTTAAAGTCTAAACCAAGGTTAGAGGATTAAAGTTCAGCAAGTTAAAGGTCTGCACACATGTGTGTGCATCACTTTGGAGCAAGGTAAGGGTAGGCGCACTAGTGTGTGCACTTCTGCACACAAGCTGAAGGAGTGTGCGCACAGCTGGGTGGAGAGGCAGCATCAGTGTGCACTGCACCGCCCCTTCACCAGCGGCGCATCGCATAGAATGAAGGCTCCAAAAATGCACCAGCACCGCACCGCCCATCTGTCAGTACCGCACCATCCAGAAGGTCTGCTGCTTGATGCGCACCAGCACCGCACCACTCCCCACCAGCACCGCACCACCCAGAGAGTGTGCAAAGGGACTCTGCTCAGCATCGCACAACGCCCTGTTAAGCACCTAGGTGCTAGGCAAAGTGTAGCACACATGGACAGCAGGTTTTAACCCCCTCTTAGGTGCATGGATGCAAGGTTAAAACGCACAGCACCACTTAGGATTGATGGAGGGCCATGGTTAAGTGGTAATTAAGATCTAAGGGTGGAGATTAACTCACAAGAATGGAAAAGAAGTTGGTGCACTATATAAAGGGTCACCTAGCCTCATTTTTCACATATAGAACAACACAAGTTTGTGACATACTTTGAGATCAATTGTAATACAAGAGAGAATTGTGTGAAGTGTAAAGATCAAACACAAGAAGGACTCATTGTAGTGAGACTGTTTGTAAAGAGAGAGAAGTCTAAATTAGATAGAGAGCATTGTTAGTTCTTATCTTCTTCTTTTCTTCTCTTCTTGGTTTCTTCAAGAACTTAAGCTTCTTGAAGAGGGTTGCTGTATTTGTAAAGAACCATTGATTTAGTGCAGAGCATTCGGAGGAACTCACGGGGACATAGGCACATTGTCAAACCTCGATAACAAAATGCTTGTCTTCTTTTTTTCTTTGATTTTCTGTTCTTGTCTTTGATTGCTTTATTTTTTTCTACAAGTCATTCTAGACTTGGGTGTTTGGAAGATCACCACCTGGGCATCTTGTCAAGGTGATTTCCAGTAATGGTATCAGAGCTTTGAACAGTGGTATCAGAGCTGTACAACTAGGTATCGAAGCAAGAACAAGAAGGTGACTAAGCCAAGACTCCAAGAATCAAAGATCGACTTCTTGGGTGATTCAAGAACGGAGTTAAGATCTATATCTGATCGTGTTCTTGAGGTGAATCAAGGACGGAGTTAAGATCAATATCTGATCGCGTTCTTGAGGGTGATTTAAGAACAGTGTAAAGATCAAGATCTGATCGTGTTCTTGATGTAGATTCAAGAACGGCGTTAAGATCCATCTTTGATCTGTGTTCTTGAGGTTGAAGAAAGCATTTGTGGCTTTTGCATAAATCTGGGATCTTGTCCTCAAAGATAAGTTCAAATTTCGGTATTGAGAAGTTTGATGGAAAGGGAGATTTTTCCCTGTGGAAGCGAAAGATCAAGGAGGTTTTTATGCAACAGAAAGTGGACTTGGCTATTGGAGAAGATGATGTTTTTCCAGCAAGTGTCACGAAGGACCAGCGGAATGAGATGAAGAAGATGGCATACAGCACCATTTTCTTGCATATGTCGGATAATGTCATAAGGAAGTGCGGAGACTCAGAAGATCCAATTACAATATGGAAGAAACTAGATGAGTTGTTTCTTGCCAAGACTCTCCCAGATAAGAGATATCTTCGTAAATGAATCTTTGCTTTTAAATTTGATCCTAAGAAAGAGTTACAAGATAATCTTGATGCCAAGATAAAGAGTGCATCAAATGGTAAAGGAATATTCTTTAAAAGAAGGCCAGCAACTCGGTATGGCAGCAACCATGGCTACTAACGGGACAGAGGTAGAGGAGAGAGCCATGGGAGAGTGCACAACATTATATATGGCTACTACCGGGACAGAGGTAGAGGGGAGAGCCATAGGAGAGTGCACAGCAGCATGTATGGCTACTACCGGGATAGAGGTAGAGGAGAGAGCCATGGGAGAGTGCACAGCAGCATGCATGGCTACTACCTGGACAGAGGTAGAGGAGAGAGCTATTGGAGAGTGCACAGCAGCATGTATGGCTACTACCGGGACAGAGGTAGAGGAGAAAACCATGGGAGAATGCATTCCAAACTGAGATTTTGAGGGAAAAGTTACTACTACTGCCATAAGGAGGGTCATGTCAAGAAAGATTGCAAGAAGATGACAAGGGATAGAGAAGGAAGCCATACCAAGAATGGAGAGGCTTCGGTTTCCAAAACAAAATAGCAAGATGATGATGTCCTTGTTGTGTGCTCGGGTATGAGCAAGGGGCAAGAAGGCAGTAGAAAATGGATCTTGGATTTCGGCTGCACTCATCACATGTGCCCTTACCGGAGTTGGTTCAAGAATTTCAAGGAAACCAATGATGAAAGGGTTTTCTTGGGGAATGATATTTCTTACCAAGTGAGGGGCACGGGAGACATCCAGGTGAGGATGTTTGATGGAATGACAAGGCTGCTGGAAAATGTGAGGTATCTTCTAGATTTGAAGAGAAATTTTATCTCATTGGGGCAGCTGGATTCCATGGGGTATATATACAAAGTAGAGGGAGGAAAGATCAAGGTGGCCAAGGGATCTTTGGTAGTGATCAAGGCAGCAAGAAACGATGGACTCTATGAGATGATCGGAGACATGGAAATCAAGGATCAAGCAGCAAGCTTGATGGCTGAGATGGATAGGGCAGCCCTTTGGCACACTCGCTTGGGACATATGAGCGAAGAAGGCCTGCAAGTTCTCAGCAAGGATGGCCTACTTGGTGGTGACAAAGTAGAGGAACTTGATTTCTGCGAGTGTTGTGTTCTTGAGAAGCAATATCGGGTCAACTTCAACACCGGAGTGCACAAGTCTAAGGGCATTCTTGACTATATTCATGCGGACCTTCGGGGAGCAGCAAGGACACCAACACAGGGAGGTAACATTTACTTTTTGTCTTTAATTGATGATTATTCAGGAAAGGTTTGGGTTTATTTGGTTAAAAATAAATCAGATTCTTTGAATAAATTAGTGATGTGGAAAGGGTTGGTAGAGACTCAAATGGGCAGAGTAGTTAAGGGAAAAAGAACCGATAATGGCTTAGAAATTTTTAACCAAGAACTTGATCAATTCTGTAGGTTAAATGGCATTCTAAGACATAGAACGACTGTGGAAACCCCTCAGCAAAGTGGAGTTGCTGAGTGGATGAATAAGACCCTTATGGAAAAGGTTAGGTGTATGTGGAGATGTGGAGTGGAAAACTCCCTGAATTAAACAACCTTAGGAATTTTGGGTGTGCTGCATATGCACATCAAACGGAGGATAAACTTAGCCCTAGATCTAGAAAATGTGTATTTCTAGGATATGGTGATGGGGTTAAGGGATATAGGTTGTGGTCCTTAGAAAAGAAGGGCATGAAACTGATTATAAGTAGGGATGTTATTTTTAATGAATTATTATTTCCCTACTAGGAGAAAACTAACCCTACATGGGCTAGTGAGCAAACCAGTCCGAAAGTCGTGGAGCATCGCATCAAAGGGAACTCAGTTCAGGTAGAGCAAAAGAGGCAAGAGGGTTCGGACCAGGTAGAGCCCTTGGATGAAGGCCAAGCTTAAGAAACTTAAGAAGAGGCTGAACAATAAGAGGTTGATGCAGCAAGTCGGAATAACTACCAGCTCACAAGAGACTGGGAAGGAAGGCTGGTCGGACTACCTTCAAGATATAGGTTTGTGGATGTTGCGAATACAGCAGCTCCTTGGACAGAAGGAGAAATGAGTGAACAAGAGACCTAAACGGATACCATGGAGTGTAAAGATTCATCAAAGTGGCAGCTGGCTATGGAGGAAGAAATGGATTCTTTAAGGATGAACAACTTTTGGGAATTGGCGCACATTCCAGGAAATCAAAAATTTATGGATTTTAAGTGGACTTACAAGGTCAAAGAAGGGTACCCTCTAGGAGATGAAGTCCGGAACAAGGCTAGGCTGGTGGCGAATAGGTTTACAAGAAGAAAAGACATATATTTCACAGAAACTTTCTCACCTGGACACAAGGTGGAGAAATGGTGAGTATCCTCATCTATGTCGTTGATGTGCTGTTGGTTTGGAATAGCAGGAAGAGGATGGAAAGGTTTACATCTCAACTTAGTGAGGAGTTCGAGAGGAAGGATCTCAGCCTTACACAAAAGATCCTTGGGATGTGTAGAATCCAAGAAAATAAGAGAAACTGGTTAAGGGTTTCTTGGGTAATGGGTGTTCTTAGCAGATTTGTGAGTAATCCCGAAAAGAAGCATTGGCTTGGGATGAAGTGGTTGTTGAGGTGTTTGAAGGCTTAGTGGCGGCCGATGGTAGCACTCATAATAACTGGGGCAGAATGCATAGCGGCTACAGAAGCCATAAAGGAGGCTATGGGGTGCAGAGGGTTGTTGGACGAGTGGGAGGTCCTAAAAGAGCAGGTGGTGGTGTCTTCGGATAGCCAAAGTGTGTGGCACTTGTGGAGGAATCCAGTGTGGAGGAATCTGATGTTCCATGAGGAGATAAAGCATATAGATGTTCGGTATCATTACATTCTAGAAAATTGTATGAAAGGATGCATTCATGTTGACAAGAAGATCACGAAGGAAAGTCCTGCAGATATAGGCACCAAGGTTCTACCTCTAAGAATGTCTAATCATTGCCTTGGACTTCTTAGGAATGGAGTCAGTTGATTAATGACTCAAGATGAGTTTGGATCCTGAAGCTCTTTGCAAAAATGGTTCGGGTTTAAACACTTAGACAAAGGTATAGATTGTTGGTATTTGTTTAAGGTTTAAACATGTCCAAACATGGTACAAAGATGGTTAAAGTCTAAACCAAGGTTAGAGAAAGTTCAGCAAGTTAAAGGTCTGCACACATGTGTGTGCATCACTTTGGAGCAAGGTAAGGGTAGGTGCACTAGTGTGCGCACTTCTACACATAAGCTGAAGGAGTGTGCGCATAGCTGGGTGAAGGGGCAGCATCAGTGTGCACCGCATCGCCCCTTCACCAGTGGTGCACCGCGCAGAATGAAGGCTCCAGAAATGTACCAGCACCACATCGTCCATCTGTCAGCACCGCACCATCAGAAGGTGTGCTTCTTGATGCGCACCAGCATCACACCGCTCCCGACCAGCACTGCACCGCACCACCCAGAGAGTATGCAAAGAGACTCTGCCCAGCACCGCATCACGCCTTGTTGAGCGCTTAGGCGCTAGGCAAAGTGCAGCACACATGGATAGCAGGTTTTAACCCCCTCTTAGGTGCGTGGATGCAAGGTTAAAATGCACAGCACCACTTAGGATTGATGGAGGGCCATGGTTAAGTGGTAATCAAGATCTACGGGTGGAGATTGACTCACAAGAATGGACAAGAAGTTGGTGCACTATATAAAGGGTCACCTAACCTCATTTTTCATATATAGAACAACACAAGTTTATGATATACTTTGAGATCAATTGTAATACAAGAGAGAATTGTGTGAGGGTGTAAATATCAAACACAAGAGGGACTCATTGTAGTGAGGCTAGTTGTAAAGAGAGAGAAGTCTAGATTAGATAGAGAGCATTGTTAGTTCTTATCTTCTTCCTTTCTTCTCTTCTTGGTTTCATCAAGAACTTGAGCTTCTTGAAGAGGGTTGGTGTATTGGTAAAGAACCATTGATTTAGTGCAGAGAGTTCGGAGGAACTCACGGGGACGTAGGCACATTGCTGAACCTCGATAAGAAATTGCTTGTCTTCTTTCTTTCTTTGATTTTCTGTTCTTGTCTTTGATTGTTGTATTTCTTTCTACAAGTCATTCTAGACTTGGGTGTTTGGAAGATCACCACCTGGGCATCTTGTCAAGGTGATTTCCAACAATATATTATAAAATATTTCCAAAGCCTCAATTAATTTGGGATATACAATATTCAGCAATTTCACTATAAATTGATAATTGAAATTCATGTTACTCCTTTTGGGAAAAATAACTACTGCAAATTGGACATATTCATATGCATAATATTCAACTATTGTTACTTATTTACAACAACAAAAAAACAACAACCTTCAACGATTGTTGTCAAAATCACCTTCCAAGGCATTGGTGATAAAGTAGTTCACCTTCAATAATTATTCCCTTATGGAAAAAAGTTAAATGAGTGCATCTAAATGTTCACACTCTTGAGTCTTAATAAGAAATTGAAAAGAAAAAAGATTTAATATCCTCTACTTCTATTGTATCAAACACCATTTCATTAATCAAATTCTCCCATAGTGGCATCCATTCTACTCAGCAACTTAACAATACCAAGTTATTAACTAACTTCATTCTTTTAATTTATTGAAAGAGAACTTGCAAATAATGTAACTTAGAATATAGACTCTTTATTGACCAAAAAGCAGTAAGCTTCGTCTATCTTCCCTTGTTCTTCTCTTCACTATATAATTTGATATTAGAATCCTCTCTCTGACACAAAATGATTAACATCCTCACCAAAGGCCTAAGTATTTGGCGAGATATCACATAAGACGGCAACCAAAAGGCATAAACAAGGATTTCATCTCACAAAGTGTTGGTATTTTGTCCGAGGTTTAAACAAGAAGGTGGAAGAATAAAATCAGCATGTTCAGCATGAGTGTGCGCCATGGCACAGCCTTCCCAAGCCATAGCACCCAGCAAGGAGGAGGCCTAGAAGAGGTGTTCACTGTGGCTCAGCCTCCCCCAGGCCACAGCGCCCAGAAGCTTGAGGAAGTGTGCATTGCCCTAGGCCGTGGCCTGCCCTGTTCTGGGCCGCGGCACCAGGCACACTGATGCACACATATTTCAGCTTTTTAAGTGGTTTGTGAGACATGTTTAAAATGCATAAGATCACTAAGGATTGATCAAGGGATATGGATGATTAGTCTTCTAGATCTAAGGGTGGATATTGACCCTCAAGATTGGTCAAGAAGTTGGTGCACTATATAAAGGGTCACCTAGCTTCAAAAGTCATAACATAACTTATGATTAAAAGTGAGATCAATTGTAAGAGTGCAAAGACACTAAACTCAAGAGAGATTTTGTAGAGAGACTGGTTGTTTAGAAAGAGAGAGAGTAGAATAGAAAAGGATTCAAACGCTTGTAAGGGGAATTTTCTTGGGAAAATTCCACGGTTAGTTCTTATCACTTTCTCCTTCTTCTTCTTCTTTTGTTCTTAAAAAACTTGTGAGTTCTTGGAAGGGTGTTGTTGACTGTAAAGAACTCCATTGATAAGATAGTGCAGAAAGATCGGAGGTGCTCACGGGGACGTAGGCACATTGTCGAACCTCACCAATAAATTGCTTGTGTTCTTTTCTTTCTTGGTTTGATTGGTTGTTGTTTCTTTTCTTTATACAAGTCACTCTAGACTTGGGTGTTTGGAAGATCACCTCCTGGGCATCATCTAAGGTGGTTTCCCAACAGTGATATCAGAGCTAGAGCAGCTGGGTATCAGAGCAAGACTCCAAGAATCAAAGAACAAACTTCTTGGGTGATTCAAGAACGGAGTAAAAATCAAGATCAGATCGTGTTCTTGAGAGTGATTCAAGAATGGTGTTGAGATCAATCTTCGATCGCGTTCTTGAGGTTTAGAAGAAGTTGAAAAGCATTTATGGGTGCTGCACAAATATGGGATCATCTCCGCAAGATGGGTTCAAATTTCATTGTTGAGAAGTTTGATAGAAAGGGAGATTTTTCCCTGTGGAAGCAGAAGATCAAGGCTGTTCTCATGCAACAGAAGGTGGACTTGGCTATTGGAGAAGATGATGCTTTTCCAGTAAGTATCACGGAGGACCAGTGGATTGAGATGAACAAGATGGAATACAGCACCATCTTTCTACACATGTTGGATAGTGTCACAAAGGAGTGCGGAGACTCAGAAGATCCTGCTGTCATGTGGAAGAAACTAGATGAGTTGTTTCTTACCAAAACTCTCCCTAACAAGATTTATCTTCTTAAAAGAATCTTTGCTTTTAAAATGGATCCTAATAAAGAGTTGCAAGATAATCTTGATGTCTTTAATAAACTAGTTCAAGATTTGGCTAGTTGTAGTATTAAATTCCCGGATGAACAATTGGCTATTATGTTATTAAATTCTCTTCCTAATTGTTTTGATAGTTTAATTAATGCAATTGAATATGGAAGAGATACACTAACCAAAGAAATTATGGTCAATGCTATAAAGGCTCATGATTTCAAAGCCAAGAGTAGGGAGGTATCAAGTGGGGAAGGGTTGTTCGCAAGAGGAAGGCCAGCAACTCAGAATGGCAGTAGCAACCATGACAACTACCGGGAGAAATCAAAGGGAAGAGGGCATAGCCATGGGAGATCGCATTCCAAACTAAAGTTTGGAGGAAAGCGATGCTTCTACTACAACAAGGAGGGTCACTTCAAGAAAGATTGCAAGAAGAGGTTGTGGGATAAGAGAGGGAGAAGCCATACCAACAATAGAGAGGCTTCAGTTACCAAAGGAGAACAGCAAGATGATGTTCTTGTTGTGTGCTTAAATGTCAGTAGGAAGCAAGGTAGTGAGAAGTGGATTCTAGACTCCGGGTGCACTTATCACATGTGCCCTTACAAGGAATGGTTCAAGAATTTCAAGGAGATCAATGATGGAAGGGTTTTCTTGGGGAATGAAAATTCTTGCCAAGTGAGGGGGATAGGAGGCATCCAGTTGAGGATGTTTGATGGAGTCACAAGGTTGCTACAAAATGTAAGGTATCTCCCGGATTTGAGGAGGAATTTGATCTCATTCAGGCAGCTGGATTCCATGGGGTATACATACAAAGCTGAGGGAGGAAAGATCAAGCTAACCAAGGGTTCTTTGATAGTGATCAAAGCAGCAATCAAAGATAGACTTTATGAGATGATCGGTAAGACAGAAATCAAGGATCAAGCAGTAAATTTGATGGCTGAGATGGATAAGGTAGCACTTTGGCACAATCACTTAGGACATATGAGCGAAAAAGGGGCTGTAAGTTCTCAGCAAGGATGGCCTACTTAGTGGAGACAAAGTAGAGAAACTGGATTTCTGTGAGAGTTGCATTCTTGGGAAGCAACATCGGGTCAGCTTCAACATCGGAGTGCACAAGTCTAAAGGGATTCTTGACTACATCCATGTGGATCTTTGGGGACCAGTAAGGACACCAACACAGGGAGGTAATCGTTACTTTCTGTCTTTAATTGATGATTATTCAAGAGTGGTTTGGGTTTATTTGCTTAAAAATAAATCAGATGCTTTGAATAAATTTGTGGTGTGGAAAAAGTTGTTAGAGACTTAAATGGGTAAGGTACTTAAGGTGTTAAGAACCGATAATGGCTTAGAATTTTTTTAATAAGGATTTTGATGAATTCTATGAATTAAATGGCATTCTAAGAAATAGAACGGTTGTTAGAACCTCTCAGCAAAATGGAGTTGCTGAGAGGATAATAGAACCCTTATGGAAAAAGTTAGGTGCATGTTAATTGGGTCCGGTTTACCAAAATATTTTTAGGGAGAAGCTGTGTCTACAGCTGCATACTTGGTTAATAGATCACCTTCTAGGGCTTTAGACCTTAAGACACCCATGGAAATGAGGAGTGGAAAACCCCCTGAGTTGAACAACCTCAGGACTTTTGGGTGTGCTGCATATGCACATCAAAGAGATGATAAACTTAACCCAAGGTCTAGAAAATGTGTATTTCTAGGGTATGGTGATGGGGTTAAGGGGTATAGTTTGTGGTCCTTAGAACCAAAAGGAATGAAAATTATAATAAGTAGGGATGTTATTTTTAATGAATTGTTATTTCTTTACTTGGAGAAAACTAACCCTGCAGGGGCTAGTGCGCAAACCAGTCTGGAATTTGTGGAGCATCGCATCAAGAAGAATTCGGTTCAGGTAGAGTAAGGAAGGCAAGAGGGTTCAGACCAGGTAGAGCCCATTAATGAAGGCCAAGCTCAAGAAACTTAAGAGGAGGCTGAACTGGAAAGGGGTTGATACAGCAAGTCAAAATGACTACCAGCTCACAAGGGACCGGGAAAGGAGGGTGGTTAGACCACCTTTGGGATATGGGTTTGCAGATGCTAATGTAGCAGCTCCTTGGACAGAATGAGGGATGGTTGAACCAGAAACTTACATGGATGCCATGGAGTGTAAGGATTTATCAAAGTGGCAGCTAGCTATGGAGGAAGAAATTGATTCTTTGAGGAAGAACAACTCTTGGGTATTGGTGCCCAAACCAGAAAAACAGAGAGTTGTGGATTGTAGATAGATCTACAAGATCAAAGAAGGGAACACTCCAAGGGATGAAGTCCGGTATAAAGCTAGGCTGGTGGCGAAGGGTTCACACAAAGAGAAGGCATAGACTTCACCAAAATATTATCACCGGTTGTGAAATACAAGACGATCAGGATAGTATTAGCATTGGTGGTCCAATTCAATTAGGAAATCGAGCAAATGGATGTGAAGACAGCGTTCTTACATAGAGAGCTTGATGAGGCCATTTACATGAGGCAACCCGAAGGCTATGAGGAAGGAAGGAAGGCAGGGAGATTTGGCATGCCAATTGAAGAAATCTCTATATAGCCTGAAGCAATCACCTCGGCAATGGAATAAGAGGTTCGATTCCTTTGTAACCAACCTAGGTTTCATGAGAAGCTACTATGATTTGTGCTTGTATTACAAGGGGCACAAGGTGGAGGAAGTGGTGATCATCTTAATCTATGTTGATGATATGTTGTTGGTTGGGGGCAGTATGGAGAGGATAAGAAAATTGAAGACGCAACTTAGTGAGGAGTTTGAGATGAAGGATCTTGGCCATGCACAGAAGATCCTTAGGATGTGTATCATCCGAGAAAGGGAGAGAAACAGATTGAAGATCTTTCAAACTTCCTACATAGAGAAGATGATATCTAAGTTCTCTATGGAAGATAATAAACCAGTGAAGGTTCCCCTTGCTGGTCATTTCAAGTTCTCCAGCGATCAATGTCCAAGATCGAATGAGGAGAAGAAGTAAATGGAAAAGGTCCTCTACTCTAGTGCGGTTGGTTCTATAATGTTCACCATAGTAAGCACTAGACCTGATATTGCTCAAGAAATAAGTGTCCTCAGTAGGTTTATGAGTAATCTTGGAAATGAGCATTGGCTTAGGATGAAGTGGTTGCTGAGGTACTTGAAGGGAAGCCCAGATGTGGGGTTGGTTTATAAGAAGAGGGGTAAGTCCATATGCCTTGAGGGTTATGCTGATTCGGACTATGGAGCAGACCGGGATAAAAGGAGATCGATTACTTCCTACTTTTTTAACTTAAACAGATGTTATGTAAGTTGGAAGGCTCAGTTGTAGCCGGTAATAGCACTCTAAATAACCGAGGCTGAGTACATAGCGGCTACGGAAGCCATCAAGGAGGCTATGTGGTGCAAAGGGTTATTGGAAGAGTTGAAGGTACTAGAGGAATATGTTGTGGTGTATTCGGAGAGCCAAAGTACATTACACTTGTGCAAGAATTAGGTGTTCCATGAGAGGACAAAGCACATGGATGTTTGGTACCATTTCATTCGGGAAAATGTTACGAAAGGATGCATCCATGTGGACAAGGTAGCCATGGAAGAAAACCCTGCAAATTTAAGTACTAAAGTTCTACCTCTAAGTAAGTTCAATCATTGCCTTGGACTTCTTAGGATTGGAGTCGGTTGATATAATGACTCAAGATGAGTTTGGATACTGAATTCTCTACAAAATGGGTTCAGGTTTAAACGCTTGGACAAAGGTAGAGATTGTTGGTATTTTGTCCGAGGTTTAAACAATAAGGTGGAAGAATAAAATCAGCATGTTCATCACCAGTGTGCACCGTGGCACAGCCTTCCCAGGCCACTGCGCCCAGCAAGGAGGAGGCCTAGAAGAGGTGTGCGACGTGGCTCAGCCTCCCCCAGGCTGCTGTGCCTAGAAGCTTAAGGAAGTGTGCTTTACCCTAGGCCGTGGCCTGCCCTGTTCTGGGCCATGGCACCAGGCACACTGATGCACACATATTTCAGCTTTTTAAGTGGTTTGTGAGACATAACTTGTGATTAAAATTGAGATCAATTGTAAGAGTGCAAAGACACTAAACTCAAGAGAGATTTTGTAGAGAGGCTGGTTGTTTAGAAAGAGAGAGTATAATAGAAAGGGAATCAAGAGCTTGTAAGGGGAATTTTCTTGGGAAAATTCCAGGGTTAGTTCTTATCACTTTTTTCTTCTTCTTCTTATTCTTTTGTTCTTCAAGAACCTGTGAGTTCTTGGAAGGGTGTTGTTGAGTGTTAAGAACTCTATTGATAAGATAGTGTAAAGAGCTTAGAGGAGCTCACGGGGACGTAGGCACATTGCCGAACCTCGTCAACAAATTGCTTGTGTTCTTTTCTTTCTTGCTTTGATTGGTTACTGTTTCTTTTCTTTATACAAGTCAATCTAGACTTGGGTGTTTGGAAGATTACCTCCTGGGCATCATCTAAGGTGGTTTCCCAACACAAAGTCTATATTTGACAACCAATAAAATACAAATATCTAATCACAAAGTCAAGGGAGAACTTCTTCATTTATATTAAGGACATATATTGCTTTAAGAAGTAAAAGAATAGTGAAAACTTCAATACTATTGTAACCTCAATCAAAAAAATCCCCCTACCAAGGGATCACAATATTCAAAATACCAAAAAAATCAATAAATGATATTAGAATGAAGCATTAAGGAATCACAAAAGTTTCTATAGAAGATATAAATTATACCATAAATATGTAATTTGTCTCTGGCACATGACTTCATGTCTGGAAAAGTTTCATTAAATCATGAAACTGACCATGTATATCACCACAGATAGTAACTGGACAGTTGATAGGCTGCACGTTGGACTCCTCAATGAAGATCTCTTTTACCTGTAATGTTTTACAGACAATGAAATCTATATATCATAACAGAGTTCCAATAAAGAACATATTGCATTTTTTTTTTTTTTTGTATTAGAGATGTTTGATAAGGCTGCAACTGTATTATCTACAACAAGTTCACCATTCAAATGTGTCACTCAACAAAAAGGTAATAAGCAATGCACCCCGATCATATAAATTAGGGTGACTTCAATTTAATTGTGTAGACAAAGACCATCTATAGCACAAATTTTAAGTTTAGTAATATTATCAAAATAAGTAAAAAAATAAAGAGAAGTAAAAACATCGTATTTTCCTCTTTTCAAGTCATATTAAGCAAAGTTGCAGAATTATAGAACTATATTAGATAGAAGCAGTCTACAACAAGAGCTTCAGTTGCTTGCCCATTGTCCCTTGTCATTGAGATGATAATGAAAAATACCCACGCACTATATGAATACATTCGTGTATGAGTACACAAATCAAAACACAAACACACACAAAGCAAAGAGAGGGACTTACAGTCCCATCTATAATTGCTCAGAGTGTAAGATAGTCGAAAACATTTATACAATACTGCTATGCATTAGCATTCCCATACTTCCTCTGGCATTCATCATAGAAACCATATACCTAACAAAGATAAAAATTAGACATCAAAAACATCACACAGGTACAAAAAAAATTGCAGGATGCTTATCTTTATATATAAAATATCCTACAACATAAATGGTTGTGTAACTCTACTTCCATGGCTATATTACAAGTTTCATGATTGACCTTAAATATATTATATACAACAAAATGGCTAACATAGACTTACACTAATGAACCCACTGAAAATACATGTATTTAAGATGAAACCAACACATATTTCCATCTCTTCAGAAAACAAGTTTGCACATTCGATTTCATTCATACATAATCCTGATACCATAAACAAGTTTTAACTTACTAGAAAAAATCAAAACCTTTTTTTCAAACACATATATACACAATGCATATGCGTTCACACCTATGTGAACACTAGTTAACTAGCCAACCAGTACAAGCATGAAGGTGGGGGAGGCAAAGAAATTTTTAAATAATAGCTGCTAATGTAAGGTATGATCATCCTTAAGCCATAATTAATTTCATTAT
Organism: Bretschneidera sinensis; assembly: GCA_023935145.1. Taxonomy (NCBI): domain Eukaryota; kingdom Viridiplantae; phylum Streptophyta; class Magnoliopsida; order Brassicales; family Akaniaceae; genus Bretschneidera; species Bretschneidera sinensis. The sequence goes on along the minus strand of CM043705.1, from coordinate 28,218,142 downwards.
TTTTCTTTTCAGATTTGATCATAATTAAATGTTCTCTTAGATATAATACAATCCTTATATAATGCTCTAGTAATTATGTTGAAACCCCTACTAGTTGATACTTAAGGGTTTGCTAAGTTTGGAATCAACATCAAAAATATCATTAAAGATCTCAGGTTGCCACAAATTGACATTTAGAGGAACTATCATAAATTAACATCAAATTCAGAAAATTACTTTCTCTAACAACATTTTTTACAAGTACTTTCTCTAACAATATTCATGAGTAGAACAGTAGAATCGACAACCATAAGAAATATCAAGCATAAAAATTGCCTATCTCCTACTCTAAAGCATCTCAAAACTATACGACTTTTTCTATGAAATAAAAAGAAAATTATGAAAGAAAGCATAGTAGATAATGTATTCCTAATTTTACATCTTATACTGTACAATATATTGCGAATTTAACAAAATGTAAGGCAATTTGTAAGAAAGCTATGCTTTACAAGTTTACTACAAAAACCTTACAATTACAAGAAATTACTCCAAAATAAAATTTAACAGTAGTAGTAGTTTTTTTTAGAAGTAAATTAGTATCAATGGTTTAGGAAAAAATATACTAGTGTATATCGTCATAGCTTCTGAATACACACTACCACCCATATATTGGAAACACTTTGGATACTAAAAGTGAAAATCAAGTACTCATGGCACTAGCTTTGCTACTGACTCTAAATGCATTTTTCACTTCCATCAGCCTTAGAGTCTAGATTTAATGTGCCCTTTACACATATGGGAGCGACAAAAACACTTCACATGCCATACGCATAAATATTCAAGTAGGTTGTCATAAAAGAAGTATAGGGAATCATTAAAAGGGAACTATAATTATCCAAAAAAATAGCTTTCTTTCAGAGTATGTTCACTACAAAATAGATTCATGACTTTATATGGCTAAAAACAACATAAAATTTATAGAATGTGCATGAGAATATATGAGGGGAAAGATCACTATCATATATCCTATACCAAAATCAAGTTGTTTTTTTTAATGTAGATATAAAAATATTTGTACATTCAGCAACACAATCCAGGTGACACTTTCAACTCAATGGAATGAAGAGACTATCTATGGAATAGTCAAAAGAGTATACTTGAGTTAGTTGCCTGCTTTCATGATTTCCACGCAAAAGAGTAATGATTGATGGGTACCTATAAGCAAAAATACAGAAAACATAATGTAAATTGAACTTCTTCAAAGAAGATATAATATATTTTAAAAAATCTTTCCAAATCTTCTGGCAAAAACAACCGAACAATCAATTCAAAATTTTCACATTCAAATACTTTAAGTAACTCATGCAATACCGACCTATAGTGGCATAGAGAGGATGAAAATGAACACTTTTGACTTTTAAACCTTAAATAAACTAGGAAAACCCTCCTCCATAAAGTAAGATGACGCAATTCTAAAATTCAATTTATACCCCACAAGATGTCAGTCGCATTACTCCCGTCATCATAAACATTTGGTCCAATTTATATATTGAACCATTTAAAAACTCCATGCCTAAATAAAAATTGAAAACTTCATAAAATCATTGAACTTAATTTGAAAGCTTAACATATGACTCATTTCTTGTAGATAGTCTTTTAATTTATATATTGAACCATTTAAAAACTCTACCTTGCTGTTTTTTATGCTACTTTTTACTTATAAAAAGCTAGATGTTGGTATTTGTCTAATGATTAAACAGATGAAGAGTTCAGCATCAGGTCCTGGCTATGCACTGCAGCCTAGCCTTGGGCACTGCTGCCTTCAACAAGTCCAGAACTCCTCCCTTCCAGGCCGTGCCGCGGCCTAGCTCTTCTAAGCCTCAGCACGGGCACACCTGAGGCTTTATTTTGGGCACCTTGAGATAGTGCGTTAAACATGGTTAAAATGCACAAGATCACTTAGACTTGTTGGAAGGCTATAATTGATTGGTCCTCAAGATCTAAGGGTTGAAATTGACTTCAAGATTGGTTCAAGAAGTTGGTGCTCTATATAAAAGGGTCTTCTAACAACAAGTGAAATAATCATAATCTCAAATAAAACATAAGATCATCATACAAGAAAATTCAAGTGCAAGTGTGAGAGTGCAAAGACACAAAACACAAGAGAGGCACTTGAAGAGATCTCATATCAAGAGTGGCCGGTGTTGAGAGAGAGAGCATACAAGAAGAGGGATTCAAGGGCTTTGTAATTGGAATTTTCTTGGGGAAAATTCCAGGGAAACACATAGTTCTTATCTCTTTCTTTTATCTTCTTTCATGTATTAAGAACAAGAGGGTTATTGAGAAGGTGTTACTGTAATTCTAAGAACTCATTGATTTAGTGCAGAGAGCTCAGAGTAGCTCACGGGGACGTAGGCATTTGTCGAACCTCGATAACAATTGCTTGTGTTCTTTCTTTGATTGGTTTGTTTATGTTCATTACAAGTCATTCTAGACTTGGGTGTTTGGAAGATCACCACCTGGGCATCTTGAGGTGATTTCCAATAGTGGTATCAGAGCTTTGGTGAGAGGGTATCGGAGCTGGAACAGAAGGTATCGGAGTAAGACACCTAGAATCAAAGATTGACTTTTTAGGTGATTCAAGAACGGAGTAGAGATCAAGATTTTATCGTGTTATTGAGGATAATTCAAGAATGGTATTGAGATCAATCTTCGATCGTGTTCTTGAGATTTAGAAGAAGTTGGAAAGCAATTGTGGGTGCTGTATAAATCTGGGATTTTCTCTGCAAGATGGGTTCGAACTTCATTGTTAAGAAGTTTGATGGAAAGGGAGACTTTGCCCTTTGGAAGCGGAAGATCAAGGTTGTTCTTATGCAACAGAAGGTGGACTTGGCTATTAGAGAAGATGACACTTTTTCAGCAAGTATCATGGAAGTCCAGTAGATTGAGATGAAGAAGATGGCATATAGCACCATCTTTCTGCACATCTTGGATAGTGTCACAAGGGAGTGCGGAGACTCAGAAGATCCAGCTGTCATATGGAAGAAACTAGATGAGTTATTTCTTACCAAAACTCTCCCTAATAAGATTTATCTTCTTAAACAAATCTTTACTTTTAAAATGGATCCTAATAAAGAGTTGCAAGATAATCTTGATGTATTTAATAAACTCATTCAAGATTTGGCTAGTTGTAGTATAATGTTCCCGAATGAACAATTGGTTGTTATGTTATTGAATTCTCTTCCTGATTATTTTGAAAGTTTGATTAATGCTATTGAATATGGAAGAGATACACTAACCAAGGAAATTGTGATCAATGCTATAAGGGCTCATTATTTCAAAGCCAAGATGAGGGAAGCATCAAGTGTAGAAGGGTTGTTCGTTAGAGGAAGGCCAGTAACTCGAAATGGCAGTAGCATCCATGGCAACTACCCGGAGAAATCAAAGGGTAGAGGGCAGAACCATGGCAGATCGCATTCCAAACCGAAGTTTGGAGGGAATCAATGCTACTACTGTAATAAGGAGAGTCATTTCAAGAAAGATTGCAAGAAGAAGATGTGGGATGAGAGAGGAAAAAGCCATACCAACAATGGAGAGGCTTTGGTTGCCAAAGGAGAACAACAAGATGATGTTCTTATTGTGTGCTCAAATGTGAGCATGAGGCAAGGCAGCGAGAAATGGATCCTGGATTCTGGGTGCACTTATCACATGTGCCCTCACAGGGATTGGTTCAAGAATTTCAAGGAAACCAATGATGGAAAGGTTTTCTTTGGGAACGATACTTCTTGCCAAGTGAGGGGGATAGGAGACATCCAATTGAGGATGTTTGATGGAGTCACAAGGCTGCTGCGGAATAAGGTATCTTCCAAATTTGAGAAGAAATTTGATGTCATTTGGGCAGTTGGATTCCATGGTGTACACAAACAAAGCAGAGGGAGGAAAGATCAAGGTAACCAAGGGATCTTTGATAATGATCAAAGCAGCATTTAAGGATGGTCTCTATGAGATGATCGGAGAGATAGAAATCAAGGACCAAGCAGCAAGCTTGATGGCTGAGATTGATAATGCAGTTCTTTGGCATAATCACTTGGGACATATGAGCGAAAAAGACCTGCAAGTTCTCAGCAAGGATGGTCTACTTGATGGTAACAAGATAGAGAAATTGATTTTTGCGAGAGTTGCGTTCTTGGGAAGCAACATCGTGCTAAGGAGATTCTTGACTACATCCATGCGAATCTTTGGGGACCAGCAAGAACACCAACACAGGGAGGTAATCGTTACTTTCTGTCTTTAATTGATGATTATTCAAGAAAGTTTTGGGTTTATTTGCTTAAAAATAAATTAGATGCTTTGAATAAATTTGTGGTGTGGAAAAAGTTGTTGGAGACTCAAACGGGTAGGGTAGTTAAGGTGTTAAGAACCGATAATGGCTTAGAATATTTTAATAAGGATTTTGATAAATTCTATGAATTAAATGGCATTCTAAGACATAGAACGATTATGAAAACCCCTTAGCAAAATGGAGTTGCTGAGAGGATGAATAGAACCCTTATGGAAAAGGTTAGGTGCAAGTAAATTGGGTCCGGTTTACCAAAATGTTTTTGGGGGAAGTTATGTCTACTATTGCATATTTGGTTAATAGATCACTCTCTAGGGCTTTAGACCTTAAGACTCCCATGGAGATGTGGAGTGGGAAACCCCCTGAGTTAAGCAACCTTAGGACTTTTGGATGTGCTGCATTTGCACATTAAAAGGATGATAAACTTAGCCCAAGGTCTAGAAAATGTGTGCTTCTAGGGTATGGTGATGGGGTTAAGGGGTATAGGTTGTGGTCCTTAGAGTAAAAAGGAATGAAACTCATAATAAGTAGGGATGTAATTTTTAATAAATTGTTATTTCCCTATTTGGAGAAAACTAACCCTGCAGGGGATAGTGAGCAAACCAGTTCGGAATTTGTGGAGTATAGCATCAAGGAAAATTCAGTTCAGGTAGAGCAAGGATGGCAAGAGGGTTCGGACCAGGTAGAGCCCATTGATAAAGGCCAAGCTCAAGACACTCAAGAGGAGACTAAACTAGAAGGGGATGATGCAGCAAGTCAGAATGTCTATCAGCTCACAAGAGACCGGGAAAAGAGGGTGGTCAGACCACCTTTGAGATATGGTTTTGCAGATGCTAATGTAGCAGCTCCTTATTCAGAAAGAGGGGTTGAACCAGAAACTTACATGGATGCCATGGAATGTAAGGATTCATCAAAGTGGCAGCTAGCTATAGAGGAAGAAATGGATTCTTTGAGAAAGAACAACTATTGAGAATTGGTGCCCAAACCAGAAAAACAGAGAGTTGCGGATTGTAAATGGATTTATAAGATTAACGAAGAGAACACTCTAGGGGATGAAGTCCAGTATATGGCTAGACTAGTGGCAAAGGGGTTCACATAAAGAGAAGGCATAGATTTCACCGAAATATTCTCACCGGTTGTGAAATACAAGACGATACGGATAGTATTGGCTATGGTGGTCCAATTTAATTGGGAGATCAAGCAAATGGATGTGAAGACAGCATTCTTACATGGAGAGCTTGATGAGACCATCTACATGAGGCAACCTGAAGGCTTTGTTTACAAATCACCATCCAAGGCATTGGTTATAGAATAGTTCACCTTCTATAATTATTCCCTTATGGAAAAGGATAAATTAGTGCATCTAAATGTTCATATTCTTGAGTCTTAATAAGAAACTGAAAAGAATAAAGATTTAATATCCTCTACTTCTACTCTATCAAACACCATTTCATCAATCGAATTCTCCTATAGTGACATTCATTATACCCAGCAACTTCACAATATCAAGTTATCAATTAACTTCATTCTTTCAACTTATTGAATGAGAATTTGCAAATAGTTTAACTCGAAATACAAACTCTTTATTAACCAAAAAGCAGCAAGCTTCGTGTACCTTCCATTGCTCACCTTTTCGCTATATAATTTGATATTAGAATCCCCCATTTGCCACAATATGATTAACATCCTCACCAAAGGCCCAAGTATTTGGTGAGATATCACATAAAGCAGCATACACAAAGCCTATATTTGAAAACCAACAAAATACAAATATCTTATCACTAAGTTAAGGGAGAACTTATTCATGTATATTAAGGACATATGTTGCTTTAAGAAGTAAAAGAATAGTGAAAACTTAAAGACTATTGGATCAACAAAATCCCCCTACCAAGGGATCACAATATTCAAAATACCATAAAATTAATAAATGATATTAGAATGATGCATTAAGGAATCATAGAAGTTTCAATGGAAGATATAAATTATACCATAAATATGTGATTTGTCTCTGGCACATTACCTCCTGTCTGGAAAAGTTTCATTAGATCATGAAACTGACCATGTATATCACCATAGGACAATTAACAAGCTACACTTTAGACTCCTCAATGAGGATCTCTTTTACCTATAATGTTTTACATACAATGAAAAATAAATATCATAACAAAGTTCCAATAGAGAACACATTGCATTTTTTTTTTTTTTTGTATTAGAGATGTTTGATAAGACTGCAACTATATTATCTACAACAAGTTTACCATTCAAATGTGTCACTAAAAAAAGAGAGTAATAAGCAATGCACTCTGATCATATAAACTAGGGTGGCCTTAATTTAACTGTGTGTATAAGCAAAGAACAGTTACAACACAAATTCCAAGTTCAGTAATATTATCAAAATAAGTAGAGAAAAAAAAGAAAAGTAAAAACATCATATTTTCATTTGTTAAGTCATATTAAGAAAAGTTGTAGAACTAGAGAACCATATTAGACAGAAACAGTCTACAACAAGAGCTTCAATTCCTTTCCCATGTATGTAGGAGTTGGTGAGACAGTAAAAATTTGAAACTGTGTTCTCTTTTCTCACAACAATTTGTGGCAAAGTGGGACTTCTAAATGAGGTTGTCAATATTGACACACCATACCAGCCAATGTATCCCTTTTCTTACTAGTACGGTGTGTATTGGTACCGGTCTATTTCGCGGTGTTGTTTGGGATTTGACAATATGTTACAATAAAATATATCTGTTAATAGAAATGTGTACATATACATACAAAAAATAACGAAAAATTCAAGAAAATCTAAAAGGTTCTATAAAGTGTGATCACAAATAAACTAAACAGAATATATTTTTCATATATAAAACAATCGAGGGGACCTCTTACTGCCTTCTGTACAAATAAACTAAAAGATAATAGTGTTCATTAAGACCTGCAAAGAAAAAATACTATTTAATTCTTGTAATTTATCTTTAGGTAAGTCGCCCCCAATGAGGCATATAATCCCTTCACAGGCGAATATTGTGATGCTTCACTTTACCACAATATTATATTCTCAAGTGGGGTTGTAAAGTGTAAAGTGACTTAGCTAAGTCACCAGCAAGCGAATATATATATATAGACACACATACACACACACAAAAAAAAAATATATCAGAAGCAATCAGGTTATGAATTTGGAAGCAAAATTAATAGCACTTTAGTACATGAGCGACACATTTCCAAAAAGATAGCCAACTAGCTCTACCTCTTTAAAGTTCTAAGAGTAGAAGAAATTCTGCAAGGAAAGAGATTTGAATCGTATATAGCAATAGTATTTCACTATCCAATTTCTGGGTGTTTCTTCTTTTTCTTTTGCGTTTGGATTTTTAGCGGGTGATTTTTAGTAATTTTATTATGTGAGTGGAGTTTGTTAAAAACATGAGTTTTTGAAGGGTTAGCATTAGAGATTTAAACAATAAATTCAGAGCAATATTGATATCAATATTTGCTACAATATTTAAAGTACAGGAGTTTATTTATTTCTGGGAGTTTGTTCACAGTAAATTTTCGCACATAAACGATATCATCAAATCATAAGTGTTGGCCCATGTGTGAGAATGCTCACACAATGTTGATAGGGATGTCACCCTCTTCCTCTAAATGTTTTTTTTAATTACCAAAATAAAGAGAAAAGTAAAAACTATATTTGTACCAGTTGGAAAGATTGATCTTGGCCAAGATGATTGACTACAGCCAGAACCAACTGCTAAGGGCCAACATAATAAGTGGAATGGTTGGTTTTGTGAGAAAAAAATAAACTGAAGTACCAACTCTAGCAGCCAGTACCTAGACAAGATTGACAACATTGCTTCTAAAAGATAAGAGCGTAACTGAGTATTCACAGTTTTCATATTGCATTTGAGAAAATAAAAAGAAAAAAAGGATCAACATTATGGCTTTCTTTAGTCCAATGTTGTCACAACATTTGTAACTTCGCAAAGTTATGAAATAACAATTCAAACAAGACAAGATCAAAGATTCTCAATTGACTAAAAATCAAGAATAGTAGAAAAACATCAGGTTCAATTATATTGTTTCCATTAGACAAAGAGGGAGCTTAAAACCCTAACTACGATTCCTTCTAGCATATAAAGAAGAAAAAAGAGGAATATAAAATAAATAAGTAAATAAATAAATTCAAAGTCTCAAATCAAAGAAGAAAAAGAAATTGAAGTAACAGTGCAATTTAAAGTCCCAATCCCCTTGCACTTTATCGTATTTTCCTCGGCTATTAAAGGAATCACAAACAAAGCAATAGAACAGACACGCAAACCCTAAGTCCATTTACATACACCAATGTATGTATATGCCCACATGTATACATAGCCTAGAATGTGAAAGACATAGAAATTGTTGGAATAAAGAAAGAGAGAGAAGAAAATACATATTCATAGAGAAGTTAAAGCTCGTCCACCAATAGATGTTGCCCTTCTTTCACCTTCGCTATCCTTTGATCTAAATCCATCACTCTCCCTCCCTCTCTTTCTCTTTGGATTATGTCTTTCCCCTATCTGCTTGTGCAAGTTCTTTCTCTTTCTCATTCTAGGTTAAACCCAAGAAAACGAGAAAGATTTCAATGAACTCTCTCTGTTGTCTTTCCTCCCTCTCTATGTGAAAACAAATAAACAGATCTAATTAATTTTGGTTATTTTTTGTTTAAAAGAAATATTATAACAAAACATGAAATAGGAATGGAAATGAAAACAATAACATGGACGGTAAGATGGAGTTCTAAATTTTAGTTTTGTAGCCAAACAATGACAATAACATCTTTTGGGACTAAATTGGGAAATTTTGGCACAAGCTCAAAGGTCAAAACCTAATGCTAAACCAAAATTGCCCTAATTGTTGATGAATGACAAGATATTAAGAATATAGCAAAATTCTTGTTTAAAATGTGACCGTATAAAGCTGTCTTTATCATTTATTGATTTATTTTATGTTTTTATTTCTAAAACATTCTCCTTATTGATTACCTCTAAAAAAGAAAGTTATTTAAACCAAGTCACATTTTTTTTTCTAATCTTTCTTCTTCAGCCCTATATTATTTCTATGTTTATCATCAAATCACCTTGAGCTTCTGCTGATCAAATAATCGAAAGTACTTGTAGATTATGTGCCCACTGTTTGGATTCAGTTCTCACTGCTCTTTAGGTCCAATCCTTAAATTTCTATGGCAAGAAGAAAAAAAACTTGACGACTGTTAAACATAGTGTTCCTTTGGTGTTGTTTTATATCATATGTCATCTCTTGCAAGATTGAAATTTCATATTGTACTAAAGCTTCTTCACGGCCCGCAAAAATTATTTTACATACAAATAATCAAATCTGTATATTTTAACATTATGAGCTTTATTGAATAGGTAGCACGAATGTATAATAGTAAAGAGAATAAGTTTCTTTAGAACTTGGGTGTTAAATGTAAAATTAAAATTATTCTTAAAGATTGATGATAAATTAATAATGAAAAATAAAGTTTGGTCTACAATTGAGACACATATTATAAAGCACATAATCTACAAGCATTTTTTGTTGCTTAAATTAGCAGAGGTTCAATGTAATTTAGTGACGAATGTAGGCTGTAGCTATGATTTCTGTTCCAATGCATATTTCCTATTAGAATATAGGGTGGAAAAAAAAGACTAGAGAAATAAATAAAAAAAAGGAAATGTGATTTGCTTTGATTGGTTTTCCTTTTTAAGAAGTAATCAATGGTGAATGTGTTTTGGAAAGGAACTAATGTGGGGTAATTTTACTCTGCCAATGATGTATCGACACATGACGTCCTCTAAGGGTTAAAGTATAATTTCACAAGCCCAGTCAAAGGGCCAATCATACACTCACATGTGGCATAGGCAAAATCACCTAAACCTTAACCTTAAGATATTATAGCCAGCTATATTAATTATTCCATGAAAATTATGCATAAATGACATTATTACGCTAACATTAAACCTGAGTAAATCTGATATCATTACCTCATTATAACAGTTGAAATTATTAAAATTATTTCGCCTAATAACCATAACATTATTTCCCACCATTAATTCTTGTAATAAACTTAATCTCAGGTGTTACATAAAAAGGGCTCCCATCATTTCCAAAGTATGACACAATTCTCTTTACAACTTTTATTCTCTTATTTCCTTATTTCAAAATACTAACTTAAGCATCGGAGAGTCCTTCGGAGGCATAACTCCCTCCGGTGACTTCTAGTTTTTTTTCTGTGTTTCTGGTGTGCATAGGTGCTTTGCTGCTCTCGTAGGATCACTTGTTCTTAAATCGGCATCAATAGATTGGCTTCGTTCGTGGGAAACTATCAAGAACTCATCTACTATAAATGTCGACTAGGAATGCCACTAGAAATGTTGCCGATAACCGCGTTTCGACCCGCCACGACACAAACCAAAACCTTGACATCATTTTGATTCCTGAGTATATTGCAACCACCTAAGATTCACATCAACCTATGGATCAATTTTAGTAATCCCAATCCAAACACTTTGTTCTTCACCCAATTCTCTCCAATCCCAAAGCCCCTGTTACCCAAGCACAATTCCTACAACTTATCCAACTGATGGTCGACCTAGCTACTTAGCTCGGAGGACAAGCTCTTCCCCTTCAGCCTTAAACCTCGTAACTAGGTCTTCAAACATCAGGGCAATCAAATCATTGGCCCACAAGGCAACAAATTCCTCAGCCTATGAGGCACCAAAATTCTAACAAGAGTGACTCTCTTGGACGAAAGTCCACTGCCAAGTTCTCTTCCTCAGACCACAAGCTAAAGTCTCGGGAGCATTCCATAACCTCTAAAAATCTAACAGACATTGTTTGGAAGCTAAAAGAAATGGATAAGAAAATTAGAGAAACATGTAAGAACTAGGGAGCAAACTTTTAGGATGAACTTGATTCTCAAGACCAACCTAAGAAATTCTAGCTGAACTACTCCTACGACACTACAAGATGCCGATTGTCAAGGCTTATGATGGTATCACTAATCCCATGGATCATCTCTAATTGTATAAGATAACCATTCTTCTGCATCGTCATCCGGATGCAGTCTTATGTCAAGTATTTCCATTGACATTGGAAAAAAACTGGTAGCATTTGGTATTCCCATCAGAAGCCTGGTAGCATTAGCTCCTTTAAAGAGCTCCATTGCACCTTCACCAAACATTTTCTTAACAATAAAGGTTCAAAGAAAACATCTGAAATCCTCTTTAACATTATCAAACAAAGAGGCAATAAACTTCGTGAGTACATCTCTCGCTTCAACAAAGCAGTCTGGGAGATTCCTGACATTGACCCTAAGATCTAAAACAATGGCTTTCAAAAATGGGCTTAGAGAAATAACCTTCACAATTAAACTCACTAGACGCTCAACCAAAGACATGAACGAGGTACTCACTCGGGCCGAAGAGTATATACTCTTTAAAGAAGATCAAGCTTTTCATAGGGACCGAGAAGAAGTTTGGGAGAAAAGGAAAAAGGAGTAGGCTAACTTGAAGAATAAGCCCTGGAAGAAATCTCTTGAGGATAGGGATGAGAAACCCTCTCAGATGTTTGAAAACTAAACACCCATCAATACTCCCAAGGAAAATGTTCTGGTGGGTATACAAAATCATGACTTCATTAGCCAGTAAATCCCAAGAACACTAGCGAGAACAAAGATAAATCCCGATGGTGTCACTTCAACCGTGACAACAGACATGATACCGAGGAGTGCCACGAACTTAAGATTCAAATAGAGTGCCTTATCTATCAAGGGTACTTGAAAATTAAGTTATCTACCAAAAGTGGTATCGATGAGGTCTGTGGGAACCAAACGACATCTCACCAATAGAAAGCTTGCCCCTGAATTTGATGCTACTCGATGCTTGATTTCCTTGACTTTGGTCCCTTTGGTTTTACTCTTGCAAAATTAATAAACAATGCAAACGCATGCCAATTTCCCTAAGTATTACCTTTTTATTTGGAAAAGGCTGAGATTACACTGTTACCGTTTCCATACTTACTGATTATCCTTGGTTCTTACTTTGTTTCCACTGATATATCCTTTGGCCTTTTTCAAGTTAGGATGTTTTGTGCTATGGTCACCGAAAGGTATCTCCAAGTCATTGTTGAGACTGGACGTCTAGCCAAGAGAAGGATGATCTTTAGGCTCAATTGCACAGTGGGGAGGAGCATGTTGTCAAGTTGAAGAAAGATCATCATACTCTGAGGAGAGAAGTCCAAACAGCGATTGCCCAAGCTGAAGTGGCTAAGGCCAAGGTAGATAAACTTAGGCTCGAGGTGGAGAGGCTCAAGGTCAAGTCAGATAGGTTTTCTGAGAAGGCCATTAAGGCGTTCAAGAAAACCACTACTTTCTAGGACTTGCTCTACGATAAGGCTACCGAGGAGTTCCTTACGGGCTTCCAAGATGCCAAGAGTAAGGTGGTCGTGATTGTTCCTAACCTAGATCTCAGTCAGATGCGTGTTATTCTCCCAGAGTTGACTATTCCTTTGAGCTTGTTGGGCAATAGAACACCTCCAGAAGATTACGGTGCTCAGTCTCGTGCCCAAGATGCTCAGATTAAGGTTACTGATTCAGAGAGGTGGATCATCACAGAGTATGCTGAGGACCAGAGCGACTAATATGGGGAGTAATCTTAGGCTTAAGATTATTTTTGCTTTTCTTTGTAGTCGACATTAATAACATGTTTTAATACTCTTATCGTTTTATGAATCTGTTCTTGTACTCTAATTTTTTTGTAGAATGGACTATGTTATGTTATTATTCTTTATTTTTTTTTTATAGTTTCCATTATTACGTTTTTGAATCAGTGCTTTCTTTTTAAGCCCACCATTTGGTTTTGTGCCTGTGCTGGAGTTTCTTCATGGGACCTCAAGTTTTTTTCGGATCTTCTTTGCCCGAATTGAGGTTTTTATTTGTGGGACCCTAAGTTCTTTTCAGGTCTTTTTTGCTCGGGTTAGGGTTTTTCTTTGTGGAACCTCAAGTTCTTTTCAGGTTTTTTGCCCGAGTTGGGGTTTTCCTTTGTGGAAACCCAAGTTCTAGGCAATCGACTTTGGTCCTCAATTGTAGAAGATGTCCAAGGTGGATGCTTTTTTGGGCATCTCATTTCAGTCCTCGATTACGAAGGATGTCCGAGGTGGATGCTAAAAAGTAAATATACACAAGTTTTTGACAAAATTCATTTAATTTAATGAAGTTGAAGCGCTTACATAAATTATTTGGCTCTCACATTGTTTTACAATTGTAATATACTGATGAAACTTTCTCAAGTTCTTTGAGTTCTATCCTGGTGGTAAAGGTATGTCGTGTAACCTTTCCAGCTCAAAGGTTCTTGTCTTAATCACCCTCCTGATGTGGTATGGCTCTTCCCAGTTTGCAAGAAAGCTTTCCCGTGTTGTGGGGATCTTAGACTTCTTTCATTTAGAGGACTAGTTCTCCGAGTTTACTCTAAAGTTGTAATACTTGGTTATCCTTTGCTAATACATAGTGAGTTTTAGCAAAGATTCGTCTTGAGCCGTTTCAATTAAGTCTAGGTTTGTTCTCAGACCCTCATCATTGTTTCTTGGATTGAAGAGTTGAATTATGAGGGAAGGTTCTCCCACCTCAATGGGGACCAAAGCTTTGGATCAAAAAGCTAGGAAGAAAGGTGTTTCTCCTGTTAGCGATTGAGGCTGTCGGCCCATAGTGCATGTGGCAACACTTTGACCCAAAATCCTTAGGCATCTTCAAGTTGTTTCTTTAAGGTTTGCACTATCATTTTATTTGTGACTTTGGCTTTACTTTTGGCTTGTGGGTACCCCAATGAAGTAACCATTGGTTAATTTGCATGTCTTGGCAGAATTTTTTGAACTATGCTACTTCGTTTCCCATTTTCGATCACCAACACCCTTAGGATTCCATAGTGGCAAAGTATCAACTTCCAAATAAAGCCTTTGGCTTTGCCTTCTATTATCCATGCAAGCAAATCTGCTTTTTCCAATTTAGTGAAGTAGTTGGTTGCCATGATCAGGAACTTAAGTTGTCCAAGGTCTCTTAGAAATGGGCAGAGTATGTCTACACACCACATTGCAAATGGGACCGGCTAATTACAACGGTTAGTGGGTTTTCTTAAGAGCGAGAGATTGTTGCGAATTTCTTACACTTGACATAATTTTTGACAAACTCTGTGGCTTCTTTTTGAAGTCTAGGCTAGTAATAGACTTGCCTTAGTATTTTTTAGGCTAAAGCTCGCCCACCCAGGTGGTTTTTGCAGATCCTCTCGTGTACCTTCCTTAAGGCGTAGTCAGCTTCCTTAGGTTTTAGGCACTTGAGATAAGGCTGTGTGAAGGATCGTGGGTACAATCGATCTTTAATCATGCAATAACGGGTTACCCTGGATATAAGCTTTCTTGCTTCTGCTCTTAATTTTAGGAGCTCACTGTTTTACAAGTACCTGACAATTGGGTTCATCTAGCTTGGTTCATCATCGGTGTTCATGACTTTTATTTTATCAATGCTTGGCTTTGACAGGATCTCAACATATACAACTTTCAGGAGGTCTGAGGTCTTAGAGAATGCTAATTCGCATTAAGGCATCGACCTTGGTGTTCTCTATTCTTGGTACTTTGTTCACACTGATTTCTTTGAGCGTGCTCATCAAATGTCCCTGGTATTGGAACATTTATATTCCTTTTACCTCATACTCTTTTGTTACCTAGCTTACCACTAGTTGAGAGTCACAAAATACTTCCAAGTTTTCTATTATCAGGGATCGGGCCAATTTAGCCCGGTTAAGAGGGCTTAATATTCTGCCTCATTGTTGGATAGTTGAAAGTTAAACTGTAGGGCGTACTCAACTGTGAACTCCTTGGGGTTGACCAGGATGAGACCTGCACCACTTCTTTGGTCATTAGAGGAACCATCTATAAAGAATCTCCAAGTCTGTTGTTTTTTCTCCTTGTTCTTTCAATGCCCTTTCAGGAAACGTGCACTCGATGATAAAGTCGGCTAGTGCCTGGGCCTTGATTGTTGATCTTTGCTTGAACCTGATCTCAAATTATCCCAACTCGATAGACCACTTTACAAGTCATCCTGAGAGGTTGAGTTTTTGAAAGTACCATTCTCAAGGGATGGTTTGTTAGTACACTAATAGGGTGCGATTAGAAGTAAGATCATAGTTTTTAGGCCGATGTGACTACTGAAAATGACAACTTTTCAAGGGGTTGGTATCATATTTTTGCATCTTAAAATACTCTGCTCATGTTGGAAATCACCTTAGCAAGATGCCCAGGTGGTGATCTTCCAAACACCCAAGTCTTGAATGACTTGTAGAAATAATTTCAGCAATCGAACACAAGAACAGAAAATCAAAGAAAGAAAGAAGACAAGCAATTTGTTGCCGAGGTTCAGCAATATGCCTACGTCCCCGTGAGTTCCTCCAAACTCTTTGCACTATCTCAATGGTTCTTACAAAGTTACAACAATCCTCTTCAAGAATCTAAGTTCTTGAAGAAACCAAGAAGAGAAGAAAGAAGATTACAATGCTCTCTCTCTATACTACTCACTCTTCTTTACAACCAGCCTCACTACAAAGAGTCCCTCTTGTGTTTATATCTCTCACACAATTCTATCTTGTATTTGCAATTGATCTCACAATGTCACAAATCTCTCTTGTATGTGTGTTGTATATTATGGTAGAAATGAGGCCTTTAGAACCCCTTTTATAGCCTCTTAATTCTTGGACATTCTTGTGAATCAATTTCCACCCTTTGATTATTATCTACACTTAATCATAGCCCTTCATCACTTCCCAAGTGGTGATATGTGTTTTATCCTTGCATTCACACACTTAAAAGGGTCTTAAAACAGGCTGTCCATGTGTGCAGCCCTTTGCCTGGCGCCTAGGCGCTCAACAGGGGGCGCCATGGTGCTGGGCAGAGCACCTTTGCACACCTTCTGGGTGCTATGGTGCTGGTTCTGGGTGCCATGGCGCTGATCCAATCCTTCAGCACACCATTCTGGATGCCATGGTGCTGGTTTTGGGCGCCATGGTGCTGATGATGCTGCTGCTGTGCGCACACTTCCCTGATTGTGTGCAGAAGTGCGCACACTAGTGTATATGGCCTTCCCTTGCTCCAAATTAATGCACACACATGTGTGCAACCATTAGACTTGCTGAAATTTGATACTCCACATTTATTTTAGAGTTTAACCAAACTTAGACCATGTTTGGACATGTTTGAACCTTAGACAAATAACAACAATCTCTACCTTTGTCTAAGTGTTCAAAAAACCTGAACCATTGTGCAGAAAGCTTCGAGATCCAAACTCATCTTGAGTCACCAATTAACCAACTCCAATCCTAAGTAATTCAAGGTAATGATTGAACTTGCTTAGAGGTAGAACTTTAGTACCTAAATCTGCAGGACTTTCTTCTATGGTCTTCTTGTCAACATGAATGCATCATTTCGTACCATTTTCCAGAATGTAATAATACCGAACATCCATATGCTCCATCCCCTTAAGGAACACCGAATACCTCCATAAGTGTCCCACACTTTGGTTATCCAAAGATACCACCACCTGCTCTTTTAGGACCTCCCACTCGTCCAACAACCCTTTGCACCCCATAGCCTCCTTTATGGCTTCCATAGCCACTATGTATTCTGCTCCGGTTGTTATGAGTGCTACCATTGGCTGCCACTGAGCCTTCAAAAATCTCAGCAATAACTTCATCGCAAGCCAATGCTTCTTTCCGGGATTACTCACACATTTGCTGAAAACACCAATTGCCCGAGAAACAATAAACCTGTTTCTTTCCTTTTCCCGGATGATTCTCATCCCGAGGATCTTTTTTGTAAGGCTGATATCCTTCCTCTCAAACTCCTTACTGAGTTGAGATGTAAACCTTTCCATCCTCTTCCTGCTGTTCCAAATCAATAGCCCATTAATGACATAGGTGAGGATACTCACCATCTTCTCCACCTTGTGTCCTGGTGCGAAAGTTTCTATGAAACCTATGTTTTCTCTTCTTGTGAACCCATTCGCCACCAGCCTAGCCTAGTTCCGGACTTCATCTCTTGGAGGGTACCCTTCTTTGATCTTGCAAGTACACTTACATTCCATAACTTTCTGCTTTCTTGGAATTTTCACCAATTCCCAGAAGTTGTTCTCCTTCAAAGAATCCATTTCTTCCTCCATAGCCAGCTGCCACTTTGAGGAATCCTTACACTCCATGGTATCAGTGTAAGTTTCTGGCTCAACCATACCTCCTTCTTTCCAAGGAGCTGCTGCATCTGCAGTATCCGCAAACCCACATCTTGAAGGTGGTCCGACTAGACTTCTTTCCCGGTCTCTTATGAGCTGAAAGTCCTTCTGACTTGCTGCAGCATCCTCTTCTTGTTCAGCCTCTTCTTGAGTTTCTTGAGCTTGGTAATCATCCAAGGGCTCTACCTAGTCTGAACCCTCTTGCCTCCTCTGCTCTACCTGAACAAAATCTCCCTTGATGCTATGCTCCACAAGAACCAAACTGGTTTGCTCACTAGCCCCTGCAGGGTTAGTATTCTCCAAGTAGGGAAATAGTAATTTATTAAAAATAACATCCCTACTTATTATGAGTTTAAATCCTTCTTTTTCTAAGGACCACAACCTGTACCCCTTAGCCCCTTCCCCATAACCTAGAAACACATATTTTCTAGATCCTGGGCAAAGCTTATCCTCCTTTTGGAGTGCATACCCAGCACACCCAAAAGTCCTAAGGTTGTCCAACTCAGGGGGTTTTTCACTCCACATCTCCATGGGAGTCTTCAGCTCTATTGCTCTAGAGGGTGATCTATTCACCAAGTATGCAGCTGTTTCTACAACTTCTCCCCAAAAATATTTTGGTAACCCGGATCCTATTAGCATGCACTTAACTTTTTCCATAAGGGTTCGATTCATTCTTTCAGCAACTCCACTTTGCTGAGGGGTTTCCACAACCATCCTATGTCTTAGAATGCCATTTAACCTACAGAATTTATCAAGTTCTTGGTTAAAAATTTCTAAGCCATTATCGGTTCTTATCCCCTTAACTACTCTACCCATTTAAGTCTCAACCAGCCCTTTCCACACCACTAACTTATTCAATGCATCTGATTTATTTTTCACTAAATAAACCCACACTTTTCTTGAATAATCATCAATTAAAGACAGAAAGTAAATGTTACCTCCCTGTGTTGGTGTCCTAGCTGGTCCCCAAAGGTCCGCATGAATATAGTCAAGAATGCCCTTAGCCTTGTGCACTCCGGTGTTGAAGCTGACCCGGTGTTACTTCTCAAGAACACAACACTCGCAGAAATCAAGTTCCTCTACTTTGTCTCCACCAAGTAGGCCATCCTTACTGAGAACTTGCAGGCCCTCTTCGCTCATATGTCCCAAGCGAGTGTGCCGAAGGGCTACCTCATCCATCTCAGCCATCAAGCTTGCTGCTTGATTCTTGATTTCCATGTCTCCGATCATCTCATAGAGTCCATCGTTTCTTGCTGCCTTGATCACTACCAAAGATCCCTTAGCTACCTTGATCTTTCCTCCCTCTATCTTGCATGTGTAGCCCATGGAATCCAGCTGCCCTAATGAGATCAAGTTCCTCTTCAAATCTGGAACATACCTCACATTTTCCAGCAGCCTTGTGACTCCATCAAACATCCTCAATTGGATGTCTCCAATCCCTCTCACATAGCAAGAATTATCATTCCCCAAGAAGACCCTTCCATCATTGATCTTCTTGAAATTCTTGAACCATTCTTTGTGAGGGCACATATGATGAGTGCACCCGGAATCAAGAATCCACTTCCCACTGCCTTGCCTCCTGCTCACATCCGAGCACACAACAAGAACATCATCACCTTGCTGTTCTCCCATGGCAACCGAAGCCTCTCCATTGTTGGTATAGCTTCTTCTCTCATCCCACATCCTCTTCTTGCAATCTTTCTTGAAATGGCCCTCCTTGTTGTAGTAGAAGCACCTCTTTCCTCCAACCCTTGGTTTAGAGTGTGCTCTCCTATGGCTTTCTCCTCTACAATTGTCCCGGTAGTAGCCATTGTTACTGCCATTCCGAGCTGCTGGCCTTCCTCTTATGAACAGCCCTTCACCACTTGATGTCTCCTTCATCTTGGCTTTGAAATCATGTGCCCTTATGGCATTGATCACAATCTCCTTTGTCAAACTATCTCTCCCATACTCAATTGCATTAATCAAATTTTCAAAGCAATCTGGAAGTGAATTTAATAAAATAACAGCCAATTGTTCATCTGAAAAAGAAATGCAACAGCTATTCAAATCTTGAACTAGCTTATTAAAGACATCAAGATTATCTTGCAACTCCTTACTATGGCCCATTTTAAAAGCAAAGATTCTTTTAAGAAAATAAATTTTGTTAGGGAGAGTTTTGGTAAGAAACAACTCATCTAGTTTCTTCCATATGACAGCCGGATCCTCCGAGTCTCCGCACTCCCTTGTGACACTATCCGACATGTGTAAGAAAATGGTGCTGTAAGCCATCTTCTTCATCTCGGTCCACTGGTCCTCCGTGACACTTACTAGAAAAGCATCATCTTCTCCAATAACCAAGTCCACTTTCTGCTACATTAGAACCGCCTTGATCTTCCGCTTCCATAGGGCAAAGTCCCCATTTCCATCAAACTTCTCCACACAGAAATTTGAAGCCATCTTTTGCGGACAAGATCCCAGATTTGTACACTAACCACAACTACTTTCTTCAACTTCAAGAACACAGATCGAAGATGGATCTTTAACACCGTTCTTGAATCAACCTTCAAGAACACGACCGGATCTTGATCTTTACACCGTTCTTGAATCACCCAAGAAGTTTGATCTTTGATTCTTGGAGTCTTGGCTCCGTACCTTCTACTTCTTTCTCCGATAACCAGCTGCTTAACTTTGATACCACTATTGGAAATCACCTTAGCAAGATGCCCAGGTGGTGATCTTCCAAACACCCAAGTCTTGAATGACTTGTAGAAATAATTTCAGCAATCGAACACAAGAACAGAAAATCAAATAAAGAAATAAGACAAGCAATTTGTTGTCAAGGTTCGGCAATGTGCCTATGTCCCCGTGAGTTCCTCCGAACTCTCTGCACTATCTCAATGGTTCTTACAAAGTTACAGTAATCCTCTTCAAGAATCCAAGTTCTTGAAGAAACCAAGAAGAGAATAAAGAAGATTACAATGCTCTCTCTCTATACTGCTCTCTCTTCTTTACAACCAGCCTCACTACAAAGAGTCTCTCTTGTGTTTATGTCTCTCACACAATTCTCTCTTGTATTTGCAATTGATCTCACAATGTCATAAATCTCTCTTGTATGTGTGTTGTATATTATGGTAGAAATGAGGCCTTTAGAACCCCTTTTATAGCCTCTTAATTCTTGGACATTCTTGTGAATCAATTTTCACCCTTTGATCATGATCTCCACTTAATCATAGCCCTTCATCACTTCCCAAGTGGTGCTGTGTGTTTTATCCTTGCATTCACACACTTAAAAGGGTATTAAAACAAGCTGTCCATGTGTTCAGCCCTTTGCCTGCCGCCTAGGCGCTCAACAGGGGGCGTCATGGTGCTGGGCAGAGCACCTTTGCATACCTTCTGGGCTCCATGGTGCTGGTTCTGGGTGCCATGGCGCTGATCCAGTCCTTCAGCACACCATTCTGGATGCTATAGTGCTGGTTTTGGGCTCCATGGTGCTGATGATGCTGCTGTTGTGCGCACACTTCCCTAATTGTGTTCAGAAGTATGCACACTAGTGTGCATGGCCTTGCCTTTCTCCAAATTGATGCACACACATGTGTGCAGCCATTAGACTTGTTGAACTTTGATACTCCACATTTAGTTTGGAGTTTAACCAAACTTAAACCATGTTTGGACATGTTTGAACCTTAGACAAATAACAACAGCTCACATAGAAGATCAGTCTCCACATCTTCTCCTCTTCCCTTATGAGGACCGAAGCAACGACTGTTTTATTGGTTGCTAGGTACAAGTAGAGCTATTCTCCCTCTTTTGATTTAGTTAGAAGGAGAGGTGAACTTGGTTAGCTCTTTAGTTCTTTAAATGAGCTCTAACATTCTTCTGTCCACTGGAAGTCTAGGATCTTTTTCAGTGCCTCGAAGAAAGGTAAGCATTCGTCTGCTGACTTGAACATGAAGCCACCTAGCATGGTGATTCGACCAGTAAGTTGTTATACTTATTTCACACTTCTTGGGGCTTCCATGTCTAGGACAACCTTGATATTTCTAGATTAGCTACGTGGTGAGTTGGTTATATACTCTTTACGAGAATATCATCAATATATATCTCCATGTTCCTTCCGATTTGGTCTTTGAATAGCTTTTACATTGCTCCTATGGTCTTCAACCCAAACGACTAGGGATGGAAACAGGGTGGGTTTAAAGCAAAGAGTGTCATCTTCGTCCCTATCCCAGTTTACAAAAATATTCTTCATCCCCGTCCCCATCCCCATCCCTGTTGAATATTTCATTTTGTCATTCGTCCCAGTCCCCGTCGAAGATTTGCAAAGATCTCACTCTTCATACTTATTCATGTCCCCGTTTATAAACAAAAACATATATTCTTCATTAAAAAAACCAAAAATTATCTATTAACCTAATTTTTTTAATAATAAAATAAATGTTCAATACAAAATATAATCACTATATCATTTCTATACCCCATAAATCCAAGTATATATCATCTCTCATATAAAAAATAAACAAAAAATTAAGAGGTTAGTTGGGTAATTAGCAAGTTTATTTAATATATTTATATAAAACATAAAAACCCGATGTAATAAGGGGTGTGGATGGGGATTTTATGGGGTGAAGATTGCTTCTTTCATCCCCGTCCTCGTTCAGACCTAAGGTTTTTAAAAATCTTCGTCCATGTCCCATGGAGATAAAATCCCCTTCATACTCGTCCCTGATAGATTAAAGAATTTCGAAGCTTCGCCATCCCTACAAATGACATTACATTGTAGTAGTAGAGGCCTTTTTTATGTTACAACTGCAGTATTCGGCTGGTCTGACTCATACATTCTGATTTGGTTATAGCTCAAATATACGTTCATGAAACTCAATATATCATACCCTGAGGTTACATCGACTAGCTGGTCGATCCTTGGAAGAGATAAGCTATCTTTTGGACATGCTTTATTTAAGTCAATGAAGTCAATATAAATCCTCCACTTTTCATTTGCTTTCTTTACCATCACTATATTGGCCAACCACTAAGGATAGTCGATTTCCTTGATGAACCTTGCTTCGAGGAGCTTGTCGACCTCCGTATCAATGGCTAGTTGTCTTTCTACCACTAAAGCTCGCTTCTTCTATATAACTGGCTTTTAACTAGGGTCGATATTCATACGGTGCACCATCTTTTTTGGGTCAATGCCCGGTATGTCAGCTACAAACCAAGCGAACACATCTCTGTTTTCCTTACGAAACGAGACCAACTACATTCAGAGTTCTCCCTCTAAACCTGCACAAATCTATACTACTTTGTCTAGTTCTTCTTCTTTGAGGGATACCGCTACCAACTCTTCCATGGGTCTTCCTTTCTTGGTCTTGGTGTCATCCCTTATGTCCTCTATCTGATGGACATCGGCCTTGTTCTTCCAATTCAATGAGGCCAAGTAACAGGTTCTGGTTCTGGTTTGGTTGCCTTTTACTTCTTCTGTTCCATTTTCTGTTGAAAACTTCATTTTCAGATGGTACATCGATATTAATGCTCTCATGGCGTTCATCCCTAGTCATCCAAGAATTATGTTGTACGAAGAATGGAAGTTTATGATCAAGAAAGTGCTCAAGACAATAGTTTGACGAGATGAGGTCCCAACTGTTACTGGCAGCCCCATGCTTCTTTTCGGGTAGACTGGATCAACTGAGAACCCATACAAAGGGAAATTCGCTGGTTTTAGATGGTCTTCTAACAACTTCATCTTTTTTGAAGGCATCAAAATATAGTATGTCTTGGGATAACCAATTATCCAGCAAGATTCTTTCTACTGTGAAGTTTGAAATGACAAAGTTATGATGACAACATCGTTACGAGGAAATTTTACTCCTTCGAGAATTTTGTTTGAAATGACAATGCTCATGTCTCTTTTTTTGTTTGGAGTCTTGATCTTGCGAGGTCATTTGAGGATGTCTTGGTTAGCTATCTCCCTCAGAAGGTTCTTCCTCGAGGTGTTGAGAGGGTGTAAGTCTTGTATCCCTAGGGAGCTCTTGATTTTTCATTCTTTTGAGTGTCTTCCGGTCCTCATTTCTTCTATTCACTTATGGGTCTGTGCTCTTCGGGCTTTTTTCTTTTTCTGCCCATCAGGGCATGTTCTATTCTTTTGCGTAAAGCTTGGTCTTTTTCCACGATCACGAACTTATCTGCTTTGGCCAAAAGTGTCGACATGGTTTGCAATGTATTTTTGGAGAGATAATGGCTAAAGTCAGAAGCTTTAAGGATGTTGGTAAAGGCCATGACCGCCATCTTCTGATCCAGCTCCCTTACTTATACCATAGTCGAGGTGAATCATGAAATGCAGTCACAAAGGCTTTCCTCGACATGCTGAGTTATACTTAGAAGACTTTTAGGGGTCTTTTTAGGGCCTTGACTGCTAAAAAAGTGTGTTGCAAACATTTCACTAAGTTCATCAAATGATTCTATCAACACTGTAAGCAGTCTGGAGAACTATGTCCTCGTTGTCTCTCGAAGAGTTATTGGGAACACACGACACATCGCTACTTCTGAGTGGACGTTGAAGAATATTAGGGACTTGAAAATTCTAAATGGTCTATAGGACACGTTTTCCCCATGTACGACTCCATGTAGGGAATATCAAAGTTCAGAGGAATCTTCTCATCCATAAGTTTTTGGGATAAGAGATTACCTATGGGTCTGATTTCGTCGAGGATGCTTTCCCGAGTAGCTTTGATGGCAAGTTCGATGTGTTATTTCATTTCTTTCAGCTGCTTGTTCACCTCATACTTGTTTTGTTCCTATTACTTCTTAGCATGTGAGTTTGAGATAGATTTGTTAACTTGAATCGAATGTCAAGGGCTATGCCGGGGGCTTCGTCTGCTCGGCTATCCTCTCTCCCGATGACACCTTCGACCTTTATCCTATGCTGAGGGTTCACGTCTCATTCCCAAACTCGCATCCTCGGGTTGAACATTCTAATGCGGAGGTACTAGCTCGGTAGTCCTTTGGGTGGTATAGGCGGTTCAGATTGTGGACTAGTGATTCCGAGTTCTGCTCGACTCAGGTTGTTTGAGGCTTGCAATGACTTCTTCGAGTCGGCACTGAAGTGTTGTACTCAACTCTGTTTAAAGGTTCATTATGGTTCGTCTCTGGGGTTTCTCGTTGGACTACTTGGGTCGAGTGTGAACCGGATTAAAGGTCAAGAGGGGCCTGCTCTTTATTTACCTCGTTTAGGTTATTACATGCTGAGGCACAATGAGGGTTTTGTTCTTCCATTAGAGGCGGTGGTGGTGGTAATTCGGATGGGTTGACCTCTGAGGTCGTCTAGGTGGTGTTTCGTGTCGAGATTTTTTTGGTTGACATTTTCAACATAGGTAAGTTTTGCTCTCGTTCCCATGGACAACACCAATTCTATTGATGCAGAAAATAGGTCGGGTGTATTTGGTTCTGATCGGGTCTGCTACTAGAGTCAGATCTAAGTTGGTTAAAAGAATGTTGTACGTTGGCTAATATTCGTTTGGTTCGAGTTGGTTCTACGGTACATGAAAAGGAAGCTGACCCTAAGTGGTTGACTTCATAAAGGACCCTCCAAAGATTAAGTCAGAGTACGAATTATGGGAGAGCAAAAGTAAGAGTGAATAGTGTCTTACGTACTGTTTAGGGGACCCTCTATTTATAGAGTTCTGTTAGGGTAGAGATTATCGTTTTGCCCTTGTGGTTAACATGTGTCATCTTCTGGTTTGAGGGTACATTTGTCTTATATCATTTATCTTATTCAGTTTGAATCTGTTTCGCCTTATAGTAAAAACGATTTATAGTTTATAAAATAGTTTTTGAATAGTTTATGTTAAAACAGTCCTTAAAACTAAGGATGGCAAAATAACTCATCTTCGGCGAAGCTTTGGATTTCTTCAATCTGTCGGGGACGGGTATGAAGGGGATTTTATCCTTATGGGGATGGGGATGAAGATTTTTAAAAACCTTTTGTCTAAATGGAGATAGGGACGGGGACGAAGGGAGCAATCTTCGCCCCGCAAAATCCTCATCCCCGCTCCCTATTACATTAGGTTTTTATGTTTTATATAAATATATTAGATAAACTTGCTAATTACCCAACTAACCCTTTAAATTTTTGTTTTTTTTTTTGTATGAGAGATGACCTGTACTTTGATTTGTTGGTGTATAAATGATATAGTGTTTGTACTTTGTATTGAACATTTATTTTATTAATTAAAAAATTAGGTTAACAGATAACCTCCGGTTTTTAAATGAAAAATCTCTGTTTTCTTTTATAAATGGGGACGATGATGGGGATGGGGATGGAGATTGAGATCTTTGAAAATCTTTGACGAGGATGGGAACGAAGAGTATTTTTGTAAATGAGAACAAGGACGAAGATGATATTCTTCGATTAAAACCCGCCCCGTTGCCATCCCTAATTAAAATAGTCTTTCTAACACAAATTTAATTTTTTAAAACCGAAATCATTTTATAAGTCTTTTCATAAACTTTTTTTCTTTTAAAGTGTAAGAGTGTTTGGTCTAACTTCAACTTTTAAGAAACAAAAATAATTTCATAAACATTTTTAACATATTCTAACATATAACTATTTCATAAACTCTTTCTAACATTTAATTTTAAACCTTTCTTACAATTCTTAGCTTAATTATTCAAATTTTATCCACACTTTCATTAGTCATTTTGTCAATTTTCTATTTAATAAAATTGGTCAAATTTAAAAATTGTATTAATAACTACTTGGACGGTGAAGATCGTCAGCCCCACATGGACATTCTTTATCTTATTCCTTCATTTCCCCTTCAATCCAATCCAGACAAGAAAACGAAAGACCCAAAAGTCCCTATTTTTGTTTTCCGGCAGACACCTATCATACAATGCCGAGGAATAGTTTATCCCACTTCTGATAACAGACATTTCCTTCGTAAATGTCAGTTTTCTCTATTATGGCTTTACAAACTTGCTTATCCCTGTCAAACCAGTGCCATTGCCACATCCCTCACAACCGAAACCACTCTCCGAAATCTTCTTCTCCCGAAACCCTCCTCTCTATATCAGTACCCAGAGTGTCTTTTTTATCCCAAAAACACAACTCAAAGACCAGCATTGACCCTAACAAAGGCACAACAGTTTGCTTGAGCAGGAGAAATCTCAGTTTCTCAATTCTCGCACTACTCTTAAATGGGTTTTTACCAAACAATTCGAAAGCCATGCCAGATCAAGAATTGGAGCTTGAAAGATACACAGATTTCGAGGGTTTCACTCTCCTCAGACCCCCTTCTTGGATTAAGGTGTATAACCTTTTAAATCTATGTACATATGCATATTCATTTAATCTCTTTTCTCTCTTATGTATTTATCTGAATATATGGTGTTAGTTTTTGGTGATAAGGTTGATAAAGCAGGCGCAACTGTCCTGTTTGAGGAGGCAAATAAGGGAAGCAACAATGTTGGGGTTGTGGTGAATCCGGTTCGTCTCACGAGCCTTGGTGAATTTGGTAGTCCTCGGTTTGTGGCTGATAAGCTTATACAAGCCGAAAGACGCAAGGTAATTGATCTATAAAATGCTGACCGGAAAAGTGAAATATCTGTTGTTAATGGTTCTATTCATCAGTATTTATGATATGTGACTGGTTATTGTTGGTGATTGTAGAACTTAGTTGTGCTTGAATGAAAGTCAGTGTTCATTAATTACAAGTGATGAGAAAACACAAATTGTAAATGTAAGTTAGGGAATTTGGGCTACTGCTGTAAGGAGTTTCGTATTTAATTTTGGTGGCTCTCAAACTTTCTAGTCTTTAATAATTTCATAATGTGAAATGTGAATCATGAACAAACTTTTCCTACCATTTCTTATTAGTGAGCGTTTAGAAATGTAATATTGATATTGAAAATGGAAAGTGTTACCTGCATGGTTTGTCATTCAATAAGTTCTAGTATGTCTATGTAAAGGAACTGAAGTATTGTTTATATCTTCTTGATTCTTGTGCAAAGATATAGTTACTCATTTGATAAAGTCCACTTTCTTTCTTTTCCCCCCTCATTATTCTCCAAATAGTTGTGTATCTCAAGTGAAGAGAAAGAATTTTGCATTGTACAAGAAAATCAATATTTTAAGCACCTGACAAAATTTGACCTGTAGAGTTTAGATAAGTCCTTTCCTTTACTTCAGTATGTCGAGTGTTTCCATTTCTTACTTAACTTGAAAGAGATGTCGGTGACACAAGTGGTTATAAACTCCAAAAGGAACCTTTCATTTTCCTAATTCAAAGAAAACATTTGCAGCTCATTCTTTCGGCACTTGTTTTTTTGCAATTAGTAGAGACCATTAGGATTTGAGAAGAGAAGGCACTAACGTGCTTGAATTACAATCACCAAATGTGTGACCCTGGCTTATGACATGTGGTCTTTCTAAGGGCGTGTTTGAATTTCCGCATATTTGCATGGTTTTATGATGACTTACATAACCTTTGATGGTACGGATCCATGATCTAGAATGGTTAGTTTGTTACCATATAGATTATCGAATTAGCCTCATTACCAATAGCAGTGTAAAATGACCCCGAACTTTCATTAAATGACTTCGAGTACTTTGCTGTCATGTATGGCGATGCTTCTTGTTCTTTGTTATGGCATCACTCTCAGTAATAGATTCTCATAACGAAAAAAGATGTCATACAGAATATGATATCAGTATTCTTTGGGCATTCATATTAATTGCAACATGATTGCATTGTTCTCATATCATGTTCAAATTGAAATCCATGCTCTTATGTGCTTGCATGCAGTAGTGTGTGTTATGCTTTTCCATCATTGAGCTTTTTGATCAGTCAAAGACATTTGGTTATATTTGACAACTATGACATGGTATCACTTCCCACCAAGTGCTTTTGTCCCTCATGAAAACTGTAGCTGTTTACTTTCTTCTTTTCCCTAATGGAAAACTATTATAGTGACGTAACTTCCTAATTTCTTAGACTATGGTTAAGCAGTAGCTAGTTGTCAATTGTGAATAAAGTGATATTGTTTTAGTTTACTTTTAACCTTTTGGACCAAAACTTTGTAGGATACCTGTAGGATACTTTCATAATGTACGAGATTAATCACTGAAAAATGGATAAGATAAATGGAAAATCTTATTGATAAAGCAGGTATTTTGTTGTAAGTTAAAACTCACTGAGCGAAGACAGATTTTGTGCCTAGGCATGGCTAGAGGAAGGACAAATTCCATAGGTAAGTTGATGTTTGAGTTGTTTGCCAGAGAAATGATATATATTTTGGACCTTGTTCTCTCTCCAACTTGGCTTCAGGGTAGGGATTTGTAAAACCTTGGAGTAACTGCTGTACATTGGGCTCAGTGTAATTTGGTGTTTATTCATGCTTATGGTTTATTCACGCTTCTCTTTTAACTTCTCTCAGCCACTTCAGGTATTCACATGCGTTTTCTTAAGTGCTGCCACTACTTCAATGCAGAATGACTAGTTCAATTTTTGAATGTAGCATTTTAACAAAGTTCTAGGTGGAATAACATTGAAAGATATGTGTTTAGACATCTATTTAATTGCACTCAGATTGTTAATGCTAATGTGCTGTAAATTCTGCAACACTGTTACTGTTTACTTAAGTTTAACTTGTGTTAAGCCTGTTAACATGAGTTAAAATTGTGTGGATTGAAAAATGGACAGTTGTAAGGCTGTATTGGTATGTATTGTTGAGTGTAAAAAGGCTGTACAGTTTCAGGGACAGTGAGTGAAAAGTAGACAAACAATCCAGATTTGCAGAAACTCCTCTTCTCTGATATTCCTCTGTTTTTCTGCGGTTTTATACTGCAAAAAACTTGCAGCCTTGCTTCATTTCCTTTCCCATGTCAAAATAGATCTTTGTTGTATGTGTGTACTTGTTAAAAGCTTTGGAACAACCCCACACAGATAATTCTTCGTGCTGTCACGCTAATAATGCTGATCATCCATGGCAATTCTTCCTGTATATTATTTCCAAATGTTTTATGTTAAAAAAGATATTTCATGTGTTTTCTTGTTGTACAGGAAAGTACGAGGGATGCTGAGCTAATTGGAATGGCAGAGAGACTGGGCCATGGAGGCCTGCAAATATATGAATTTGAGTACAGGATTGATAGCACAAGGGGAGGGATGAAAAGGGTCTTTTCAGCTGTCTTTGTGGCCTCTAAGAAGCTATACCTTCTAAATATTACTTACTCAGACAAGCCAGAGAGTCCTCTTGATCCCCATACAAGAATAATGCTAGAAGAAGTGCTTCACTCCTTTGATGCTGCAACTATGACATAACATCAAGGCACATACTTTTGGCGCACTGACTTCATATTTTATGCTTGTGCTTGTTTCTTCAAAGCCCTTGGTAATCCTACTCATTCATCTTGTGTCCAATTTTTATATTTATTTTTCTTTTTAATAAATTTGTTCAGTTTATTAAAGGGGAAGATACAGTAAGCTTGCTGGTAAGAAGGACATTTTGACACTTGAGGAATTGTGCAGCTTCCATTATGTTTCATAATATATAGTAATTTAATTTTGTTTTGGATATGCGTACGCAGTTAAATGAAATTTATTGAGGTAGTACTTATTATGTAGCCAAGCCCTGACAGTTAACTTCATAATGGGATCAAATCTGTTGGATCCCATTAGATTATCAATATGATTTCTTATGTTGGCTCCATTCAGAAGCATTAATTTAATGTCTGAGTTTACAGAGTCTTATTTATGCTTGACATGATTAAAGAATTTTTGGAGATCAGTTTCTGGCAGGGAAGCATTCTTTACCATTCCTTTCAAGTTAAGGAGAGTGGTTTAAGAGCCATCAATAAATATGGAAAGTCTGTGCAGATTACTGTTTGTAATGTATCCTGATGCAAAAAGCCTTGAGCCTTTACCCCCTTGAAAATACATTTAGATTGCGATCCTATATGTCAATCCATGTTATGGTGGTCAGGTGGTGGTAGTTGTAACATCGAAATTCAAAGTTACTACCAATCACTATTTATTCCCAAATAATTTAGATGCTAAAGTGAGCTTCAGGCAAGGCCTCTAAAACCTAAATGGTGCTGCAGAACTCTGTTTCTTTCATTTAGCCCTAACAAGTCAAATTAGTATTAACTTAGAAACAAAATTTGTTAGGAAAGATCATTCGATGATGTTTTTTTTTTCTTCTGTTTATTGCTTTTTATGAGCTTGAAAAGTGTTACTTGTGATGGTTTATGTAATTCCTTTAGTGTAAAATGATATTATTCTGATAAAAGTTTACATTTGCTTTGATAGAAGTCAGAAGTTTGTTCCTAGTTTTCTTAACCCCTTGTTTGGATTGAAAGAAATGAAGGGAAATAAAGGGAAAAGAAATGGAGATGTACATTTACTTTCTTGTTTGAGATTTTTTCAAATGGAGAGTGATATGATCCACGCCAAAAACTAAGAAATTGATGGATCAAGAAGACTTTCAAGATCGTTTAGAAGCAGATTTATGTGAAATCGCGACTCGTTACTTATATTGAAGCAAGAACTTTAGTATAATGAAGACGCCACAATCAATTATGGAAGGATTGATTGATAAGTCGACGATGAACGCCATGGAAACTCCGATAAGTTCAGAAGTTCTAAAAGAACCAAAGAGAAATTTCTCTCAAAAAGTATGAATCAAATCTGAATTGTCTTATTCCAAAAGCCAAAGGCTATTTAAATACATGAGAATTCGTAACCAATTAGAAAAAGAAAACTAAAAAATAAGAAATAAACCTAAATAGAATTCTGGTAGGAATAGGAAACTACAAAATAGGAAATAAACCTAAAATCCAAATAAAGAAAGTACTTAACTTGACATGCAAGCCTTATAATGCAACAATTAAATTCAGAAGGAAACAATTAAGAAAAGGTGCAAGCCCAAAGTGGAGGAAGATTCGGATGCAACAGCCTACTGAATTTAAGCCCATCATAACAGGCCCAAACGATATCCTTTTTGGAACTTTCTTAGGTCTAAATTGAAGTTCAAGATGTCATCTTTCCATCCCAACAAGTTTCAGCCCATTTGGAGTTGCAGGCAAGAAGATATGACCATTTTAATTCTAGTCGTTAGGTCCTCCGAAAATTCTAAAGTGGAAGTTCCCTTGGATCATGGAAATCCATCCTTGTGGATCATGTATAGCATCATCCTTGGGCCCCTAAAGATGGTTCTTAGCCCAAATGTGTTGAATAAGCCAATTGAGAGTTTTCTTGAACTTTTTAGCTCGGGCCCTTATAACTGGACCAATTGGAACTTGAATAAACCGTTTAGCTCGGGCCCTTGTAACTTGACCAATTGGAACTTGAATAGGATCCGCCTCCAATTTGTTAGCCATGTCCTCATCATTCCCCTCCTTTTGAAAAGGATTTGTCCTCAAATCATCACCTACATCAAAAGGGCGTAAATCAGAAACATTAAAAGTGGTATTAACATTGTACTCACTTGGTAAATCTAATTTGTATGCATTGTTATTGATGTGCTCAAGGACTTGAAAATGAGCATTAGTTAATTTTTCTTCGATCAATTGGAACCTCTTCTCTTGCTCATCTCCCCATTTGAATCCAACGTTCTTCTTGATGACTTCGATAAGCGGTGTGGCAATACTGCTAAAGTCTTTCTTGAACCTCTTGTAAAAACTAGCAAGTCTATGAAAACTACGAACTCGACCTACACTCGTAGGACTTGGCCATTCTTTAATTGCACGGATCTTCTCATCATCAACCTGTATTCCTTGTGCTTTCACAACAAAACCAAGAAACACAAGCTTATCGGTGCAAAAGTGTACTTCTTCAAGTTAGCAAACAACTTTTCTTTTCTAAGCAGATCCAAAACTGATTTGAAGTGTACAACATGATCATCTAAGTTTGTGCTATAAATGAGAATATCATCAAAGTAAACAACAATAAATCTGCCTATAAAAGCTCGCAAAACATGGTTCATTAATCTCATGAAGGTACTTGGTGCATTTGTTAGTCCAAATGGCATAACTAACCACTCATATAAACCATATTTCGTTTTAAAAGCAGTTTTCCATTCATCACCCTCTTTCATTCTTATTTGATGATATTCACTTTTTAAATCAATTTTAGAGAATTCACATGCACCATGCAGTTCATCTAGCATATCATCTAAACGAGGAATAGGATGTCGAAACTTTACCGTTATATTATTGATTGCTCGGCAATCAACGTATATTCTTCACGTCCCATCCTTTTTAGGAACCAAAATCACTAGAACAGCGCACGGGCTCATGCTTTCTCTTACATACCCCGTTTCCATTAATTCACTAACCTGCTTTTGTAGCTTCTTTGTCTCTTCGGGATTGTTTCGATAGGCTGGTCGGTTTGGAATTATAGCACCGGGCACGAAATCAATTTGATATTCAATTCTTCGAATAGGAGGTAAGCCATGTGGAATCTCCTCGGGAAATATATCATCAAACTCCTGTAAAAGAGAAACAATAGAACTAGGCAAAAATGAGTCAAATTGGTTAGTGTTTAAAGCCTCTTTGTACAAAAGTACAATCATTGGCTGATTTAAAATCGTCGCTCTTTTTATTTCACTCATTCTTGCATAGAAATTTGTTTTTCTCTCAATGGCCGAATCAGCTCTCTTATTTTCTATCTCAATTTTTTCGGCCTCTCTCATTTTCTCTTTTTGGTTTTCACTCGTTCTCTTTTTTTCACTCTCTTTCGTTTGCTCACTCTCTTTTTGTAACCTCACTTGATCTTCATAAACCTGTTTTGGTGTCAAAGGAACTAGAGTGATTGTTCTTTGATTTCTTACAAAAGAATATTTGTTGGTGAAGCCATCATGCTTAACACGCCGATCGAATTGTCATGGCCGACCTAGCAATAAGTGTCCAGCTTGCATCGGAACTACATCGCACAAAACTTCATCTTCATATTTTCCAATGCGAAAGGAAACTAACACTTGTTTGTTCACCCTCGGTTCACCACTATTATTGAGCCATTGTAACTTGTAAGGCCGATGATGTTTAATCGTTGGCAACCCTAATTTCTCAACCATTGTAGTGCTAGTAACGTTAGTACAACTACCTCCATCAATAATCATACTACATACCTTGTTTTGCACATGGCATCTAGTATGGAAGATGTTTTCTCGTTGCACTTCGTCATCTTCTTTGATTTGCACACTTAGAGCTCTCCTTGCAACCAACAATTCTCCTTGGGCAGCGTATTCCTCATCACTCGCATCCTCCAATGGAGGCATAGATTCAATATCTTCTTCGTCGTCGGTTTCGATTTCACCATTATCTCGCAATACCATAACTCCTTTGTTTGGACATTGGCTTGCTATGTGACCCCTGCCTTGACATTTAAAACACTTAATATCACGATTTCTAGTGGTGGAAAAGTCAGTTTTACCTTGATTTCCATGGCTGGTACTTTCTTACTTTTGCTCGGTTTTAGGCTTGGTCGTGGCTTGCTTCACAAAATTCGGCCTCCAAGATGAACCCAAGTTAGGGATTTGTCGTGTATTGTTGCCCATCCTCTTGAGTTGGTTCTCAATTTTGATAGCCATTTGCACCATATCTTCAAACTCCACATAATGATGCAACTCCACCGAATTAGCAATTTCCAGGTTCAAACCAGCCAAGAACCTAGCCATAGTAGCCTCTCGATCCTCCTCTACATTTGCTCGGATCATAACTACTTCCATCTCTTTATAATAATCCTCCACACTCTGACTAACTTGTGTAAGACTTTGCAATTTTTGGTACAACTCACGGTAGTAATGGCTTGGAACAAACCGTTTCCTCATCACGGTTTTCATCTCCTCCCAAGTCTCTATTGGACGCTCTCTATTTCTCCTCCTTTCAACACTAGTTGATCCCACCAAACAATCGCATAGTCAAAAAATTCAATGGCCGCAAGTTTAACCTTTTTAAGCTCAGAATAATTATGACAATCAAACACTAATTCTATCTTCTTCTCCCACTCAAGGTAAGCTTCAGGATCGTTTTTGCCTTGAAACGATGAAATCTTCATCTTAATACTACCCAAGTTATTGTCTTCCCGATTCCTAGCTTCTCTACCTCGACCACCAAATCTCCTATGGCTAACAACGGATTCCCGATCATCTTCTTCATCAAATCAATTCCCATAATACTCTTCATCTTCAACTCTCTCTCCCCTAGGTTGAACTCTCTCCCTCCTACGCACATTAGTAGCATTTTGTTGCTGTCCCACACGTGCATTCTCTACTCGATCTATCCGCTCATGAACCTGTTCCATCTCCGTTCACAATACTCTTATCATCTCACCCATTAAAGCCTCCATGAGCAACTTCGGATCACCCTCTCCCGATGTATCTCCGGAATTATTTTTGTTCTTGTCGTTTTACATGTTTGCTGCAAAAACAACGTTAGAAAAACAAAAGGACCACACACACTCCCTCACGTGTTTCACTTAAAGAATGAGTCACTCAATTTCACTCGTGTTTTCACACAAAAATCATATTGGCTTTTCCCCTCTTATGTGCTCGCCACTCTTGCCTTTTTCCACTCGTAATAATCCTCTATAGGTTCTTATCAAACTAACTGAACAAGTATCAAAGTTTTCAGCAACAATTCACAATAACTCACAAAGAAATTCGGATTTAAAGGCTAATTTAAATGCTAGAATACAAGGAAACAAATATGAGAAATTGAAATAAGAATTGAAAGGATTGAATCTAAATATTACACACTTTCTTTCTTTTTTTTCACGTTTTTTTTTCCTAAACTAGAAATTTGTTCTCTTTTTTTCTTATGAATCAAAACAAAAGATAAGCAAACCTGCAACTAGAAGGCTCTGATACCAACTGATATGATTCACGCCAAGAACTAAGAAATTGATGGATCAAGAAGACTTCCAAGATCGTCTAAAAGCAGATTTATGTGAGACTGCGACCCGTTGCTTATATTGAAGCAAGAACCTTGGTATAATGAAGACACTACAATCAATTATGGAAGGATTGATTGATAAGTTGAAGATGAACGCCATGGAAACTCCGATAAGTTCAGAAGTTCTAAAAGAACCAAAGAGAAATTTCTCTCAAAAAGTATGAATCAAATCTGAATTGTCTTATTCCAAAAGCCAATGGCTATTTAAATACATGAGAATTCGTAACCAATTAGAAAAAGGAAAACTAATAAATAAGAAATAAACCTAAACAGAATTCTGGTAGGAATAGGAAACTACGAAATAGGAAATAAACCGAAAATCCAAATAAAGAAAGTACCTAACTTGGCATGCAAGCCTTATAATGCAACAATTAAATTCAGAATGAAACAATTAAGAAAAGGTGCAAGGTGCAAGCCCAAAGTGAAAGAAGATTCGGATGCAACAGCTTGCTGAATTTAGGCCCATCATAACAGGCCCTAACGATATCCTTTTTGGAACTTTCTTAGGTCTAAATTGAAGTTCAAGACGTCATCTTTCCATCCCAACAAGTTTCAGCCCATTTGGAGTTGCAGGCAAGAAGATATGACCATTTTAATTCTGGTCGTTGGGTCCTCCCGAAATTCTAAAGTGGAAGTTCCCTTGGATCATGGAAACTCATCCTTGTGGATCATGTATAGCATCATCCTTGGGCCCCGAAAGATGGTTCTTAGCCCAAATGTGTTGAATAAGCCAATTGAGAGTTTTCTTGAATCATTTAGCTCAGGCCCTTATAACTGGACCAATTGGAACTTGAATAAACCGTTTAGCTCGGGTCCTTGTAACTTGACCAATTGGAACTTGCATAGGATCCACCTCTCATTTGTTAGCCGTGTCCTCATCAGAGATGAGATGATTTGGAGTACTTTTATCCTTACAAATCCCTTCAAGACTCCAAATACGTTAGTACTTTAATCTTTGTTTGGGACTTTGAATGTAAAGGAAATGAGAGGAGATGATTTAGACTACTTTTGTCCTTACAAATCTCTTTAAGACTCCAAATACGATAGTTCATCTTTGTTTGGGACTTTGAATATGTTGATGCTGAAAATTTGCCTCTCGGATCCCTACGTACATGAGAGACACGTAAACTAAAAAGTTCCCCGGGGTTGTGTCCTGAGAGACTCTCTGATGCCTAAGTTAGTATAGGGCTTAAGGAATAATATTCCTCTTAGGTAAGACTAGAGTTATCCACAGACTAGATTTGACAAACAATTTATTCATAAATTTGAGTGTTGTAGTAGTACTAGGACATTGGTGTGAGATTACCATAACGTCATTCAGTGTAAAATTATCGAAATACCTCTTGCCAAGTGTGGAGATTTGATTGATTGATCTGTCCAGATTGTGGAATTACCTTTTTGCCCTTAAAGGTTGCCATATGTCGTAATATTATTGGAGAGAGAATTTTCCTCTACATCAGATGTCCCCCGACTAAGTGCATTTGTGCACTTGAGGAAGTAACTCGTGTGGAGTTTACCATGTGACTCAGACCAGTTGAGTGTACTTTGGTACCATGGAGATTTGAACCCATTTGAATGGAGATGGAGACTCCGAGAAAACCTATCAATCGGGTAAATCATTGGAGTATGGTGAATGAATATGAGTTGTCGTTCAACTAAGATGACTTGGAGTTTGGTGATTGAGTCTGAGGAGTTGATATTTAGCCACTACGACTCGGAGTTTATCGATTGAGTCCTAGGAGTTGACATTCAATCAAAATGACTCAAAGTTTGGTGATTGAGCCCGAAGAGTATGTTTAGTCTCAACGAATCGTAGTTTGGCGATTGAGTCCATGGAGTTGACGTTCAGTCACAATGACTCAGAGTTAGGGGATTAAGTCTAAAGAGTTTATGTTCAATCAAAACAACCTGGAGTTTAATGAAGTAGTCTGAAGAGTTGGACATGGACTCCAACTGCTCGGAGTTTGTTGGAGAAGTCCGAGGAGAAAGACATGGAGTCATACTGCTCGGAGTTTGATAGACAAGTCTGAGGAGAAAGACTTGAAGTCAAACTATTCGGAGTTTGGTGGAGAGGTTCCAGGAGAAAGACACGAAGTCAAACTGCTCAAAGTTTGATGGAGATGTCAGAGGAGAAAGACATGGAATCAAACTGCTCGGAGTTTGATGGAGAAGTTCGAGGAAAAAGGCATGGAGTTAAACTGCGCGGGGTTTGATAGAGAGGTTTGAGGAGAAATACATGGAATCAAATTGCTCGGAGCTTGATGTAGAGGTCCGAGGAGAGAAACATGGATTCAAACTGCTCGGAGCTTGATGTAGAAGTTCGAGGAGAAAAATATGGAGTCAAACTGCTTGGAGTTTCATGGAGAAGTCTGAGGAGAAAGACATGGAGTCAAACTGCTCGGAGCTTGATGTAGAAGTCCGAGGACAAAAGACATGGAGTCAAACTACTCGGAGTTTGATGGAGAAACTAGACTGAGGTCAAAGTAGCTTGGGGCTACCTCTTCGGAGTTATTGGAGAAAGTGGACAGAGGTCGGAGTAGCTCGTGGCTACCTCATCGGAGTCGATTAAGAAACTGGATCAAGGTCGGTGTAGCTTGGGGCTACCTCCTCGAAGTTGATGGAGAAACATAGCTGAGGCTGAAGTAGCTCGGCGATACCTTCTTAGAGTTGATAGAGAAACTGAGCTGGAGGCGAAGTAACTCAAGGCTACCTCCTCAAAGTTGATGGAGAAACTTGGTTGAGGGCGAAGTAACTCGGGACTGCCTTCTTAGAGCAAATGGAGAAACTGAGTTGAGGGCGAAGTAGCTCAGGGTTACTTCCTTAGAGCTGATGGAGAAACATAGCTGATAGAGAAACCGAGTTAATAGAGAAACGGAGCTGGTGGAGAAACATAGCTGATGGAGAAACATAGTTGATGGAAAACTGGGCTGATGGAGAAAACGAGCTGATGGAGAAACATAGTTGATGGAGAAACTAATCTGATGGAGAAAATGAGCTGATGGAGAAAACGAGCTAATGGAGAAACTGAATTGATGGAGAAACGGAGTTGATGTCGAAGTAGCTCAGGGCTACCTCCTCAGAGTTGAAGAACTTTGGTGTGTCATTGGAGGACTTTTCGATGTCCGATCATCGTGAAACTTTGAAGACATGTAGATCTAAGGATGGAGAATCTATTTTGTGGGTTGATCTGATTTTTTATTGTTGGATTTTGGCATATCTAATGGTCAAAATTTTATTTTCTCGTTGAATTTTAACAGCTCTGATAGAGGATTTTTAGATATCTGATCGTTGTGAAACTTTGCAGGCACGTAGATCAAAGGTTAGAGAATATGTTTCTATGGGCTGATCTGAGTTTTGATGGTCGAATTTTGGCAGATCTGACGGTCAAAATTTTATTTTCTCGGCGAATTTTAATGGCTCCGATGGAGGACTTTTGGATAATTGATCGTCGTGAAACTTTGTAGGGTGGTAGATGTGGAAGTGGAGAACGTAGTGGTATACTTCAATTGGATCGTTGACGGTTGGATTTTTACATATCTGACGGTAAAGATTTTTTGTTCGACGATATTTTGGTGGTGCACATTGACTTTTATTAGAACTGATGAGATTTTTGAAGCAGCGGATCGGTGGCTCATATATTAGTGACATCTTCAGAAAATACAATTTTGTTGTTTCCCACGGACGGCGCCATCTGTTGATGCCGAAAAATTGTCTCCCGGATCCCTACGAACATGAGGGACACGTAAACTAGAAAGTCTCACAAGGGGCTCTCCGATGCCTAAATTAGCATAGGGCTTAAGGAGATAAACTGGAGAACATTTGATGTAAGTTGTGAATGTCTACCTTTGATGGTGAGAGCCCCTTTATATAGTGTTGTGGAGCACAGTCCAATTAGGAGAGAGATTTTAGTATTATGATAGGAATAACATTCCTCTTAGGTAAGATTGGGGTTATCCATAGACTGGATTTGAATAGCAATTTATCCATAAATTAGAGTTTTGTAGTAGTACTGGGACATTAGCGTGAGATTACTATAACGCCTTTTAATGTAAAATTACCGTAATGCCCTTTACCAAATGTGAAGATTTGATTGATCGATCTGTCCAGATTGTGGAATTATTTTTTTGCCATTGAAAGTTACAATGTGTCGTAATATTATTAGAGAGGGAATTTTCCTTAAAACATCATAATGTAAAGGAAATGATAGGAAATAAGAGAATTTGGAAACATATCACAAGTTTGGAAATATTTCCAATTAGTAAGTGATCAATTGCCCGTGCATGCACTAACCGCGATCACATTTTTGCTGCAAAATTCACATTTTTTCTGCAAAAAGATTGTGCAGCATAATTCAGTATAGCAATAAAAATTTTGCCTCAAAAGACCTATTTTCTTGGGGAGAACCTTGATATAATATTACTGAGATTATATACGTTTCTTTCATCTCCTGTCACGTACAGCTTATTTTCTCATAGTCCTATAAAAAAATTGTAAGTTTTAGGAGATTTATCTTTTGAATCATGCGAATCTATCTTTGCAGGGTTCTTAGTTAAGCTATCAATCAATCTGTTGCATTTATAGTAATGTTCTTGGATCTTAGACAACTCCATATTGAGCTGGCAATTTTGTTAGTTGACTTGCGACCGACGTACCTAAGAGGAATAGTACTGTTTTAGTAGGATGGTTTTGTTTTGGAATAAACACTGACAGCCAATACTTCGGTTCATCAGCGGATTCGGTCAATGAAAAAATGTAATTCGGATAAATTGAAGTTTGTATTTTTTTTGCTTGAACTTATCTTAAGTTTCTTTATAATTATTACCCAAACATCCTAACGGGCGTAGAACAAAAGTGATGGACAAAATGTAAACTCTTATCACAACTCTTTGGTTTTTGAGCATTAACAAATAAAAGAAATTCCTCACAGATTCTACGTTCCTCCTTCAATATTTTTTATGAGATTCTACATTCCCTTTTGAAATTCCTGAGAATGATGCAACCTTTGAAGCAAGTGATAAAGATATCATCTCAAAAGTCAAAAAACTCTTTGAAGAGAACAAGAATCTTACTTCCCTGGGGATATATTATCTAGTATTCTCACGCAAGGAAAAATCAATCTGATCCCTCATTTTTTCGCTTTCTCTTTTTTTGTTAACAATCCTTTACTTGAATTAGTCAAAAGACATTTGATAGTGAAAATGCCAAGTGATTGTTGACATGTAGCTCCTTTCATTAAATTGTCATTGCTAATGTCAAATGCATTCAGTTGCTTTTATACTTGCTTGGAGAGAACCAATAACAAAAATTCCAACATGGACTTGTAATCTCTTAAGCAAAGATACAAAGTATATATAAGCATCAGTCAACCCTTTTCCTGGAATCCTTCTTTGGGAATCCAGTTCTTTCTGAGGGAGGAAACTATGTGATATCTTCATCTCATGGAGTATACAACCAACCTGAGGCAACAGAATTCCAAGAGATGCATTCAGGAGAGAAACGACTCAATGAGTTTGGGTCACATTGATTTAGGTTAATATATTGTTTGATTAGCTCTTAAAATAAGGAAAAGAGAAAATTATTTTTCTTTCCCTCTAGTTTTCACTTTTAGTTTTTCATCCTCTCATTTTTTTTTCTTCCCGTTTTCTCTCCTACATAATCATATCCTTCAATGTTTTAATAATTTATTTATCTTCACGAGTAATAGAATGCACAAGAAAGAAATGCAGGCAGCCATCCTTAGAATATAAACCAAGTCATGTAGAAAAGCTACAACAGAAGTTTTTGAATATACATAATACATTGCAAAGCCTATCGTATAATTATAAACTAAGGAACTACTTCCCCATCCACGAAGCTTGGAGAAAATTGACGAGGGAATTGCAATACGTGTGACTTTAATTCTTTCCATTCTTCCAGCCACTGACTATAGCTTGAGTTCCTTGCCAAAACATCTATAGAAACCTCTTTCTTTTCAACCAACCCTGTCGCATACCTTTCAAACTGAATTATATTTTCCCATAGGAGAGCTCGTTTATCATTCTCACTTCTTCTAATTTTATCCGTCCAATCTCTCGCTTCCTCTAACTTTGCCCAAAAGCATGTATCTTGAGTCAAGCTCGCGAATCTACTCCTCGTATTGTTTTCTTCCTCGGTACTGCTATGTGTCTCTCTCCACCACCTATCGAAAATCTCATACCTCCTCTCTCTTCCATGCTTCAAGTAATGCCCCTTGACTTTGTGCATCCCTGTTCGATAATATTCTGCAATGTCCAATGGTTCGACGAGGAGTTTGTAGAATTGGGAAGCATTGACCCACTTTCCTCGCCTGTGAAAATCATGAGGGAGCTGATTGTTTTCCAACATTTGGATTACTCTGTCCCAGAATTTTCCAAGTATAAGGCGATTCATGTTGATTTTGGAGTCTCTTATTGAGATTTCTCTTTTCTTGAAAGAATCATAGTACCCCATTTGTTCATCAGATGCATCTCTTTTTGCTTTGTACCACTCAATCTGTGCTCTGTGTGGTGTAATCTTGGACAATTTAATCGCAAGATTAGCGCAGTTCAGGCTTGGTGTACGAACCATCCTGCTCGCCATCTTGAGGCAATCTTTCGCATGTCTGGAAACTAATTCCTGTTTGATCAAATGAAATTGAAAAAAAATGAGAAAATTGAATCCAATGATGAACAACAAAAATTGAATTCTTTAATTATCATAAAATGCACTACCTGGTTAGCTATTCCTGAGGACTCTAATGCCAATGCAACCCCTACATCATAGCTTGATTCAGGAAGAC
The DNA here is from genome assembly GCA_023935145.1 of Bretschneidera sinensis. Classification (NCBI taxonomy): domain Eukaryota; kingdom Viridiplantae; phylum Streptophyta; class Magnoliopsida; order Brassicales; family Akaniaceae; genus Bretschneidera; species Bretschneidera sinensis. The sequence goes on along the minus strand of CM043705.1, from coordinate 28,175,802 downwards.
GATCAGCTCCTAAAAAGCTTCTGTTCTTCAAAAACTGCAAAGAAACTTGAGCAACATATTCCCCATACTTAACATGATCATCAATGCTGGAACTTGGTGACGCTGTTATAAGCATCAAGTGCATCATCTTAATAACAGAAGCTGCGTTGTCTATGCAGATAGCTCCTTGTTCAGAACAGAAAAGATAACTCCCAAATGGCCAAAACACACTTCTCATCGACCCTTCTCTAGCTTGCACTAACGATTGCATGCAAGCACACACGACTCGAAAAATCTCAGCTTTGTTTTCATCAGGTAACTGGGCATTGAGATATACCAAGTTTGAAGAAGAATTACTGATAGACAAGTGCCAGAAGTTTAGTAGAATGTGCAGCTGAGGGATGAGAAGAGGAATCTGATCAGCAAAGAGTAACCTGGGCATAATGTCATGTTTAGATACCAGATGACAGAAGTTAGTACCCCATCTTTCGCGCAGAATTGCACGTGAAAGAGACTCATTGCCGAGCAATGGAGAGCCGAAAGTGATGCACATCACTTGGAATGGAGAATAGATTGATTGGAGGTAAGAGAGGAGCCAAAGTGCTGTGAGAGAGGCTGCTGTTCCTCCTATTGAATGGCCTGTGATCACTATTGACTTGCTTTTCTCCATTATAGCCACCATCTGCATATATGTGCAATTCAAATCCTCCTATTAAATTGTGTAACTTTTTAAAGATAATTTATGCCAATCTGTATGATAATTAAGTAGAACATGCACAATCTTTTTGGTAAAATTATTAAATACTCCGTAGTAAAATACAGTAAAGAATTTTCCAATTTGGTCAACCAATATGCGTACCTTGCCCAATGGGATGGGCTGTTAGGGTGGGGGCAAGGGGAGATAAAAGAACTTGCTGTTTGATATAAATAAGGTTATATGTTATTTTAACATTTTTAGTAATTTAGGATATTATTTACAGTAATTTAATATAAAGTATCATTTAACAATAATTTGATTCTGTTTAACAGTATTTAAATTACTGTCAAATGGTATTTAAGTTAATTCCAAATAACATATTTTATCAAATACTGTCTGTTAATATTTCAAATTATTATAAAATGATATAAAAAAGTTATATACTTTTAATTATGACTATGTTTGAAAATTGCATTTAAACAATTTTCCAAAGATTTGTATCAAAGGTACCACAAACTCAACCAAAAATGCATGCTACAAATGTTAATAGTACAGTATAGAAAAGAAAAAAAAAAAAAAAAAAAAAAAAACCTCAGCTAGAAAAGCAAAAAGAAAAAAGAAAATACTTACTTCAAATCATACTGTAGAATCCCCATAGACACGTGTCTTCATGACACCATAAAACTATATAAAAATAAAAAATAAAATATATCTAACCCTGTCCGACCTTGGATGATATTTTCAACTTTCATGGCTTAACCAAACAAGAAAAACGACAACGACGAGAAAGAATAAGAGTTGCAAATCAATATGTTGGCGGTGTGAATGCAGCCTTTCAAGGGTCAAAAAGACGAATTCATAATTTTCAAGGCCGACCATGGAAGAAGAATGAAGCCTGACACTTGGCAGCGCTTGACTAGTGGGGTTCTAGACTCTAGTGCCGGCCAAACTCTCTTTTACTGACCCGCCCAAGGTGCAAACATGAACACCATACTAATTTTCTTTCATACAAACAATTATCAATAGTGATTGCTAGGCTGTCTTGAAAAATGCAGTTTATTTTCTTTATATATTTTTGTAGTAAAATATATTTTTTATAGTAAATTTGTTTTTTATTATTAATATTTTTATTTCTACTTGCTCTTGATTCTTTTTTTAATAAAATTTTCGGTCATTCTCAAAATAAAATTTTATTTTGCTTTTTAGAAATTTAAATGTATCATTATACATTTTATCATAAAATATATAAATAAAATAAATTATCATTGGTAAGTTTTCAGCAATTATAGGCAGAACAATTTTGGGTGTGATAAAAAGTAATTTTTGCTGAAAGCGCGCATCTGATTCCAGACAATAATGCACCCAGAATCAAATTATTACTAGTATTTATTTTTCTGTTGGAGATATTGATCAATCCTTTTCAAGTGATTACCTCATTGACATCCATCCAATCCAATTTTCTACCATTAACTTCATGAAGAAGTATCCAATCCTAAATTTCCAATATATTCTAACTTTTAGAAAGATTCTCCTTGCTCTTGATATTAATATTATATTATTGATGTAGCATTTTTTCATTATATCATAAAGAAATTCATTATATAAACATTTGAATAAACCTATAAGCAGGACAAAGAGGGCTAAAGACTACTGCACTTACGACACCAACGTATATAGAGTAAATAGACCAATAAAAACATGTCACATAAATAAATAAATAAATATTTTATGTTATCAATCAATTTTTAAAAATTATCAATAAAATTTTAAAAACATTACTATTATAGTTTCGAAAAAAATGTTGTCAAAATTTGGGTGAAGATTAAAACTCCACTTTAATCTCCACTCAAATATCAATTATAATAAAACTGAAACTGTTTTTCTTTTTTTCTTTTTTTGGTAATATTACAATTAGTGTAACAATGATGCCAACCTTGAATCAGTTTGTTTACTAAACTGCATAGAAAACGACACGGCACCCAAAAAAGATGGTAAGCTACTAACAAAACATGAATCTACTGACAGTTTGACCCTGGCAATCATGCTCATGTAAATGCAAAAAGGAGTGGGCTTTATGAAGCAACTTTATCACTTTATTATGTCAGCTACCCTTTTCACACTTTGCAGTTTAATCATGCCATATTGAAACTTTAGTATGGGACTATTTTTGTAATTCAATTAATAACTGGGCCACGTATGTGAAAGCAAAGAAAATTATTCAGTTTTAATTTTTTTTTCAAAATTGCAAAATTTTCATGAAAAACCTAAAAAATTTCTACAAATTGAACGTACCAAATACTCTGCATCTCCTCTTTCTCTGTACCCAAAAGGCACATAAAACATACAAGATGAGCATTAATTAGAAAGAAGAGTCCATTGATCACCTGGCGTTGAAAATCTGGGCAGCGATACATAGACAAGAAGAGACTCAACATCCCGGCATGAACCATCACCGGCTCCTCGCCTTCATTATGTCGATACAGAGGAGAGAAAGGACTGTTATTATCCAATACCACCAAATTCCTGAAACTTGGTTCTGACCCAGAAACCATCTGTACAGCAGAGAAAGCAACATAACCAATGTTTCCAATTTGTTCTGTCACAAAACTTTGAGGTGCTGTTGTGTTGGCGATATTGCATAGCTTCCACGACTCTGATAACAATGGTGTGGATGCCAAAAATGTTGCCAGCATCTCACTCGTCTCAAACCTGCAACACTAATTAATTTATCAAACAATTAACAATTAAGGGTATAATAGGAGAAGATGAAAAATCAAGTCAAGTTCAAATTGGAAGAAGGGAAAAGTTGAGTTGTTACTTACGATGAAGTTTCGGTATCCATGGAGAGAAGTTGATTTTTCTTTCTATGGAGTCTTTGCTGGGAAAATTCGAAAGGAGTGTTGAGTTTTGAATATTAAGAGCTGGGTCTGGGTGGGCTTCAAGTGCTCTTTTTTTTTTTTTTTTCTTTTCGGAGTTGTTTTGTTTATAGCGGTGACATGGTTAAGGAAGGACCCACTAAGTCAAGGTTTCAGCAGTCTGATTTGAAAATTGAAATACTGACTTGTGATGGGGGATAAAAAGAAAAAAAAAGCACTTTGTGGATACGGTTTTTTTTTTAATTCGGTGTTGTGGATACGTTGTACTATTTAGATATCAGATCATATTATTTAAAATTTAAATTAAAGATTAAAATTATATTATAAACATTTTTAAAATAATTTTTTGTCATGTTAATATAGTAGTATTTGTTTTTTTAAATCACAACTTTTGAAATTAAAAAAAATTGAACAATTATTGAAATAACATCCACTCACAATAGTTTTTTGTTTTTGATAATAATACATGAAATCAAGTAGATCTAAAATCACAACTTGTGAAAATGATTCAACGAAGACAATAGATTCAATACTTTTTTTTAATAATATTGATGAAACACTTTTTTATCACTAATTAATTTAATATAGTAAAAACTAAAAAGTTTTCAAGTTAAAAAATTTAATTTAAAAATTTTAATCAATTATCAAATTACTTTTTATTGTTTAAGAGATTTTTTTGAATTTTTAAAATTATTTTAATAATCAATTTTTTGGGAAGCATAACAGACCATTCTCGACTACAGAATATTCCAATCGAGATATAAAATATTGGCAGGGAATAGAGAAAGAAAGAGTTTGTAGATCAATTTGTGGGGTTATGGATCAACATCATGGGTTTTTTTAGTAACATGAAATTTCATTTCATGGGGTCGTAGGCATGCGCGTGGACGCGGTTGCGTTGTTGACGGGACGAACATTATTTAATGCAAATTGTAAACGGAGATATTATTATCATTCTTCAACCAACACGGTGTGCTTATTAATAAAAAGAACTCGGTCATTTTCTCCAAAGAAGAAAAATATAAATGATATGATCTTTAGTTAATGGGCTTATCATATTCGAGCTCGGTGCCTCGGTCAACCTTGCATGATAGGACTGACAGTTGATTTCTTATAAATCGGCCAAAATAAAGATGAAAATACTCATCATAATCATAAATTAAAGGTATGATTGGATTCTAAGTCTTTTAATATTTTTTTGAAGAAAATATATTTGGATGATTGTAATTTGAAAATTATTTTTAAAATAGAAAACATTAAAATATTATTTGAATAATATTATTTTAAAAACTGTTTTGATACACTTTATAATTATTTTCAGTTTTGAGTTTAAATTGAAAATCTATATTAATATTATTTCTCATATTTACTAAATACTTAAAAATAATTAATACTATTTTATTTTTAAAATTTTAATATTTTTTTATATATCATGGAGGAATAATGAAACAAAAAAATGAACATTGATTTTAAAGTTATTTTTCGAAAATTATATCAAAAAACATCAAATTGAAATTTTCAAAAAACAGTTTTTGAAAATTACTTTTGAAAACTATTTTTTAAATATGTTTTTGAGTTTTCGAAAACTGATTTTAATTTTTAAAAACTGAAAATAATTTTTAAAAACCACTTCTAAACTCCCCAACTAGTTTTCTCTCCATTTTTCTCTTGGTCCTTGAGATTTGTCTTTCTCTTAATAATTTTAGCTAATTCATTTTGCGAAGCTAATTTTTTTTTAGGTGTCTTGTCATATTTCAAACATAAAAATTTATATTGTATATTTGTTAATAAAATATTTATATTTAATAATAAATTATCACATTTAAAGTATTTCTCTCAATGTTATAATTTACTAAAAATTATAATAAATATTTTTGTATTTTAAAATAAAGTAAAACACTTAAACATTACCTTCAAAGTTAGTGGGATCATTTGATCTCTTTTTAAAATTAGATTTAAATAATTTTATTTAAATCAAATTTATCTTATAAATTATTTTTTTTAACTCAAATCACTTGACAAGATGAAACAAAATTACTTAAATACAGATTTAAAAAAGAACGCGAACATTGCCCATATACAACTACAAGAGTGAACCAAAACCAAATCTTGGGCTATCAAAATGCTTTTAAGTCAAGAAATGCGTAAGCAACGTCTGAAACCAATGCTTTGAATGTAAAAAAGAAACCAAACTAAATAAGAACAAAAGGTACAAAGGTGAGTCACGTTTCTTTAGAAATTATGGGAACTGGGCCCTACTAGCTACTAGACCTAGGAAGAAAAAAACACGCCAAAAAATGTGTTTGAAAAAGTGTTTGAATTTGATAGAATTAAAAGGGCGTGTGGGTTTAGAAATATGTTTAGTGTTAGTAGTCTGTGGTTAATTTTTTTTTGGTCCAATCAGACTATAACATGTGTCACTCTAAATAAGTCAACTAATCAAAAAATTTAACAAATAAATCTCTTACACATATACAAGGGTACTAATGTCATTTCAGTTTATGAAAACCCTAATTATATCATAATACTCCAATCTATGGGAGTCCTAATTCTACTATAACACTCAACATTGATTACTTTTCTAAACAGACTTTACCTCTAAATACTATATAAAATGTGCTCTCATTATCACAAGTACATACACAAAATTCACTCTCAAATTCTCTCGCTCTCTTGCTCCTTGCTTTTCTAAGCCTTTAGTTTACTGACTTAGGCATCGGAGAGTTCCTCAGAGGCACAACCCCTTCGGTCCTCCAATGACTCCTTAAGGTTTCTTCAATCTTTGTGTGCTCGGGTACTCAATTAAGTCTATCCGTTCGATTAACAGATTTTTGGTATCAACAGATTGGTGTCCTCTGTTGGAACACAAAACAAGAACTCATCTATTTACGATGCCACCCAAGAACTCTTCCAAACTGTGGCCACAACCGCTGCTACTACTGTAAATACCACTTGGACCTCAACCAGTCACGACCTATGCACTAGTCCTGAACTCCCATCCATCCTTGAACATGTTGCAACCAGCTAGAATCCCAACGAGTCATATAGCGAGCAGTCATAACATGATCAACAATCTCAATCGAACCACCCGATTCACCAAGGCCAAGCAAACCCAGACGCTCTAGTCATGCAAGGACAGTTCACGGAACTTACTCAATTGGTGGCTGACCTAGCCACTCGACTCGGGGGCCAAGCCTTTCCCTCTCAGATTCAAGCATCATAACAAAGCCCTTGGCCAATTAGGCACCAGAACTCCAACCACCATGCTCATTCATCAGATTGTAAGTTCACCACAAGATCTTTTCCTAACCACAAACCTATATCCTGAGGCTACTCCGTCTCTAAGAACTACACTGACTTAGACAAGAAGCTAGAAGAGATGGACAAGAAAATAGGCGAGGCCTTTAAGTACTAGGAAACAAACGTCTTGGATGAGCTTTAGTCCCGAAATCCTCCTTTCACCTAATAAATTCTAGACGCTCTGCTCCCTCAACACTTCAAAATGCTTGTCATCAAAGCCTATGACAGTACCACCAACCCCATGGATCACCTTCAGCTCTATAAGACCACGATGCTTCTACATTGCCACCTAGATGTGGTTCAGTGTCAGGTATTCCTACTAACATTGGAAAAAACTACCAGTACTTGGTATTCCCATCTGAAGCCCGGAAGCATCAGCTCTTTCAAGGAACTCAACCGTGCTTTTTTCGTAGACTTCCTCAACATCAAAAGGCCAAGGAAAACATCCGAGAGCCTCTTCAATATCATCCAACGGAAAGGTGAAAGGCTACTCGAGTATATTTCGCGTTTCAATACGATAATATGGGAAATCCCTGGCCTCGACCCAAAGATCCAGACTATAGCATTCAAAAACGGGCTCAGGTCAAGAACCTTTAACTCCAAACTCACTAGGTGCCCAACCAAGGATATTAATGAGATCTTCACCCAAACCGAGTAATACTTACTCACAGAATATGACTAGGTGTTTTGAATGGAATGAGAAGAGGGTAGATAAAAGAGAAAGGGAGAATAGTCTAAACCAAAAAATGACTTTAAAAAGCCTCGCAAGGATGAAAATGGAAAGATCACTCGGATGTTCAACAACTACATACGCTTTAATGTCCATTGGGCTAATGTCCTAATGAACATTCGAGGTCGAGACTTTGTTTGCTGGCCTTTGAAACAAATGCTAATGAAAATAAAGACAGGTCCAAATGGTGCCATTTCCACAAAGACCACAAGCACGACATTGAGAAATTCAAAACTCTCAAGAACAAGATAGAATCACTTATCCGCCAAGAATATTTGATATAATACACATGGGTCCTCACATTCACTGCTAGACGAAGTCTTAAGCACAGCCCTGAGTGAGTCCCTAGACGAAGTCCTAGGAAAAGCCCTAGGCATGGACCCGAGCAAGGTCCTAGATGAAGCCTCAAGCGAAGTCCAAGAAGAGACGTACAATATAAAAAAATGCAAGCAAGGCAACGATGAAGATCAAACCACTATAGCCAACACCATTAAAACCATCTTCTGAGGACCAGCCGCGGGCGGGCAACCATTACAAGCTAAGAAGGCCTACGATATGTCAGTTGCCTCTGTCAATGGACTTAGCAAGAAAGAAATAACCGATAAAGTAATTTCTTTCACTGATGAAGATCTGGAGGGGTTACATACACCACACGATGATGCAAAGGTCATCACCCTACTGGTTAGGAATTACAGCGAGAAAAAGATCTTGGTCGACAATAAGAGCTCGACTGACATTCTATACTACACTACCTTCCAAAAATGAAGCTTAGTGATGATCAAATTAAGCTTATGGCATCTCCAATCTATAGATTTTTGGGAGAGCTAATACTCCCTAAAGGCAGCATAGTTCTACACGTAATTGTAGGCTCTGCCCCTAAACAGACCACTTTCCAATTCGTCAAGCACCTACAACACTATTCTCGAAAGACCAAGTCAGAATTCCATTAAGGCAGTTCTGTCCATATACCACCAGAAGATGAAATTTCCTACTGAAAATAGAATTGGAAAAGTTCGGAGGAATCAAACTACATCCTGATCTTGCTACCTTAGCTCCATAAAAGGGCACAAGAAAGTTGAGGCCCTACCTTTTTAAATTGAAGACCTGGGAGATGAACTTAAAGCTCTGAGGGGCCAACACGTCGAAGAATTAATCATCATCCCCCCAAATGAGGGACAAGATCAAAGAACAATATAGATTGAGTCTAATTTACCTAAAGAGCTCAAAACTTTATAACTTTTGCATTCTCTATCAATAAAACAATTATTTTTAAGTTCTCCATAAAATTACATAAGAAAGTCGCTAGTTTATGGTGCAGTAGAAAATCGCCAGCTTGTGGCGTAGTAAAAAACCGTCAGCCCTTAACGCACCAAAATCCTAAGTTTATCTAAGAATAAAAAGAGTCTATCCTCTCATCCAAAGGTCGAGGAAAAAGCCTCAAGTATCCACCATCCTCATTAGTTCTTCATATCAAAGCCCGAGGGTAACACCCCGAGTGTTCACTATCCTCAACCAAATTTCTCTTAGAAGCCCGAGGACACATGCCCGAGAACCTCAGTTCCTCGGTTAATTTTTTCCAGATAACTCGAGGACACAAACCCAATTGTCTCAGCTCCTTGATCTATTTTTCCCAAATAGGTTGAAGACACCAGGTTGAATGTCTCAATCACTCAGCCCATTCCCTTCAAGGAAAATCGAAGACAGAGGACTAAGCACATCTTCTCTTTATACCTCCAAGGAAAAAAGCTAGGGTACAAGGCCTCGACTTATACCAGAACAAGAAAATTATGAAGCACACCGATCACTCTAAGAGACAACTGAAGCTATCCCAATGGTCTTGAGCAAATAGCTTTGCTTTTTATCATAACCTTATACCATGTGCCCCAATTATCTAAGGAAAATTTCTAAAGTTTATCGAGATGATGGCCAACTTAGTCACATGACTCAGGGGGTAGACCCTTGCCAACCAATGCCAAAAGTCGATATGGGGAACTCCTCCTCACATTCGATGGTCTATCACCATAGGATACAACATCCTAAGGTTGAAGAGCCAATACACTCTTACGAGTAAAAAAAGACTTGGACAAGTTCCCAAACCAAAAATCTCGAGGGCAATACCCCAAGCATTTCACCTCCTTAACCACTTTTCCTTTAGAATCCTAAGGACAATGCCCCGAGCATTTTACTTCTTCATACATTTTTCTTTCAAAAGACCTAAGTCAATGCCCCGAGCGTTTTTAACCCTCAACCATTCTCAATAAGAACTTCATGAATACTAGTTGGATACTCAAGTTCCACGAAAAACTCAAGCAGAAAGCCTCGGAAGAACTCCGAGCAAGAAGAAATCGAACCTACTCGGAGCAAGAAAGCCTCAAAGTATACATAGAGAATATACAGAGCACCTAAAGACGTACTAAAATCAGAAATTCGAGGAGATTGCCTCGAACAATCCTTACTCTCGATACTTTTTACGGAAAAAGCTCAATGAGAGTGCCTCGAACACCTCTCATCCTCAGCACATTTTTCAGGCAAAAGCTCGAGGAGAGTGCTCCGAGAACCTGGCACCCTCGACACATTTTCCTGCAAAAGCTTGAGAATAGTGCCCCAAGAACTTCTTACCCTTAACATTTTGTCAATCGAAAGCCCGAGGAGATTACTCTGAGCAATCTTTTTTTTCCTCGACACATTTTCACCAAAACTTTGAGGAAAGAGCCGCGAGTTATTCCCCTTTTCGGTACCTTTACGATAAAAAAGTCCACAGCGAGAGCCTCGAGCCCTCTTAGGCCTTGATATCCTTTCACAAACAGCCGAGCCAAGTGCCCCGAGCTCTGGCAAGCCTCAGTACTCTCAACGTAAAATAGGTTGAGCCACGAGCCCTAAGCTCTGGTAAGCCTTGGTACACTTAAAACAAAAAGACTGAGCTTTAAGCCTCTAGTTTTAAGGGGCTCGATACCTTGCCCATGCCTAGTAGGCATATTGGGCAAACCTGTGGCCTTTCTACATGCATAACAAAGCTCAAAGCTAAAAAAATTCTTCAAATTATAAAGCCTTAACAAAATTCTGAAGAAAACTACCAAGCAAATTCCGAGAAAAGAGAGTCGAGCTCTTCACATTCTCGACCATTTTTTACATAAAGTTTGAGAAGAGAGTGCCAAACTCATCATCTCTTGAGCCATTTTTAAAGCAAAGTCCAAGGAGAGAATGTAAGTTCTTCATCTCTTCAACCATCCTTCAAGAAAAATTCGAGGACACAAACATATCGGAGTAAGTGAGCTAAGTGCTTGGCTAGGAAACTGTCAATGCAACCTGAAAGAGCATCCATCTATATATAAGCTGAAGACTTCTAACAAGTCTCGATCATTTTTTCAAGAAAATTTTGAAAAGAGAGTGCCGATCACTTCACCTCCACGACCATTTTTCAAACAAATTATGAGGAGAGAGCGTTGAGCTTCTCGACCATCTTTCAAGAAAATTCTGATGAGAGAGTGTCAAGCTCTTCACCTTCTCTACCATCTTTTCAAGAAAATTCTAAGGAGAGAGCGCTAAGCTCTTCATCTCCTCGACCATTTTTCTAAGAAAATTTCGAGGAGAGAGTGCCGAGCTCTTCACCTCCTCGGTCATTTTTCAAGCAAATTTCGAGAAGAAAACATCGTGATCTTCATCTTCTTGGCCATCTTTCACGCAAAATCAGAGGAAATATCGTTAAGCTTTTCATCTCCTTGGCCATTTTTCAAGCAAAATCTGATGAGAAAGCCCGAAAGTCTTCACTTCATCAACCATTTTTCAGGCAAATTCTGATGAGAGAGCACTGAGCTCTTTACCTCTTTGATCATTTTTTCAAGAAAATTCTAATGAGAGAACACCAAGCTCTTTACCTCCTCGATCATTTTTCAAGCAAAATCTGAGGAGAGAACCCCAAGCTCTTCACCTCCTCAACCACTTTCCCAACCAAGATATTGCAAATTCATCCTCGAAAGAGGCATATAAACAAAACTACTTTCTCAAGCAAACTAAGTTCACTCAAGAAAGTATGAGGCATATGATGAGGGGTAATTTTTCTCATCCAATCAGACTTACAACATGTGTCACCCTGGGATGGACCCACCAACTAGAAAATCTAGCAAATAAATCTCTTACATGTCTATGAGGACTAATTTCATTCCAGCCTATGGAAACCCTAATTCTATTAGAACACTTTAGCCTGTGGGAGTCCTAATTCTACTATAACACTCAACTTTAATTACTTTCTTAAATAAATTCTACCTTTAAACATTATATAAATGGGCTCTCATTATCACAGGTACACATGCAGAATTCACTATCAAATTCTTTAGCCCTTTTGTTCATTGTTTTTCTAATCCTTTAGTTTACTAACTTAAGCATCGGAGAGTTCCCCTAGAGGCACAACCTCTCTGGTCCTTTGGCGAACACTTAGGGTTTCTTTTCTCTTTGTGTAGGTACCCCCTCATGCCTGGTTGTTCGCCTGGTAGATTTTCGACATCAATAGTAGTAATAATAGAAGTGAAGGCCTGGCCTTGTTTTGAAAAGAGTTGAGTAACATCAGTCTTATCAGTTATTGATGGTCTCATATCGATGTGCAAATGAAGGGAAATAAAGCAATTAGTGATTGACGTTTAACTAGATTTTATGGAGCACCTGAGATGCAGCGAAGGAAAAGGTCATGGGAGTTGTTAAAACACCTTAGTATGAAATCAAATCAGCCTTGGTTGTGTTTTTGTGACTTCAACGAAATTTTGAGCTTATTGAAAGCAGCATAACCATAGAAAATATGCAAGCTGAAGAGGATCAAAAATAGGAAATTAATAAACTCCTTGAGAGGGAGGATGTAATATGGAAACAATGGTCTAGAGTAGAGTTGTTAGGAGATTGAGATAAAAATACAAGGTTTTCAGTACAACTGCAGAAAATATGCAAGCCAAAAATGAGCTAAAGTGGGAAATTAATAAACTTCTTGAGAGGGAGGAGGTAATATGGAAACAAAGGCCTAAAGTGGAGTGGTTAGGAGAGAGAGTTAAGAATACAAGGTTTTTTTATGTAAGGACTTTGAGTAGGAAGAAAAGAACAAGGTTGTGGCACTGAAAAAAGAGACAATAGTATAGAAGAATGATGAAATAGTTGAGGTGGCAATAGGATATTTTGAAAAGTTGTTCACTTCCTCAAACCCTTCAAATATAGATGAAACCTTTAGAGGCATAGACATGCGTTCACTGATAATATGAATGAATTTTTCTTAAGGAATTCCAAGAGGATGAGGTGGAGACGATAATCAAACAAATACACTCTACCAAAGCTATAGGACATGATAATATGTCAACATTTTTTTCCAAAATTTTTGGCATATTATTGGTTATGATATTACGTTTTATTATCTTTCCTAAATTTTTTCCAAAAGTTTTGACATGTTATTGGTTATGTTATTACATTTTCTTATCTTTCCATTCTTAATCATGGCCATTAATTTTCTAGACAAAATAAAATTCACCTATATTGTTCTCATTCACAGGATAATAAATCCTGAATGTGTGGCCCATTTTAGACCCATCGGCCTTTGGAACATTCTTTATAAGATAGTTTCTAAGGTCCTTATAAATAGACTAAAACGTCTTCTTCCCAATATTATTTCTAAACATCATGGAGCCTTTGTGGCTGGTAGAAAAATCACATATAATATTTTGATTGCATATGAGTTAATTAATTCCTTGAAAATAGGAGAGAGAGAGAGAGAGCAATTTGTTTTTATTCCTTAAAACTTGATATGAGTAAGACATATCAAAGAGTGGAATGGAAATATTTGGAAGTTATAACATTAAAAATGGGTTTTGTACCGCCCTATACAACCCTCTTGTTGATAAGTAAATGGGCTCTCTCAAGGAGAGCATTTCTAGGTTGACGTGCATTTTCCATATTTTGGATTTATTGTCATCCAAGCATAGAGCAAGGATAAAAGGTGAGGAGTCTTCATTTGATCTTAAAGGGAGCCAAATCCGTTTTCATCGGTCTAAAATGTGAGTAGGCAAGGAGATTCAAGTATGAGAGAAGGATGATTTAGAGTTCCCTCTCTCGTCTTAGTCGAATCCTAACTCTTTTATGTTCCTGGACAAATATTTAAGATTTAATTTGAATTATCCTACCATACACTAGCATTCAATACATACACTAACAGTTTATATCAAACAAAAATGTAATGTAACAAGCATCATAACCAAATAGGAAGTTGTATGCTTGAGAGATTACCGACCCAATAGTTATTTGTTGGAAAACCTTGTCCTCTTAAGGACAAGTGAGCTTAACCCAATTAGTTTCTTTTCAAGCAATAATTAACAAATTAAATTTAATCATGAACAAAAACACTAAAATAAATTAAAAATAGTGTGATAAATTAAAATGAATATAAACATGGTTAAAAGATTTTTTAACATGTTATAAGATGTAATTAACTAAAGAGAATCAATAGAAAAAAAGTTTTTTTTCCTGGGTCGGTAAGTCCAAGAAATGGGTTGATTGGCCTAGACAGCAGGTCAATCGGGTCTAAAGGTGGACCAATCAGCCTTGAGAGGTTCATGTGCATAAATTCTAAACAGATACACACAGTGTTTTACTAGGCTATAAAATATAACTTAAAGCTATGCTTTCATGATAATTTAATTCAAAAATCTTTTTATTTTAGTGATAACCTTAATTAAACATAAATTGCATGACATTTAGATTTATCTTTAATAAATTAGAAGTCCAAGTTAACTGAAATATTGAATTAATACAAGATTATTCCTCTTTAGCATCACTCAAGTAACTTTTTTCTCATTCCAAAGTCATGGAAAAACAATTATAATTAGAAGATGAAATAAAGAAATAAAAACTACCAACCTTTTATACCGCTTAGGATAATCTACGTGTGATAGCAGTGCAGTCCTCAAAGATCCAATATCCTTCTCCAAATCGAGTGAACTTGAGAACTTCAACTTGTTTTTAAGATGATAAATTACAAAATAAAATGTGCCAAAGTGTGCAAGATTTGCAAATATAATTTGCCTATAATTTTAGCTAAAGATGGGTGAAGAAAGGGTATACGAAATAGTGGTGAAATGGGGTATTTCTAGGATTGAATGGGAGATAAAAAAATAATTGGGATTAATGGTGGTTAAATGAGTTGATAGAGCTGTTACAAAATAAATTTCATAATTGTTTTATCTAACATTGAAACCAGAGTCAGAAGATTGAAGTTGTGTCATAAAGCTACTGACTACTATCTATGTAGTGGCAGTGGGCTGATCAAATTAGTCAATAGGTCTATTGGCTCATTGAATGAGTCAATCATCCCAACTTACCTAGACAAGTTATTTGGTTTGGGTTTTTGGGTTTCGAAGTGAATTTTTGGCTTAGGCACAGGTTTTACTTTTAGTTGGGCTGTTTCTTGGACTTTTAGGCTTTAGGTTGGGTATGTAGTTGGTTCTTCATAAAAAAAAAAGTCCGAGCATTTTCAGACCAAATTCTCATTATTGGGCTTCACACGTGGTCCATTCTAGAATTTAGAATAAAATTTAGTGTCTACACTTGCAAAGAGAGCTTGGACACTATTGAAGGAACCAATTTCTATTTATCATAAGATCCTAAAGAGCAAATATTTCTCTAAGTCATATGTTTTGTAATCTTCTGTTGAGAATGGACCTTTCTTAATGTGGCACAAAAAATGGGGGCAATCCTTACACTTGAAAATCGTATCAATTGGAGGGTTGAAGACAGGGCAAGCAATGGAATTTGGAGGGAGAAATGGTTGCCTATACTATAGGAATTCAAAGTAGTCTCACATGTAATTGTTTTAGCAGTTGATGCAATAATAAGTGTTTCGATTGAACTTTTGACCCCTAACTTGATGTTAATTTTGACAAAACAATTTTTAATTGTTCTAATCAATTTTCTAAGTGTTTAAGCTACTAAAGCGTGTCTCGACACATCTTGGAAGAAGTTTGAAGAACAAGATTAGAAGCTACTAAGTAGTTAATCTTTCTGTAAATCTTATATCAATTATCTAGCTTCAATTATGGCTCAAAATGTGCTCAAAATTTTTACAAAATGTTTTTGAGAAAAACATTTAAACTTGAATTTAATTTTATAAGTCTTTAAAAAATTGAAAAATCTGTTTCAAGGGAATCAGTCGACTTAATGGTTTATACAGTCGACTGAATGAAGGACAAAAAGTCATGCCCTTCTGATTTAGTCGACTAAATAAATCATACAATCGACTGAATGAAGGCAAAATTTTCTATCCAATGACCTAGTCGACTGTATGGATCACTTAGTCGACTGAATGAAAGATAGAGAGTTAGAAAGTTCCAACTATCTAGTCCAATCTACTTAATGTTTCATATAGTTGACTGAATGAAAGCCCTGAAACAAAACTATCTTGACTAGTTCGACTAAACAAGCATCAAGTCGATTAAGTATTCAAAAATAACGGCTATAATTTGAAATGAATGATGCCGTTCAGAGCATTTAGTGTTGCAAACTGCTCCATCTTGTATCTAAACGGTCATATGGAGCCAAGACTATATAAATCCCTTTTTAAATGAGCAAACCTAACTAACAAGAACACTTATTTCATATAGAGCTCATTCATTACTCAATCAAAAATTCTCTTGAGCTATCTTTAAAGATTTATTCTTGAAAGAGAGATATTCTTCATCTTGTAAAGCATTTATTGCAATCTTTCTTGTACCTTATTCAATCTTAAATTTCAATCATTTTAAAGGAAAGAGTTGGTGTAACTCTTAGAAATATTTAAGTGTTAAACACTTTTTTGTGCACTTATTTTGGAAGAGATCAGTGTAAAGCTTTGGGCAACATATCTGAAATTATTTTACTATTTTAGTGGATTACTTCAAGGAGTCTCCTTGAAGAGAATGGATGTAGGGTCAGAAAGATTCCAATATTGCCAAACCATTATAAACAATATTTGCAATCTCTCATCCTTACTCTTTTAATTTCAGTAATATATCTATTGTTGTTCATGCTTGATTTCTTAAGTGTTTAAAACTTGTTTGTTGTGTGCAAAAAGTTTTTAAAACCCAATTCGCCCCCTTCTTGGGTTGCACTTTAGTTTACAATTAGTATCAGAGCTTAGCTCTCATTAATAGGCTTAAAATTCTTGAGTAAATCATAGAGCTAATAATAGTTATACTGAAGGTCACTCTTACACTAGGCCTCCTTTGTTTAATGGAACAAATTATAATTATTGAAAAAATAAAATAATTTTTTTTGTAGAATTTCAATATTATAATTTGTAGAAAATCATTGAAAAAGGACTTAGGATTCCTGTAAAGAGAGTCACAGTTGGTGAAAAAGTAGCTACATTGCCTAAACTTAAATATGAATTTGATGATGATGATTATAGAATGATGTCTTTAAATAGTAGAGCTACTAGTATTCTTCATTGTGCTTTATACACAAATGAATACAACAAAATTTCAGCATATGATTTGGCAAAACAAATATGGGATAAACTTTAAGTTACATATGAAGGCACTAGTGAAGTAAAGAAATCAAAAATCTATATGCTAGTGTCTGAATATGAAGGTTTTAAAATGTCCCATACCGAAACCATTTCTGAAATGTATTCTAGATTCACTAATGTTATTAATGGCTTAAGGCTTCTAGGTAGGAACATGAGTTGACAAGGAAGATTCTTAGATCTTTACCACTAAACTAGGAATCTAAAAAAACAACCATTGTGAAAGCCAAAGAGCTCGACAAGTTTGATGTTAAAATGCTTCTTGGCTCATTATTAACTCACGAGATGGAAGTAGTAAATGTTCGAGTTGTTGATGATGAGTCAAAGAAGAAGAAGGTCATTGCCCTCACTACTACCATAAGTAAGAAGGTAGAAGAAGAAGAAAATGAAAGTAGTGAAGAAGATAAAGAAATGACTCTCATCACAAAGAGTTTTCAAAGGTTCTTGAAAAAAAACAAGAAGCCTTACATAAAGTACAAACATAACCAAAAACTATCATATTGTGTGCTTTGGTTGCAAGAAACCCTGGCACATCAAGGAGGATTATCCTACAACAAAGAAAACTTACAAGAACTTTAAGAAGAAAGTTGTTGGAAATCACCTTGACAAGATGCCCATGTGGTGATCTTCCAAACACCCAAGTCTAGAATGACTTGTAAAGATTTGGAATCAGAAACAGAAACAGAAATCAAAGAAAGAAAGAAGACCAGCGATTTTTTATTGAGGTTCGGCAATAGTCTACATCCCCATGAGTTCCTCTGAACTCTCTGCACTAAATCAATGGTTCTTTACAACACAGCAACTCTCTCCAAGAAACCTCAAGTTCTTGAAGAAACCAAGATGAGAAGAAAGAAAGTGATAGGACTATTACAAAAGCTCTCTACCCACAATCTATGCTACTTCTCTCTTTACAACCAGCCTCTCTACAATGAGTCTCTCCTGTGTTTAGTGTCTTTCCACTCTCACACACCACTCATTCACATCACATGTCTCACAAGTTATATCACATTGTTGTTGAGAACGAAGCTAGGTGACCTTTTATATAGTGCACCAACTTCTTGATCAATCTTGAGTGTCATTCTCCACCCTTAGATCTTTATGACCAATCAACCATAGCCCTCCATCAATCCTAGTGATGCTGTGTGTTTTAACCTTGCACCCACGCACTTAACAAGAGGCTGAATCAAGTTGAATATGTGTGCCTCAGTGTGCCTAGCGCCTAGGCACTGAACAGGGCATGCTGCGGCGCTAGGCAAAACACCACTTTCTAGGCGCCGCGGCTTTGGTGAGGGAGAGGTGCAGCGCTGACCTTCCTCCAACACCTCCCTTGCTGGGTGCCATAGCCTAGGAGGAGGAAAGCTGCAGTGCACACTGAAGCTAGACACCTCACAGCTGTGCACACTTCTTTGTCTTGCTGAATAGAGGTGTGCGCACACACCCAAAGTGATATGCACACTTGTGTGCACTCCTTTAACATACTGAAATTCATTCTTCCATCTCTTGTTTAAACCTTAAACCATGTTTAAACCTTAGAAAAATATCAACAATCTCTATCTTTTTTTAAGTGTTTAAACCCGAACCATTGTTCAGAGAACTTTAGGATCCAAACTCATCTTGAGTCATCATTCAACCGACTCCGTTCCTAAGAAGTCCAAGACAATGATTGGACCTTCTTAAAGGTACAACTTTGGTACCTAAATCTGCAGGACTTTCCTCTTTGGCTACCTTATCCATGTGCTTTGTCCTCCAATGGAACACCGGATTCCTCCACAAGTGCCACACACTTTGGTTAACCGAATACACCACCACCTTCTCTTTTAAGACCATCCACTCGTCCAACAACCCTTTGCACCACATAGCCTCCTTTATGGCTTCCATAGCCACTATATACTCAGCCTCGGTTGTTAAGAGTGCTACCACTGGCTGTCACTGAGCCTTCAAATACCTCAACAACCACTTCATCCCAAGCCAATGCTTCTTTTCAGGATTACTCACAAATCTCCTGAGAACACCCATTGCCCAAGAAATGTCGGGTCTAGTGCTCACCATCATGCATATGATTGGTCCGTCTGCACTACAGTAAAGGACCTTATCCATTTCCTTCTTCTCCTTATCCATTCCAGGGCATTGTTCACCGGAGAACTTGAAATGACCAGCAAGGGGAATATTCACTGGTTCTCTTTTTCCGAATTCTTCTCATCTCAAGGATATTTTGTGTAAGGCTAAGATCCTTCCTCTTGAACTCCTCACTGAGTTGAGATGTAAACCTTTTCATCTTCTTCTTGCTGTTTTGAACCAACAGCATATCAACGACATAGATGAGGATACCCACCATTTTCTCCACCTTGTGTCCAGGTAAGAAAGTTTATGTGAAGCTTATGTCTTTTCTTCTTGTGAACCCATTCGCCACCAGCCTAGCCCTGTTCAAGACTTCATCTCTTAGAGGGTACCCTTATTTGATCTTGTAAATCCACTTACAATCCACAAATTTTTGATTTCCCGGAATGTGCACCAATTCCCAGAAGTTGTTCTTCCTCAAAGAATCCATTTTTTTCCTCCATAGCTAGCTTCCATCTTGGTGAATCCTTACATCCCATGGCATCAATGTAAGTCTCTGGTTCAACCTCTCCTTCTATCCAAGGAGCTGCTACATTAGCATCCACAAACCCATATCTCAAAAGTGGTCTCACCACCCTCCTTTCTCGGTCCCTTGTGAGCTGGTAGTCATTCTGACTTGCTGCATCAACCCCTTCCAGTTTGAGCCTCCTTTTGAGTTTCTTGAACTTGGCCTTCATCAATGGGCTCTACCTAGTCCGAACCTTCTTGCCTTCCTTGCTCTACCTAAACCGAATTCTCTTTGATGCAATGCTTCACAAATTTCGGATTGGTTTGCTCACTAGCCCCTGCAGGGTTAGTTTTCTCCAAGTAAGGAAATAACAATTCATTCAAAAAGATATCCCTATTTATTATGAGTCTCAATCCTTTTTATTCTAAGGACCACAACCTATACCCCTTAGCTCTTTCCCCATATCCTAGAAACACATACTTTCTAGATCCTGGGCTAAGCTTATCATCCTTTTGATGTGCAAACGCAGCACACCCAAAAGTCCTAAGGTTGTTCAACTCAGGGGGTTTACCACTCCACATCTCTTTGGGAGTCTTATGGTACACAACCTTAGAGGGTGATCTATTAACCAAATATGCAGCAGTAGACACCGCTTCCCCCCAAAAACATTCGAGTAATCCAAATTCATCTAACATGCACCTAACCTTTTCCATAAGGGTCTTATTCATCCACTCAGCAACTCCATTTTGCTGAGGAGTTTCCACAACCGTCCTATGTCTTAGAATCCCATTTAACCTATAGAATTGATCAAGTTCTTGGTTAAAATTTTCTAAGCCATTATTGGTTCTTATCTCCTTTAACTACCCTGCCCATTTGAGTCTCTAGCAGACCTTTCCACACCACTAATTTATTCAAAGCATTTGATTTATTTGTAACCAAATAAACCCAAACCTTTCTTGAATAATTATCAATTAAAAATAGAAAGTAAATGTTACCTCCTTGTGTTGGTGTCCTTGCTAGTCCCCAAAGGTCTGCATGAATGTAGTCAAGAATGCCCTTAGACATGTGCACTCCGGTGTTGAAGCTGACCCAGTGTTGCTTCTCAAGAACACAATGCTCGCAGAAATCAAGTTCCTCTATTTTGTTTCCACCAAGTAGGTCATCATTGCTGAGAACTTGCAGGCCCTCTTCGCTCATATGTACCAAGAAAGTGTGCCAAAGGGCTGCCTCATCCATCTCAGCCATCAAGCTTACTGCTTAATCCTTGATCTCCATGTATTCAATCATCTCATAGAGTCCATCCTTCATTGCTGCTTTGATCTCTACCAAAGATCCCTTGGCTACCTTGATCTTTCCTCCCTCTATCTTGCATATGTATCCTATGGAATCCAGCTACCCCAATGAGATCAAATTCCTCCTCAAATCCGAGAGATACCTCACATTCTCCAGCAGCCTTGTCATTCCATCAAACATCCTCACATGGATGTCTCCCGTGCCCCTCACTTAGTAAGAAATATCATTCCCCAAGAAAACTTGTTCATCATTGGTTTCCTTGAAATTCTTGAACCAATCCCGGTGAGGGCACATATGATGAGTGCACCCGGAATCCAAGATCCATTTCCTGCTACCTTCTTGCCCCTTGCTCACACTTGAGCACACAGCAAGAACATCACCATCTTGCTATTCTGTATTGGCAACCGAAGCCTCTCCATTCTTGGTATGGCTTCCTCCTCTATCCCTCTTCTTCTCCTTGCAATCTTTCTTGACATGACCCTCTTTATGGCAGTAAAAACATCTCTCATAGCTTTTTCCTCTACCTCTGTCTCGATAGTAGCCATGCATGTTGCTGTGCACTCTCCCATGGCTCTCTCCTCAACCTCTGTCCCGGTAGTAGCTATGTATGTTGCCATACTGAGTTGTTGTCCTTCTTTTAAAGAACAGCCCTTTACCACTTGATGCACTCCTTATCTTGGCATCAAGATTATCTTGCAACTCTTTATTAGGATCAAATTTAAAAGCAAAGATTCGTTTACGAAGAAATCTCTTATCCGGGAGAGTCTTGGCAAGAAACAACTCATCTAGTTTCTTCCATATTGCAACTGGATCTTTTGAGTCTTCGTACTCCCTTGTGACATTATCTGATATGTGCAAGAAGATGGTGTTGTATGCCATCTTCTTCATTTCATTCCACTGGTCCTCCGTGGCACTTGCTGGAAAAGCATCATCTTTTCCAAGTGCCAAGTCCACTTTCTGTTGCATTAGAACCGCCTTGATCTTCCGCTTCCAAAGAGCAAAGTCTCATTTTCCATCAAACTTCTCAATACTAAAATTTGAACCCATCTTACGGAGATGATCCCAGATTTGTGCAGCATCCACAAATGCTTTCTAACTTCTTCTAAACCTCAAGAACATAGATCGAAGATTGATCTCAATACCGTTCTTGAATCAACATCAAGAACACGATCAGATCTTGATCATTACTTCGTTCTTGAATCACTCTCAAGAACACGATCAGATATTGATCTTAACTCTGTTCTTGATTCACCTCAAGAACATGATCAGATATAGATCTTAACTCCGTTTTTGAATCACCCAAGAAGTTGATCTTTGATTCTTGGAGTCTTGACTCCGTCACCTTCTTGTTCTTGCTCCGATACCCTCTCACCAAAGCTCTGATACCACTGTTGAAAATCACCTTGACAAGATGCCCAGGTGGTGATCTTCCAAACACCCAAGTCTAGAAAGACTTGTAAAGATTTGGAATCGAAAACAGGAACAAAAATCAAAGAAAGAAAGAAGACAAGCGATTTGTTATCGAGGTTTGGTAATAGTCTACGTCCCCGTGAGTTCCTCTGAACTCTCTGCACTAAATCAATGGTTCTTTACAACACAACAACTCTCTCCAAGAAACCTCAAGTTCTTGAAGAAACCAAGATGAGATGAAAGAAAGTGATAGGACTATTACAAAAGCTCTCTACCCACAATCTATGCTACTTCTCTCTTTACCACCAGCCTCTCTACAATGAGTCTCTTTTGTGTTTAGTGTCTTTGCACTCTCACACACCACTCATTCACATCACATGTCTCATAAGTTATATCACATTGTTGTTGAGAATGAAGCTAGGTGACCCTTTATATAGTGCACCAACTTCTTGATCAATCTTGAGTGTCATTCTTCACCCTTAAATCTTGATGACCAATCAACCATGGCCCTCCATCAATCCTAAATGATGTTGTGCATTTTAACCTTGCATTCACTCACTTAATAAGAGGCTGAATCAATTTGAATATGTGTGCCTCAGTGTGCCTAGCGCCTAGGCACTGAACAGGGCATGCTGTGGCGCTAGGCAAAACACCATTTTCACCACTTTTTGGGCGCCGCAGCTTTGGTGAGGGAGAGGTGCGATGCTAGCCTTCCTCCAGCACCTCCCTTACTGGGTGCCTCGGCCTGGGAGGAGGAGGGCTACAACGCACACTGAAGCTAGACCCCTCACAGCTGTACGCACTTCTTTGTCTTGCTGAATAGAGGTGTGCACACACACCCAAAGTGATGCGCACACTTGTGTGCACTCTTTTAACATGCTAAAATTCATTCTTCCATCTCTTGTTTAAACCTTAAACCATGTTTAAATCTTAGACAAATATCAACAAAATCCTTGGTTGTTACCACTTGGAGTGATGATGATGAGGACATCTCGAAAAGTGAGATTGACTACGAAGAGATTGTCAATCTTTGCTTGATGGAAATTAATGATGATGAAGATGAGGTAACTAATTCTACCCCTAGCAATGATAATGAAAATAGCAATGATGAATTAATTGATGCTATAAATAACTGCAAGAGGAATTAAAGAAATTTGATTCTAGAAATCTTGCTCTCAAAAAGGAATTTTCATCTCTCTCTAAAGAGATGGAAATTCCAAAGGAACAAAAAGAAAAACTTTTTTTAGAACTTAACAACTCATCACAAAAACATTTGATGAATGAAAATGTTGATTTGAAAAAGGAAAGTGATTGAGTTGAGTAACACTATATCTAGACTTATAAGTGGAAAAGAAAAGTTAGATGAAGTATTAGCTTGTCAAAGAATGAGTGGAGAAAAATCCGATTTGGATTATTCTGCATTAGGTAAGAAAAAATAAAATGAAACTATCTTTGTGAAAGCAACATATGTTGATGAACCCTCTACCTTTAAGGGTCCTAGTAATGTTAACAATGTACCTTTGACAAATGCTAAGAAGCTTAAGAATTCAAATGTCAATTCCTATGGTAGAAATTCACATGCTAATACTAGGAATATACAACCAAGAAATACCTATGCTCATTCTAGAAATGCAAATGCTAGGTATGATCATTCAAGAAATTCATATGCTAGGAATGCATATCCTAAAAGTAACTATCATTCATATCCTAGAAACAACATGTATGCTCATAACTCTTATAATGCAAGAAGCATGTACTCTAAGAATGCTAGATATTCTTATCCAAGAAATGATAGATTTGCATATTTTAGACATCCTATAAATTATTATGATTATCATTCTAGGATCATGCATAATCCACAACACTATGATTATGGAGCACATTATAGAACTACGAAAGTATGGGCTCCAAAAGGATTTGTATTTTCAAGGATTAATTCGAAAGGACCCAAGAAATTTTGATTACCTAAAAGCTCCATTGTGCATCTCTGTGTGATGTAGATATGTCTCCACACAAAGATTAAAAGCAAGCATTGGTACCTTTATAGTGTATGCTTAAAGCACATAACTGGTGATCAAAGTCTCTTTATGGAGTTGACAGTAAAGGATGAAGGACATGTCACCATTAGAGATGACACCAAGATGAAGATCATTGGACATAGTAAAGTTGGTAAAAATACTTCAACCCTTGATCATGTTTTACTTGTGCAAGGCCTTAAGCGTAATTTGCTTAGCATTAGTCAATTATGTGATAAAGGCAATAAAGTCATTTGTGAATCCTCTCATTGTCTTATAATAGATATAAAGAGTAACAAGATCAAGTTTGTTGGCCAAAGGCACAAAAATATCTATTTCGTTGATCTCAAAACTTCCTTCGAAAAATGAAAAATGTTTTTCAGCTTTTAGTGAAAACTCATGGTTATGCCATAGAAGGCTTGGCCATGTGAACATGGATTTGATTAAAAAAAAATTCTAATTTGAATCCTCTCATTGTCTTATAATTGATATAAAGAGTAACAAGAACAAATTTGTTGGCCAAAGGCACAAAAATGTCTATTTTGTTGATCTCAAAACTTTACCTTCGAAAAATGAAGAATGTTTTTCAGCTTTTAGTGAAAACTCGTAGTTATGCCATAGAAGGCTTGACCATGTGAACATTGATTTGATTAAAAAAAATTCTAAAAAAGATTTAGTTATTGGTCTTCCCAAAATCAAATTTGAAAAAGACAAAGTTTATTATGCTTGTCAAATAGGAAAACAAACAAGAATTTCTTTAAAATCCAAAATATGGTTTCAACTTCTAGACCTTTAGAGCTTTTTGATGCGATGAAATTGACACTAGCAAGTGCACTAATCGTTCAAGTAATAAAATGATGAGTAAATATCATTCCCAATGAGGACTGAGCAAATACTACAGAAATTATGATTCGACACTTAATGTTATTTGAGCAAACGAATAATTGTCGGAGAAGAAGTTACTAACAATTAACTAAAAGGGAAAAACAGAACGCAATAGTAAATAACGAAAAATTTGCAATCTTTGGAATGAAGACTCTTATGAACTAACGTGCTAAGGACTCGACTTCACCTAAACCATAATTGACAAGAGCTTTGAATGGACAAGTTTCGTTTAATATGTTTTTCAAGATGGTAGAATCCCCAATAAATTGGTTATCCATATTCCAGGTCTAACCACAATCTTAAGAATCATTAACTTCGAATATCCATATTCCAGGTCTATTCTAGATTAATTCAAATTAAGAAGCATTAAGTGTTTTTGGATTCCTTTCAGTTAAATCTCCCTATTCGGTTACGATTTAAGCGGACCACATGAACTTCCTAGGATCCCTATTCGGTTACTCCTATTTCATTCATGACATGTTTTACCTTGGCCTTTGCATAGATAACAATCCAATATCATATTTATTAGTTCAATCATTCATAAAAACATGGCTTCTCTATTCGACACATCATCATGCCCCAAGAAGGAATCAAAATAATAAAAAGCATTAAGAACAATAAAACACACTCTTTGAAAAACACATTAAATTCCACTTGTCCAAACAACAACTCAAGATAAAGGTTTAGGATCCATCTATCCTTTTAACACAAAAATATCTACTCCATAATCATGTTCAAACAACCCATGTTCATATTATAAAACATCAACATAGATAGAATAAAAGAATACAAAACTGGAGAAGAATGATTAAAAGCTTGATGCGTATCCTCCCGGAGTGTCTCCAAGCCTCCTTTCGTGTCTCCTCTCCTCCAAATTTTGTTTTCTTTCTTTTCTTTTCTGCCCCTTTTTCAAATTCCCTTCTTTTTCAGCTAGAGTTTCAATTTATAACATTCAAAATTCGCGGGCTGGCGCTGCAGCGCCAAGACATAAAGAAACCCTAATTCTGGCGCTGCAGCTCCAACTTTCTGGAGCTGTAGCGCCAAATTTCTATCCAAATCCTTCTTTGTGTAAGCTACCAGCGCTGCAGCGCCAACATCCTGGCACTACAACCTTGAGTTTCTGTCCTCTCTGTGCATTTTGGTGCTGTGAGGTGCGGCTGATGCTGAACCAGGAGGTATGACCTCTATCCGCTAAAATCGCCATAACATTCTCTAGAAAAATGATTTTAATGAACCGTAATATCCTCCAGAAAGTAGACTTCCAGATATTTCTGAGCATATATGGCTCACTTCCTAGTTCTTCCTACATCAATACAGTTTAATTTGTAAAGATGGTTGATTTGTATGGCAACTCCAACAACTTAGTGAAAACTCCTTTCTTAGTATCTCTTCATCTTGGCTCTTCCACGACCATTCTTTTGCTTGAGGGTTCAATGGAGCTTCGTGTTTAAAATGATGATAGCTCTTCCATCTCTTTTAAATCAAGATACTTGAAAAATGCACCGAAATAAGTTAATGCTCCAAAAATACCACTTTAGAGTTGTTAATGAATAAAAATGCAATTAAGACCTAAATCAACCCTAAAGTGCTAACAAATAAGTACGATTATAATGCATTTTATGGATCTTATCATAGAGTTATCACACCCCCAAACTTACATTTTTGCTAGTCCTCGAGCAAACTAGAACAAAATTCTATGCACACACATCCTAAGAGTGCGAGATGGTTTGATTAGATTTGATATAGCATGCCTCAAAGATTGCATAAAAATTATAACGCATGAAAAACTTTCCAAATGCTGCCAATGTCTAGAATTTCAAATTTATTGCTAGCCTTATCTTACATCAAATTCTTTAAACGTGTGTGTGTGCAACACCATTATAAACTTAATCGTCTCGCCACTCTGATCGGTTTATGCAAGCAAGTAGGATAATGCCATTCTTTCAAAGTCCATAAGCTTACTTTTCACACCACTCTCCACTAATGTAGGCCATGACAATACCCAAGATCACCAGGACTTTATTCAGCTTATAACTTTGGCTAAGGTTAAGGTATGGTGAAAGATTGATTTGAGGTTCACATCACCTTAAGCACATCAACCAATAAATATTTTATTTCAAACTTTCCCTCAGTTATCATGGAATACTTCCAATACTTTTGCTCTTGTCACATTTTCTTCTTCTTCTTTTCTTTTTTTTTTTTTTTGTATGCTTGTACTATAGTAGCACTAGTATTTGTTTCCGTGTGCATTACTGAAACTATAGCATAGCATGTACATGACGATCAAACACAGCTTTGCCAGCTGCCTGTGATAGGCAGAATACAACTTTATCAAATAGTTCATGTGGTAAACCTTTTTGACTTCGATCTTTTCCTTGGTCTCTCTCGATGGGAAATATGTAACACATATCATAGCCAAAGGAAAGCCGCTTCCTCTTGCTCAATCCTCTGTCACCACTTAAGAGAATAGTCCATTTATTAATCAATGTGCTTATAGGTGAAAGGTGGAGATAAATTTTTTTTTTTATATATATTTGAAAGGGAAATAGGTTATATGATTGGGTGACAAAACAATATTTATCCAAGCTCAAAAGGGGAATACTAAGGATAGTCATATATCAAGGGTTGGCTAAAATGGCTCAAACTTTCCAAACATGGCCTGGATCCTTTCTTTGGTACTGTACTACCTAGGATTTCGCCTCGAGTGGTCTTCAAACAAGTTCTAGAGTCCAAGAGATCACAAGACTACACTGCTCACATAAACGCTCTCCGAAACAGCAAGACAACAAAGTGCTTAGGTGTAAGTGCTCATTGAGTTCAAAGAGTTCGATGTAAAATAAATCCAAACAACAAATTCAAGCACACAGACAAACACAACATTTTTCAAATTTTCAATGGCTATAATCAAGTCAATCTATTTCTCATCATTGGCAAAAACAAAATCAAACAACAGAAAGCACTCAGAAAACACAAATAGAAAAATAACTAGAAACATAAGCAGTGCACACATTCAGATAAAGTTCCCACCCCCAAACTTAAATAATACATTGTCCGCAATGTATAAAATTTGAATTATAACGTAAGAGAAGAGAACTCCCCTGATTAATCGGAGGTCGAATCAATCGTCTTTGTCAATGTCCTCATCCTCATGATCACTGCTATGATCGGGATATGGTGGTAATGGAGAGGGAGAGCAGCTGGGAATTAAATTTTAGAGTGCCCTAACTGTGGAAGGGTTGTGCATTTAAATGTCAGCTTGCGGCCTGTCTAGATTATTGGTTTTGAACGATCAGGTCCTGGCGCTGCAGCGCTAAGTTTGTGAGGCTGTAGCACTGGATTTCTGGGTTGATGCGTGAAATTGAAGGCCTTGGCACTGCAGCTCCAATTTTCTGGCGCTGCAGCGCTGAATTTCTATCATGGTTCCACGTAGAGCTGAAAAATAAATCAAAAATACACATCGTAAGGCCATGAAAATTGAAAAACAAATAAATTAAGCAACAAAAAAAAATTGAAACACCCCAAATAATTTCAAAAAGCAAGAAAAAAAAATTAAAAAGTAAGACCCAAAATGGTAGTTCTAATTTATAGTCTTTAGCTTGACTTTCTATTTTATGGCTCTTGGAGAACGGTGGTGGACGATTTAGGGTCAAAAGTCCCCATAATGTAGTGCTTCAATCTGTGCCCATTAATCTTGAATGTCTTCTTGTTTTTCTCGTGTCGAACCTCAACGACACCAAAAGGTGAGACACTTATCATGGTATACGGTCCAGTCCACCGAGATTTCAGCTTTCCCGGAAATATGTGCCTTCTTAGGATTTCCAGCAACCGTTCTTCCATTTTACCTTTCAACGAAGAAGATATTATCACAGGGAAAATATTTTTCTCTAAATAAGCATATTTTAAATGAGCAAGTAAAGTTTTCAATTCAATTATTATTATTTGTTCTTCTGGCACTTCTTTTCCCATTTCAGACTCCAAGTTCCTTGCTTCTTCTTCGATGATGAGTTTTTCAGTGGTATTAGTTCCCGTTTCCATGATGCATCCCTCCAAAGTATCTTCATTTAATGTTTTCTCCTGAAACTCCTCAATGAGGTTATCAACAATATCCACTTGAAAACAAGAAGAAGTAGAAAAACCAAAAGGGTATTTCATAATTTTATACATATCAAAAACTACTTGCTCATCATTGACTCTTAAAGTCAATTTCCCTTGTTGTACATCAATTAGGGCTCTCTCTGTAGCAAGGAATGGACATCCAAGTATAAGAGGTACCTCACGATCCTCTTCCATGTCGAGAACAATGAAGTCTACAGGGAATATAAATTTATCAACCTTTACCAGTTGATGAGTCTAAAATATTGCATATTTTAGACCCTTAACTTATATTTGTTATGCTCTTAGTTAGTATTATTTTACTCTATTTTACGTTTTTCTTGTGTTTTGTGTGTTTTTACAGCTTTGTGGAGAAAGTGCAGCATTTCAGGTTGATTTGAAGCTTCTGGAGACATTGCGCTCGATCGCAACAGACATGCGATCGAGCGCACCAGCGCTCGAGCGCACCTACCTTTGAACGAGCGCAAGGTCAACATCCCACATCGAAATATTTGAAGATCAGTGCATCTGCGATCGATCGCAGCAGACATGCGATCGAGCGCACATGAGATCGTGCGCACAAGACATGCGATCGATCGTACCTGCGATCGATCGCACCACACTGCGATCGAGCGCACACGGGCCTGTATCCCACATCGTTTCTGCAACCTGTTTTACTCCGGGTCTTCCCCTATATAAACACCATTTGGCTTCATAATCCAATGTACAATTCCTAAGCCACTTTGGTGTTTACCGGTGGACTTCCGCCAGCATTCTGGTGGATCCCGAAGGCATTGCTACCACGAGGGGAAGCGCCGCCCGTCAGCGAGTGGAATTTCTCTCATGTAAAGTTGTTTATTTATTTATTTATATTCAGTTGTTTTAGTTTAAATGTTTAATACTTGTTATTATAGTTTTATAATTATGAGTGGCTAGACTCTTCAGCTAAGGTTGAAGATGAAGCCCCGCCGTTGTTTGGCGTAGTAGTTCAGATTTGCTTGTACAAATCTGACAATTTTTAGTATAAATGTTCTGTCAATTATTTGAGTTAATCTTATAATTGATTGAGTTTAAATTGTCTGTTGGATTTTCTTTGTGTTTCATCTGATGGATACATTGAATGCTTTTCGATTAAATTGGATTCCCTTTGTGATTTGTTAAGAGCGGATACATCGGGTGCTTTTGGTTTAGTTGGGATATTCTTTGTTTTTTGTCTTATAGTTGGATTCATTGAATGTTTTGATAGGCTATATTTTTAGAACATGTATGCTTAACTTCGGTGGGGTGGATTCGGAAACCTTAGTGCTTTTTATTATTAGTTTTAAAATCAATTTAATTTAGTTTTAATTTATTTTACAAATTATCATTCAAAATTCGGAACTAGGTTAAGATAGAGTTAGTTTAGATTAAAAATTATATTTTCACAACGCAATTCCCTGTGGATTCGACCTCGCACTTGCACACGCTATACTGCAAACGACTCGTGCGCTTGCGAGTAAATTAAAACTCACAACAAGTTTTTGGCGCCGCTGCCGGGGAATTGTTTGGTTTGTGAAAATTTTTGGTCTAAAATGATTTTATTTTTCTACTAGTTAATTTATTTAATTAAAAAAAAAAAAAAAAAATCATGTGGATGAATCCAGCGCCGGTTTCACAGTCTTTAGAGGACGCCCTCAAGGATTTCATTAAAATGACCGGCCCGTCCCTCAATACTGCCAACACTTTCAATGTTGAAAGTTGTTCCATCTGTGCTAGTCCCATGCATCTAGCACAGAATTGCCCATCAATGCCGGCTTGTGCCGAGTATCCTATGGAACAAATGAATGCTTTCAATGACTGTTGTTGGCAATCAAATGGATCTTGCTCCGAAACATACAATCCAGGGTGGTGGGACCACTCTAATTTTTCATGGGAGCAGAACCAACCAATGAATCAGGGAGGAGCCCCTTACCATGCTCACAATCAATACACTCCCGAATTTCCTCCACCAATTCCAAATTATGGTCACTCAGCTTATCCAGCACCATCACCCGCTTACCAAGCTCCCATTCAAGCGCCAGCATCGGTTTCACAGTCATTGGAGGACGCTCTCAATGATTTCATGAAAACGACTAGCCAATCTATGAGTGAAGTGATGAGTGCAACAATAGAAAACACCCAAGCGATTGCCACACTAGAGAGTCAAATTGATCAAATCGCAAGTTATGTGGGTGAAGGAGAGGAAGGAACGTTCCCCAGTCAAACTGAGCCTAACCCAAAGGAACAGTTTGCGGTGGGAAATTCTCCAATGCATTGGCAGGAACAAGTGCAATCAACTGTCCCATACTTGTCTGGGAGACAAGTGGACAATCAAGTGGAAGAGAACCCTGCTATGCACCAAGGGCAAGAGAGTGGCAACAATGAGAAGAGAGATGCTGAGCCATCTACAGCCACTCGTATTATTAAGGATCTCTCTAGGTCGTTTTTACCTAAAGCACCTTACCCTGAGAGACTACAAGTGCCCAAGAAAGAAGGGAAGTCTGAGGACATTATGGAGGCATGCTTTGCTCAATTTGAAGAGGATTTGGACTTAGACAAGTTACTTGAGCAAGCAAATACTATCGTGGAGTTTGCTCCTCAGAAGAGCAGTGAGACGGAGGAGATTATGGATGAATCACGTATTGAGGACCCCATGGAGGCATGCTTTGCTCAATTTGAAGAGGATTTGGGCTTAGATAATTTGTTTGAGCAAGCTAATGCTACTTTGGAGTCTGCACCTCTAAAGATCAGTGAGACGGAGGAAACCACAACACCTGAACCTCACAAGAAGGAACTTAAGCCTTTACTGGATAATCTTGAGTATAAGTTCCCAGGTCCAGCAGATTCTTTGCCTACAATTATAGCTTTAGATTTGGGTGATGCTCCAGAGGAGAAATTATTGGACATCTTAAGAGAGCATAAGGAAGCTATAGGCTGGACTATTGAGGATGTCAAGGGAATCAACCCCTCGTTGGTAATACACACGATACATATGGAGGAGAATGCCAAGCCATCGAGGGAGACACAAAGAAGGCTCAACCCTGCTTTGCAAGAGGTTGTGAGGGCGGAAGATATTAAGCTGTTAGAGGCAGGGATCATTTATCCCATCTCTGATAGCAAGTGGGTGAGCCAGATTTCAGTCGTGCCCAAACGTGCTGAATTTACGGTAGTAAATAGAGACAACGAGTTGGTTCCAACTCGAGTGCAGTCAAGATGGAGAAAGTGTCTAGACTACCGTAAATTGAATGCTGCCACTAGGCCTGATCATTTTTCATTCCCATTTATTGATCAGATGGTGGAGCACTTAGTTGGGCATGTTTACTAATGTTGGGTCTGGCTGAAGACGTTAAACTTAGCGCTCATGGGAGGCACCCCACAGCTTATCTTTTCTTTTGTTTATTTATTATTTCGCATTTTTATGATTAATGTTTGTTTCCAGTATTTTTTGTTTTCCAGTTTTTATTTTTCAGGGACAATGCGTACTTCAGTTCAAGTTTGGGGGTATGCTATGAGCCATACCAGTCCAGATAGTTCACCATATCTCAGGTCAGCTCTTTCCATATTAGTCACACATTGGGGTCAATGTGTAATTTAAGTTTGGGGGTATGGGAGACACATCACACACTTTGTCCTAATTTGTTGTCTTTTCGTCATAGAGATAAATGCATGCTCATGTTATCGTGAAATTTTAGTTGATCTAAACATTTTCTGTGATGTGATGTCATTGGTGAGCTTAACATTTTGAACACATGATCTGGTGATAAATTTTTATAATTTAGTTACTTACTTTAGGCATTTTGAGAATTCACATGTTTGATCTAATCTCACACGAGCACATTAGCACAAATTATGTGAGGTATGACACGTGATTTTAATGTGTATTTTTCCTTATCTTAACTGAAACTGGATGACTTGTTGGATGAACTCTTGGGCATAGGAAAATAAAAAAAAATAAATAAAAAATAAATAAAAAAAAAAAATTATCAATAAACTTTTCGCTGAGTAACTGGACCTCTTGCCTCAGTAAGCAGTGAGTGTTCACGTCAAAAGGTGAAATTTTGCTTGTTAATATTAAGGTCGGTTTAATTTCGTAGCCTTTTTGACTTGAGTTAGTAAGTCCTTAGGGGTGTCTTTACACCTAATGCCCTAAAACCATCTGGTTTGGGAGTCATTGACTCAACACTCGCTACATGGGTCAATTAGAAAGCTTAAGGGAACTAAACATAGCCGTGCCTTATTAAAAAAAAAAAAAAAAAAAAAAAAAAAAAAGGTGAATAAAATAAAAACTATGCCTTTTTGTTCATTTTTGATGGGAAATTCGGTGAATCTTGAGACATGGAGACCTTACACATTAGAGTTACTTGGAAGCTTCATTTTTATGTACTAATTCACCTTACACTGATTCAAGCTTGTGATGCCTTATCCTGCCTTTTGTAAGTAATTAGATTTTAACATTTCTATTCATTGCGAAGATGGGTTTACCTTTTTAAGCTTGCTTATGAATGAATATCATGGTGATGTGTGCTCCTTAAATTTTTGGATACCATGAGTGATGACTTTATCTTTATGTTCTTTGTTTTTCATTGAGTCTTTTATTTTGTTTTGCTAAGGGACTAGCAAAATATAAGTTTGGGGGTATTTGATGAGTCTAAAATATTGCATATTTTAGACCCTTAACTTATATTTGTTATGCTCTTAGTTAGTATTATTTTACTCTATTTTACGTTTTTCTTGTGTTTTGTGTGTTTTTACAGCTTTGTGGAGAAAGTGCAGCATTTCAGGTTGATTTGAAGCTTCTGGAGACATTGCGCTCGATCGCAACAGACATGCGATCGAGCGCACCAGCGCTCGAGCGCACCTACCTTTGAACGAGCGCAAGGTCAACATCCCACATCGAAATATTTGAAGATCAGTGCATCTGCGATCGATCGCAGCAGACATGCGATCGAGCGCACATGAGATCGTGCGCACAAGACATGCGATCGATCGTACCTGCGATCGATCGCACCACACTGCGATCGAGCGCACACGGGCCTGTATCCCACATCGTTTCTGCAACCTGTTTTACTCCGGGTCTTCCCCTATATAAACACCATTTGGCTTCATAATCCAATGTACAATTCCTAAGCCACTTTGGTGTTTACCGGTGGACTTCCGCCAGCATTCTGGTGGATCCCGAAGGCATTGCTACCACGAGGGGAAGCGCCGCCCGTCAGCGAGTGGAATTTCTCTCATGTAAAGTTGTTTATTTATTTATTTATATTCAGTTGTTTTAGTTTAAATGTTTAATACTTGTTATTATAGTTTTATAATTATGAGTGGCTAGACTCTTCAGCTAAGGTTGAAGATGAAGCCCCGCCGTTGTTTGGCGTAGTAGTTCAGATTTGCTTGTACAAATCTGACAATTTTTAGTATAAATGTTCTGTCAATTATTTGAGTTAATCTTATAATTGATTGAGTTTAAATTGTCTGTTGGATTTTCTTTGTGTTTCATCTGATGGATACATTGAATGCTTTTCGATTAAATTGGATTCCCTTTGTGATTTGTTAAGAGCGGATACATCGGGTGCTTTTGGTTTAGTTGGGATATTCTTTGTTTTTTGTCTTATAGTTGGATTCATTGAATGTTTTGATAGGCTATATTTTTAGAACATGTATGCTTAACTTCGGTGGGGTGGATTCGGAAACCTTAGTGCTTTTTATTATTAGTTTTAAAATCAATTTAATTTAGTTTTAATTTATTTTACAAATTATCATTCAAAATTCGGAACTAGGTTAAGATAGAGTTAGTTTAGATTAAAAATTATATTTTCACAACGCAATTCCCTGTGGATTCGACCTCGCACTTGCACACGCTATACTGCAAACGACTCGTGCGCTTGCGAGTAAATTAAAACTCACAACACCAGTACATCTTCTATAATTCCCTGTGGTCTCTTAATAGATCGATCAGCTAAATGCAATGACACTGTTGTTGTTTTGATTTCTTCTAATCCAAGTTTCCTGAAAATTGAAAGAGGCATAAGATTGATACTTGCACCAAGGTCACATAAAGCTTTATCAAAAAATGAATTTCCTAAAGTGCAAGGTATAGTAAAACTCCCTGGATCTTTCAATTTTGGAGGTAGCTTGTTTTGCAGTATAGCACTGCACTCTTCAGTTAACATCACCGTTCCATGTTCCTCAAGCTTTCGTTTATTAGACAAAATTTCCTTCAAAAATTTAGTGTAACTAGGCATCTGTGATAGAGCCTCAGCAAATGGAATGTTAATATGCAATTTCTTGAAAATCTCTAAAAATTTTGAAAATTGCTTATCTAATTTTTCTTTTATAAATTTCTGAGGATAGGGAAGAGGTGGCATATATTTAGTTTCAGAGTTAAAATCGATCAAACCTTTACCAGTAGACTTCTTTTCTGAAACATGTTCTTCTTGCGTGGTCTCTTCTTTCTCGTCAACTTGCTGAGTAATTTTCTTAGGTTGTGGCTCTTCCAATTGTGTGCCGCTCCTCAGTGTTATGGCCTTGACATCCTCCTTAGGATTCTTTTCTGTGTTGCTCGGGAGAGAACCTTGTGCACGTCCAGAAATTATGTTTGCTAGTTGACTGACTTGAACTTCCAGATTTTTTATGGATGCTT
Organism: Bretschneidera sinensis; assembly: GCA_023935145.1. Classification (NCBI taxonomy): domain Eukaryota; kingdom Viridiplantae; phylum Streptophyta; class Magnoliopsida; order Brassicales; family Akaniaceae; genus Bretschneidera; species Bretschneidera sinensis. The sequence goes on along the minus strand of CM043705.1, from coordinate 28,139,778 downwards.
CTTGATTTTGGAATCTTGTTTCTGCTATACTTAAAAATTTGGCCATCATATCCTCTAAGTTGGACTTCTTTTCTTGAGGGGTATATTTAGGATGAGGTTGCTTTGCATTGCTTTGATTCCACGAGAAGTTTGGATGATTCCTCCATCCCGGATTATATGTGTTGCTATATGGATTGTTCTGCCTGTGAAAATTTGAAACAAAATTAGCTTGTTCAGCAGATGAATTATATGCAAACTGATTACCTTGACAGCTACTGCTGTGATGGCCACTACCACCACACAATTCACATATTGTATGTGAGTTGGGATTAAGTCCATCAATCTTCTTGGTGAGAACCTCCATTTGTGCTGTTAAAGCTATAACAGCATCTATATTGTGCAATCCCGAAGCTCTATTAATAGGTAGCCTTTCAACTGGCCATTGATAAGAATTTGTGGCCATCTCTTCTAGCAATTCAAGAGCCTCTTCTGGAGTTTTTCTCATGATCGTGCCACATGCAGCTGCATCAATCATTTTTCGGGTTGCACTGGTTAAACCGTTATAAAAAGTTTGTACCTGTATCCAAGTGGGCAACTCGTGATGAGGACATCTTCTCAACAGGTCTTTAAAGCGCTCCCATGCCTCATAGAGTGACTCTCGATCGACCTGCAAAAACATAATAATTTCATTACGTAACTTTGCAGTTTTTGCAGGAGGGAAGTATTTCCCTAAAAAATTTTGTGCCAGTTCTGCCCATGTTGTTATGGATCCTGCACGCAAAGAAGTCAACCAGCTTTTTGCTTTATCCCTCAATGAAAATGGGAAAAGCCTTAAGCGAATTGCATCCTCTGATACTCCGTTATGCTTAAATGTGTCACAAATTTCAAGGAAATTTGCCAAGTGAACATTTGGATCTTCTTGCGATAGGCCCCCAAGTTGTACTGAATGCTGAATCATCTGAATGATGGCGGGCTTAATTTCAAAATTGTTCGCTTGTATAGGTGGTCGCCGAATGCTAGATTCAACACCATCCATCTTTGGCATGGCATAATCCCATAGAGCACGTTGCACCTCTGCATTGTTTCCTTCTGCCATTGTATTAATTGCTACTGGTGCTGCTCTTCTCAAAGAGTGAAACGTGCGCTCAATCTCTGGATTAGGTTCTGCAAGTATTCTCCCACTAGTACGTGTCATGCACTAGAATCGAAAGCCCTGCAAAATAGACATAAACCAAATTTTAAAAAAAACTCTCAAATTAACAAGTTGAATCACAATAAAAGTAATAGTTTATTTCAATCCCCGACAACGGTGCCAAAAACTTGATGCGATGAAATTGACACTAGCAAGTGGACTAATCGTTCAAGTAATAAAATGATGAGTAAATATCGTTCCCAACGAGGACTGAGCAAATACTACAGAAATTATGATTCGACTCTTAATGTTATTTGAGCAAACGAATAATTGTCGGAGAAAAAGTTACTAACAATTAACTAAAAGGGAAAAACAGAACGCAATAATAAATAACGAAAAATTTGTAATATTTGGAATGAAGACTCTTATGAACTAATGTGCTAAGGACTCGACTTCACCTAAACCATAATTGACAAGAGCTTCGAATGGACAAGTTTCGTTTAATATGTTTTTCAAGATGGCAGAATCCCCAATAAATTGGTTATCCATATTCCAGGTCTAACCACAATCTTAAGAATCATTAACTTCGAATATCCGTATTCCAGGTTTATTCTAGATTAATTCAAATTAAGAAGCATTAAGTGTTTTTGGATTCCTTTCAGTTAAATCTCCCTATTTGGTTACGATTTAAGTGGACCACATGAACTTCCTAGGATCCCTATTCGGTTACTCCTATTTCATTCATGACATGTTTTACCATGGCCTTTGCATAGATAACAATCCAATATCATATTTATTAGTTCAATCATTCATAAAAACATGGCTTCTCTATTCGACACATCACCATGCCCCAAGAAGGAATCAAAATAATAAAAGCATTAAGAACAATAAAACACACTCTTTGAAAAACACATTAAATTCCACTTGTCCAAACAACAACTCAAGATAAAGGTTTAGGATCCATCTATCCTTAACACAAAAATATCTACTCCATAATCATGTTCAAACAACCCATGTTCATATTATAAAACATCAACATAGATAGAATAAAAGAATACAAAACCGGAGAAGAATGGTTAAAAGCTTGATGCGTAGCCTCCCGGAGTGTCTCCAAGCCTCCTTTCGTGTCTCCTCTCCTCCAAATTTTGTTTTCTTTCTTCTCTTTTCCGCCCCTTTTTCAGATGCCCTTCTTGTTCAGCTACAGTTTCAATTTATAACATTCAAAATTCGAGGGCTGGCGCTGCAGCGCCAACATCCCAGCGCTGCAGCGCCAAGACATAAAGAAACCCTAATTCTGGCGCTGCAGCTCCAACTTTCTGGCGCTGCAGCGCCAAATTTCTGTCCAAATCCTTCTTTGTGTAAGCTACCAGCGCTGCAGCGCCAACATCCTGGCACTGCAGCCTTGAGTTTCTGTCCTCTCTGTGCATTTTGGTGCTGTGAGGTGCGGCTGATGCTGAACCAGGAGATATGACCTCTGTCCGCTAAAATCGCCATAACTTTCTCTAGAAAAATGATTTTAATGAACCGTAAAATCCTCCAGAAAGTAGACTTCCAGATATTTCTGAGAATATATGGCACACTTTCTGGTTCTTCCTACATCAATACATTTTAATTTGTAAAGATGGTTGATTCGTATGGCAACTCCAACAACTTAGTGAAAACTCCTTTCTTAGTATCTCTTCATCTTGGCTCTTCCACGACCATTCTTTTGCTTGAGTGTTCAATGGAGCTTCGTGTTTAAAATGATGATAGCTTTTCCATCTCTTTTAAATCAAGATACCTGAAAAATGCACCGAAATAAGTTAATCCTCCAAAAATACCACTTTAAAGTTGTTAATGAATAAAAATGCAATTAAGACCTAAATCAACCCTAAAGTGCTAACAAATAAGTACGATTATAATGCATTTTATGGCTCTTATCACAGAGTTATCACTTTTGCATATGGACTTGTTTGGTCCAATAAGCACTATTAGTCTAGGTGGCCATCAATATACTTTTGTTATTGTATACGACTATTCTAGATATACCTTTGTTATTTTTATTGCTTATAAGGATGAAGCTTATAAAGATTTTGTAAACTTTTGTAAAAGGGTTCAAAATGAAAAATGTATTACTATTTCAAGCATAATAATTGATCATGGAAAAGAATTTGAAAACCATAATTTTTTAAAATATTGTGGTGATAATGGTATTGATCATAATTTTCTAACTCCTATAATCCCTCAACAAAATGGTTTTGTTGAAATGAAAAATAGGGTTTTAGAAGAATTTGGAAGAACTATTCGTGTGAAAATAGTTTGTCAAAATAGTTTTGGGCGAAAGCTGTAAACACCACTTTCTATGTTTTAAATAGAGTTTTAATTAAGCTCATACTTAATAAAACTCTACATGAACTGTGGAATGGTAGAAAACCTAATATCTCTTATTTTCATGCTTTTAGTTGCAAGTGCTTCATCTTGAATAACAATAGTTAATTTAGGTAAATTTGATTCTAAGACCGATGAAGGAATATTTTGGGGTTATTCAACCTCTAGTAACTTATAAAGTCTTTAACAAAAGAACTCTAATGGTTGTAGAATCCGTTCATATTGCGTTTGATGAATCTAACCCTCTTTGTAGTAAAAGAGTTTCTCTTGATGATGATGTAGGTTTCATGTCAAAAATCGATGCCACCACTCCTATTGTTGACCCCAAGGAGAATCATCTTCAAATAAGTCAAAAGGGAAGATGTTTCTAAGCTTGATCAACCTTCAACTAGTCAATAAGAAGATGTTCTCCCTAAAGATTAGAGGTATATGAATTATCACCCAATTGATCAAGTGACTGGTTATCTTTCACAAGGTGTAAGAACTTGCTCTTCTCTTAGAAATGTATGTAATTATGTAGCATTCTTATCTCTAGTAGAACCTAAGTCATTTGATGAAGCTAAAAATGATGAAAATGATAAATGCTATGCAAGAATAATTAAATAAATTTGAAAGAAATAAAATTTGGACTTTAGTTCCTATACCTAAGGATCATTCCGTAATTAGAACTAAATGGGTGTTTAGAAATATAATGGATAAAAATGGAATAATAGCTATAAACAAGGTTAGACTTGTAGCTAAAGATTATAATCAAGATGAATGAATTGATTTTGATGAAACCTATCCTCTCCTAGCTAAATTAGAAACTATTTGTATGTTACTTACTTTTGCATGCTTTAAAATTTCAAATGTATCTAAAACGTGATTTGTAAATGGTTTTATTGAAGAAGAGATCTATGTTAAACTACTTTTTGGTTTTGAAGATCCTAACATTTCAAACCATGTCTATAAGCTTTCTAAAACTCTTTATAGGTTGAAGCAAGATCCAAGAGTATGGTATGAAATGTTAAGTAAGTTTTTACTTGATATGGTTTTTCAAGAGGAAAAATAGACACCATTCTTTTTACAAAAACTTATAAGAATAACACTCTTATGATACAAATATATGTTGGTGATATTATATTTGGTTCTACTAATGAATCAATATGTTAAGACTTTTCTAAATATATGCAAGGTGGGCTTGAGATGAACACGATGGAAGAGCTCAATTACTTCATTAGAATTCAAATTAAACAAACAAAGGAAGGCATCTTCATCAGTCAATCTAAGTACACAAAAAATTTGTTAAAGATGTTTGGGATGGAAAATGCAAAATCAATTAAGACTCTTATGAGAACCTCAACAAAACTTGATTTGGATGAAGGAGGTAAAAGTGTCGATATTAAGAAATATAGAAGCATGATAGGTGTCTTACTTTATTTAACTGCTAGTAGACCCGATATTATGTTTAGTGTATGCACGTGTGCTAGATTTCAAGCTAATCCTAAAGAATCACACATAATTACTGTTAAAAGAATCTTAAGATATTTGCTTGGCACTCAAAATCTAGGATTATAATATTCAAGAGATTCACCTTTTGATTTAATTGGGTACTCAGATGTTGATTTTGCTGGTTGTAAGTTAGATAGAAAGAGTACTAGTGAAACATGTCAATTTTTGGGTTATATGTTAACCTTTTGGTTTTCAAAGAAACAAAATTTAGTTGCACTATCTACCGTCGAAGTGGAATAAGTGACCGCCGGTAGTTATTGCGCATAAGTTTTATGGATAAAACAACAACTAGAAGATTTTAGCATGCATTTTGAAAATGTTTCAGTTTTATATGATAACACTAATGCCATTAATCTAATTAAGAATCCAATTCAGGATTCTAGAACTAAGCACATTGAAATCATACATCACTTTATAAGAGATCACACTCAAAGAGGTGATATCATACTTGAATTTATTCGTACAGAAAATCAACTTGCTGATATATTCACTAAACCATTAAATGAAGATAGATTTTGTATGATAAGAATGTTACTTGGAATGAGAAATTTTGAATGATTTGTTGTTTGATTGAATTTATTTTCATCACTTGCATATGTGTCATTGAGTGAATGAAGATTAATTCTTAATTTGATGTTTCTCTCACTCAAGAATGACATAAAGAAATTTAAACTTGCAAATTTTTTTAATTGGAGTTGAAACTTTTCTACAAAATTCTTGATTCAGTCGACTGAATCTTTCATTAAGTCGATTGAATAACCTGCCTAGAAAACACTGACTTTCTACCCCTTTTTAAGTCGATTGAACTGGAGATCCAGTCGAATGAATTCCCGTACCTGACATTTTAAAACCGCTTCAGTCGATTGATGAGGAACACAGTCAACTGAATGCCTGAGAATATAAATTTGACGTTTCAGTTCAAAACGTCATTTTCACCCACGTTTGAAAACGACTTTGATCGATTCCACTTCTCTCTCTACAAATTTCTCAGTTTCTTGAAAAAATTGTCCAAGTTCTTTCTTTTATACACAAACCCACTCATCAAATCTTACCTTTTCAAGATTGTCTCCCAAAATGTCTTAGAGACCACGTGCCAAATTCACTTCTTTTGGTCTGAATCCTCCAAAAAGGTCACAAAAAGCTTCTCAAGAAGACAAGGGAAATGAAAAGGTAGGAGAAGGGAGTAAGAAGTTTCGAAATGATTTGGGTTCATCAAGTTTTCGCAATACCACTGCAAAAGAGAGGTATGACACTGCGATTTGTGTCAAAGAAATTATGTCTGGCAGATATGTAGATTTCACGTCTATATGCTTTGGTAATTTCAATATAAAGCCTTTGTTTGATGCTCTTAGGTAGACATCTAGTCACCATTCACGAGAAATTTTACCCTAGGCTAATCCATCAATTATATACTAACTTAGTACAACCCTCACCTTTAGTCCCTAGGTTCAAGACCATTGTTATGGGTCAAGAGTTCATTATTACCACTGAGACTCTACGTACTATTTTGAAATTGCTTGATGGTGGTATGAAATGGACCTCAGATGATTGACTTGAGGATTTCGACTATAAGGGTGTGTGTAAGGTAGTGAAAGGTAATCTTGCACATTTTTATAGAATTCAAACTTATAACACATATTCTATTCTACTCCTAGAATCTAGGATGTTGAATTTAATTCTAACTTGATGTATAAATCCTAGACTAGGTAGCCGAATCAGCCCTTCCAAGTTGAATAAACTGATGAATTATTGCCTTCAGACTGGTACAGCTTATGACCTTCGCCCCCTCATCATAGAGAACTTGATTGATGGAAATGAGAGTGAGTCAAGTGGTTTACCATATAAGATGTGAATAACTTTCATCCTAAAACACTTTGAGGTTCCCCTTCCTGACCATGAAGCCAATGATATTGAGACCACTGATTTAATCAATGTTAGTATTTGTCTAAGGTTTAAACATGTATAAACATGGTTCAAAGATGGTTAAAGTCTAAACTAAGGTTAGAAGATTAAAATATAGCATGTTAAAGGAGTGCAGACATGTGTGTGCATCCATTTGGGTGTGTGTGCACACCCCTAAACAACAAAGCAAAGTAGTGCGCACTACTGTGTGAAGGGCAGCATCAGTGTGTGCCTCACCGCCCCTTCACCAGTGCCTCACCGCCCAGCAAGGAAACAACTTGGAGAAGGGCGGTGCTGCATCGCTCCTCCACCAGCACTGCACCGCCCAGAATGTGGTGCAAAGGAGCTTTGTCTAGTGCCTCACCGCCCCCTGTTCAGGGCCTAGGCACTAGGCAAACTGATGCACACATGGACAGCTTGTTTAAACCTCCTCTTAGCTGCATGGATGCAAGGTTAAAATGCACAGAACCATTTAGGATTGATGGAGGGCCATGGTTAAGTGGTCATCAAGATCTAAGGGTGGAGATTGACTCTCAAGATTGGACAAGAAGTTGGTGCACTATATAGAGGGTCACTTAGCTTCATTCTTAACATAATAACATTGTGATATAATTTGAAATCAATTGTAAAGAGTGATATACAAGAGAGAATTGTGTAAGAGTGCAAAGACACAAACACAAGAGGGACTCATTGTAGTGAGGCTGGTTGTAAAGAGAGAGGAATCTAGATTAGATAGAGAGCATTGTTAGTTATTATCTTCTTCTTTTCTTCTCTTCTTGGTTTCTTCAAGAACTTGAGCTTCTTGAAGAATGTTGTTGTAATTATAAAGAACCATTGATTTAATGCAGAGAGTTCAGAGGAACTCACGGGGACGTAGGCTATTGCCGAACCTCGATAACAAATAGCTTGTCTTCTTTTCTTTCTTGCTTTCGATTGCTGTATTTCTTTCTACAAGTCATTCTAGACTTGGGTGTTTGGAAGATCACCACTTGGGAATCTTATGAAGGTGATTTCCAACAATCAAGGTCTTTTCTCTTAAGTTGATGGAATGTGCAATCAGGGATGGTCTTGTAGTCCCTAAGCCAAGGAAGAACATCAGGATTGGAGATGAAGACCCAGATGAAGAGGAAGAGGAACATAATGCTGATACGGGTACTCAAAAGCCTACTGTTGGTCAGGGCAGCTTGTTTGGTGGTGGTTCTCAAAATACTATTATTCAGCCTCTTGTCAATCTCCAGTTGTCAGTAAACAGTATGCAGCAAGCCATTGATATATAGCTTCAACCATTAAAGATGGAGCTGACTTCGATATATGATAAGCTTACTGTCTTTAGGACTGAAATAGAAAGATCCTTTACTGAGGTTCAATAATAGTTTGCTGAGATTCGAGACCAAATTCGAGATCTTAGCTCTGCTTCTCCACCTTCTTGGGAGTATTGATACACATATGACTTTGAATTTTGTCATCCCTTTATCCATTTGCAAGTACATTGATATTTTCATTCTCTTGCATATTTTTGGATTTGCTTATGTGAGATTTAACTAATAGTTTATGGTTAAACATATGTATGGATGGATATTTTCATTATGAATGCTTAGCTATTGCGAGTAATTTTCTTTATCTCTCTCTTCTTTTTAGTTTGCTCTTTTGTGTTGATGACAAAAAGGGGGAGAAGAATATATGGTTATAGTAAAGGGGAGAAAATTTCAAGAATGCATAGATTAAGAGGGAGCTTTGCTCCTTAAGTATTTAAATATCATAGATTTATAAATTGCTTGGTTGGGTTATTTTTTAAAATTGTAGGAGGTTTTTATTACAAAAACATAAGAGACTTTGTCCAAATTTTTATAAAAACCAAAACTTAGATTTTAAAATTTTTTTTTTCCTAAAATAGTTTTGTCATCATAAAAATTAGGGAGATTTTTTACCCCTAACTTGATTTTAATGATGAAAAAACAATGTTAAATTGTTCTAATCAATTGTCTAAGAGTTTAAGTTGCTAAAATGTGTCTCAATGAACCTTCGAAGAAGTTTGAAGAACAAGATTAGAAGTTACTAGGTAGTTAATCCTTTTGTAAATCTTCTCTTAATTATCTAGCTTCAATTATGACTCAAAATGTTTTTGAGAAAAAGGTTTAAACTCGACTTTAATTTTATAAGTCTTTGAAAAACAGAAAACTCTGTTTCAAGGGATTCATTACAGTCGACTAAATGAAAGACAAAAAGTCATGCCCTTCTGATTCAGTCGACTGAATGAATCATATAATTGATTGAATGAAGGTCAAACTTTCTAACTTATGACCCAATCGATTGTATGGATCACTTAGTCGACTGAATGAAAGACAAAGAGTTACAACTCTTTAGTCCAATTGACTGAATGTTTTAATATAGTTGACTGAGTAAAAGCCCTGAAACAAAACTGCCTTGACTCAATCGACTGAACAAGCATCTAGTCAACTGAATGATCGAAAATAATAGCTATAATTTGAAAACAAAGGCGTTGTTAAGAGCATTTAATGCTCCATGGTGCTTCATCTTGTATCTAAACGGTCATATGGAGCCAAGGCTATATAAACTCCTTTTTAAATGAGCAAACCTAACTAACAAGAACATTTATTACATACATAGCTCATTTATTACTCAATCAAAGCTTTCAAAAATTCTCTTGAGCTATCTTTAAAGGTTTGTTCTTAAAAGATAAATATTATTTATCTTAAAGCATTTATTGTAGTCTCTCTTGTACCTTCTTCAATCTTGAATTTTAATCATTGTAAGAGAAAGAGTTGGTGTAACTCTTAAAAGTGTGTAAGTGTTAAACAATTTTGTGTGCACTTCCTTTGGAAGAAATCAGTTTAAAGGTTTGGGCAATACCTCTGAAGTTGCTTGACTATTTTAATGGACTACTTCAAAGAATCTTATTGAAGAGAGTAGATGTAAGGTCGAAAAGATTTTGATATTGCTGAACCACTATAAACTGTGCTTGCAATCTCTTATCCTTACTCTTTTAATTTCAACAATATATCTATTGTTGTTCATGCTTGATTTCTTAAGTGTTTAAAACTTTAGTTTACATGAACCTACAACAAGATCCTAGACTGAGGCTTTAATTCAAAGACTATTTATTCCCCCGGAGGCTTATGTTATTTGTATTTTGCCTGTAAGTAATACGGATACGGAGTATGAGCTAGTTTGGTATTACACAGCAGATAGAAATTTTCAATTCGAAGCAAGTACTATGTACAGATGGATGACTAAAAAGAAATATGCAAAGGTTGTCTGTTAGTGGTGAATCTTTAAGCTCTGCTTCAAATGAAAAAGAATGGAAAGGAATTTGGGCTTCTCAAGTTCTAAACAAAGTCAAACTTTTTGCATGGAGAGCATGCCTCAATGTATTACCGACAGGAATAGAGTTGAATACTATCTACCTTAGTATAAAAACATTAAGAGGATGTCTTTCATACATTATTTTAGTGCGACAAAGCTCTAGAAGTGTGGGTTCTTAGTGGCCTTATCATATGTGCTGAAACTGCTCCTAAAATCATATTTCGAGATTGACTTTGGTTGCAGCTAGAAAATTTTGACCTTGAGATGTTCACATTCTTCATGGTTATTTGTTGGGCTATATGGAACAACGGAAATTCCATTACGGTTAGGGGTAAGGTGAAGTCAAAAATGGAAATTGTGTCTGCTGTCATGCATTTTGTAAGATTTTTGGGACGGCGCAGGTTCCACAACAACCTAAGACATAAAAAATGGAAGGCTCTTATAGAAGAAATTTTGAAAATAAATGTCGATAGAGCTACATGTCAGGTGTTTCAGAAAGGGGGAAGAAGGGTTGTTATTCGTGATTACGATGAATTCCCAATTACAATACGATTGGTGTGCTGGAAGGGCTTTAGTGATCCATTACATGTAAAAGGTAAAGCTATGCGTGTGAGAGTTCAAATGACTATTGAGTTGTGTATTGAGAGACTGGATTGAGTCAGATTTTTTGCCCCCAATTCACTTATGTAACAACGAAAATGAGACATTAGGTGATGTGGAACTGGTGATCAATGATATTAAAGCAAAATTGGGCTCCTTTGTGCAAGTTATTGTGGCTTACGTTAGTAGGAAAGGAAACCAAGTTGCTCACATACTAGAGCTAAACCTGCGGTTTTAGACCGAGCCAGTAATGAGGAGACACGTAACATTTTGTGGGGCCGATAAAAGTAACTTGGTTTGGTTAACCACGATTAATATCCAAACAATACACAACGAACACGTGGTGCCTATAGTTGTCTCCTTGTCTCAGGAGCTTTCTTTCTCCTCTTTCCCCAATTATCTCAATTCATTCCTCTCTCCTCTTAATCTCTCTTTCCATCTCCTTGTCTCAGAAAAAATCTTAGCACTGCGAACGGGTGGGAATTAAAAAAATTGAATTCCAAAATATGCAGGCTGCATAAAAACCCTCCCTCTTTATTCAATAAATTCCTTTCTCTCTCCACTATAACTCTCTGAAATTTCAGATATTTCATTCCTCTCTCTCTCTCTTTTAAATTTCATTCCTCTTTCTCTCTTCACTCAAGATTTCATCATCTGAAATATCATCCCTTTCTCTCGATCTCATCACTCCAGATTTCCATTTCTTCTATTATCCTCTATTTTCTCATCCTCATCCCCTATTTTGGCCAGTATATCAAGAGGTAAGTATTTTGAAATTTGTTAAGCTTCTCATTCTCTCTTAAATTTTCTTTATGTTTTTGAGGTTATGTTGTGAATGAATTGTGTTTTTCCTCTTTTATGTGTAGCTGAACATTTCTGGATGCAGCTAAGATGTTTGATAAAAGTCCTGAACAAATTGCTAAGACCTCTTTTCTTAGATTTTGTTTATGAGTGAATCTAATTTACCGTGGACATCTGCAAGACATATCTGGTTGAAATTTACTAATGCTCATAATTTTTATTGATGAAATAATGCATTTGTTTAGGATTCTTTCTATCATCTTTGTATCACAATTGTCTTCTATTATGATGTGACTCATTCATTGCAATGGTGAAACTATTTCTTTCTCGATTTCTTATTTGATTTATTTTTCCATCCATCTCATGTATTGACTTTTCCAATTCTTTTTTAGTGGAGATAATAGAAATCTTCACTTTCATCAGCAAAATAATTAAACAAAATATGGTTTCATAGGGCTTCGAGTTACTGTCATGTTGGTCATATAATAATTGCTTATTTATCCGCTATCCTTTTTGCCTCCCTCTAGTCAATAAAAATTAATCGATCTCTTGAAGCTATCTTATGAGAACATTTTTTGCTTGCTTTTTACTAGGTCTCAATCTTGCAACAAAGATGGGCGTTGTAAGGGAATTAGTTTCAATAATATTCCCAATTTATCAAGTTTTCTCTTCTTGCAACAACACTACTTCATCTTCTCTAAGAGCTTAAACACCATTTCTTCGATAATTTTATCATAAAGTTAGCTTCAAAATTGCTTAGCACGGTAACATCATGAGAATTAAGCATTATAGCATGGCAACATAATTTAAATAGCATATAGAACATGTGAACATGGAAATGGATTAGTGAAATCAAGACGACAAAAGACATTGTATTTCAAGATCAAATTTAAGCACAAACATGAGCATATCACAACTCATTACAGAGTATGAATTTAGCATAGATGATTCTAAGTATTCATGTAGTACCCTCATGTCCGGGGTTATAAAGTAAGTTGATAACATCGAATTTCATGACCACATAGACCCCAAATTTAGCCCTAGAAACTCACATGTAGAAATCTTAAACACAGTAGCAGTCAGGCATCAAAACTACAAGATTAACACATTGTGAAAACCTAAGCAAAGGTTCATGTAGGTACACACAATGAGGGCACATTTTGAGAATTAGTCAAAATCCTCTAATAACGCCAAGCCATGTACATACAGAACGAAACACCCAAAAAGCTCACCACAAACACATCACGAGCACAAATTTCTCTAAAGTTTATGAAGGATCCCTTGGATGTACCATCACCTTCTTCAAGCTAGGTAGAAATTTTTACACTATAAATGACACAGAGCACATACAGCACCGAGTGCAGATTTGCAAATCAAATAACCAATACAACAAGTAAATGGGATATGAAACTATACCTCTCATAAATTATGGTGGTGTGCGCGGTGACTTATGACTTAAGACGACAATGGTAGTGAGCAGTCTCTAAAAAAGAATATTTTCTCAAAATCTAATCTAAACCTATAAGCTCACGAGATTACAATTGAGATAGCCATTAGATTACAAAATATTGCATAGTTGCAAAAAATAGGGTAGACACAAAGAGAGAGACGGTTAAATCGAAATAAATAAATAAGGAAATCTTCACAGAATAGATGAGACACATAAACTTACCTTACCCCTTTAGTAATGGTCGACTTCAGTAATAAGGGGAAGAAAGAGTGAAAGAGAAGAGAGAATTCTGGAGTGGCAGTGAGAAATCTCGAAAAACAAAAGAATTAAGAGAAAAATTGGGAGTAGGGAGAGAGTGTAGTCAGAGAGAGAAATTAAGAGGAGAGGGAAATGAGTTGTGTATTTGAAGAAATTCAACATTTTTTGAACTCCCCTCTGAGATAATTGGGGGAAGTGGAGAGAGAAAGCCCATGAGATAAAGAGATAATTGTAGGCGCCACATGTTCGTTGTGTATTGGTTGGGTATTAACTGAGGTTGACCAAACCAGGAGACTTCCCTCGACCCCACAAAATGTGACGTGTCGTCTCATTGCTGGCTCGGTCCAAAATAGAAGGTTTAGACCCAACCAACCCAAAAAATTCTCTACAAACTAGCTAAGCATGCTTTAACTTTCGACAATTGTCAGTCTTAGTTGGGAGAGATTCCTCAATTTCTTGAATCCTTCTTATTGTTTGATAAATAATCTTTTTTTCTTAACAAATCATCACCTTTTGAAAAAAGAAAAAAAGTTGCCAACTATTAAGAATTTACTAGGCCCGTAAAGAAGATATTGGAATTGCAAAAGTTAATCACTGCATATATTATTAATATACACAGAGTATAATTTTTTAAAAAGAATTTCAAAACTTATATAGTATATTATGTTTATGTTTGAGTATAGATTTAATCCAGTTTAAATTCAACTTTTTAAATCTCTTTTTTTCAATTTTTGTTTTGAAGAGATTTAAAAAGCTTAATTTAAGTTGAATTAAATCCATACCCAAACATGACTGATATCAATGGGGTTTTTTTTGGTACGTTGATGGATTTTAACTTATCTTATTTCTCTCCGATTCACACAATAATTTATTTTATTCATAAATGAGTTGTTAATTTGAATATTCAACCCAAATAATTTTAATTGAAATAATAAAACTAATTGCTATTGTTATTCTTCAGTGGTATTTTGATTTCATTTTAAAAAATTGAGTTTGCTTTTAAAAAATTGAATTTGTTTTTTCTTATAAAAAAACTATTTTTTACTATTGTTTTATTAAACTGAACTTTACTATTATTTTATCATAAATTATTTCAAAACTTATTTTATATATCGTAAATTGTTTCCCCTATTAACAATAAGGCTTCAAATTAGTTCAAAGTGCATGTGAAAACCATTTTAACTTTTATTTCTTTTCAATTTAGGTTGAATGTCAAGTTTAAATTGAAGTGAAAGTGAATTAAATTGAAACTGAAAATGGATCAATAAACCAAAAGTGATTGATTCTTAAAATTGAGAAAGATACTCATGCATGTTCTATAACTAATACTCATTCACATATTTGTATTAAGCAACTTACATCTCAACAGAATACCATATTTTACATTTTCTTATTTGAAATAAAAGGAAAGTACTTACTTAAAAATAAATTAATTTGTAAAAATAATACTACATTTAAACAAGATATTTAATATCGTATAAAAAATCATGTACATGTGAATATAATAAATTCACAAATAATAATAAAAGAGAATTTATAACCTTAACAAAATTAAATATCAAGTATAAAATAAATTATTATTTTCTTACATATATTAGATAAATTAAATATTAAATTAATAATAGGTCATATTATATATCTAAAAATAAATATATGTATAAATATAAAATAAAAAAAAAACTAACATATTATATACAATTAATAAAGTATCTGTTGCGCTGTAGAGAGAGATTGATAAAGTAAATTTTTATATATGGCAAGAAAGAAATAGAAAGAAGTTGTTTTTTATATCTTATCCTTTAGTGGTGTAAAATCTGATCTTACGACGAAATTGATTTACATTCTACCAAACAAATTGAAAATAACATTTTATACTGCAAGTGTTTTATGCTTATGATTTTCCAACAAAACAAACGGAGCTTGTGTAATAGATAAAAAGTTAGCTTTTAGAATGTATACCGTGATATAGGTGCAAGACATGGCTTTCAAACAAGAAACGAAAACAAACTTAGGTAACAAGAGAGAGAAAGGTGGTGATATGTAGTTGTACGGATATATATATATATATATATATATATATATATATATATATATATATGGAGTTATCAAACATCAAAAAGAAATAAAAATAAGAGTGAGTTTTATATATATATGGAGTGATAATAGTCATGCAAGTTGTCTATTTTTTTATCCATTCGGTAGTTATGATGCCCGGATAGTAATTTTGGAAAACTCAATTGGTAACAATCAACAAGCATAGCAAAAACGAGAATTTTATGGATGCGTTTAATTGAATATTTTTAACATAATTTATAAAATAACACTTCTTTTTTTTAATATAATATTAAAAAATTCTCAATTTTTATAATATTACGTTAAAAAAAAATATGTTTCAAATTATTAAAGGAAAATGTCAAAAAAATGTAAATAAAAAATGAAAAATATATTTTAAAATTAAACATATTTTAATTGTCCAACGAACTTTCATTTGTTGAGTTCAGCTCGTGAATGGACAGAAAAAATAAACAATATGGATTACCGATATATATTGATAGCCGGACAAAGCCAAATTGATACGATTATCACGCTAAATTGTTGGTGTTTGATACGAAATTAACAAAAACTTCTTTTATATATATATATATATAAAAAAAGAAAAAAGAAAAAAGAGTAATGCCATAAGATCAACCCAGTAACTTCCTAATTTCTGTCCCTATCATCATCACGTCTACATTCTGTTTTTCTCCCTTTCATGGAATGGGTCTTGTCTCTGTCTTCTTCTTTCCTAGAACCTAGACGCAAATAATAAGATCGCGAATCTTTCTCCTTTTTATCAGTTTCTTTTCTTTAAGTTACAAAACTTGATACCCCCTTATCTCTGCTTTCTTTATCTATTTATTTTAAATAGAAACAAATATATATATATATATATATATATATATATATAGTATTCAACAGAAAGAAAATTTGGGAATCACATTTGTAGTTTCAAAACTTTAACTTTAATCATTAAATCAAAATCTTACTGATCTATAGTGTTCAGGAAATGGTTGCTGATGACGGGGCCTTAGTGTTGACGTGGCCATGCACTGGTAACAAAGGTGAATTAAAGACTCTCGGAAGGAGGGGATGAAGAGATCTCCAAGAGCGCTTCGATACTCTAGTTAGAACAAAGGCTTAAGGAGAGCCGAGGTCGAGGGTTAATTTTAAAGCAACTTAAGTACAGGTAGTTAAGTGTGAATGAATGTTGAACTCTCATACCTCAGTTTATTTATAGTCGTCCGAATAGAGGTCGTTCACGTGAGGAAGGCATGGGTCTGCCCCTGTGATTCCGGGATTCAGAGGCAAGTCTTAATAACGTGATCAGGACGTTGAGTGTGTCAGGGTGGTCGCGTGTTTCAGAGGGATTAGGTTCGCTAATCACGCTTTGATATGGCGGTGGCGTTCCTAGTTTGTCCCACGTGTGTCCTATAATGTTGATGGAGCTTGACACGTGTCATCATCCCATAAGTGACACCAGAGTCCGCGTGTGGGTTCCTTACTGAACCAGGGTGTTGTGGGTTACATTATATAGTCACGTAAAATCATGCACAACTATGACATACCAACATTCCACTCTCCAAATTCTTGTCACCTTATTTATTCAATTCAAATAAAAACCTTTAATCAAGAAGATGATTTCAACAAGATATCCAAAACAAAAGAAAAATAAATTAATGTAACACAGAAAGGGGGAGAAGGAGATAATTCTAACTTATTAGAGTATCTTCATGGCATGGTTTAAAACCAAATCAATTATTATAGTCAATCTCAAACCATGACAATTTTATAAACAACATCACTCTATTTTCAAGGATGAAAGTATTGCACTATTAATCACTTATTAAATTCGAAAATATTTCATACGGTGAGAAACTATATGAATACAAGTTTGATATACTGAAAATCAATATAATTCAAAATTTAAAATTTATAAATTTAAAATTTTGAATTTAAATTATGTATATAATATATTTTTTTTAACGTAAAATAATACACATATAAATATCCTAATAAATATATATAACATTTTAAGCTCAAAAGAATTCAAACATTGAGTTAACACTTTTAAATAATTATTCTACCTATCGGCAATTCTTGTCCTTTAGCATATTAAATGTTAGTTTGCCCAATTAGCATATTAAATGGTTTTTGAGCTTAGATTGCTTCTGTAATCCAAGAACAACTCATCAGCTCAGTTCATCAATACAGATGTACCCGACCCGTCTGAAACCCTTCACTCGCAATAATCCTAATCTGAAACCTCATACCCGGATCCACCAAAATCTAACCCGAGCTATCACCACAAGATCCACCAGTACTACTCCTAATTCTCTGGACCACCAAACCTAAGTCCAAACACAGCAACTCACCACCACTGATTGTGGATCCAGAATAATTCGTTGCGCCGTGGAGCACAGGAACAACTCTGATCGGGTTAATTGAGGATTGATATGGCTTGTACCTCGCCTTCGCCTGATTAACGACCTAAGATTGACCACCTGATGAAGATGAACAAAAATCGTTGGGTCGAGGTAACTCTGTGTCATGAGACACTCTGGTTTCACAGATGCCACCACGCGACGATACCACGTGATCGTAGACCGTGACGGCGAGATCGCAAATGGTTTTGTCCACAGAACACCTCTGTTAGTCCAGATGGTAAATTGCTTGCTCTACTCGGAGGCAGGACAGGGTGCTTGATTACTGATTCTCAGTCTAGTAAAGTGAGTCATAACCGTGGCTATTGCTCATACAGTATGTTTGGGCTACTCGTTCTTCAATGCTTTACTCACCGTCATTTTCATTCTCTCTTTTTTTTTGGGATTTGAGAATTTTGGGAATTTGGATTTTTTTAAAGAACTCTGTCTCTGTTTGGAGATTTCTTGTTTGGGGTTTGGGTGTTGGTGGAGGCCGTGCTGCTGGTGACACCGCCGGTCTTCTTCTGGTACGGTCTGCTGAACCTCCTCATAGATAAATAAATACATGTATTTTATATATATATATATATATTAGAATAAAGATTTGGTTCAGACTGGGTTTGGGTAATCAACTTTCCTATTGGCATAATAAAAAAGAGAAAAAGGAAAAAAAAAAAAGAGGGGGGGGGGGGGGTGGTGTTGGCGCTCATGATTTAATTGTTAAGTTTAGTAAGGCCATATAGCATTGTTCTCCCCTTTATGGATATAAGGCGAGGTTTAATATCTTTTTAAATCTCGATTTAAATAATTTTGTTTAAATCTTGGTGATTTAATTTAGCGTTAAAAAGTATTCAAATAACGCCATAAAAATTGAAGGATTAAAAGTGTTTTAGTTTTCGGGGCTGGTATCACGAAAGCTAGGTATGGCTCTGTGTGGTCTTCATTTTAGGTAGAGTTCTGATCGTCTTTCATGATTTAATTTCATAAGTGATATCAGTGTTGTTTGGATTCAACTCAAAATTAATTTTAAATATAAATTTATTTTTTAAAAATTTACCAAAAATTTAATTAAATTGAATAAAATTTTATTAAATAATATTTAAAATATTAATTAATAGGTGATTTAATTTGATTAAGTTTTTAAAAAATTTTAAAATAAACTCAAACTTTATTAGTTATTTGTTTTATTGTAAGAATACATTTTGAATTCCCATAGGAAGTGATTTCAATAACGAAAATGCGATGCTCAATATTCATTTTTTTTCAAATATTTTTACTAATAGGTTTTTTTGACATAAAAATACTTTTTTCTGGAACTACCATTCAAAAATGAAAAAAAAAATTATTCAATATTTTGGATATGAAAATCAACTTTAATCTGGACCCCAATATCATCGTAGTTGATAGTGGGTGAGTGACATAAATGGTGGCGGCTGTGCTTTCAAATTATAGTGTGGTTTTTATATAATGGATTCAAGAATAGATTGATGAGAGGAATAACAATAAAATAAATACCAAAACGAGATGAAATTTCATGATTGTACATACGATAAGATAGATAGTTTGACTGTCATTGTATAGGTTCCTACTCCCAGTTTTATTTTACTATTTTCTTTTATCATTGAACTAAATTAATTGTGAGGTTGATCAAATAACAGAACTTTTGAAAATTAGGCTCGGTAATCCTAAAATCTAAAGTTAAGAATAAAAGGCTCTTTGTTGTGGAAGGCGTTAGGCATTGTCTAAAACTCTAAGACAAATGGTAGAGGGTCTAGGCATGTGCGTGAAGCATGTGGGTTAACTTCCGATTCTATTTAAATGTTGGTAGTGGGTGTATAAATTCTCGGAACTTAGTGATGAGTATTTGGATATCGTGTGTTGGTAATTAACTCGTACCCATTCTAGTAGCTTCGTAAGAGAAACTATTTTTGAATTAACTCTATTATTAGTAATGTATTATGAAATCAATTATTGTTTTTGGAAGTTGTTTATCTTGATTATGTCTCTTTGCTACTAGTTTGTATATAAAGGAAGAGTCTTGGTGACGATGAATAATTGAAAAATACATATGATAGATTTTGAAAATTTATTGATATCATATGGTATTGTTTTGTGGAATTCGTTACTTTGAAGCATCTGTTTCTTGTGTGTTGCTTTGTTACTCTCAGTTGAGCTATGCATTGACCCTATCAATGGGGTAAAATATTGGTATATTGTCAGAGCTAGTAGAGATTTGGATCTTTTTGTTCTGAATTATTATGGGGTAAAATATTGGTATATTGTCAGAGCTAGTAGAGATTTGGATCTTTTTGTTCTGAATTATTATGGAATATTTACAACTTAATGTTGCTTTAAATGTTAGCTTGGAATTTTGTTCGCTTTGGCACACCAGCCCTTATAGATTTGTAACACATTATTCAAGTGGAAGTGATCACAATCACTTATAAACAACACAATCGCTCATTCTCTAGCTGGTGTGGGATATCAAGATTTGATCCCATCTTGAAGAGTCACAAAAAAGTTAGATTCGATTTCCACAATGTGTAGGTTATTTGTTCGATCTATATATCCGTTATTTTTTCCGCTTTAGGTGGGTTGTGGTAGTATTGTGGGCTTGTGAATGAATAATGGTTTAATACAAATTTATATTGTAATAAAATCAATTATTGTATTATTTGTATATAACACCGCTTTAACAAAAAAAAAATTATATGCCTATAGAGGTGATCATTAACCCATTGACTTGCCCGGCCCGCATGGCCCAACCCGTTATTTGTGCAGGCGTGGACAATGAAAATTGATTAATGGACTTGGTTTGGCCAAAAATTTGGCCTCGATCTAAAAGCCAGTATGGGTTTGGGAAACTAAAAAATAAGTCAGGTTGGCCCAACTCGACTTAAATACATATTTATATAGTCTTAAATACTATATTTCTTTTAATGTAACATTTTATGCTATGAAAAATAGGGGAAAATGCAATAATTTAGCATAAGGTTTTTTTTTTTTTTAAATCGCAGAATATTATAATTTGGGCTAACTTAGACCAGCGAAAAAAAATGAAAAATTCGAGTTTGATGAGTGGACATAGGCTTGGACAAAAATTAAAGTCTGAATTTTTGGTTCGGGCTATATCTATCGGGACTAGAATTTAGTATAAGTCCGTCCTGAACTCGATTTTGATCAGCTCTAATGCAACATTAGGGTTGAGATTAACAAGTCCTATCAGGGAAATTATATTTTAATGTCTTAGAATGCAATGGGTTTGATATCAAGTTTTATACAAGAAGCGAGGATCTTTTAAGGAATTGAATTTGAATATTTATGCAGACAAAGTTGTCTACACAAAGTGGGGATCTTTTAAGGAATTGAACTTTAATGTTTGTTTATGCGGCCAATGGCTAAATGTTTATAAAGTATAGAGGTGAATTTCTTTAAACCCCAAATTTCTCTACTTTCTGCTTTACATTTAAGTCCCTTTTATATGCAAAGAGCAGATTTCAAACCGAAATAGCAAATAAAACATTCTAGATTATTTGTAAAGCATATGCTCTTACAAGAACAAACAGTTTATTTAAGAAAAGCATATGCTCTTCCAACAAATAATATACTTTAGTAAAAGCTGATTAGCTAGTACTTAATCATCAGTCTCGACTTTTCTCTAGTTTGCTCCGCTCTCTTATTTACAAGAAGTTCTTGCTTAGCATGATTTCATAAAAGATACATGGTACAAGAGTTCATCTCACCATTAGATGACATGAGAAGAGAGAGAAAAAATATATTTTCTTTTCATTTGTAGAAGAAAAAGAATTAGGGTTTGCTGACTGCTTAACTAATTACAGCAGTGTAACATCATATATTAGAGATAATTTACAATTACATTTACAATAGTGTCCTTAGGTTATGTATATGCATGTGTTATACATTTACACACCCCCTCAATCCGGATGGGGTAAAACCACAAAGAAATTGCTTTTATGTTGAAGAAACCTAAGTGATGGTAAACTTTTGGTGAAGATGTCTATAAGCTGAGCATCAATTGAAATATAACGAATAAACATATCTGCTTCAGAAACCTTTTCACGCATGAAGTGGAAATCAGTTTCATTATGTTTTGTGCGAGCATGAAAGACTGGATTTGCCGTAAGATATGTGGGATCAATGTTATCACAATAGACTAGAACTGGTCGTAATAGAAACACATGTAAGTTATAGAGAATCTACCGAATCCAAAAGGTCTCAGCCACAACATATGCAAAAGAGTGATATTCAGATTCAATGCTGGAACGAGACACAATTGGTTATTTTTTCGCTTTTTAGAAGATAAGATTAGGGCCAAGGAATATGACATATCTTGTGGTGGAACGATAACTGTCAGGAGATCTAGTCCAATTGGCATCTGCATAGCAAGAAAGAGAAAAATCTTTCGATACATTTAAGAGTAGACCATGATTAGTAATGCCACAAACGAAGAATTCATTTAACAGTTTGTAAATGAGAGGTGCGTGGAGCATGCAAAAACTGACTAGTCAGATTCACGACATAGGTAGTATAAGTACTGGTCATGGTTAAATACTGCAGACCCCCTACCATACTCCTATATTTAGATGGATCCCGTAATAGTTCGCCATCATATAGTGAAGATTAGGACTTAGATGGGAGAGGTGTTTTGACCGGTTTAGAATATGACATAAAGAATTTAGACT
Source organism: Bretschneidera sinensis (assembly GCA_023935145.1). NCBI lineage: Eukaryota > Viridiplantae > Streptophyta > Magnoliopsida > Brassicales > Akaniaceae > Bretschneidera > Bretschneidera sinensis. The sequence goes on along the minus strand of CM043705.1, from coordinate 28,117,311 downwards.
AAATATCCTTTGTATACTTGGTTTGAAAGAGAAACATACTTGATTTGGGTCACGTGGCTTCAATACTCAAAAAGTAATGAAGATCACCAAAATCCTTCATAGCAAATTGTTGAGATAAAGTTTAAATAAATTGAAATAGAAGGGTTGAATTGTTACCTGTAAGGATGATGTCATCAACATATAGTAGTAAGACAAGAATACCATGAGAGGAGTGTGGGACAAACATAGAGGTGTCTGCACGAATACAAGAAAAACCATGAATAATAGAAAAGAACTAAAACAATAAACCAAGCCCGAGAGGCCTGTTTGAGACCATAAATAGCTTTTATGAGTTTACAAACATGGTGTGGGCATAAGTCATCAACAAAACTGGGATGTTATTTCAGGTATACTACCTCATTAAGATAACCATGAAGAAATAAATTTTTAACATCAAGTTATCTAATAACCTAAGCATGGGAAATGACCAATGATAATATAGTTCGAGTAGTAGTGGGCTTCATTACTGGACTAAAGTTTTCATGATAATCAATACCTGGTTGTTGATGAAATCCTTGAGCAACCAACCAATATCGCTTTGTAGTGCTCCATAGGCCTATCAGCTCGATATTTAATCTTATAAATCAACTTACACCCAACTAAGTTTTTCATTAGATCATATGGTACAAGCTCCCAAGTGTAGTTAGTAATGAGGGCATTAAATTCATTAGCCATAGCAGACCGCCACTTAGGAGCTTTAATAGCTTGAGAAAAATAAGTTGCTTCAGAAGGTAATGTGGAAGTAGAGAGAGAAAGTAATTGTTTGGGCTTGTGGACACTCGCTTTGGAGCGAGTAGTCATGAGGTGATAAGAGACTGAGGTGGATATAGGGCAGGTGGTATGGGCGGAGGATGACTCGGATGTTAGAGATGTAGTGGAAGTAGAACTGGTAGGTATGGATGTGGGTAACGAAGGTTCAGATGATAAGGGGTAGAAGAATGAGGAATGGATGGAATTGGTAAGGAGTTTGAGGTAGAAGGCAAAGGGAGAGTAGAGGTAGTAATAGAGGGATCGGATGAGATAGGAAGAGGTAGGACATAAGGTTGATGTAAAGGTTCAATAGAGGCAAGAATAAGCGATGAAGAGAGGGATAAGATGACAATATGCCGCGACACCAGTTTTATTAAGTCAAGATAAGAGAGGGAAAGTTCATGGAAAATAACATGTTGACTAGTGTAGACTAGTCCAGTGGAAGGATCAAGACACCTATAGTCTTTGTAATTGTGAGCATAATCGAGAAAGACGCATTTCATGGAGGGAGGAGCTAATTTGTGAGGATTTGAGCAGTAAGGTTAGGATAACACTCACACCCAAATACACAAAAAATAGAGTAATAAGAAGGTTTTGAAAACAATTTTGTAAATGGAGTTTGATGATGTAACATAAGAGTAAGAAGACGATTAATGATATAGAGGGCAATATAGGTGGCATCAACCCATAATGACTCAAGGAGGTAGGATTGAATTAAAAGGGTGCGAGCCATTTCACTAATATACCTATGCTTATGCTCGATGACACTATTTTGTTGAGGGGTGTAAGGACATGACATTCGAAAAGCAATGCCATACTGGCCAAGAAATTGTTTGAAAGGAGTTTGATCAATTTTTTGGTCGCCATCACTTTGAATTTTTTTTTAAAAATAAAAAATTAGTGGAAAATTGGTTTTCAACAAATTCCTTGAAAGTGCAAAAATGCTGAAAAACTTCAAATTTCTCGTGCATAGGAAAAATCCAAGAATAATGAGAAAAATCAATCACAAAAATAACATAATAATCATAGCCCAAATTAGAAAAAAACAAGAGATTACCAAACATCTGAATGTATAAAAGAAAAAAGTTACAGTACAATGCTCAAGTGAATCAAACGATAAATGTTTAGACTTTTCTCATTGACATTCTGAACAAAATCCTGAATATTTAGAAAATAGAAAATTGATTTTTTTTTTTATTGTGCAACCTAACCGACAATGCCAAACATCACCAAACACTTGATGGGAGACTTGTGCCAAAGGTGTGGGAGTGACCGAAACTGGTGGAAAAGGGTAAAGATCACCATCACTAAAGGAGTTTAGAAGAGTTTTCCCTGTAGTCTTGTCCTTAATATCAACATGAGAGTTATCAAAATTAACATAACAGTTGTTATTAGAACATAAAATTTTAATAGAAAGTAAATTATGTAAGAGTTGAGGAACATGCAAAACATGATTAAGATGGAGAGGACGGGTTGGGGTAAATAGAAAAGTTGAACCAACATTGTTAATACCAAGTAACTGACCATTACTAACAACAATCTTAGTATTATCATAATAAGGTGTAAAATTATTGAGTATACTTAGGGGGTCATGTCAGCGGAGGCGGCCGTATCGAGATACCAATTTGTGGTATGAGACTCACCAAGAGACATAGTGGCAAATGATTTGGGCAGGTCATGAAAAACCAGTGCATGATTGAAGTGATGAGGATAATTAATGGCGATATCACCAACAATGTTGTAATTTGGACAAGGTGATGAGGATGACACAAGGGGCTGCCCCAAGATACCTTCACAGTTGTAAGAGAAACCACCAGAGAATCTATTAAGTATTGGAAAAGAATAAGAGGACTGATCAATACCTGAACCATGCTATAATGAGTCACCACAACCCATATTGCAAGCACGCCCCATACCACGGTGACAATACCCCGAACGACACATGCCACAACCATGATAAACACCAGAATTGGTAGTGGCAACAAGGGTAGTAGGACGATTTGAGGATTAGGCATTGTTATGAAGATGTTTTAGTTGTTATTCTTGCAGCAGGAGTTTTGTACGGAGAGTGTCCAAGGTAAGGATGATGTTGGTATTGGTAAGAGTGGTGATAAAACTTTCAAAATCTATGGGCAGGCTGGCTAAGGCTTAGGAGATGGGTCTTTGGTAGAGAGGGGTGAGTTTATGGCAGCTAGGGCATCCACAATGCCTTTGAGTTCCCGAAGGTATTGCTCTATAGATTTGCCATCTTTGTTGTGTATATGAAGCTTAAGGCGCAAATCAAATTCATTGGCATTGGATTGATAAAGGTATCACTTTTCCAAGGTAATCCAGATGTCTCATGAGGTAGTATTAATCCAAGATCAAAAGCACTGGTCTATACAAAGCCAAGTGTGATACGCAGGATTAAAGCTCGTAGTGCCATTACCTGTTAAGTTGAAATTGGGAGGGACAAGTGAAAGATCTATCAACATAACCTATTAAGTCATAGTTGATGAGGATAAGGAGAAACTGTGAACACCAAAGGATGTAGTTGGAGTTGTCAAGTTTGATGTTGACAAGATGGGTGATGCTAGGGGTAGAGAGCAAAGAGAGATTGGGAATAAGTTAAGCTAACCATGTAGTAGGGGGTGGAGAAAAAGAAGACACAATTTGATTTGGAGAAGACAAACCAAGTCCAAGGGTGGTTAAGGGGACGACAATTGATGTTTGGGATGGAAGAAACACGAAGGGGAGGGAAAATGAGGCGATGGCAGTAAAAAGAAAGCCAAGTGTTGAGGCAGCGACAATAGAAAGATGGCTAAGGTTTGAGATGACAGTAGGAAGGGGCAAACTAGGGTTGGAGGCAGCGATAGTGGGAAGAAAAATAGGGTTTAGGGTGGCAGCAGGAAGGGATATATAAGAGAGTAGTGCAAATTATGATGTGGGATTCATGAAGGAATCAGAGGAGAGATGTGCGATGGACAAAGAGATAGTAAAGTTGTTTTCCATGGCTTTAGGTTTAGAATCTTAATTAGGGTTTGCTGATTGCTTAATTGATTGCAACAGTGTAACATTATAGATATTGAGATGATTTACTTGTTTATTTACAATAGTGTCCGTAGGTTATGTATATACATATGTTATACATTTACATCATCCAACGGAGAGATGAACTCTTGTGCTATATATCTTTCATAGACTCAGGTTAGACAAGAATTTTTTTTTATTTACATAGAACACCTCACATGTCTATTGAGACTTTGTAGGCTCTATAAGACCTTCCTATTGGAGTTGAACTTTTTTTTTTATTAATTTGAGCTAGATCATAATCTTATAGATTCATATCTTTGTGATTCCTTTTTGTTGGTGTTGGAAATCACCTTGACAAGATGCCCAGGTGGTGATCTTCTAAACACCCAAGTCTAGAATGACTTATAGAAAGAAATACAGCAATCAAAGACAAGAACAGAAAATCAAAGAAAGAAAGAAGACAAGCAATTGTTATCGAGGTTCGGTAATGTACCTGCGTCCCCGTGAGTTCTTCCGAACTCTCTGCACTAAATCAATGGTTCTTTACAAATACAGCAACCCTCTTCAAGAAGCTCAAGTTCTTGAAGAAACCAAGAAGAGAAGAAAGAAGATGATAAAAACTAACAATGCTCTCTATCTAATCTGGACTTCTCTCTCTTTACAACCAGCCTCACTACAATGAGTCCCTATTGTGTTTGATCTTTTTCACTCTCACACAATTCTCTCTTGTATTACAATTGATCTCAAAGTATGTCACAAACTTGTGTTGTTCTCTCTTGTTGTACATGGAAAATGAAGCTAGGTAACACCTTATATAGTGCACCCACTTATTGTCCATTCTTGTGAGCCAATCTCCACCCTTAGATCTTGATTGCCACTTAACCATGGCCCTCCATCAATCTTAAGTGGTTCTGTGCATTTTAACCTTACACTCATGCACCCAAGATGAGGTTAAAGCATGCTGTCCATGTGTGCTTTGGTGTGCCTAACACCTAGGTACTCAACAGGGGGAGACATGGCGCTGAGCAGGGCACACATGTAGCCCATTCTGGAAGGCGCAGCGCTGGTGGGGAGTGGCATGGCACTGGCACGGGTCAGGGGGTCTTCATTCTGGATGCCTAGGCGCTGGTGAAGGGGCGGCGTGGCGCACACTGATGCTGCCCCTTCACACAGCAGTGCGCACACTTTTCCTGCTTGTGTGCTGAAGTGCGCACACTAGTGCGCCTACCCTTACCTTGCTCCAAAGTGATGCACACACATGTGTGCAGTCTTTTAACTTGCTTTATTTTAATATTCCAACCTTGGTTTAGACTTTAACCATCTTTAAACCATGTTTAAACATGTGTAAACCTTAGACAAATACCAACAATCTCTACCTTTGTCTAAGTGTTTAAACCTGAACCATTTTTGCAGAGAGCTTTAGGATCCAAACTCATCTTGAGTCATCAATTAACCAACTCCAATCCTAAGTAGTCCAAGGCAATGATTGAACTTACTTAGAGGTAGAACTTTAGTACCCAAATCCGCAGGATTTTCTTCCGTGGCTACCTTGTCCACATGGATGCATTCTTTCATAACATTTTCCCGAATGAAATGATACCGAACATCCATGTGCTTTGTCCTCTCATGGAACACCAGATTTTTACACAAGTGCAATGCACTTTGACTATCTGAAAACACCACAACCTGCTCCTCCAGTACCTTCAACTCTTCCAGCAACCCTTTTGCACCACATAGCTTCCTTAATGGCCTCCGTAGCTGCTATGTACTCAGCCTCGGTTGTTGAGAGTGCTACCACTGGCTGCAACTAAGCTTTCGAACTTACACAACATCCATTTAAGTTGAAGAAGTAGGAGGTAATTGATCTCTTTTTATCCTGGTCTGCTCCATGGTCCGAATTCGCAAATCCCTCAAGGCAGATGGACTTACCTCTCTTCTCATAAACCAGCCCTACTTCTGGGCTTCCCTTCAAGTACCTCAGCAACCACTTCATCCCAAGCCAATGCTCCTTTTAAGGATTACTCATTAACCTGCTGAGAACACTCATTACATGAGCAATGTCAGGTCTAGTGCTAACCATGGTGAACATAACAGAACCAACCGTACTAGAGTAGGGGACTTTTTCCATTTCCTTCTTCTTCACTTCCGATCTCAGACTTTGATCGTTGGAGAACTTGAAATGATCAGCAAGGGGAACCTTCACTGGTTTGCTATCTTCCATAGAGAATTTAGATATCATCTTCTCTATGTAGGAAGTTTGAGAGATCTTCAATCTGTTTCTCTCTCTTTCTCGGATGATACACATCCCAAGGATCTTCTGTGCATAGCCAAGATCCTTCCTCTCGAACTCCTCACTGAGTTAAGATGTAAACCTTTCCATCATCTTCCTGCTCTTCCGAACCAACAGCACATCAATGATATAGATGAGGATACTCACTATCTTCTCCACCTTATGTCCAGGTGAGAAAGTTTATGTGAAATCTATGTCTTCTCTTCTTGTGAACCCATTCGCCACCAGCCTAGCTTTATACCGGACTTCATCCCCTGGAGTATTCCCTTCTTTGATCTTGTAGAGCCATCTACAATCCACAACTCTCTGTTTTTCAGGTTTGGCCACCAACTCCCAAGAGTTGTTCTTCATCAAAGAATTCATTTCTTCCTCCATAGCTAGCTGCTACTTTGACGAATCCTTACACTTCATGGCATCCATGTAAGTTTCTGGTTCAACCTCTCATTCTATCCAAGGAGCTGCTACATTAGCATCCACAAACCCATATCTCAAAGGTGGTCTAACGACCCTCCTTCCCCGGTCTCTTGTGAGCTGGTAGTCATTCCGACTTGCTGCATCAACATTTTTTTGTTCAACCTCTTCTTGAGTTTCTTGAGCTTGACCTTCATCCAAGGGCTCTACTTGGTCCGAACCCTCTTGCCTCCTTTGCTCTACCTGAACCGAGTTCTTCTTGATGTGATGCTCCACAACTTCCGGACTGGTTTGCTCACTAGCCCCTGCAGGGTTAGTTTTCTCCAAGTAGGAAAATAATAATTCATTAAAAATAACATCCCTACTTATAATCAGATTCGTACCCTTATTTTCTAAGGACCACAACCTATATCCCTTAACCCTATCACCATATCCTAGAAATACACATTTTCTAGATCTAGGGCTAAGTTTATCCTCCTTTTGATGTGCATATGCAACACATCCAAAAGTCCTAAGGTTGTTTAATTCAGGAGGTTTTCCATTCCACATCTCCATGGGAGTCTTGAGCTTTAAAGCTCTAGAGAGTGATCTATTCACTAAGTATGCAGCTGTAGCCACAGCTTCTCCCCAAAAATATTTTGGTAAACCGGATCCTATTAGCATGCACCTAACCTTTTCCATAAGGGTTCTATTCATCCTTTCAGCAACTCTATTTTGCTGAGGTGTTTTTACAACCGTTCTATGCCTTAGAATGTCATTTAATTCACAGAATTTATCAAAATCATTATTGCAAAATTCTAAGCCATTATCGGTTCGTAAAGTCTTAACTACCCTACCCGTTTGAGTTTCCAGCAACTTCTTCCACACAACAAATTTATTCAAGGCATTAGATTTATTTCTAAGCAAATAAACCCACACTCTTCTTGAATAATCATCAATTAAAGACAGAAAGTAAAAGTTACCTCCCTGTGTTGGTGTTCTTGCTGGTCCCTAAAGGTCCGAATGAATGTAGTCAAAAATCCCCTTATACTTGTGCACTCCGGTGTTGAAGCTAACCCGGTGTTGCTTTCTAAGAATGCAACTCTCACAGAAATCCAGTTTCTTTACTTTGTCTCCTCCAAGTAGACTATCCTTGCTAAGAACTTGCAAGCCCTTTTCGCTCATGTGTCCCAAGCGAGTGTGCCAAAGGGCTGCCTTGTCCATCTCAGCCATCAAGCTTGTTGCTTGATCATTGATTTCTGTCTCTCCGATCATCTTATAGAGTTCATTATTTCTTGCTGGCTTGATCACTACCAAAGATCCCTTGGCCACCTTGATCTTTTCTCCCTCTACTTTGCATGTATACCCTATGGAATCTAATTGCCCCAATGAGATCAAATTTCTCTTCAAATCAAGAAGATACCTCACATTTCGCAGTAGCCTTGTGACTCTATCAAATATCCTCAATTGGATGTCTCCAATCCCTCTAACTTGGCAAGAATTATCATTCCCCAAGAAGACCTTTCCATCATTGATCTGCTTGAAATTCTTGAACCATTCCTTGTGAGGGCACATATGATAAGTGCACTCGGAATCAAGAATCCACTTTTCGCTGCCTTGCCTCCTGCTCACATTTGAGCACACAATAAGCACATCATCTTGTTGTTCTCCTTTGGCAACCGAAGCCTCTCCATTATTGGTATGGCTTCTCCTCTCATCCCGAATCCTCTTTTTGCAATCTTTCTTGAAATAGCCCTCCTTGTTGCAGTAGAAGCATCTCCTTCCTCCTCCAAGTTTTGTCTTGGAATGAGACCTCCCATGGTTCTGCCCTCTACCTCTTGATTTCTCCCGGTAGTTGCCATAGTTGCTACTGCCATTCCGAGTTGCTGGCCTTCCTCGTACGAACAGCCCATCTCCACTTGATGTCTCTTTCATCTTGGCTTTGAAATCATGTGCCCTTATGGCATTGATCACAATCTCCTTTGTTAGAGTGTCCCTTCCATACTTAATAGCATTAATCAAATTGTCAAAGCAATCAGGAAGAGAATTTAACAAGATAACAGCTAATTGTTCATCCGAAAAAATAATGCTACAGATATTCAAATCTTAAACTAGCTTATTAAAGACATCAAAATTATCTTGCAACTCTTTACTAGGATCCATTTTAAAAGCAAATATTCTTTTAAGAAGATAAATCTTGTTAGGGAGAGTTTTGATAAGAAATAACTCATCTAGTTTCTTCCATATGACAGCCGGATCTTCCGAGTCTCCGCACTCTCTTGTGACGCTATCCGACATGTGCAAGAAAATGGTGCTGTAAACCATCTTCTTCACCTCGGTCCACTAGTCCTCCGTGATACTTGCTGGAAAACATCATCTTCTCCAATAGCCAAGTCCACTTTCTATTGCATTAGAACAGCCTTGATCTTCCGCTTCTAAAGAGCAAAGTCTCCCTTTCCATCAAACTTCTCAACACAGAAATTGAAGCCATCTTTTGCGGACAAGATCCCTGATTTATGCACTACCCACAAATGTTTTCTTCAACCTCAAGAACACAGATTGAAGATGGATCTTAACACCGTTCTTGAATCACCCAAGAAGTTGAGCTTTGATTCTTGGAGTCCTGGCTCTGTCACCTTCTTGTTCTTGCTCCGATACCCAGCTGTACTTGCTCTGATACCACTGTTGGAAATCACCTTGACAAGATGCCAAGGTGGTGATCTTCTAAACACTCAAGTCTAGAATGACTCATAGAAAGAAATACAGCAATCGAACACAAGAACAGAAAATCAAAGAATGAAAGAAGACAAGCAATTTGTTATCGAGGTTCGGCAATGTGCCTACGTCCCTGTGAGTTCCTCCGAACTCTCTGCACTAAATCAATGGTTCTTTACAAATACAGCAACCATCTTCAAGAAGCTCAAGTTCTTGAAGAAACCAAGAAGAGAAGAAAGAAGATGATAAGAACTAACAATGCTCTCTATCTAATCTAGACTTCTCTCTCTTTACAACCAGCCTCACTACAATGAGTCCCTTTTGTGTTTGATCTTTTTCACTCTCACATAATTCTCTCTTGTATTACAATTGATCTCAAAATATGTCACAAACTTGTGTTGTTCTCTCTTGTTGTACATGGAAAATGAAGCTAGGTAACCCCTTATATAATGCACCCACTTCTTGTCCATTCTTGTGAGTAAATCTCCACCCTTAGATCTTGATTGCCACTTAACCATGGCCCTCCATCAATCCTAAGTGGTGCTGTGCATTTTAACCTTACACCCATGCACCCAAGGGGAGGTTAAAGCATGTTGTCCATGTGTGCTTTGGTGTGCCTAGCGTCTAGGCGCTCAACAGGGGGCGGCATGGCGCTGAGCAGAGCATACTTGCAACCCATTCTGGAAGGCGTGGAGCTAGTGGGGAGCGGCATGGCACTGGTATGGGTCAGGGGGTCTTCATTCTGGATGCCTAGGCACTGGTGAAGGGGTGATGTGGCGCACACTGATACTGCCCCTTCACACAGCAGTGCGCACACTTTTCCTACTTGTGTGCTGAAGTGCGCACACTAGTGTGCCTACCCTTACCTTGCTCCAAAGTGATGCACACACATATGTGTGCAGTCTTTTAACTTGCTTTATTTTAATACTCCAACCTTGGTTTAGACTTTAACCATCTTTGAACCATGTTTAGACATATGTAAACCTTAGATAAATACCAACAGTTGGATTGAGGTCTTCATTTTTTTTTAAATAAGAGGTTGATAAAGAAATGAAGATTCTTCCATAAAGGATTTGAACAATTAAAAAAGGAAGTCGGTATGGTTTTTTTAGAAACTAGGAAAAAAAAGTGAACTTATAAGGATATTTGTATCCTTTTGTAATTATTAAAAACAAAATAGATTTGAATAAGAAAAATGGCTAAAAATAAAGATAGTAAGAGGTCAAATACCAACCTTGGTTTAATCTTTTTAACTTACTGTATTTTAATACTCCAACCTTGGTTTAGACTTTAACCATCTTTGAACCATGTTTAGACATATTTAAACCTTAGACAAATACCAACAGTTGGATTCAATGCTTCATTTTTTTTAAATGAGAGGTTGATAAAGAAATGAAGATTCTTCCATAAAGGATTCGAACAATTAAAAAAGGAAGTCGGTATGGTTTTATTAAAAATTAGGAAAAAAAAGTGAACTTATAAGGATATTTGTATCCTTTTGTAATTATTAAAAACAAAATAGATTTGAATAAGAAAAATGGCTAAAAATAAAGATAGTAAGAGGTCATTGGGACAGTTGAGTTTACAATTGGAACACATGGGCTATGGTCCCAATTAACTTCTTTAGTAATAAATGTTTGATTTGGGTATAAACACTAGCCAATTTGGTACAAGGTACTTGATTACGCTTAAAACATAACGCGGTATTGTAGTACAGCTTTGGGGTGTCGATTCCACAGGGAAACAAACTAATTACAAAAGAAGGTGTAAACCTCAACACAAACGATAAAAGATTAAATGGAAGAATCTGAGTTGTGAGCAAATTGTGTAAATAGACTGAAGAATATGATGTATAGATATAATAAAGAAACAACAAGGTTTCAGAAATCCTCCCTAGGTTCGTTGCCCTAATCCTAACTTGATTCGGTTATTTTTATCTCGATTGCAAGTTTCACATCCCAAACAGACAATCGACAAATATTCAATTAAAGCGCATGTATAAACCCTAATGTAATTTATATGAATTATTCTTTAATTTCAAGCACACATGACCTAACTTATAAATGATCAAAAGACGGCTATATATCTAAATGACAATACCACAGCAATGAACAAATTTATAAAAGAGATCTACCGGACTCAATCACACCCAAACAAATACATATAAGAAGAGCATGACTAGACTTATATGGAAAAGACGCATGCAATCACCGGACTAATAAGAAATCTACTAATTAAATTTAAGAATAAAGCATAACAATGTTTAATGAAAATAATACTAAACTACAACTGAATCAAATAAAGGAAAATAAGAACAACTACACCTAGGGATTCATCCCTTCGCCTTGCTTGAAGACTAGCTGGCCATAGGGCTCATGCTTCCTCGAGTTGCCTCCGGCCTCTCAATGATCATCTCCCCCTTGGTAGTGAAAGCTTCGGTGATTCCTTAGCTTACCCTCCAAAATTACTTCGGATTCCTCCTAAGGGCCCTCTGGATTGCTCCTAAAGGCCATCTGGATTCACTTTCTGATGATCTCAGATTCTCCGATGGTTCTCAAAGCTGAACTGGAGTAGGCCTTTTATAGAGAAATACCATGAGTGCAATGTGTTTCTAATCCGATGTGGGATGTGGGATATAGAAATGTGTTTCCAACCGATGTGAGATGTGGGATTTAAGCCCAAAAACTTCTTCTCACGCAGAAATCCCGCACAGCCTGACCTTTGTCTACTTAAACTGCCATAACTTTCTCTAGAAAAATCATTTTTACGAACCATAAAATTCTCCAGAAAATAGACTTCTGGATCTTTCTAAGCATATATGGCTCATCTCCAGGTTCATCTTGCATCAATACAGTTTAATTTTCAAAAATGACTGATCGGTATGGGCAATTCTAGCAATTCAGTGAAACTCCTTTCTTGGTTTCTCTTCATCTTGGCTCTTTCATGACCATTATCTCACTCGAGTATTCATTGAAGCTTCGTGTTTAAAATGATGATAGCTTTTTTTATCTCTTTTTTTAAGCTCAAAGTACCTGAAAATGTACTGAAATAAGTTAACGATTCAAGAATAACACTTTAGAGTTATTAAGGTATAAAAGTGTAATTCCAACCTCGATCAACCCTAAAATACTAACAATTAAGTATTGTTTAGATGCATTTTATGACTCTCATCACAACCCCCAACTAGCTTATTGCTAGTCCCTAGCAATTCAAGCGAAAACAAGAGATGAATTCTACGGTGGGAATCAAAGTAAATGAATAGCAATATTAGTGTTAACCAAGAGTAATTCACATTTTGTCTCAAAAATTGCACATAAAACACGGCACAAAGAATCATTAAATTTAACTCAAATCCAAAAGTAATCCAAACATCAATCTTAAAATCGTTATTGACTCTTAACATTCATCTTACCGCAAACCATTAATCCGAACACCCAGATGATTTTATGCATAATATTCATGAATACAAGTCTTGGCCTCTAAAACATGATAAATTTAGTGACGTCAATCACAAAATCAAGCTCCATATGCTTATATTTCAAACCACTCTCCACTATTGTAAAAAAATCACATTACATTGGATCAATAGGTCTTTAATAGGCTTGTAATATTAGGCTAAGGTAAAGTTTAAGAAAAAATGGGAAAGATTCACGAGAAAAGGAACTCAATCTCTTAGCTTTAAACACAATCACTTTTAAGCACTAGATAACCTTACTTCAACACCCAACTTTTTCGACCATTTTTCGAGCATTTTTCAATTTTTTTTTTCAAAATCACCACTTTTCTTTTCTTTTCTTCTTTCTTTGCCGTAATTCGCTTTTCTTTTATATTTTGGCATAAGACCATTCAACTCCTTTTTCATTTTTCTTTTCTTTTACATAACCCCCAACTAATCTCCTTTAATGTACTTGGGTTATGGTAGTGATATTTTTCTCATATTTCCATCCTTACTCCTTTTAAGTGCTTCTCAACAAATATGTATAGCTAAGTTCTTTTAAGAGAAAGATAAGGATAAAATATTCTCTTTAGGCTCATAAAGGTTAGTAAATGGGCTATTGAAAGAAACAAGGCTCACTTTTTTTTTCAAGAAAAGGCTCAAATAGGTGACTAGTGGTAAATATAGCAATGGTAGGTTTAACAGGCTCAAACGGTCCAAAAATGACCTATATCATATCCTAAGTAATGTGCATTCTAGGAATTCGCCTGAAGTGGTTATCAAGTAAGTTCTAGAGCTTGTCGAGACCGCAAAAATATTCACAAAATAATCACACATAAAACTTTTCTAAATGTTTAAGACTAATCATACTATCTTACCACAAACTAGAGTCTCTAACCAAATGAAGATTGATGCTTAAATTAATTTCAAACCGAAGCAAGATTTAACTTCTTCTAAACGCTATATGCTATCTCAATTAAGTTTATATCATTGACATGTGAATTAACTCAAAGACTAACATCAAGCATGCTAAAAACAAACAAAAAAAAAAGAAAATGACACCAAGCAGTTCAATGGAAAAAGAAAAAAAATGTATGGAAATAAAGAATATGGAAACAAAGAGATGTGTTTCCTCCACTCCCAACTTAAAAATTGCATTGATCTCAATGTAAAAGAAAGAGTAAAGGAGACTCCCCTTATAGCCAAAGGTGCACAGAAGCTGAAAATTGTACTCCACCATTTGGACTGCTTCGTATATTTTTCCTTGAAAAGGAAATACTAAGTTAATACTAGAAAACAGAAGAAAAAACTGTGAACAATAAACAAGAAAAAGAAATATGAAAAACAGTAAAAAGAAAAGGATATGTTGTGGGTTGCCTCCCATGAGTGCTAAGTTTTACGTCTTCAGCCAGACGTTCTTATTCCCTCCTAGAAAAACATAGGATGAATGCACCAGCCACTGCTTCATTGCCAAATTTGGTGCTTGTATGCTTTTGAGAGGCCTTAAGGATGTCATCAGTAACATCCACAAATTTTGACTCGATAAATGCTCTTGTGAGGCCATGGGTGAGGGTGGACTCCAATGGATTAAGATGTTGGACCTTGTCCATGAATAAGTCAATTATGTATGCTTGGTGGCTTTCGTCCACATCCTCTGATTTTTTCGTTATTGGGATGTGTAATAACTTACCACTTACTGTCTCAATGGCATTCACCTCCTTCACATTCTGTTGCACCAGGTGCTGACCATGAGATGTGGACTGAGCTTGAGAAGGGAACTTACCTTGCTCAGTCACACTCAAGTAGCTCATTAACTTGGACACTTGGCTCTTTATCTCTTTATGTTCTTCAACAACTTGCACAATTAAAGATTCAAGTCTTTGATTTGTCTTCCCCTGTGCTTCAATAAAAGCATGTAAAGTGTATTCTAAAGAACTCCTAGAAGACATGAGTGCATGATATGGTTCAAGATATGGTGCAGCGGGTTGTGCAAGCTGCTGGTTTTCAGACTTCCAGCTGAAATTGGGGTGATTTCGCCATCCCATATTATAAGTATCAGAGAAGGGTGTCAAAGGTTTCTTGTTCATGCCTAAGGCATTACATTGTTCCTTATACATCCCTCTCATCTCAGTAAATGTGAAACACTCTTGGGCGAGATGTTCTACCTCGCCACACATAAAACATGGTTCAAAAGATTTTGCATGATTAACCAGGTGTGTTGGCTTTAAGCTCTTAGTCTTTAATACCTCTAGTTCCCTAGTGAGCATCTCGACCTTTGCCTTAAGGTTATCCTTTTCCCTAAGATGGTAAATTCCACCACCATTTGGGTTCCCTATAGGTCGTGACCTATTTGTGCTTTCAGTGGCATTAGGTCCAGTCCAAGTGTGAGCTTTTTCAGCAAGTTCATTAAGGTACTCTATTGCCTCATCAGGATCTTTCTCCAAAAATTCACCATTACACATCATCTCTACGAATTGGCGCTCTCTATATGTAAGTCTCTCATAAAAATAGCTCACCAAGCGCCAACTCTTATTCTCATGGTGAGGGCACATACTCAATAACTCATTAAATCTCTCCCAAGACTGATATAAGGTCTCACTATCCTTTTGTGCAAAGGTGGAGATTTGTTTTTTCAAAGCGTTGGTCTTATGTTAGGGAAAGTATTTGTTAAAGAAAGCCCGAGTTATCTCAGTCCACGACCCAATAGATCGTGGTCTTAGTGAGTATAGCCAATTCTTAGCTCTATCCTTCAAAGCGAAAGAAAAGAACTTAAGCCTCACAATGTCATCGGTTTCATATTGACTATGAAAAGTTGCGACTACTTCCTCAAACTCTCTAATGTGCACATATGGGTTTTCATTATCCAAGCCATAAAATGTAGGGAGTAATTGAATCATCTCTGGTTTAAGATCTAATTGGCGAGTATTGGCTGGAAACATGATGCATGATGGTGTGGCTATGCGTGTAGGGTGGAGGTAATCCTGAAGTGTCCTAGCAACATTCTCATTAAGGTTATTGGCCATGTTAACAAAATCCTCTAAATTCTCACTTGGGTTTCCACTATTGGTTGATCTAGGCGAGGTTTCACTATTAGACTCGGAAGGAGAGGGTAATTCTAGTTCAGGTTCTCTAATGAATCTACCTCGCAAATCTCTCGGTCTAAGCATGCACCAAATGAATCAGAGAGGAAATAACTAAAACAAAATAATAATAAATAAATTAGAAAATCAAAACTTAGAAAAAAAAGAACAATAATAAATAAAAATACTATAAAAAGAAAGAAAGGAAAAATAAATAAAAAAAATAAAAAAATAATGCGGCAAGCTAAAAGAAGGAACGAAGTTACCGCCTTTACAGCTGCTGAAAAGGAAAAGTATTTACAGTTCTTCTACCATCATGTCAAAAGTTGGCAATCTTCCTTGTACTTAAGCGCGTTTCCCCGGCAACGGCGCCAAAATTTAATTACACCCAAAACATAACGCGGTATTGTAGTACAGCTTTGGGGTGTTGATTCCACAGGGAAACAAACTAATTACAAAAGAAGGTGTAAACCTCAACACAAACGATAAAAGATTAAATGGAAGAATCTGAGTTGTGAGCAAATTGTGTAAATAGATTGAAGAATATGATGGATAGATATAATAAAGAAACAACAAGGTTCTGGAAATCCTCCCTAGGTTCGTTGCTCTAATCCTAACTTGATTCAGTTGTTTTTATCTCGATTGCAAGTTTCACATCCCAAACAGGCAATCGGCAAATATTCAATTAAAGTGCATGTATAAACCCTAATGTAATTGACATGAATTATTCTTTACTTTCAAGCACACATGACCTAACTTATAAATTATCAAAAGATAATGATATATCTAAATGACAATACCGCAGTAATGAACAAATTTATAAAAGAGATCTACCGAACTCAATCACACCCAAACAAATACACATAAGAAGAGCATGACTAGACTTATATGGAAAAGAAGCATGCAATCACCGGACTAATAAGAAATCTACTAATTAAATTAAAGAATAAAACATAACAATGTTTAATGAAAATAATACTAAACTACAACTGAATCAAATAAAGGAAAATAAGAACAACTACACTTAGGGATTCATCCCTTCGCCTTGCTTGGAGATTAGCTGGCCATGGGGCTCAGGCTTCATCGAGTTGCCTCCGGCCTCTCAACGATCATCTCCCCCTTGGTAGTGAAAACTTCGGTGATTCCTCAGCTTGCCCTCCAAAAGTGCTTCGGATTCCTCCTAAGGGCCCTTTGGATTGCTCTTAAAGGCCCTCTGGATTCACTTTATGATGATCTCAGATGATTTTAGATTCTTCGATGGTTCTCAAAGCTGAAGTGGAGTAGGCCTTTTATATGGAAATACCATGAGTGCAATGTGTTTCCAATCCAACGTGGGATGTGGGATATAGAAATGTGTTTCCAACCGATGTTAGATGTGGGATTTAAGCCCAAAAACTTCTTCTCACGCAGAAATCCCGCACAGCCCGCACAGCCTGACCTTTGTCTACTTAAATTGCCATAACTTTCTCTAGAAAAATCATTTTTACGAACCGTAAAATTCTACAGAAAATAGACTTCTGGATCTTTCTAAGTATAATGGGTCATCTCCTGGTTCTTCCTGCATTAATATAGTTTAATTTTCAAAAATGACTGATCGGTATGGGCAATTCTTGCAATTTAGTGAAACTCCTTTCTTGGTTTCTCTTCATCTTGGCTCTTCTGCGACCATTATCTCACTCGAGTATTCATTGAAGGTTCGTGTTTAAAATGATGATAGCTTTTCTATCACTTTTTTTAAGCTTAAAGTACCTGAAAATGCATTGAAATAAGTCAACGATTCAAGAATAACACTTTAGAGTTATTAAGGTATAAAAGTGTAATTCCAACCTCGATCAACCTTAAAATGCTAACAATTAAGTATTGTTTAGATGCATTTTATGACTCTCATCAGTACTAATGTGAGATAAGATTAACTAATCCCACATGAACAATTAGTCCCATGTTTGGTTGGAGGGACTAACTGTTCATTTGGGATTAAGTTGAGACTAAACTAGTCCCAATCCCATGAAATTAATCCCACACCCATTGGGACAGATTGAATCCCATGGCTTTGAGATTAATTTTTTTTTCTTGAAACCCATTTTACCCATTCTTACACGCACAACTTCTTGGCAGCAGACCATTTTCTTCCTCTTCCTCATTCTTTTCCTTTCCTTTTTCCCTTCTCATTCCCCCTAGGCAGATCACGCCTCACCTTCATCTGGATGGATCACGCCACTAATACCACCTGGGTTTTCCTTCACCCTTCTCATCTTCATCCTTTCCATTTCCCATTTCCCTTCTCCTTTCTATTAGGCAGATTGCGCCTCATCTTCCTCTCAAATCTCATTTCCCTTCCCTAGATCGCACGACCTCCTCTTCCCCTCTGGTTATCATCATTGGAATGGATCTTTGTGTTGTTTTTAGATCTATTAGTTTATATATATATGAAATTTTGAAAAAAAAAAAAGAAAGACAAAAGATTTTGGAAAAAATGAAGAAGAAGGGAAAATACATAAATATTTGGTTTGTGATGTAGGGGACAAATCCCTCTCCAATGACATGGTGATATGTGTCAATCCTAAGGTAAAAATGGTAATTTTATAACCACAACAAGGCAACTGATCTCCCCCGACACATGGCAAGGGCATAATGGTAATTTCACACTAAATTGCCTGATGTTATTCCACCACTCCGACTTTTGGATAAACTCGTACAACTTATAGATAACTCCCAAGAGAATGCTAGTCCTATCTCAACATTACAATTTTTCTCCTAATCAGACTCTATTCTGACACACTATAAAATGGGTCTTTATAAGTCAAAAGGTACACACAATTTTCCATCCACAGCTCCTGATTTTATACAGCTCCCTTTGTTTCTCCAAAAAATGCTCTATACTAACTTAGGCATCGGAGAGTCCTCAGGAGGCACACCCCCCCCTCCAACCCTCCGTGACTTTAGGTTTTTGCCTTATTTTGTGTGCACAAGTCTCATTCATTGACTGTCTAAATTTCGAGAGATTTTTAGCATCAACATATTGACTCTAGAAAGAGAGCCTTTTTTTAAGGATCAAGGACTTTCTTGTTATCAAGCCACCTAAAAGTACTGTCGGAGCTAGTTCAGTTTCCGCACGAGCATCTGTCTACCAATAATCAGCCAATCCATAACTCATTGCCATCTCAGAGTATACTGGCTCTAAATGCAAAAAAGAGCCATCAAACGGACAGACTTGGCATGATCCTTACCCAGATGCCAAGAGAATCCAGGGGCCTTGCCTGTTCTGCATCCAACTATCCCTCAGATTCATGAACAGTTCCAGGAGCTAACCCGACTTGTCACTGATCTCATCGCCGAGGTAAGAGGAATAGCTCATCACCTGGCACCTAAACATCTCTCATAATGGAGCTCTTGACAGAAGACACCACCCGGGCATAATAAATTTTTTGGAGGTCAGTCCTTAACTGGATCATCTTCGCGTGCCAAAGTAACGTCTCAGAACTACTCTATCTCTAGGTTTTTTTCTAGAGTCAGATCCTGAGATTTCTCAACTTCCAAAAGTCACACTGACCTAGAAAAGAGATTGAAGAACATAAACCAAAGGATAAACAAATCTTTTAAGGCGAGGAACACTAACATCCTCGATGATCTCAGCTCAAAAGATCAATGTTTTACTCAGGAAATCCTTGAAGCCCTTTTGCCTTGACATTTTCGGATGCTATCAAGGCAAATGAAGGAACCACGGATCTCGTAGATCATTTCCAGTATTACAAAACCACCATGATGCTGTATCACCATCCTGACACCGTTATGTGCAAAGCTTTTCCTCTGACCTTGGAAAAAGTTGCTAACACCTGGTACAGTCACCTTAAACCCAACAGCATTAGCTTCTTCAAAGAACTAAGCTGTGCCTTCACGTCTTATTTTCTAAGTAGAAAAAGGGCCTCACAAGACCTCACAAAGCCTCCTCAGTATCATCCATCATAGAGTATAAAAGCTCCAGGAATACATTTTTTAGTTCAAAGCAGCTGCCTGGGAAATTCCTAACCTTGACCCTGCTATCCAGGCCTTAGCTTTTCAGAATGGGCTCAAGTCAAGAACCTTTAGCTTCAAGTTGACAAAGCACCCTCCCAAGGATATGATTGATATACTAGCCCGAGCCAAGGAATACATGATCACAAAAGACGACTAGGTATTCAGGAGAGAAAAAGAGGGTGGAATGAAAAATGGAAAGAGGGATCCTAATGAGCCCAGGGAAAGCTCCATAAAAAAATCACACCTAAAAAGGAAGGCAAGAGCTCCCCTTAACTTTGAGAACTCCCACTAAGTGCCTTCAAGACGAACATACTCCTTAGTGTCCAAGAGCAGGACCTCCTTCGTTGGCTTTCAAAACCTTTCTATACAAGTGGTAACCGAGCTAAGTGGTGTTGCTTCCATAAAGATCATGGTCACTGCACCGAGGAATATCACGCCCTTAAACAGCAAATCGAATCCCACATTTACAGGGGGTACTTAAGAGAATTCATCGAATCTCGCCAAGTTCAAAATTATAATGATCATTTCCGGCACCCATCTGGACAAACCTTAGAGAGGTCATATTGAGGATGTCAAAGTCTAAGGAAAAACCATAGGCTAAGCCCTAGAAAACCTATCAGAGAAGAGAAATGCCACCAGAATAATCAAGGACACCCTCCTACTATCATTGGCACCATCAAAACCATTTTTGGAGGACCACCTGTTAGAAGCTAGTCCACTTATGGGAGGAGAACTTGGTTGATGGCATCGGTTAGTGGACCTCACAAATGGATCAGGACAAACTAGGTAATATTTTTTATAGATGAGGATTTAAAGGGAATACAGAAACCACATGATGATGTCGTGGTTATCTCCCTTGTCATCGCTAACTACAATTTCGAACGAGTTCTGGTGGACAACGAGAGCTCGGCATGCATTCTTTTCTATGAAGCCTTCCAATAGATAAAGTTGAAGAATGGCTAGCTCAAACAGTATTGTCTCTTCTGTATGACTTTTCGGGAACGCTGGTGTTCGCCGAAGGAAACATAGTTCTCTCATTCTCTGTAGGGACTTCACCACAACTCACTATTGTCCAGACTACATTCTTGGTAGTCAAGTATCCATCATCATACAATGTGATACTCGGGAGACAAACCTTCAATAAGATGAGGGAAACAGTCTCTATATACCATATAAAGGTAAAGTTTCCAACTGACGAAGGTGTGGGAGAAGTTTGAGGCAACCAACAAACTTCCCGGTCCTGTTACTTAAATTCTATTAAAGACCAAAGGAAATTCGAAGGCTTGTCTTTAGGTATAGAAGACTTGAGAGATGAAGATAAAACTTCATAATGGCAGACAGAAGAAGAACTTATCCCCATCCCCCTAAATGAAGGAGATTCCTAGACTCTACTAGTCGAATCTGGTCTCACTGAGGACCTCAAAGAATCCTTAATTTCCTTTTTGCGAAGAAACCAAGATCTTTTTGCCTAGTTGGCCTCTGATATGCCTGGGATCGATCCCTCAGTTATTGTCCATCGGTTGAATGTGGACCCTAACCATCGACCAGTAGAGCGCCATTAAAGAAGAAGTGGATAGGTTTTTAGCGGCTAACTTCATTCAATAAATCAACTACCCAGAGTGGATCGCCAATGTGGTAATGGTCAAGAAGGCTAATTGTAATTGAAGGATCTGCATCAATTTTACAGATCTCAACATAACCTACCCAAAAGAAAGTTTTCCTTTACCTCAAATCGACCAGTTGGTTAATGCCACCTCTAGGTATGAACTACTCAGTTTTATGGATGCGTACTCTGGGTATAATCAAATTTTAATGCACGAGTCTGACCAACCAAAGACTTCTTTTATCACTGATCAAGGCTTGCATTGCTATAAAGTGATGCTTTTGGGTTCAAGAATGCTGGGGCTATTTACTAGAGGCTGGTCAACAAGATCTTCAAGGAGAAAATTAGGAGAAATATGGAGGTTTACGTGGATGACATGCTGCTTAAAAGCATCAGTGCCAGGGATCATGAGTCTGATATGAAGGAAGCCTTTGGAACACTCCGCCGCCACTAAATGAGACTAAACCCAACCAAATGTGCCTTTGGAGTCACTGCCGGGAAGTTCCTGGGCTTCGTGGTAACATAGCGATGAATATAATCTAACCCCAAAAAAATAAAGGCAATCATGAATATGACTCCTCCTCAGAACATTAAAGAAGTGTAAATGTTAACTGGATGAGTGGCCGTACTTAGTTGCTTTATGTCTAAGTATGCCGAAAGGTGCCTACCTTTATTTAAATCCATCAGGAAAGCCAAGGGTATGAAGAATGTCAAAGATCATTTAAAGAACTGAAGGAGTAATTGAGCTCACCATTTCTCTTTACTAAACCCATTATAGGGGATGAGCTCTTACTCTATATATCAGCTGGCCAAGATGTAGTAGCTTCGGTCTTAATCCGGGAAGACGATGGGATACAGATACCCATCTATTATGTTAGTCGAATTCTGCATGATGTTGTAACAAGGTATCTTCCGATCAAAAAATTAGCTTATATTCTCATGATCATATTCCAGAAGCTTCGACTATATTTTCAAGCTCATACTATAGTTTTCCTCACCGACCAGCCTCTACGACAAGTCCTCCACAAACCAGACATTTATGGAAGGTTGGTCAAATGGTCCATTGAACTGGGCGAATTTGATATTCGATACAAACCCCATACATCTATCAAGGCACAGGCCCTAATGGATTTTATAATCGAAACGACTTTTCCCGACAGCGCGGTCGAAGTTAAAGCACCTAAGAAAACCAGGTTGATACCAAGTTGGACACTATATGTGGATGGTTCATCCAATAGCACTGGCTCTGAGGCTGGCTTTAATACCTGTATTCGTAAAGAATGAGTAAAGAAGTAATTTGATAAATATGACATGGAGTTAAAATAATATATATGCGAAAGATTTAATTTTTATAAAACAATTCTAAAAAAAGCAGATGCATGGTGTAAAGAAAAAGAAAATGAAAAAAAAAATCGTCCAAATAAAGGAAAAGGAAAAAGAAAAAAACGTGGCAACATCTGTTTCCAAAAGAAAGTTAAGGGCTGCATGTAAGACAACCATGCCAAATTCGTGGCAATTTCGGGGGAAGGAATGTGCTGACTATGGCTTTATCAATTTAGTGTGTGTGTGTGTGTCTATATATATATATATATATATATAACATTAGTTTATTTTATAAAAATCTTACCAAATACTATTTTGTTTCTCTTTTCCTCAATTCAAACTACTCTATTTCTTTAAGCACTTGGGGACTGATAGAAAGGTTGAAAGAGTAAAAATTTGAAGGGGTTTATGTGATAATTTTATAGAGAGGCATGGGAAGCTTTAAGAAAAACAGAAGGTAATAATGTAAGTTTTATTTTTGAAATCTAGCATACATGAAATTCTAGGAATTTAAAGTGAGAATTTTCAAAGGACGTGAATTATGGAAAAACTGAAGAATAAATTAGAAATTTTAATATAAATATTATGTCAAGTGTTGACGATCAACAGCAGGGAAAAATTGCTGAGAGGAGCAGGAAAGGCAAAGAGGTGATCCACAGGTAGCTTTAAGTGTTACATGGTGAGTTAGATTTACTTTAAGTAATCAAAATAAATATGAAAAATACAATGATAATATTAGAATAAATCATTAACTTATGATTTGGTGAAAGATGAAAGTTGATTGATAGTTATGATAGAAATAATGGATGTGTAGAGAATTATTTAATGAAAAATTATTTTATTGGAATAATGAGTCGATTTAATAATAAAGGCGATAAGGGAAATTTTTGATGAGCTATGGTTGATGATTTGATATGATTTATGAGGAGAGGAAATTTAGTGGATCTTGACGAGCTATGATTGATAAATTGATATAATATATGAGGAGGAAAAATTAGTGAAAAATATCAAATAGTAATTTGAGAAAAGGCAGGATAGTTAAATTAAATGTCTGAATACATGCTTGTTTTTATATTATTGTTCATATGCATATTTCATATCATTGTTCATATACATATGCATGAAATAAAAGAACCAGGTGGGGTCGGTCTAAATGACAAACCGTGACAGTCGGTATATGCTATAAATAAAAGAACCGGGAAGGGGATGGTCTAAATGAAATAAAAGAACCAGGAAGGCAGCCTGTCTAAGATAAAAATATGTCAATATGTGGGAAGACGTTCCCTAATAATAATTCATGCATTGCATCTATTTTAAATGTTGATTGTATTACTAAAATGCTGAAGTGTTGCTTGTTATTATAAATTTATTTATAGATGAATGAGTCTCACAGAGAGACCGTTATGGCGAGAAAGAAACATAGAAGTATGATATGATAAGAACTATCTAAATGGTAGACTATATGTTGTGAACCTCATAACAAGGTATTTATGAGATAATTGATGGTTTTAGGGTGAACAAATATATAAGAAGAATAGATTGATAGAGAATGAGACTTATGATATGTGTAGTGATAGTAAAATGCTATTATCAAGTTATATGAGATATAAATGATTGAATGTTAAAAGACTATTTATACAAATTGAATACTTCTAGTGAATTTAATTCACTGAGCTTGTGAAGCTATCCCTCATTGTACAATGATTTCAGGTAGCAGGTAGGACAAATATATTATTATTTGGGAACGTCTTCCCACATGTCGACATATGTTTACCTTAGACCGACTACCTTCCCGATTCTTTTATTTCCAGTATATACCGGCTGTCACGGTTTCATTTAGACCGACTGCCTTCTCGGTTCTTTTATTTCCAACATATACCGACCGTCACAGTTTTTATTTCATTTAGACCGACTGCCTTCCTGGTTCTATTATTTCCAGCATATACCAACTGTCACAGTTTTTATTTCATTTAGATTGGTTGCTTTCCCGGTTCTTTTATTTTCAGTATATACCAGCTGTCACGATTTTTATTTCATTTAGACCGGTTGCTTTCCCAGTTATTTTATTTCCAGCATATACCTGCTGTCACAGTATTTTTTTTTCATTTAGACCGGCTACCTTTTCGGTTCTTGTTATTTCATGCATATGCATATGAACAATAATATTAAATATGCATATAAGCGATAATATAAAACATACAAACATTCAAACTTTAATTTAACTATTTAGCTCTTTCTCATAATTATTATTTTTAATATATTCGTTAAATTATCTCATCATATATCATATCAAATTATCAATTATTATTTCAATAATATTACTTCTCATATAATAAATCTTTAACATATCAATTTTTCCTATCATATCCATAAACCAATTTTCATATATAATCTAATTATAGTTTAATAATTAATTCAAATATCATTACTTTATATTTCATATTTATCTCGATTACTAAAAGTAAATCTAACTCACCATGTAGCACTTAAAACTATTCGTGGATCACCTCATTGCCTTTCATGCTCCTTTAAGCAATTTCACCCGATTGCTAATCGTTAACACCTGACATAATATTTATATTAAAATTTCTAATTTATTCTTTAATTCTTCCATAATTCATACCTTTTAAATTTCTATATCAAATCCGGGAAACTTTCATGTATGCTAAATTTCAAAAATAAAATTCATATTATTACCTTTTTTTTTCCTTAGAGCATCTCTTTAAATCTCTTTAAAATTCTCCCATAAACCTCTTCAAAATTTTAGTCTTTCAACTTTTCTTTGAGTCCCCAGGTGTTTAAAGAAAGAAAGAAATTTGAATTAGGGAAAGAAGAAAAACCAAACGAGATTTTGTAAAAAAAATAAAATAAAACAAAAATACTAAACTTTTTCCCTTAAATCCACTGCCACCGTTTTCTTCACTGTGTTGCTGGCTTACATGAAAAGTTTGCATGTGTATGTTGCCAACACCTGAACTTCTAGGTGTTGGCCCCCCATTTTGTTTAAATGTCCAGAACTTCTTCTTTTTTTCTTTTCTCTTTCTTCTTTTGTGACAACGTCCAGATTTTTTTTCTTCATAATAGTAAATATTTCATATTATAGACTGAGGTTTCAACCCAAGAGGGGAGTGAATTAGGTTTTTAAAAATTTTTGCTAATTAATCACAAGTTTATAAAAACGGTTTAATCCACAAGCATGTAAACAAGTAATGTGCTGTAAACAAAAGAGTTTAAGGAATAGAAGATGCAAACTCAGTTTATAGTGGTTCGGTAATATTAGATTCCTTCTGACCCTACATCCACTCTCTTCAAGGAACCTCCTTCAAGCAATCCACTAAAAAACCTTTAGTCGTAAAACTTCTTGGGTGTTGCACAAACCTTACAAACAATCCCTTCCACCTGGAAGCTTATTCCTTCCTCTTGGAAGCTAATCTCTTCATTTCGGAAGTTAATCCCTTTACAATAAATGTTGTAAAGTAAATGGGAAAGAGATAGCAATGAAAGCTTATAAAACTGAATAATATCTCTCTTTCAAGGTAAAGCTTGAAGAATAGCTCAACAATAAATATTTCAAAGCTTTTGTGTATTAATGAGTAAAAACTTGATTGAATGTGTAATCTTTCTTTTTTGAATGCTCAATAGAGTGGGTTTATATAGCCTTGTATTGATATGGCCATTTTGTACTGACTTGAAATGTTTTGGTGCATTTTGTACTGAATTCTCGCGTCTCAACGGTCATATTTTTTGAATTACCAGTCGACTGTATCTTAGTACTAGTCGACTGGATCAGGTGAAAAGTCTCACCTTTATGGCTATGACAGGTACCAGTCGACTAGGTAGGACTTACCAGTCGACTGGTATGAGGTACCCAGTCGATTGGGGACACATTATCCCTTATCCCAATCTTCTAGTATAAGTACCAGTCGACTGGGTTGCCTTCAACCCAGTTTTTCATTCTATAAAATGCTTTTGACTTAAAAACATTTGCATGAATAGTTTTGTCAAAAAACTTTTACAAACGGAGCCATTGGACAAGCTTGTTACTTGAACCGGTGAGATTTACAACTTGATTCAATACCTTATACCTATACTAGTTCTTCTGTCTTGACTTGGTGTTTGATTCGAGTTGAGTTCTTGCACCTTGATTCTTGGCTGTATGCTTTTATCGCTTAATGCACTTGGACAACACTGTTAGTATAATTAGATTTGTGTTTTATCATCATTAAAATTTAGGTGAGGGTCAACAATCTCCCCTTTTTGATGATAATAAAACTATTGAGAGAAGATAGTTTAAAAAACTAAGTGTTGGATTTTTTGAAAACATCGGGTAGAGTTTCCTCTGTTTTTTTAATAAAACCAACCTGTGAAAAGATCAAGAACAGTTTATATGCAACCCAACCAATCAAATCAATATATTAAATCATACACCAAGTTCTTTGGAGCAATGCTCCCCCTAAATCTATGCACTATTTTGAGCACAGTTAGTTTTCTCATATTTCTCTCCCATTTTGACAACAGCATAAAAGAGGGTAGTAAACAAAAAAAAAGCTATATAGATACTTTAGGCAAGAAGATCATGCATAAAAAAACTTGCATACGAAAATTTAGCATTATTCGGAGTTAAAAAGCCTTCCCGAGAAGAACTGGAAGTTTTCATACATGCAGAAGCAGTTTAAAGCATTTATCCGAATACAAAAAAATTTAAAGCAAGTAAGCTTATTGCGAAAATGTAAAAACAAGTATATTAACCAAGTCTAAGTAGAAACTATAGTATTATATATCACCAGTCTATACAGTACAGGCTTCGTAGAGCCAAAATAGAAATACAAAGTACAGTAAATGATGAAATAATGTCCGTGCTAAGAACAATGAAAAACTACATCAATAAATACATCAAAAGGAAGATAGATAGCGACTCAAGGAGCGGGAGAGTCAGAGCTATCATGGATGAGATCCTGAAACTCAGGCAGGGAACCCTCAGTATGCTCACAGTACAGCTCGAAGTTATCCCGGAGAGAACGGAGGTCGTGATGCATAGTGTCGACTAAAGAGCTCAAGCTCTAGAAACTGGACTGCATAGTCAGCTGGAGGCTCATGATAGCTTGTAAAAGATCACCATATCTAGCCTAACTAGCACTTGAGTCACCTATATGAGGTGTTCAGTCATCCATATCCATAGCAACAGCAGCAACATCTGGACTCTCATCTTTATCATCACTGCTCTCGTCCTCTCCTATCCGTATGTTCTTCCTGGCCTTGGAATAGATGAAGACATCTCGGACTGTGCATCCCATCTTATTCAGCGAGGAGACATTGATAATTTCCTTGAGGTTGATATCCTAAGCCTCGGAGGCGGGAAGATGCACCCAGAAGTGCTAGAGGATGAGCGTGATGAGCATCATGTAAGGAAGGCATCTGGAGTTGCTCGCTTCGTCGTTTATCATGTTGGCGAGCAGCAGGGGGTAGATATTGAAGTAGTGCCCAGTTTTAAGGCACAAAATCAATATGATATCTATCTTAGATAGATAGTCCCGGCTCCCGAGTCTCGGGTGGATGGTCCAACTCACAATGAGGTTGAACAATTTCGAGTCAATGGGCATGTCACTACATGTGTGAAATGTAGTGGGTCAAAACACATAGTTAAGGTCATCCCTAACTACCTGACATGCCTCCTTATAATCAAAATTGTCTAGATATCCGTCTAAACTCCATTGGATCCCTCCCACGGGGATCCTCAGGATACTCATCAAGAGGTCAGTGTTGACCTAAAACTCCACACCCATAACACTAGTTCTAAACCTCAGAGCTAGTGGATCGGGTTTCACCAAGTTCGCATAGAACTGGTGAATCAGTCTCGAGTAATATTTTTCATGAATCTTGACCAATGGGGTCAAGTTAATGGCATTAAAGGTAGGTAATACATCAAAATTACCATGACGAATAGATTTGAAGTTAATGAATTTACCCGTCATAATATTTTTATGACGGATAATAAATTTATACATCTCTTTCACCGCCGGGCTGGAGAACAGAGAGTCGTCAAGCTCTATCTTGGGTTTCTTGCTTGAGGAGCCTGCTACGCCCTTTCCTCTTGAATCTGGAGCCGTAGATTTAGTAGACCTTGGCCTAGTAGGCGCATGTGGTCCCCCAACGGTGGTTTTTATACAGATTTTATCGGTCATTTTGGAAGAAAGTGAGTTTTTGGTAAAAAAGGGTTTTGGGTGCAAATTGGAGATTTCAACTATAGAAAGTTGAAATGGATTGTGTGGATGAGTAAATCGAGGTGTGTCTTAAGTGTTTTATGGATTCTTTGATCAAAAGGACGAAATTTTGTAGAGAGAGAAAACTTAGGGTTTTGAAAATGGCATAAAAATCTAGAAAAAACGAAGAGACAATTTATAGAATCGCGATACCAGTCAACTGGGGTTAGGGTACCAGTTGACTAGGTTCATTGCAGATTTGAAAAGTTTCATATACCAGTCGACTGTGTAGAGATACCAGTCGATTGGGTAAACTGACAGAATGATACCATTCGATTGGTTGGTTCATACCAGTCGACTAGGTGGTTAACAGATTTTCAAAAAATGGCTCCAAACAAGGTTTTTGATTACTAGTCGACTGGAAGATTAGGCAGAGACTTACCAGTCGACTGTGATAGACTTACCAGTCAATTGAACCATTAAGAAAATTTTCAGTCTTGAGTCTTAGCACAAATTTGTTTATCTATGCCATCTTGAGTGAGGGAGTTATTAAATAAGGTTTAATACTCTTTCACTAGATGTCAAATATGCAAAATGATGAATGATGAAACAACCAGACATACAGTTTATCATAATCTAACAATCCCATTGACAGTCTTATTTTGCACAAAATTGCTTCACTTAGAGGTTTTGTAAGAATATCAACTATTTGATCTTTTGAAGGTATGAATTCTAGTATTATATCACTTTTTTTAGCATGGTCTCTTAAGAAATGATGTCTAATTTCTATGTGTTTAGTTCCAGAGTGCTGAATAGGGTTCTTGGTTAGGTTGATAGCACTAGTATTATCACAATATATTGGGATACTTTTAAAGTTCATGCCATAGTCTTCTAGTTGTTGTTTCATCCACAATACTTGGGCACAACAACTTCCAGCTGCAACATATTTCGCCTCTGCGGTTGATAGTGGAACTGAGTTTTGTTTCTCGGAAAACCAAGAAGTTAACATTGCACTTAAGAATTGGCGTGTTCCACTTGTGCTGTTTCTATCTAACCTACATCCAGCAAAGTCAGCATCTGAATATCCTACAAGCTCAAAAGATGAATCTCTAGAGTACCATAATCCTAGGGTTTGAGTTCCATGTAGATATCTAGGGATTATTTTTACTGCAATTACATGTGATTTCTTTGGATTAGCCTGAAATCTAGCACACATGCATACATTGAACATTATATTAGGTCTACTTGCAGTTAAATAAAGTAAAGCTCCTATCATGCTTCTATAATTTTAGTATCTACACATTTACCTCCTTCATCAAGATCAAGTTTTGTTGAGGTGCTCATAGGTGTACCAAGTGACTTTGAGCTTTCCATCTCGAATCTCTTTAGTAGGTTCTTAGTGTATTTTGATTGATTGATGAAGATGCCTCATTTCAATTGTTTGATTTGAATTCTAAGGAAGTAGGTAAGTTCTCTCATCATGCTCATTTCAAATTCACCTTGCATGCACTTGGCAAACTCTTGGCACATAGATTCTTTAGTAGCACCAAATATAATATCATCAGCATATATTTAGACTAGTAGAGTATCATTTATGTGAGTTTTTGTGAAGAGAGTTGTGTCTACTTTACCTCTTATAAAATTATTGTCAATAAAAAATTTACTTAGTCTTTCATAGCATGCTCTTGGAGCTTGCTTCAACCCATATAGAGCTTTAGAAAGCTTGTAGACATGATTTGGAAGACTAAGATTCTCAAATCCAAGAGGTTGCTCAACATAAACCTCTTCCTCTATAAAGCCATTTAAGAAAGCACTCTTTACATCCATTTGAAATAATTTAAACTTATTAAAGAATGTAAAGGCTAATAACATTCAAATAGCCTACGAGAGCATAGGTCTCATCAAAGTTTATTCATTCTTCTTGATTATATCCCTTAGCAACTAATCTAGCCTTGTTTCTAGTCACTATTCCATTTTTATCAATCTTATTTCTAAATACCCATTTAGTTCCTATTATTATACGGTTCTTAAGTCTAGGAACTAGATTCCAAACATTGTTTCTTTCAAATTGATTTATTTCTTCTTGCATGGCAATTATCCAATCATTATCCTTTTCGTCTTCTGTAAATATCTTAGGTTCTATTTGAGACAAATAAGCTACATAATTGCAAATATTTCTAATAGAGGAATGAGTTCTTACCCCTTGTGAAAGATCACCAATCACTTGATCAATCGGGTGATAATTTACATACCTCCAATATTTGGGAAGAGTATCCTCTTGTCGGCTTGTAGATGGTTGGTTCAATTTGAGAGTTTCCATCTCTTCATTTGTTTGGGGTGGACTTTTCTTTGGGTCAACAATGGGAGTAGGTGTTTCCGTTCTTAGAATAAAATCTGCATCATCATTGAAAGAAACTTCTCTACTACTAATTGGGTTAGACTCATCAAGAGTTACATGTACGGATTCTTCTACCACTAGAGTTCTCTTGTTGAAGACTCTGTAAGCCTTACTAGAGGTTGAATGTCCTAAAAATATCCCTTCATCAGTCTTAGAATCAAATTTACCCAAGTTAGTTTTATTGTTATTTAGGATGAAGCATTTATAACAAAATGTATGAAAATAGGAGATATTAGGCTTTCTACCTTTCCATAATTCATACGGAGTTTTGACAAGCATAGGCCTAATTAAAATTCTATTCAAGATATAGCAAGAAGTGTTTACAGCTTCAGCCCAAAAGTATTTTGGTAAGCTATTTTCACAAAGCATTGTTCTTGCAAATTCTTCTAAAGCTCTATTTTTCCTCTCAATAACTCCATTTTGTTTAGGAGTTCTAGGAGCTAAAAAGTTGTGATCAATTCCATTTTCATCACAGAATTTTGAAAAATTTTGGTTTTCAAATTCTTTTTCATGATCACTTCTAATTCTTGAAATACAAATTCCTTTTTCATTTTGAACATTTTTGCAAAAGTTTTCAAATCTTTTGAAAGCTTCATCCTTGTAAGTAATAAAGATAACAAAGGTATATCTTGAATGGTCATCAACAATAACAAGAGCATATTGATGGCCACCTAGACTAATGGCACTTATTGGACCAAATAAGTCCATATGCAAAAGTTCTAATGGTCTAGTAGTTGAGACTACATTCTTTGATTTAAAAGAAATCCTAGTTTGTTTTCCCATTTGACAAGCATCACATACTTTGTCTTTTTTAAAATTGATTTTGGGAAGTCCAATGACTAAATCTTTTCTAGAAATGATTTTAAGCAAATTTATGTTCACATGACCAAGCCTTCTATGCTATAGCCATGGGTTTTCACTAAATGAGGGAAAACATTTTTCATTTTCGGAATGCAATGATTTTAAATCAACTATATAGACATTTTCATGTTTATAGCCAACAAACTTGATCTTGTTACTCTTGATGCCTATAACTAGACAGTGAGAGGTTTCAAATATGACTTTGTTACCTTTGTCACAAAGTTGACTAATACTTAGTAAATTTAGCTTAAGGCCTTGTACTAGCAATACATTATCTATGGTTGAGAAATCATTACCAACTTTTCCGTGCCCGATGATCTTTATTTTTGTGTTGTCTCCAATGGTGACATGTCCGCCATCTCTCAGAGTTAACTCTTTGAATACACTTTTATCACAGGTCATGTGCTTTGAGCATCCACTATTAAGGTGCCAATGATTGCCTTTTTTCTTTGTGTGGAGACATATCTACATCTCATAAGGATACACAATGGCATCTTTAGGTACCCAAAATTTCTTGGATCCTTTGGGGTTAGTCCTTGAAAATATGGTTCCTTTTGGGACCCATATTTTCTTAACAGCATATGGTGATCTATAAATATGTTGATAATGCATAATCCTAGGACAATAGTTATTGAAATTTCTAGGATGACTTAGTTGTGCATATCTATAGTTCTTAGGATAATAAGTATTCCTAGAATAAATGTTACTAATGTGAGGAATATACATGTCATTTCTAGGAAATGTATGATGATGATTTCTTGAAAACATTCTTGCATTATTATGAAAATGCATATTATTTCTAGGATAACCATGATGGTAATTCCTAGGATATGCATGTGCAGTGCGCAAGTTTTGATTATGCATACTGTTTCTAGGATGCACATGGTGGTTATTTCTAGGATGTGTATAAGCATTTCTTGAATGAGCATACATAAAAACATGAGTATTTCTAGGATGTTTCATTCTTGTATATGCATTAGAATTAGCATTTCTAAACTTGTTAGCATTCATTGAGGGTATACTTTTGACCTTGCTAGTGATCTTTGAAGTAGAAGCTTCATTCACATATGATGCTTTCATGAATAAGCTCTCTTTTGATTTTTGCTTGCCTAATGGAGAGTATCCTAACCCGGATTTTCCTCCACTTAATCTTTGGCAAGAAAGCACTTCATCAAGCTTTTCTTTTCTAAGCATGAGTCTAGATATTGTACTATTCAATTCTAATATCTTCTTCTTTAAGTTTTCATTTTCATCTTTGAGGAAATCTTGAAAGAATCATAAAGCAGTGAAGATAGTTTATCTTTCTCTTCTCTTAGACTTATCATCTTTTTAGAAAGAGATGACATCTCTTTCTTAAGAGTAGAGTTCCTAGAATCGAATTTCTTCAATTCTTCATGCATTTCATTTATGACTTCTATCAACTCTTCACTACTACTAACAATGTTATTTTTTGAAGAGGGAGAAGATAATACCTCATTTTCATCATCGATTGCTATAAGACATAGGTTTCCAATTTCCTTATATCTGATTTCTTTATCCGATGAGTCTTTTTCTTCGTCATCACTCCAAGTGGTTGCTAGTTGTATGGTTTGCTTGTAGCTATGCAACCGGGCTTCTTGCATCCATAGCACACAAGTGGTTCCCTTTTTTAGGTGGGATCCTTTGTGTATGGTTTCTTGCTTTTCTTCAAGAATCTATGAAATCGTTTGGTGATTAAAGCCATCTCACCATCTTCTTCACTGCTCTCCATCTCTTTTTCCAATTCCTCTTCTTTGTTGCTTGAAGAGGCTTTAAGAGCAACCACATTTTTCTTCTTCTCATTATCATTGACAATGGGATTCATTTCTTCCATCTCATATGTTAACAATGACCCAAGAAGTGTCTCAACATCAAGTTTGTCGAGATCTTTGGCCTCCTGAATGGCCATCTTCTTTGGTTTCCAAATAGGTGGCAGAGACCTTAGGATTTTTCTTGTTAGTTCAAACTCCTCAATGTTCTTACCAAGAAGCTTCAAACCGTTAACAATAGTTGTGAAACGTTAGTGCATTTGAGAAATTGTGTCGTTAGGAGACATTTTAAAAGATTTATATTCGGATACTAGCA
Source organism: Bretschneidera sinensis (assembly GCA_023935145.1). Taxonomy (NCBI): domain Eukaryota; kingdom Viridiplantae; phylum Streptophyta; class Magnoliopsida; order Brassicales; family Akaniaceae; genus Bretschneidera; species Bretschneidera sinensis. The sequence continues at coordinate 28,083,097 of CM043705.1, read as the reverse complement.
TATAGATTTTTGATTTCTTAACCTCACTAGTTCCTTCATATGTAACTTGCAGTTTATCCTAAATCTCCTTAGCCGAAACACATGCAAAAATTTTATTATATTCAGATATATCTAAAGCACAATGTAAAATACTTGTAGCTCTACTATTGAGAGACATCATTCTACAATCCTCATCATTGAACTCAGTTTTGAGTTTAGGCATTGTATGATTGATTTCTCCAATAGTTATTTCCTTTGTCAGAATTCTAGGTCCTTCCTTAATGACTCTCCATAGATTATAATCTTGTCCCTTGACAAAGATTTTCATCATGTTTTTCCAATAGTTATAGTTGGAGCCATTGAACAAAGGAGGCCTAGTGTAGGAGTGTCCCTCAGAATAGTTATTTGCTGCCATCGGATCAACTCAAGGATATTAAGCCTAAAATTGAGAACGAGGCTCTGATACCAATTGTAGACTGAGGTTTCAACTTAAGAGGGGGGGGGAGGGGGTGAATTGAGTTTTTAAAAACTTTCGCTAATTAATCACAAATTTGTAAAAACAGTTTAATCCAAGCGCATGTAAACAAAAGAGTTTAAAGAATAGAAGATGCAAACTCAGTTTATAGTGGTTCAGCAATATCGGATTCATTTCGACCCTACATCCACTCTCTTTAAGGAACCTCCTTGAAGCAATCCACTAAAAAACCTTTAGTTGTGCAACTTCTCTGGTGTTACACAAACCTTACAAACAATACCTTCCACCTGGAAGCTTATCCCTTCATCTCGGAAGCTAATCTTTTCCTTTCAGAAGTTAATCCCTTTACAATAAATGCTGTAAAGTAAATGGGAGAGAGATAGCAATGAAAGCTTATACAACTGAATAATATCTCTCTTTCATAGTAAAGATTGAAGAATGGCTCAATAATAAATATTTCAAAGCTTTTGTGTATTAATGAGTAAAAACTTGATTGAATGTGTAATCTCTCTTTTTTAAATGCTCACTAGAATGGGTTTATATAGCCTTGTATTGATATGGTCGTTTTGTACTGACTTGGAATGTTTTGGTGCATTTTGTGCTGAATTCTCGCGTCTCAATGGCCATTTTTTTTGAATTACCAGTTGACTGGATCTTAGTACCAGTCGACTGGATCAGATAAAAAGTCTCACCTTTAAGGCTATGATAGGTACCAATCGACTAGGTAGGACTTACCAGTCGACTGGGGACCTTCTGTCCAAAGTACCAGTCGATTGGTATGAGGCACCCAATCGACTGAGGACACATTGTCTCTTATCCCAGTCTTCTGGTATAAATACCAGTCGACTGGGTTGCCTTCAACCCAGTTTTTCATTCTTTGAAATGTTTTTGACTTAAAAACGTTTGAATGAATAGTTTTGTCAAAAAACTTTTACAAACGGAGCCAATAGAGAAGCTTGTTACTTGAACCGGTGAGATTTACAACTTGATTCAATACCTTATACCTATACTAGTTCTTTTGTCTTGACTTGGTGTTTGATTCGGGTTGAGTTCTTGCACCTTGATTCTTGGCTGTATGCTTTTATCGCTTAATACACTTAGACAACACTGTTAGTATAATTAGAGTTATGTTTTGTCATCATTAAAATTTAGGTGAGAGTCAACACATATATATTATTTGAACTCCATGTAATATCTATCACTTTACTTCTTTACCCTTACTTTAAGAACACGGGTATACATTAATGCATGAGGGTGTCTTCTCCAATAAACCTCTTTTTGGCCTAGAACTCAATGTCACCTAGCCGTTCTCATTATGCTTACTAATCTGAAAGAGGCTTTTGAAAACTTTCATGTTCATCACCCCTTTCACTTTGATGTTAAAATAAATGAATGACATAAGTAGAAATATGGAATTTGGTATGAACTGATATAGGGTAAGGCCATAATGCCTAAGCACGGTACAGACAAAGGGGTGAATAGGGAACCTAAGCCTAGTCTTTAGGTGTTGCAGATAGACGCATAACTCCCCCTCTTTCAGATCGTCATAAACACGATCCCAAATCCCAGCATTCCTAAGTGTGAACTCCTTATTTATCCTATATGTGACCCTTCTCTCCTCGAGCTCGTCCTTCCTCAGCTTATTAGGAGCAAGATTCGTTGTGAACCCTATATTCGGCCTCTCATCCTCTTTTATCTCCTCTTAAAGTTTGCACAGGGCGTAGTTATCCTCCGAAGAGGAAGAAAATGACTCATCCCCTCATAAAGAACTAAGGCACTAGAGTCTCCCAAGGAATCATTTATCGCGATTTCTAGACCACGACTATCCCTACAATTCTCATTACTACTGCCACTTTTATCATCCCCACTACCCATACTGTTATCCGTATTGCTACCACTATCACTACCATTATCTCTATCACGGTAATTATCGAAAGAAGACATGAGTAGAAAAAGATGGGACTCACCGATCGAAGAAACCTGAAGAGTTTAGCTACCTCGAGGCTCTGAGCTTTCCACGATGATGGAGACTCCAAAAGCTTCTAAACTCCGAGATTCCTGAATCCCTAAAGCTTATACTACTCCGAGCTCCCAAACTCTGAGGGCTCTCAAACTTCGAAGGCTCTCAAATTCTAAAAGCTCTCAAATATTTTGATAGTTGTGAATGAAACGAAAAACAAAGGAAAAGCTCTTCACACAAAGAACAAGGAGGAGTGATTAACTTAGCCGTATTCTCTAACATCAAAGCAACACTTTTCTCCAAAATCAAGAAAGATACCACCTCTTGAAGAACCCTAGGACATGTGCCGCCACTTCTCAGCATTTAAGAGGACGGCTTGAGATTTCCTCATTTAATGTCCAAATAATGGGCCAGGAAAGTCCAGGGCCAGATACGAAGATCAAGCCTTAAAGTTTAGCATATTGGGCTCAAATAAAACCCTGGCCCACTACAACAAAACACACAAAAACTAGAAGGGGCATAAGGCTCTATGAAAGTCACTCTGCATGTTCAAAATAACTAAGTCCTTTCTCATCGAAAGTAGCTCCCGTTCACCAAAATTTCGAGCAGTTGGAGTCCATGTCCAACTCCTCAAACTCCTCCAACAAACTTCGAGCAGTTGGAGTTCATATCTTTCTCTTCAGACTTCTCTAAGAAACTCCGAGCAGTTTGAGTTCATGTCTTTCTCCTCGGACTTCTCCAAGAAACTCCAAGTAGTTGGAATCCATGTCCAACTCCTTGGACTCTTTCAACAAACTCCGAGCAGTTGGAGTTCATGTCTTTCTCCTCAGACTTCTCCAAGAAACTCCGAGCAGTTAGAGTCTATGTCCAACTCCTCAAACTCCTTCAACAAACTCTGAGCAGTTGGAGTTTATGTCTTTCTCCTCGGACTTCTCCAAGAAACATCGAGCAATTGAAGCCCATATCTAACTCTTTGGACTCCTTCAACAAACTCCGAGTAGTTGGAGTTCATGTCTTTCTCCTCGGACTTCTCCAAGAAACTCCGAGCAGTTTTAACTGAGTGTCAACCCCTCAGACTCAATCGCCAAACTCTGAGCAGTTTTGACTAAGTGTCAACTCCTCCTTGAACTCAATCGCCAAACTCTGAGAAGTTTTAACTGAGTGTCAACTCCTCGGACTCAATCGCCAAACTCCGAGCAGTTTTGATTAAGTGTAAACTCCTCAGACTTAATCGCCAAACTCCGAGTAGTTTTAACTGAGTGTTAACCCCTCAGACTCAATTGCCAGACTCTGAGCAGTTTTCCAACTCCTCGGACGTACTTAGTAAACTTTAAGCATAACTAGCCTAGCGGACCTGCTCATGGTTTGCTCTCAAATAGATCCAAGCCACCATTCGAAGTTGCACGATATATCCAATGTTGCCTACTTCCTCTAGTACATAAAATGCACTTAAGGAAGTGGGGGGCATCTGATGTAGGAGAAAATCCCTCTACAATGACATGGTGACACTTGACAATATCCAAGGTGAAAATGGTAATTTTATAACCACGACAAGACAATCGATCTTCTCCCGACACATGGTAGGGGCATAATGGTAATTTCGCACCAATAGACCTAATGCTATTCCACCACTTTGACTTTTGGATAAACTCGTAAGGCTGATAGATAACTCCTAAAAGAATGCTATTCCTATCTCAACACTACAATTGTTCTCCTAATCGGATTTTGCCCCGACACACTATAAAAAAAAGGTCTTTATAAATCAAAAAGTACATATAATTTTCCATCCACAGCTCCTGATTTTATACAACTCCCTTTGTTTCTCCAAAAAGGCCCTATACTAACTTAGGCATTAAAGAGTCTTCCGGAGGCACACCCCCCTTCGACCTTCCGTGACTTTAGGGTTTTGCCTTGTTTTGTGTGTATAGGTCCTACTTATCGATTGTCCAGATTCCAGCAGATTTTCGGCATCAACAGTTTGATTTTTTTTTTTGTTGAATTTGTATAATGAAGAAGGAAAAAAAAGAGAAGAAAAGTAAAGATAGAAGATTCCGAAGAGAATGAAAGTTTTTTTGCTTTATATATGAAACCAATGCAAGAGTATTTTGGTCTTTATACATGTTATTCTAATTTAATCTCAATTCAACAATCTCATTAACCAAACATAATATTAAGGTAGTGTCACTTTAATTCAATTTAATACTATCTTACTTTAATCTTAATCTACCTCATCATAATCCGCGATCCAATCGGACCTAAGGAGAAGAAGGGATTCAGGGTTCACCATATTTTTGGAAAGAAAAAAATAACAACCAAACAAAAGGAAAGCTGTTGTGTTTGCTTTCCTTTTCCCTCTAAATGCCTCCCAACCGTAAAGCACAGAGAAGAATAATAGTATTAGGTTTTGTACTAAAAAGAAACTACCTGCAAACCAATAAACGTCTGTCGAGCAGAAATGGGATCCTCTCCCTAATCAATGCCGCTGTTTCTCTACTACCTGCCATACCAAGACAAAACCCTCTCTGTCTTTCTCGTTCTCTTTGTGTCAAGCAGCTTTCTCTCTCATTTTATGTGTATATTTTTACTAAAATTGAATTTCAATGCTTAATTTTGTGTAGTTTTTAATAAAACAAGATACTTAGCTAGGCTTCATTTCTTTTCCTTTCTTACAATTACATACCCTTTCCCTTTTGATGCATTGTTCTAATTCGATCGTCCATTGATTGGTACTAATTTTTTCCATCTCAGTTGTGCAGTTGAATTGATTTTTGGGTTTATAAATTATAATACCAGTTTGTGTATGCCTCATCTGTTGTTGGTCACTTGAATAAATTGGGGGTTTTTTTTGTTGTTGTAGAATACCAGTTTATAAATTATAATACCAGTTTGTTTGTGCCACATTGATCTAATGCGAAGACTTTCAATTTCAGTTCTTGGTGTAATAATCGCTAACATATTGCTTTGTTTGGATATGGAGAGTTTCATTACTCATCTACTGGCTATTTAGGGCCTAGCTGTGGGTCAGTGAGGATGACATTTGCATTTCTGACTAGCATTAGGTACATAGTATGCATTTGAATGTGGTATTCTGATGGCATCGAAGTGATTTAGGGAACATTACTCATGCAGTGAGAAAATACGATCTATCTGCTGTTGCTGTTGTTTGTGCCAGATTCTATTAAAGGCTCCATTAATTTGCATAGAATTGTATAAGCACTATAACATGCACTAGGCACATAATCTTCCTCTTAGGAGTTGATTTGCCTTGACTGTCTTGCCTTAGTTAACTTTGATCTTTCATTTTTGTTAATATACTGTTGAAATTGTACCAAGATATGATTGTAATTTGCTTCTATTAAGAATCAGATACTAACTGTAGTAATTATCAATTGCGTTGTAAACTGAAGAACATCTCCAAATACGTTTTCTCATGACCTGTATTGGTTGGATATGCTTCACAGTTTATAAGGACCATTGTAAAGGCTGTTATTTGTTGTTGGTCCTACTGAAGAATGGTCCTGAAAGGGTGATCCAGTATAGTTGTACCCACCATTCTTTTTGAAGTGGCTGTTCTTATTACTTAATCCAGTTCCTTTGAGCTAGTGACCTTAAGACTTTTGCTCAGGAAAGGAAGAAAAGAACAAGAGAAAAACTGTTGTTAGCAATTTCTCCTTATCCGAGCAGTTGATGCATAAATATCTCCCCTACAATGGCTCCAGAGTTGAAAAGAGGCAATATTCATCGTTCCTTTTGGAAACCTTATTCAATTGATAGATCCTTCTACTTTCAGTTTATTGTTGCTTCTCTTGATAACTTCCCTGCATCTTACTTTGCCTATGACTGTCTTGCTTTTTTTCATTAATTGTCATTACTCCATAATTCTCTTCATTTGCTATAACAAGTATGCAGCTGAAAGTTCTAGCTTTGAAAACTTCTTCTCTTTTGTTTTATATCTATATTTAATTTATGTAAGTTAAGGATGGAAATGTTGTTTGTTCATGGGGACAAGGAGAGGATGGGCAGTTAGGCCATGGGGATGCTGTGGATCGACTTTCTCCTACTCAATTGAGTGCACTGGATGGACAGGAAATAGTTTCTGTCACCTGTGGGGCTGATCATACAATTGCATAGTCTGAGTCACGTATGGAAGTTTATAGTTGGGGATGGTTTGTTCTTATTTCACTTTAGTTTTTCTGAAACTTATTTTTAGGATATATTTTTCAAAATGTTTACTCCTGGTTGCCGCTTGAGAGCATCGTTTCTGAATATGAAAACTCAAAGTGGATCAGAAGTTGGCTGAAAATTTCTCATTTATTCTCTGTTTAAAAGAATTTGGTTATGTGATCGTCTTGTCACATTTTGATAAATGATAATGAATAAATATATAGCAAGAATCATTATTTTTATAAAACTTGCAAAGCGGATGAATTTGTTCGATCATAGGTGACTTTTTATCTATAGGTTTTTCCAACTAAAAAGTGACTAATACAAAAAAAAAAAAATGACATACTTTTTTTTTATCATTGGAGGCAATTTGATAGTTGACTGAAACCCTAGTTTTCATGTGTATCCCTCTTTTATTTTTAGGCTTAATTTTAAAAAATACCTTATGGTTTACTCACTTTCCATTAGACCCGTTGTGGTTTATTTCGTGACAAAACAAATCTTGTGCTTTGCTTCGTTAACAAAAGGGATAACGAAGGTTAGTTTTTGGAAAAATTACAATTTTACCCTTGCTGACGGAGCAAAGCACAATGTTTAATTTCTCAAAAAAAAAAAAAAACTCCTCAGGGAATGAAAAAAAACGGGGATAAACCACAAGGGGGTTTTTTTATGAAATTAATCCAAAAAAAGGTGCTTCACACGTATGGATGTTAACGTCCTCACCCTTCAACTAACGGAGCAAAGCACAATGTCTGTCCTGTCACGAAATAAACCACATGGGTAAGGTGGAAAGCAGGTAAACCACAGGGTATTTTTTAAAATTAAGCTTTTTTTTTTTTATCATTGTATGCACGTAATTAGTCTCCTGAGAAGTATGTGCATTGGTAGTCTGGTAAAGATGAGCTTGAAATACATGGTTCTTCTGCCTTTACTTTTGTGAACTACTCTTTTTGCATTGACAACTTACTTTTGGTTGAAAACAACATATCGGTTAGTTGTTTTCTGTCCTTGAAATTTGAGCTTATAGAAAAAGTAAGTAAAAGTTTACAAGTAACAGTCTATAACATGGGGCGTGGTTTACTCGTAAAATTACCTGTAAAGAAAAGATTAAGTAGCTTTCGTTCTTATATGCAAAATTTAATGGTCATAAAACTTATTTATTGTAGATGAGTACTGTCATTCTGATAATAGTGCCAGCATCAATAGCATGAATGTGGCATGTTGTTGTCCTATGAACAAGCATGTGAATGTGGAAAATTTATTGAGAAGGGATCCTTCATCAAATGGCAGAAGAAATAATATGATTGGACAGCACTGTGTCAGAATAGTTGGTGCTGTCAAAGTGAATGGTTTGAAGTACCTAAAAATAATCTTTGTGGCATTTGGGAATCAAAGGAATCAGGAAGAATTTAATTTGGATAAGCTTACATAAATTGGTTAGAATCAAAGTGTTTTTTCCTGTTCATGCCAAAAGAAAAATGAAAGGGATATATCTTTAGCCCTTTTCTTTCTTGTTTATGGTTATCATGCTACTTTTTTACAGGGCAGTGAGACGTGTAAACACTATATTCTAAATTTTGTTGGTTCTCTGCAGACTGTACCAGCCTGGCATACTATTAAATGTTATATTGATACATTTCATATTCTAAAATTTTAAGCAATTTGCATGTTCTTGGTGCCTCTTTTTAATATGGCTGATTGTTCGGTTCTGTACTTTTTTGCCCTGCCTGGTTTGGTTTTTGTACAAGCTTTAAGCATTTTATTTCCTTTTATTAATCCTTCAGGGGTGACTTTGGAAGGTTGGGTCACGGCAATTCTAGTGATTTATTCACTCCTCAGCCAATTAAAGCATTACATGGTCTATGGATAAAGCAAATTGCTTGTGGAGACGGCCATTGTTTGGCAGTGGCAATGGAAGGCGAGGTGCAGAGGTTAGTAGTCTTACTTATATTGATTTAGTTGACTACAGATTGTAGTGTTCTTGCTTACTTTTGATAGTATGGATGCTTATTTTGCACTTTGATGAATACGAGTTCCAGAATCAGTATCATCTTGTGTTCGGGAGATATTGGCTTCAAAGTCATCAAGCAAGGGCCCAATCATATGGTTTAGGACACTTGAACCAAAAGGTTTGAGCCATAGATTTGGGTCCTATATAGGTCACTCACTTTCACACTCCTTTTCAATTTGGGATATCATTCTCACATGTGAACAATAACAAATCTCCTCCTTTCATATACGAAATTGTGATATTGACTCCCACAAACTGCTGCTCAAGTGTGTCTTGTGCCCAAGCGTAAATGCCTCGAATTGCATCCATGTGAGTTGGAACCAGTCCTACCAGCCATGCCTGAAACTTCCTGGAAATGTCCAATGGTAGCTGCCATTCATATTGGATGGCCGCTGAAAGGGAGTTTGTGATAGAAACAGAATTTCTGTTGATAGAGTTACATTAAGATGGATGAGCTGGAGAAGTGCTAAAAAATGTTGTTTGTAAAATATTCATTCACGTATTGTCAAATTTTATACAACTGTAAATGCCCCCAGTAAATAGCGTTCATCAAAATTAGGTGGCAACCCCATCTTTTTTTGCCTTAAAAATTTGTATTTTTAGGCAGATCCTCTCATACAAATTTGCACTTGTATACTAAGATTGAAGTGGAAAGAGCAAATGATGCATATTGTGAGGTTCTTGTTAGTATAAGGTCCCATGTTGATGAATCAGATATTGCTGATGCTGCTGTCCTACTTAGTTAAATTTGGTGTGAGTAACTTGTGTATAAATACAACCCAAGTTACTTGTTATTTTTTCTAATTGATTGTCAATCTTCAAGTCTCATAATATATTTTAGAAATCTCTAAGTATGTCTTATGGAATTGAAAATCAACAGCATTCAATATAGTTTAATTTTTTTTTTTTACTGGGGCACTGTACTAATCAGATTTGTTTTAAATAAAGGAATATTCCAAAGATTATAGAGGCTTTGAGTGTGGATGGATCTAGTGGGCAACAGATAGAATCCTCAAAAGTTGACCCATCATCCGGTGCCGTATTATTTTCACCCTCTTTTTTCCTTGACACTAACTGAAGAATGGTTTTGTTGATGTTTCTCATTTTGTTGATTATTTCTATATTTCTCCTGTGCAGGGAAAAGCTGGGTCTCACCATCTGAGAGATATGCAGTTGTTCCTGATGAAACTGTAAGCTCTTGTTTCTGAAAACCTCCAATATCAGAGTAGTGAAAAAATTAAATATTTCTCATCTGTCATAAAAATCTAGAGATGCCAAAGATGGTTTAGGAAAATGATGAAATTGGCATTCCTACATGCTCACAAATGTGTTAATTTACCAGCATTAGCGATATGTAACGAGGATTTCAAGTTTAGGGACTGAATCAACATGTCAATAGTTTAGTAAGATCTATAGTAAGGTATTGTGACAATTAGCATAACAACTATGCCCTACGGAGAGGCAACCAATCTTAAGTTGCTTCTTACAATTTCAGGATATCCACTGGTTTCAAATTTTAAATATTATTATGGTCATGGTACTGTTTGCAATTGCATGCATTCCTTTTTTTTTTTGTTTTAACTGTAACTTATTTTAATGTTTATCTTGCGAACAATTTTTCTTCAAAATAAATTGATATTGTTAAATTACTCTCTTTAATATTATTGTATTTGTAGACAGACATGTTCTGTTGCAAAATGGAGATAGTTATAACAGCTAACAAAGAGATAACAGTGAACCAAATAAATCATCAATAACTTGTACTGTATTAGAATTGAAGTGTCTTTGACCATAAACCTTGAATGTTTTATGGAATTTTACTTTTTCGAGTAACTAGCTCAATTGATACTTTTTGTGGCTCTCAAGAAGTAGAAAGGGAGAAAATGTATATACTGTGGAAATTAAGTACTATAACATTTGGGTTGCTAGTCTCATAAGGTGAAATTTATTATGATGGATAAGATCAATTGGTATTTTCTGATGGTACAGGGGCAAACGATTATTTCAGTTAGGGGTAATGGGAGTGATGAGAATGTCCCTGAGAGTGATGTCAAGCGGATATGGATTTGATATCTTGAGCTTCCAATACGAGAGGAATAACCCTGTCCTTCTGGCCACTGAACTTCCTCATCGATCAATATATCCGAATCAGGCAATGTCATACCTGACCTGTTATGCATCCTCTTATTGTAAATTTATGACAACAGTTCTTGGAGAAGTAGAGGTGGGAAGGGGTGATAATTATGTTTTGTTCTAGCTCAAGATGAGTTGTATCAAGGGCTACTAAATTAGGATTTCTGATTACAAGTTTAATGTTGTACTATTTTGTATGGCCTAATATATGTGAACGAGGGGAATATATCTCATAAGGAAGGAAGAAAGCAATTTGGTTTATCTGTTTCACGGATCTCTATCGACGACCAAGGTGGCAAACGGGTCGGGTCAATCGGGTTCGGGTCTTGTTGAGTCTTGGGTTTTTTGGGTTGCAGGTCACTTCAAATCGGGTCGGGTTCAGGTCATTTCGAGCTCGGGTCGTATCGGGTCTCGGTTCATGTTGGGTTGGGTTGGGTTGAGTTAAGTCGGGTCAACAAAATAGATATCTATGCTTAATTAAAAAATATTTTATTTACATATAATAGGACTAAAAGAGTTACAATGCCAAATATTTGAAACTTAATTAATAATAAATCAACACTTAATTTTTTAAATAATATATTTAATTTTTTTAATACAATATGCAATGTTATGATTCTTAGTCCCAAAATTCTGTATTAAATGATCTCAGATAATTAGTCTACAAAGTTATTCTCACTAGTAACGTCTTATATCAGATTTGGAGATTAAATTTCATATAATACTTCATTCCATTATATTTTTTTCAGGACAATTAAAAATAAAATTTTATTGTGACTTGAAGAACACTGAAAAATTTATTATTATTCTCGATTTTTATTTGAAATTAATGAGATTACTTATATTAATAGAATGTTGAACCATGCATATCAATACATTTAAATCAATAATTAATTAATTGTTATATAATTTGTTTTATTTGACAACTAGTAAATTAACTATTATCTTAGTTATAGAAAGTAAATTGGTTTTTATAAAAAAATATATATTTTCAAGTCATTTTGGGTCGGGTTATTTCGGGGTCAAGTCGTTTCAGGTTTCCGGGTCGGATTCGGGTCATATTATTTTGATGTATTTTTGGGTTTGGTCTAGATCGGGTCGGGTCAAATTTTGCCACCTCTGGATAAGGGTGTTCATAGTTTGGGTTGCTTTGGTTTTATCCTTAAACCAAGCCTAAGAACTGTCCTAATTCAATAGATGTACTCGATCGTTTAAAACCACACGTGTTAGTTAAATCTAGAAAGTGTTAAATCAAATATGAGAACTCACTCGATCATGAATATCTTCTTGGCCAACAAACTTGCCACAAAAGCCAAGTTAAGATAAACATTTTGCCAGTGTACTGATAATAAGTCTGAATGCCATTAATGGCTAGTGTAAATTGAGTTTACACAACGAATTTGATTTCTTATTAGTTTGACTTAAAATCTTCTTGTAATTCAGAGCATCTGATTTATTTTTAAGCAAATAAACTCAAACCTTTCTTGAATAATCATCAATTAAAGACAGAAAGTAAAAGTTACCTCCCTGTGTTGGTGTTCTTGCTGGTCCGCAAAAGTCCGAATGAATGTAGTCAAGAATCCCCTTAGACTTGTGCACTCCGGTGTTGAAACTGACCCGGTGTTGCTTCCCAAGAACAACACTCGCAGAAATCGAGTTTCTCTACTTTGTCACCACCAAGTAGACCATCATTGCTGAGAACTTGCAGACATTTTTTCGCTTATATGTCCCAAACAAGTGTGTCAAAGAACTGCCTTATTCATCTCAGCCATCAAGCTTGCTGCTTGATCCTTGATTTTTGTCTCTACGATCATCTCATAGAGTCTATCCTTTATTGCTGCTTTGATCACTATCAAAAACCCTTTGGTTACCTTGATCTTTCCTCCCTTTGCCTTGTATGTATACCCCATGGAATCCAGCTGCCCCAATGAGATCAAATTCCTTTCCAAATTCGGAAGATACCTCACATTTCGCAGCAGCCTTGTGACTCCATCAAACATCCTCAACTGGATGTCTCATATCCCCATCACTTGGCAAGAAGTGTCATTCCCCGAAAAAACGTTTCCATCATTTGTTTCCTGGAAATTCTTGAACCAATCCTTGTTAGGGCACATGTGATAAGTGCATCCGGAATCCAAAATCCATTTCTCGCTGCCTTACCTCCTGCTCACATTTGAGCACACAACAAGAACATCATCTTGCTGTTCTCCTTTGGCAACTGAAGCCTCTCCATTGTTGGTATAACTTCTTCCTTTCTCATCCTATATCTTCTTGCAATCTTTCCTGAAATGTCCCTCCTTGTTGCAGTAGAAGCATCTCTTTCCTCCAAATCTCGGTTTGGAATGAGATCTCCCATGGCTCTGCCCTCTACCTCTTGATTTCTCCCGGTAGTTGCCATGAATGCTACTGTCATTCCGAGTTGCTGGCCTTCTTCTAACGAACAACCCTTCTCTACTTGATGCTTCCCTTATCTTGGCTTTGAAATCATGAGCCCTTATGGCATTGATCACAATCTCCTTGGTTAAAGTATCTCTTTCATATTCAATTGCATTAATCAAATTATCAAAATAATCAGGAAGAAAATTCAACAAAATAACAGCCAATTGTTCATTCGGGAATGTTATGCTACAGCTATTCAAATCTTGAACTAGCTTATTAAACACATCAAGATTATCTTGCAACTCTTTATTAGGATCCATTTTAAAAGTAAAGATTCTTTTAAGAAGATAAATCTTATTAGGGAGAGTTTTGGTAAGAAACAACTCATCTAGTTTCTTCCATATGACAGCAAGATCTTCCGAGTCTCCACACTCCCTTGTCACGCTATCTGACATGTGCAAAAAAATTGTGATGTATGCCATCTTCTTCGTCTCAATCCGCTGGTTCTCCGTGATACTTGCTGGAAAAACATCATTTTCTCTAATAGCCAAGTCCACCTTCTGTTGCATAAGAACAGCCTTGATCTTCCGCTTCCAAAGGGCAAAGTCTCTCTTTCCATCAAACTTCTCAACAATGAAATTTGAAGCCATCTTGCGGAGAAAATCTCAGATTTATGCAGCACCCACAATTGCTTTCCCAAACTTCTAAATCACAAGAACTTGATCAAAGATAGATCTCAATACCGTTCTTGAATCACCCTCAAGAACACGATCAGATCTTGATCCCAACACCGTTCTTGAATCACCCAAAAAGTTGGCCTTTGATTCTTGGAGTCTTGCTCCGATACCTTCTGTTCCAGCTCCAATATCCGCTGTTCTTGGACCACAGCTCTGATACCATTGTTGTGGTATCTCCTCTAGCTCTGATACCACTGTTGGGAAATCACCTTAGAGATGCTCAGGTGGTGATCTTCCAAATACCCAAGTCTAGAATGACTTGTAATGATCAGAAACAGAAACAGAAATCAAAGAAAAGAAAGAACACAACAATTGTTATCGAGGTTCGGCAATAGCTTACGTCCCCGTGAGTTCCTCTGAACTCTCTGCACTAAATCAATGAGTTCTTACAAGTTTCTGCAACACTCCTTCAAGAATCTCAAGTTCTTGAAGAACCAAAGAAGAGAAGAAAGAAAGTGATAAGAACTATTACAAAGCCCTCTATCCAATTTATGCTACTCTTTCTTTACAACCAGCCTCTCTTTTAGATCTATTCTAGTGCCTCTCCTGTGTTTTGTGTCTTTGCACTCTCATACTTGCACTTGAATTCTCTTGTATGATGATCACTTGTGTTTACAACTTATATCATACTTATTGAGATTGAAGCTAGGTGGCCCTTTATATAGTGCACCACTTTTTGACTAATCTTGAAGGTCAATATCCACCCTTAGATCTTGAAGACCAATCAACCATAGCCCTTCATCAATCCTTAGTGATCCTGTGCGTTTTGAACATGCTCTCACGCACCTTTCAAAAAAGGCTAAAGCAAAAGCATCAGGTGTGTCTTCAAGCCGCGGCCTAGAACAGGGCAAGCCGCGACCTGAAGAGGGCTGAAACCACACCATTTATCAACCTTGCTGGAGGCCGCGGCTTGGAGTGGCTGAGCCGGGGTGCACAGCCCTTCTCCCATCTTTTGGAGTTCCTGGAGGCCGAGGCACCAAGACCTGATGCTGAACCTCTTCAAACTTTGTTTAAACCTTAGACAAACACCAACACAAAGGAAATTTCATTAAAAGAAAGTAGGAAAAGTGTTCATACTTCATACACGCTGATCTAATGGAGCATATTCCTGTAATATTTGCCTACTGGCTTGTATATGTATGAAAATTAGGTAATACTCAGGTATACATTCATCTATGGGCCTATAGCATTTGTTTTAAGTTAATCTAAAACAACTATTTGCTTTCCAAAATAATGGTTGTGACCACTAAACTTTTGTAAAGTGAGAAAATAGTAGCAGCTAGTATACTAGTATCTTATCATTCAATTAAACTTGAAGATATTATTTTGTAGTTCATTGAGAATTATGAGCTCTAAAGAAAAGAATTATGATTTGGCAAATTGCAGTTGATGCACCAGTGGGAAATGATTCGATTGCCCTAAACCTTAGCTCAATGGGACAAAGCATTGGTCGTTATTGGATTTCATTTCATACTTATAAAGGACATCCTTCACAGACATTGTACGTATCCCCCAACTCTTTAATAGTTATGGATCTCATAGTTTTCATAAGTTTTACTTTATTGAGTACTGAACAGTTTGCCATTTCCTCATATTAGGTACCATTTGCCTCGATTTTTGGGACCCACATCATATATCCTTAGACACCACTTCAGTCTCTAGCTTAAATGGG
The DNA here is from genome assembly GCA_023935145.1 of Bretschneidera sinensis. Classification (NCBI taxonomy): domain Eukaryota; kingdom Viridiplantae; phylum Streptophyta; class Magnoliopsida; order Brassicales; family Akaniaceae; genus Bretschneidera; species Bretschneidera sinensis. The sequence continues at coordinate 28,067,587 of CM043705.1, read as the reverse complement.
CATGTCTCTAGTTATCATCTCACTCGATAAACTTTTATCTTATATATGAATATTGGTTGTTATGCTCATTGTTGCCGAGACTTATTATTTACTCATTTTTCTTTGATTTTTTAGCAACCCAAAAATCTGCTAACGATTCCAGCGCACATACATGAATGTGTTATCCCATGAAATTAGAGGATATGGTTGCTCCCAAGTCTGAATAATCTGATGGAGAAATCTTCAACAATGGTTAAATATGATTTTCATCAAATTAGTACATGAGTTTTCTTTGTTACCTATATCTAATAACCGACAACAATGTGTAAAACTAGTGTGGATACAAGCTAGAGAATTTTGATGTCAACCTTGTATAGATTTGTCGTTGCTATATGTATAATTTTATTAGTACATATTTCATTCTCTTTTGTGATCAAATGTTATAGTACTTTTTTGAGGAAGTTAGAACTTAGAATCACCCTCCATTTCTGGTCTCAGCACAGAGCAAGGAAAAGCAGTTGAGATGTCCCCGCAACAAGTGAAATTCAATCAACTTTTAATTTACTCGAGCAATCAATGATCTTTTTATTCTAAAAATGAACTCTAGATATTAATTAAAATCATAGATGTATTTTACTTGCACTTGTTACAGATTCAAGCACCCAATTAAGTAATTGGTGAAGTAATGAATTTTCTGAGTCATGAAATCTCACGCACCCACTTTTACTAAAATTGAATTCTAGATATTAAAAAACTAGGTACTTTTTGCTTGCTTCTTGGTCCACTAGTGTTGTCGTCAGGTATAAAGTCAGATGGTTCATATGTTGGATGGCAATGGCATTTCAGTTAGATGGTTCGTAGATACAGATATAAAGTCATATATTGGTCCATATGTCATTCAGAAAGATCCGACTGTGGCTGTACTGTGGCTTATTGGCTTGTGGTGTTGTACTGTGATAGTATAGGGTGTGTTAATTTGACAGATTCTTGCTTAGACAGAGCCATGGGAGATGCATAAGATCAGATTCATCGGTACCATTCGATGGAAATAATTTCAAACACTTTTCATGCGATCGAATGATGCTCAATGCATATGGTTCATGCATTTTCCATGGCTCCGGTCTAGAAAAAAATTCTTATTAATTCGAGTGTTTCTAATTATGGGAGCTCTAAGCAAGGACAAAATCATATATATTTGCTATTTAGCACTCTGGGAAATTTCAAAAAACCTGAAACACTTTAAATAATTTTAAAATGCCCTCACTTAAAACATTATTTTATCTTATCCCACCTCCATTTAAGTCAAATGAAAAGTTGGCCACACAAAACAATTATGTTATTTTTTATATTTGTTTATATTGTCTCGTTTTGTTTATTATATGAACTAGTTCAATCAATAATTCTTAATTAGTTGTGAAAAAAAATATCTCGAGAGGAAGCTAATATTAAAGAATACTTCTAAAGCAGAAGAAACTAAAACTAGTGAGTCTATTGTGGTTGAAAATGGCATATTTAGTAGCATTGATAATAGATTTTTTTTATTTGTTTACTATGCTTTAAAAATATGAAAACAAGTTGAGAACAATTGTAAAGGGTTTTGGTCGATGATATCTAAGCATATTGGTTAAGGTTGAGGTCCTAGTATTATAAGTTTCAAGTTTGATTTCCACAGTGTGTGAATTAGTTGTTTAATTTATATTTTGGTTATTTCTTTCAGTTTATGCGGGTTATGATATTATTGAGGGTTTTTGTATGAGTATCGGTAATGTGATAGTACAAGTTTATATTGAATCAAATCAATCATTGTACTATTTGTAAATTGCATGGCTTCAATAAAATGAATTGTAAACCAATTTGTACTTACATGCAAAAATGTTTTTTCATGTATTATTGATTTTGTGACAAAACTTGTGTATATGAAAATATTAATATTAATGGTATTATATATTTTCAAATATGCATTTTACGAAATTGTCTTGAAATTTTCTCTCAAATTATAAGTAAATATGCTTTAATAACTTTGCCTCCACTGATGAAAAAATTTGTGATCTATCCTTGCCTCTAAGTCAAAGTTGTTGAAGTAAGCTGTGCATTTTACATGTTCGTAAATTGTTCTCAAGACATTCATTGTTGGGATTGAATTAATTTTCCATTTTGGGAATCACTTTAGCCTAACTAGAGTATTACTATTTTAGCTAAATGTCACTGTTGGTTCCTATATTGGATACTTTGCTTAAAAAAAAGTCTTTGGGTTTCAATTTGGTCAAATATGTCCCCAAAGTTTCAATTTAGTTTAGTTAAGTTTCACTTGTTAACTCCCTTTTAACTCTATTAAATTCTTCCACTTAGGATGGGCACTAAACTAATTCTTCCACTTAAGTTTCACGTGATTAACAAAAAGAGCTTGGAAGTAGGATGGCACATCTACTTCTACCTAGCTCTGCAACAACATTATACATATATAACAATTCAAAACTATCACTTAAAAACAAAGATAATTATAATTTTCAAACTCAAGCATATATAATTGAAAATTTATATTTAGCTCATGGTTGATAAATAAATAACTCAAAAATAATTGTCAAATCTAAATTCAAGCTTATCACTTAATTTATCCAATGCCAAACCAAAATGAATTTATAAAAGTTATGTTCAAAAAATAAAGAAAAATAAGATAGGGATCTGTACCATATTTTCTCCTTTAATGTATGTTATGAGCATAAATGTCTTATCATTCTTTTCTTTTCTATTTGTCATCAAAAATCGGTTAAGAATTGAATTCTGAGAAGAATGAACCTACATAAAGTTTTTTTGATGGACTCAACAAACTCTATTGGTATATGAACAAAAATATAAGTAATATTAAGTATTTTTCAACTACTTCAAGAATATGTTGGATTTTTAAGAAAATTTTGACATTCGTACTTAGTCTCGTGGCACCTCACCTCCCAGCTCAAGCTCCTTCCTTGGATGGCAGTAGATGGTTGATGGTTTGTAAAGAACAGGGGCAAGTGGACTTATAGTTTGAGGGGGGTGAGCAAAAACAATTTAGGAAACTTTTAGGTTTTTGGAAAATGAAGGAAGAAGTTTATGGTTTTCTCCCTCTTTCACCCGAGAATTCCAAAAACAAATGAGAGTGTTTGGCAGTTTGCTAGGTCTCTATGCCATATATAGAACCACTAAATCCATGCTTTTTACCCTTTTGCCCTTCCCATTACTCTTTATTTAATTTACAAACCACTTTCTTCTTTTTCCTAACTATTTGTACTAAGATCTAATTGTTTTCTTCAATTAATTTCTCTATTAAAAAAACTCTTAGCTTATATAAACATACCTTCATTTGACTTATTTCTAATTTACCCCTCATATAATTAGTAATGCACACGACTAACACGAAAAAATTATAATTTAATTAATTGTTATATATATATATATATATATATATATAACATTTAAAAAAATAAAGACCATACTCTACACAAGCTTATCATTTATCAACAAAAATCATTTTTGGTCCAGTAAGCTTTACCTTAGATGAAATTTTATCCTTAACAACACTTACCATTTTCTCCCTCTCTTATTTGAGATTTCCAAAAAAAAAAAAAAAATGAGAGTGTTGAACTATTTGCTAGGTCTCTATGCCTTATATAGGACCACCAAATCCAAGTCTTTTACCCTTTTGCCCTTCCCATTACTCTTTATTTAATTTTCAAACCACTTTCCTATTTTTCCTATCTATTTGTACTAAGATCCAATTGTTTTCTTCAATTAGTTTCTCTATAAGAAACTCTTAGCTTATATGGACATACCTCTATTTATCTTACGTCTAGTTTACCCCTCATATAATTAGTAATACACATGACTAACATGAAAACTTATAATTTAATTCATTGACATATATATAACATTCAAAAAATTAAAGACCGGACTCTAAACAAGCTTATCTGTTGTTAACTAAAATCATTTTTGATCCAATAAGCTTTACCTTAGATGGAATTATATCCTTAGCAACACTTACCATTTTCCTTCTAATTTTGTTATTTTTCTTCAAATAGAAAGTATAATATACATGACCAAAATTAAAAGTGATAGATGAATTTCTTGATAGAGTTTTTGTAGCAAAGTGATTTTTCATACATCTTATTTTTCTTTAAGGGATTATTCACTTTGTTATAATTTTTATTTTGCTTATCGATCTATTCTTTATTTTTTATAAATTTTATTTATGTATTTTTCTTCTTCAAAGATTCAAACTCATTTTCTTCTTCAAATTTAACATTTGATATTTTATCATTCTCAAGAGATAGTTTAGATGTTACCTCATCTCTTTCCATTAAGCAAGAATTTGTCATTTGAGATTTGAGTCTTCTTTTTTACTTCTATCATCACTTCAACTTGCAACTTTTTTATTGGAATTTCTCCTCATATGGCGTTGTATTGAGTGATTCTTCTGGGAGTGAAACTTCTCAAGTTTCTTAAACAATGAAGCACATTGATGAAATTATTATTCTTTTCATCTAGTGTCTCCATATTCCTCTTCATCATCCCCACCATGATTATATCTTCAATTTCCATAAGAGGCAAGGATGTGGTGGAATCTTCCTCTTTGTAATCCAAATAAGTTTCATGATCCTTGAAGGATTCCACAAGCTCTTGAAAGCTTTCACTTGTAAAATGCTTTGTCAAAATAATTTTCTATTGATTTGACAAAGACCTAAGAAATAAGTTCACAAATTCAAGGTTAAAATAAATTTTACCCATAAAAGATAGAATGTTAACAAGCATGGTAAAATTACTTTGCAAATCAAAAATTAATTCATTTTCTTTTATTTTAAATGCTCTAAGTCATGAACAAGGTTTTTCAATTTGAATTTATTTTCTTGCTCATTTCCTCCATGTATGATATCCAATAAATCCCAAATTTCTTTTTCCGACTTATATGAGAAAATTTGATCAGTTTCATTTTGATTAAGAGTATTATACAGTATGTTCACAACTTTAGCATTTAGTTGAATCAACTTACAGTCTTTTGCATCAAAATCAATTTCATTTTTGAAATCTTTGAAAATGAAGTATTAAGCATCAAAATCATAAGTTTCAATAAAAATCTTCATTTTAGCTTTCCAATTGGTGAAGTTTATACCATGTAGAATAGGAGGACTAGTAGGATCTCTTCCTTTTAAAAACATGGTTGCCATATGATCAACTTGTAGAACCTGGTACTTTAATTTAAATATTTTAAATTTACAGAGTTACTTTTCGACGTGTTTTTATTGTGCTTGATCAGTTTTGAGTTAGAATTTAATTTGTATTTGGACTTATGGAACTTGAAGACAAGTAAATAAAATAAAAATCAAGTAGTAAAGACATTTATCGTTGAGGATTTTAAAATTTTTGAAGGAAAGCAAGAGGAACCAAGTGAAAACGGGAATTTAGAAAGTTATATGGTGGGGAATAGGAATAAGTGTAAGTTAAAGGAATGATAGTGTAATAAGTGGAAAGTCAGGATATAAATAGGATGAGAGTGGGAGTGAAAGACCAACATATGCTAGAACTTAGAGAGGCAAGGAGAGAGGGGGAAAAGAGAGGATAAAAAGAAAGAGAAATGAGGAAAAGGGAAAAGGAGGGGAAGAGAAAAGAAAGAAGAGAGAAATTTATCAAAAGTCAAGGTAAAACCTGTTATTCTTTCTTTATATTTATCAAGCATGTGTATTAAGCTAAAGATTTAAGTTAAGAAAATTGAAGATTTGCTTAAAGAAAGTTTAAGAAAAGTGTTTGTTTCAAGAAAAATAGGGTTTTGTTCAAAATGTGTTGATTTAAGGATTTTGAGTTCAATTACTCTCTTAGGTAGTGTTAAATCTTTGATTTAAAACCCTTTGGGACTTGTGTTTTAAATGGTTGGAAGTACCATGAGAGACAAAAGATTTATTTTGAAGAAAAAAGATGTTTTCAACATGATTTTTCAAAAATTCAGACTAGACAGTTGACTGTCGCTAGTGCATAATCGACTGCTCAACCTTTCTGGTTAGAGGTTGGACAGTCGACTATGATAGATCACAGTCGACTGTCCAAGACCCTGAAACTATTTTTAAATCCTATTTTTCTAAAATAAATCATTTTTGGTTAAAGTATTTCAATCTTAACTTCTTCGAAGTATTATAAGCTTGATTTCTTGATAAAGAATTTGAAGTAAAAGTTTTGAAAAGATTTCGTTTGTTTTAAACCATGCTAAAACGAACTACGTAAACATTTTAAATAAAATGAAAGAGGATTTGTGACTTAACCTATAGTTTTATATACTTGTATAAATTCTATGATATGTTTGGGTGTTATTAAATTATATGTATCTTGAGTGAGTATGCTAAGTATATACATATGTTAGGTATGACTGAAAGGAAAACACCAAGGCTAGGAAGTAATCCAAAGGTTGGATCTTGGCACGACAAATGTGAGTTTTCCCTTACTTCTAGTAAGTGTAATAATTTGTATAACATAAACAAAAGAGTAAAAGTGAAAGAATATGATTGATTGTGGGATCTTAAATAATATCGTTATAAATGTTATACATATGATAGGAGATGTGATTATGCAAGAATTCAAAACGGAAAATAACTTGATATAGTTTATGTTTGAAGAAATGTGATGTGTGTAGTGGTAATGAAAATGATTACTGTATTGTTTTGAATTAATGATGAGATTGGTTGTAAAAAATTATTGATATATGAATGCATTTTATTTAATAATGATTGTTTGATGGGAGGTTAATGAGGGGGAGTGATGAAATGTGGCAGGTCCCTTCCCACAAAGGGTAAGGGTATTGAAAGACATTGGACGTGTAGGACCCTCCCAAAATGGATGAAGGGGTTGCGTTGTGATATGATATGATGATTTGAAGTACCGGTACATAGGGAGATGTCCCCGTTGTTATGAGATTAGCCTAGTGAAGGGAAATGACATGTGATGAGATAATTTGAGACATGATTATGCATTGCATTGCATTTCATTGATGCACTGATGTGATTGACCCATGAGGGGCATATATGGTGATTGGCCCATGAGGGGCGTGTGATGTGATTGATTTAGCGAGAGACTTGTGGATGTTGGTTGTTAATGATGTGGAAAATTTCGAGATGAATGTCATTACAGAATAATTTACGCTTGTGATGTGTATGGTTCGGTAAAAATTACGTATTTTGTGATTATTAAAATGTATTAACAAATCCTTGTAATGGTTGTCCTCCTCTGTGAAAATAGTAATGAAAGTATCCAAAGATATAGATATAGATATATATATATATATATATATATATATATATAATTACAATTAAATAAAGAATGGAGTATGTAACAAAGTTTAAAAGAAAGAAAATGTATTTTCAAAATGATTACTTTTAGTAATATGAAAACTCTTTGAGCTTTTTAGTTCACCCCTTTTTTATTTACTTTTCAAGAAAGCGCCTGAAGATTGTCTCTAAAGTTAAAAGAAATCCTTAGTAAGGTCTATGTCTACGGCATCATCATCACTTGGGTCATGTTAGAAGTCTAAGTCTTTGTCATGGTTTATTCTTTTGTAAAAGTGTATAAATTAGTTGTGAAATTGAGGAAGTTTCTTTTACTTATGCTCTTTATAAGATCTTAAAAGTTGGTTCATTATATTAAAAAGTTTCTTGAATGTAAAGACATGTACTTTGTGTAAACTTGTGATGTTTTAAAGAAATGTTGTTTGTCTTGTAAATTTTGTATGTTTGCATATAGGTCGGGTTGCTCGAATCTGAAAGATGATGATACCTCATCGAGTAGGGCTCACCCAGGGATAGGTCATTACATTTTTGGTATCAGAGCTTTAGGTTTAAGGTTTTGTAGACTTTAGTTTGATAAGTGCTTAAATAGTCATATTTAAGCCCTCTAATTTACGCTTGTTAGGCTCTTTGTTTATCTATTTTAGTAGATTCTATTTCATTTTCGTGTTTTCTGTGTTTTTCACAGGGCTTGGGCAAAAAGATGACATTTTGGAGCTTTAAGGGATGAAAAGTAAAGTTCTGCAAATCCAGCAAGGTGCGCTCGAGTGCACCTCCCTTGGGCACGAGCGCACACTTAGAAGGCTCGAGCGCACACACTTTAGAGGCGGCAGAGCTAGATATGGAAAAAAGTCTCCGGACCTCAAACAAGAAATTAGGGTTTCGGGGCACCCTTAGGGCCCTATATGTAGCCTTTTAAAACATAGAAACCATACCTTTTGTTTTGAGACTTGAATTTGCAAGCTTAGGAGAAGAATTGGCAACTCGTCTCCCGAGTCTTCTTCGGCTTTTATTTTTCTGTTTTTGTTTCATTATGGTTATAATGTTTAGTTCAACTAACATGTGTAACTAAACTCATATAGGGCTCGATTGAAGCCCTAGTTATGCTTTTCCACATATATATTCATTGATTATCTTTGTCTATAGCCATGTTATAATGCTTAACTTGATTAATACTTGTTTGTATTTAAATTCCTCATATGTATATGTCTGATCAACTTATTCATGTGGTATAGATTGGTTAGTTGAATCAATTTAGATGACCGAGTCCTGGGTTCAAAAAAAGTAACAAAAGATATCCACACCGGATTCTTGGGTTAATCAACATGGGAAACCGGGAGCGGACCAAGCCGTAGGTCCCGTGTGGTTGCCGATCTCCACAGCTCTTATGCTCTCTTAAGGAACAACTCAGTATACACCCATGCTGAATTCCTTAAAAGATAAAAAAGTTAGAGTATACACCATGCCTAACTCGTTTCTTAGGGAGATCAATAGCCTAAGGTGTGGACCAAGCCCTTAGGTTGGCAACCATTAGGTATTCATAATAAGGCTAGAGCATTGGCACCTTACTTAGTGGGAAAGTGTAATTAGTGGTGGATATCACAGCCCTATGTCCTTATCATTATTAACTCACACTTCACATTTATTTCTCTTTTTACTTTGGGAAACTAATTCTAAATCGAAATTCACCAATCCCTGTGGAAATGATCTCGAACTTGCACACTATGCTACCATTGACCTTGTGCACTTGCACGTAAAATAAGTACGATTATTTATTTATTTATTTAGATAGATAAAGGCACAACAAGTTTTTGGCGCTGTTGTCGGGGATTGCGCTTAAATTTCTTTTTAGAAGTACTTTTTCATTTAGTTTAATCATTATTTCCTTTTCATTCTATTTTTATTTTTGTCAAAAATCTCAAAAATTTTAAGTTTCTATTTTTATCTTATTTTTATTTTACAACCCTAATCGAATCCTTTTTGTTTTCTGTTTCAAGCACTCCAGGAGAGCTTTCTGTGCCACTTGCGATCGAGCGCACCCTCTTGTGCAATCAAGAGCAATTGAGGCAGAAAGTTACCTGAGCAACAGTGTTTGATTGCTGCACTTAAGAGACTGCTACCGATTCATGCACGAGCTTCGATCCAAGCATCCAACATTTTTCCCCCTCGATACCGAGCTTAAGCGAACGATTCGACAAAGGCTTAGAGATAACTCAGAAGAGGTAGAAGAAGGAATTGAAGAAGAAGTACCAATGGTAGAACAAATCGACAATCAGCAACCACCTGAGCGGAGGTTGATGAAGCAATCCTTCATCCCACAGAACCTCGATCAACTATCATGCATTGCGTATCAACCTGAAGCGGAAGGAAACTACTACATATCTCTGCAGATACTCAATGCACTGACTCATTTTAGGGGTACATCTGGGAGGAGTTGGCTTGCAAATTCTTAAGGAAGTTTTTCCCAGCCTAAAAGACGAGGCAAATGAGAAAGGAAATTCAGTCCTTCCAACAAAAGGATGGAGATCTATTTTTCGAGGCTTGGGGACACTTGAACGAGCTGCTACTCAAATGCCCACACCACAACCTACCTCAAGATGAACTGGTACAAGCTTTCTATGAAGGTTTGAGTGATACTAACAAAAATATTATGGATTCAGGTTGTGGAGGAGTACTGATGGAGAAAAGCAGCAAAGAAGCGATGGAACTCTTCGAAACCCTAAGTGAACACACTCAACAGTTCCATTATTGAGGAAGACATGTAACCAAAAGTAAGGGTATGTATGAGGTAAATTTAAATGGAGGATTGTTTACTCAGATAGCTACTGTGGAGAGGAAACTAGACCTGTTGGTTAAAGCCATGGCTGCTCAGAATGCCTCACTTAACCCACCAGCTACACAACTCCAGGTATATGCTATTTGTTCCTAGTTTGATTATAATATTGATATGTGTCCCTTGTATTCATCTGCAGATCATGAGTAAGCAAACTTTGTAGGACCAAACAATTATCCGCCAAAGAACAATCCTTATGCAAACACCTACAACCCTGAATGGCGGAATCACCTAAATTTCTCTTGGGGCAACAATCAGAATGGTCAAGGGCAGCAAAGAAGCTTCCAACCAGTAGCCCACTCAGCTCCCGAGACAAAGAAGAGGGACCTCGAAAGTCTTATGAGGCAATTGATAACTCAGCAGCAACAACTAATGACTTCACATAAACAATTCATGGAAGAAACGAGGCAATTTCGGACTGAGATGAGACAAATCATTGCAAAACATGATCAAGTCATTCAAGGATTAGAGGTACAAATAGGACAATTGGCCAAGGAACTAAGTAGTAGAAAACAAGGTGAGCTTCCCACCCAACCAATACCTAATCCAAGAGGACATCAACAATTGAATGCTGTGACAACCCTGAGAAGTGGAAAGAGCATAGGCATCGATGAGCCTGCACAAGCATCTCCAGCCAAAGCATCCACCTCTAAGGTAAGTGAGATAGAAAAGGTAAATGCATCTCCACCCTTCCCTCAAAGGTTAGTAAAGTCTAAGAAAGAGACTAAACTGAGTGACATTTTCAAAACTTTTAAAAAGGTGGAAATAAATATTGCTTTATTAGATGCAATTAAACAAATTCCTGTGTATACTAAATTTTTAAAAGATTGCTGCACTAACAAAAGGAAGTTTTAGGAATATGAGACAGTAGCCCTGACTGAAGAGGTAAGTGTTGTGATATTAATAAAATTACCACCAAAACTAAAAGATCCAGGTAGTTTTACCATTCCCTACAGGCTAGGTGACCAGCTATTTGAGCATGCACTATTGGATCTGGGAGCGAGTGTCAATCTACTGCCATACAGTGTATTCAAGACATTAGGTTTGGGGGAGCTTCAACCAACCTCCATCACTTTGCAATTGGTGGACAAAAGCATCAAACAACCGAGAGGTATTCTTGAGGATGTTTTGGTAAGAGTAGGTAAATTTATTTTACCTGCTGATTTTATTGTCTTAGATATGGAAGAATGTCATATGCCATAACCACTCCCCATCATCTTAGGAAGACCATTTATGATCACTGTTGACACAAATATTAGTGTAAAAAGGGGCATTGTCATTATGACAGTAAATGATGAGAAAATAGAATTCAAAATATTTAATACAACCAAAGATGATAATGAATACTCTAATATAAGCTTAATGCAAAGTGTTGTTGAGCAAGTTTCTCAGGACTATCACATTGATCTAGTGGAGACCATCCCTAACCATGATGACATAAGATTGGACATTAGGCCAGAGGATGACAATGTGATTAAAGACATCGATAGAGCTGTGTACCCCGCCAAGAGCACACTAAAGCCTGCAAGTAAGTATAACCCTCAAGTTGAAAATCTTAAACTTACTAATACTATTTTTCCCCATTTTATTGACCAGGCACCAAAATTAGAGAGGCAGCAGCTGTCAAGGGCACTTGAACCACCTGATGTGGGCTCTAAGTGCCACCTTCAAAGAAAGTAGCACTGAAGCTACATATAGCTCAAGCGCTTCTATCGAGGTTAGTGATAGTGAAGCCACTAAAGTACAGTAAGGTTAAGGTTGTATCATTCTTACTTTATCATGCTAGACTTGGTAAGTTTTTATTTTGTCCATACATGCTGCCTTGCGCTCGAGCGCACCATTCAGTATGCTCGAGCACACATCCAATGCGCCCATCATGAACAAGCACACCTCACAAGCACACTTGCGTATAAGTGCGATCGAGCACACTTCACTATGCGCTTGAGCACATTTGAGGCAGAGAAGGAATGTGAGGGCTTTTATTCACACTTCACTCACAAATTCATTTTTCTTACCTTACACTCCAGGGCACTTCCTATTTCCATCTATCGCACTTACCCTCACCCAACTAAAAATCTACTTCTAAACCTCCCTCTCACCTCCGGCATCCCACCACCACTACCTCACTACCATAAACGAATACCACCACCAACATAACATTTTTTCCCCTTCCCATTGCATAACCATTGTCGTCCTTAGAACACAAGGTATACCCATATTTTTTATTTCTAAATATTTATACACCATCCGGCCCAGTTTCGAGTAGCGTGAAATACTGTTTGAGACTACATTTAACAAAGATGAGGACTTCAAGAGTTTGGACGCTACAAGATGGGCAGTCCAAGAGTTGAAGAACAGGGGTCTCAAGCGGCTGTTCAAGCTGATCTGTTCTATGGTATACACCCGATTCGTGGTCAGCTTCTACGAGAACCTGACCTATGACTGCACCAAACCAGAGATTCTATCATCCTTAGTCCAGGGCAGGTTCATAGAGCTGACCACTGCCGACATTGCCAGTTCCCTCCATTACAGTGATGAGTCCCCTCTAGAGGACAGCTATATAGAGGAGCAGCTATACCCATTTTCTCTGCCACACATCATTGAGGACACGTGTACGGGCTAGTATGCGGACCGGCACAACAATGCAAGGAACCGGTCGAGGTTGCCTCCCCGTTTATGGTTCGTAGATTTCGTCATCCAGTGTAACGTATGTCCTTTGGGCATAAGACACAGAGGAGGGATCAGTTCCTGCAGGCTCTCTATGCCTTTCACCAAGGTCATTGGTACTCCATCCCAATGGTCATATGGAGTCAGATACACAAGTTTTGGGATAGTGTGCATAATAGGTAGACCACCACAACTAACGCTTGAGGGCTCCCTTTCCCCTTCTTGCTCAGTCATATCTTCAAGAAGACAGGGATCAGAGGCTTCTCCGTCGATGGCCTGGTTAGTGATCATCCTTTCTTCGGGAGGGCCCAGTGGAGCCTCAGCCAGTCTCACATGTCACGAGGACCCCGCGTGCATATTCTGGTTGCAGAGCCTATGGGAGATAATCCGATGGAGGTCGAGCAACCACTAGTGAGCCCTAAATGGGAGGAGGATCAGCCAAACATGGGGTCCATGGAGTACCAGCACCTTCTCGATGAGCTGTCCTCCTTCCAATGCGAGCTCTCAGACATCCGCCGGGAGGATCGTAAGGTGACCCTTCTGATCCATCAGTGGATAGATGGGTTGGAGGCGCAGTTTACACGGCAGGAGGCGATGCTACAGGCCATCCTCGATCGCCTACCTCCGGTGCCCAGTACCTCTTTGACTGCGCCACCCGATGATCAGCAGTGAGAGGATACTTCGTCTGGCTGAAGACGTAAAACTTAGCGCTCATGGGAGGCACCCCAAAGGATATCCTTTTCATTATAGTATTTTTATTTTATTTATGTTTATATTTACATGTTTATTATCCATATTTCTTGTTTTTTGGCATAACGTTTATTTTTCTTTGTCAAGAACTTAGTGCGTGCATCCAGTTCAAGTTTGGGGGCGTGTACGAGCAATACAAGCAATCTAGTTCTCCATCTCCTAGGTCAGATCTTTCCATGCCACAGACACATTAGGGACAATATGTATATTAAGTTTGGGGCTAGTGGGAGACACATGCACACACTAGGTCCCAGTTTTTTTTATAGAAAAGATAAATGCAGGATCATTTTGTGATAAAATTTTTGATTGATTTAAAAATATGATAAAACTTCATTAGTAAGCTTAAAATCTAAACACATAGTCTTTTAAATAGGAATTTTAAAAGTTTAGTTACCTACCTCAAGGCACTTAAGAATTCATGAGTTTGATCCCGATCTAACACGAGCACATTAGCACGCATTTGTGTGGGGTATGATATATAATTCTTATGTATATGTTTTCATGACCTAACTGTAATCGGATAACTTGTTAAAAGAACACTTTGGTATAAGAAAAATAAAGAAAAATGTCCATCATGCAAAAAAAAAAAAAAAAAACAGAGAATAAAAAGCTTCTAATGATTATTAAAAACTTTTCACTAAGTAACTGGACCTCTTGCCTCAGTAAGCAGTGAGTGTTCACATCAAAAGGTATAAATTAAGCATTTAATGATCATAATAAAAAATTTCAGTGAGTAACTGGGCCTCTTGCCTCAGCAAGCAGTGAGTGTTCACGTAAAAATGTGGAAATTTCACTTAGAAGCGTCAAGATCTGTTAAGTTCCGTAGCCTTTTTGACTCAAGTTAGTAAGTCTTTAGGGGTGTCTTTACACCTAATTCCCTAAAACCATATGGTTTGGGAGTCATTGGCTAAACCTCGTTACAAAGGTCAATTAGAAAGCTTAATGGAACTCAACATGGCAAAAATCTCATGATAAAAGAAAAAGAAAAGAAGCAAGCATTATGCCATTTTTGTTCTCTTTGATAAGGAATTCGATCAAGGTTTGGGCACCGAAACAGTATACATCAAAATTATTTGGAAGCCCTATCTTATATGTGCTAACTCATCACACACAAATCAAACTTGCGATGCCTTAAGCCACCCTTAGATAAGTAACATGAGCTTTTAAAGACCCTTATTCACTATAAAAATGTGTTTTTATTATAAACTTACTCATGAATGGTCATCATGGTTTTATATGCAACCCAAATTTTTGGATATTATGAAGAATAAACTTATCTTTAAATTTTGTTTTGACATAATCTTTTTGTTTTGTATTGCTAAGGGACTAGCACTATGTAAGTTTGGGGGTGTGATAAGTGCTTAAATAGTCATTTTTAAGCCCTCTAATTTACACTTATTAGGCTCTTTGTTTATCTATTTTAGTAGTTTCTATTTCATTTTCGTGTTTTCTGTGTTTTCCACAGGGCTTGGGCAAAAAGATGACATTTTGGAGCTTTAAATGATGAAAAGTAAAGTTCTACAAATCCAGCAAGGTGCGCTCGAGCGCACTTCCCTTGGGCACGAGCGCATGGGGCACGAGTGCACACTTAGAAAGCTCGAGCGCACTCATGTGCTCGAGTGCAGCCTACATACGCTCAAGCGCACACACTCCAGAGGCGACAGAGCTAGATATGGAAAGAAGTCTTCGGACCTCAAACAGAAAATTAGGGTTTCGGGGCACCCTTAGGGCCCTATATATAGCCTTGTAAAACACAAAAACCGTACTTTTTGTTTTGAGACTTGAAGTTGCAAGCTTAAGAGAGGAATTGACGACTCGTCTCCCGAGTCTTCTTCGGGTTTTATTTTTATGTTTTTGTTTCATTATGGTTATAATGTTTAGTTAAACTAGCATATGTAACTAAACTCTTATAGGGCTTGATTGAAGCCCTAATTATGCTTTTTCACATATATATTCATTGATTACCTTTGCCTATAATCATGTTATAATGCTTAACTTGATTAATACCTGTTTGTATTTAAATTCCTCATATGTATGTGTCTGATCAACTTATGCATGTGGTATGGATTGGTTAGTTGAATCAATTTGGATGACCGAGTCCTAGGTTCAACAAAAGTAACAAAAGATATCCACACCAGATTCTTGGGTTAATCAACATGGGAACCGGGAGCGGACCAAGCCTTAGGTCCCATGTGGTTGCCGATCTCCACAGCCTTTATACTCTCTTAAGGAACAACTCAGTATACACCCATGCTGAATCCCTTAAGAGAGAAAAGAGTTAGAGTATACACCATGCCTAACTCGTTGCTTAGGGAGATCAATAGCCTAAGGTGTGGACCAAGCCCTTAGGTTGGCAACCATTAGGTATTCATAATAAGGCTAGAGCATTGGCACCTTACTTAGTGGGAAAGTGTAATTAGTGGTGGATATCATAGCCCTATGTCCTTATCATTATTAACTCACACTTCACATTTATTTCTCTTTTTACTTTGGGAAACTAATTATAAATCGAAATTCACCAATCCCTGTGGAAATGATCTCGCACTTGTACACTATGCTACCATTGACCTTGGGCACTTGCAAGTAAAACAAGTATGATTATTTACTTATTTATTTAGGTTGATAAACGCACAATATAGTTGCATGGGGTGGATATAGAAATTCGGTTGTGAAGAGTTAGAGGGGATGTCATTTAGGAGTGGTAACCAGCAATAGTTCAGGTGCGGTAAGATGTCTCGAGGCTAAAGTTGAGATGATTTGTGTTTGAATGTTATGTGAATTTGGTGTTACTTGGATCGAATTTATGATGTTTTTGAATTGCCATGGTGACTCATTTAATAAGAATTATGAGTGTGATTGCTTTGATACGATGAAGCACTTTTTAAATTGATGTATTATGTATATGTATGAAAGTATCAATATGAGGTTGGTGGTTTGATGTTAATGTGTAAAGGTGAAAGTTGAGAAAAAGTCTTTTTAAACAATATTATTAACTTGAAAGTTGTACTTTGAATTGTGCAAGATTTGGAAAAATGTTAAATGAATTATGTATATATATTTCATAAGATGTTTTATTTTAATACTATGTATGATAAATTGCTTGTGAATGATGATTGTGTGAATACTGTGTAGTATTGTGATGAGAGCCATAATCTCAACAGTAATTAATTGTTAGCATTTTAAGGTTGATCAAGGTTTTAATTGCATTTTTATTCGTTAACAACTCTAAAGTGGTATTCTTGGATTGTTGATCTATTTCGGTGCATTTTCAGGTACCTTGAGTCCAAAAGAGAAAGAAAAGCTATCATTTCTTGAAGCACAATGACTCGATCAATACCGAAGTGAAGGCATGATTGTAGAAGGACAAAACGAAGAGAATCAAGTCTTGAGTCTGTGCACTGCAGCCTGAAAATATCCAAGCCCTGGCCTCCAGAAGATTGCCCAAAAGAGCCAAGTCCTGCTTCAGTGTGGGCCGCGGCTTGGACTAGGTAGGGCCACGGCACCCAGAGCATGCACAAGCTCAGCACCAGCTAGAGTCGCAGCCTGGACCAGAAAGGGCCGCGACGCCCAGAAGCTCTCCAGAACAAGGAATAGACAGAGCTGCGGTGCGCACACGAAACTTTGTTTCTGAGTTATGACCTAATTAGGACTGTAATGATTGTTTAAACCCTAAAACACCTTTGGACCTCTTATATTATAAATAGATCACTTAGGGTTTGAGAAGAGACATTCATTGAAGGCTGGAAAACACAAGAAGACTGCCACACTCTTCATCAAAGTGTTCAAGAATGAGCCCCATGGCAAACTAATCTCCAAGCAAGGCGAAGGGATGAATCCCTAGATGTAGTTGTTCTTATTATTCATTATTGATTCAGTTGTGGTTTGGATTTATTGCCAAAACATTATTACGATTTACTCTTTAATCTACTTAGAAGATTTTTCTCTTAATACAGTAATCGTATCTTTCTTCTCCATATAAGTCTAGTCATGCTTTTCTTATGTGACGTTGTTTGGATATGATTGAGTCTGGTAGATTTGTCTTTTAGGTTTGTCCATTACTGCAATATTGTCATTAAAGATATATTGTCGTTTCTTGATAAATCTATAGGATAGGTCATGTGTGCTAAACTCGAAAGTAAAGAGTAATTCATATAAATTACATTAGAGTTTATATATGTGCTTTGACTGAATATTTGCCGATTGCTTGTTTGGGATGTGAAACTTGCAATCGAGATAAAAACAACTGAATTGAGATTGGAATAAGGCAACGAACCTGGGGACGATTCCCAGAACCTTGTTGTTCCTTTATTATATTCTTCAATCTGTTTACACAATTTTCTCACAATTACTTCATTATCAAAATTCATATCTTCTCATTTGATTGTTATCGTTCATGTTAAGGTTTGCACTTTTCCTTTGTAGATCGCTTTTCCTCGTGGGATCGACACCTCAACTATACACAATAACCATGTATTAGTTTGAGCATAAGAAAATTTTGGCATCATTGCCGAGGAGACGCGCTTATATACAAAGAAGATTGTCAACTTTGAGACAAGACGGTACTATTGTTCCTTTCTTTAAGTTTCGATTTTCTGATTTTCTTTTATTTATTCTATTTTATTCTTTTCCTTTTAACTCATTTGGTGTATGCTTAGACTGAGAGATTTGCGAGGTAGATTCATTAAAGGACCCAAAATAGAGCTACCCTTTCCTTCCACGTCCATTAGTGAAACCTCACCTAGATCAAACCCTAGTGTACACCTAAACGAGAATTTAGAAGATTTTGCTAACATGGATAAAAACCCTAATGAGAATGTTGCTAAGACACTTAAGGATTATTTGCATCCTAGCCGAACAGCCACACCATTATGCATCATGTTTCCAGCCAGCACTCACCATCAAGATTTTAAAGCAGGGATGATCCAATTACTCCCTACATTTCATGGTTTGGAAAACAAAAACCCATATGTACACATTAGGGAGTTTGAGGAAGTAGTTGCAACTTTTCATAGTCAAGATGCAACTGATGATATCGTGAGACTCAAATTTTTTCCTTTCTCCTTGAAGGATAAAGCTAAGAGTTGGTTATACTCGCTGAGACTATGATCATTGGGTCATAGAATGAGATGACCCAGGTCTTCTTTAATAAATATTTCCCTCAATATAAAACCAATGCTTTAAAAAGACAAATCTCCACCTTTGCACAAAAGGAGAACAAGACTTTGTATCAGTCTTGGGAGAAATTTAAAGAGTTATTAAGTATGTGTCCACACCATGGGTATGAGAGTTGGCGCCTAATGAGCTACTTTTATGAGGGACTTACATATAGAGAGCGCCAATTCGTAGAAATGATGTGTAATGGTGAATTTTTGCAAAACGATCCTGATGAGGCCATAGAATACCTCAATGAGCTTGCTGAAAAAGCTCACACTTGGACTGGACCTAGTACTACTGAAAGCACAAATAGGTCATGACCTGTAGGAAACCCGAGTGGTGGTGGAATTTACCATTTTAAGGAAGAAGACAATCTGAAAGCTAAGGTCGAAATGCTTACTAGGGAGTTAGATGCATTAAAAACTAAAGGCACAAAGCCAACACACATGGTTAAACATGCTGAATCTTCATAACCATGTTTTGTGTGTGGCGGAGTAGATCATCTCGCCCAAGAGTGTCCCATATTTGCTGAGATGAGAGGGATATATGAGGAACAATGTAATGCCTTAGGCATGTACAAGAAGCCCTCAACACCCTTCTCTAACACCTATAATCCGGGATGGTGAAATCACCCCAACTTCAGTTGGAAGTCTGAAAACCAGCAGCTTGCACAACCCCCTAGATCATACCCTGTACCATATCATGCACCTTCATCCTTTATGAGTTCTTTAGAAGACACTTTACATGCTTTCATTGAGGCACAGGGTAAGATAAACCAAAGGTGTGAGGCATTAATTACACAGGTTGTTGAAAAGAACAAAGAGATAAGGAGCCCAGTGACCAAACTGATGGGCTCCTTGAGTGTGAATGAGCAAGGGAAGTTCCCTTCCCAAACTCAGCCCATACCCCATGGTCAACACATGGCGTAAACAAATCTGGAAAATGTAAATGCCATTGTGACAAGAAGTGGTAAGACATTACACATCCCAACAATGAACAAATCCGAGGATGTGGAAAAGGGTCAAAGTAGTAGTGATGCTGAACTGCCCAAAGACCCTGAGGTTACGAAGAGCCCTATTAAGGCACCATTCCCTCAAGTCTTAAAATCAAACAAGAAAAATCTGGACCTAAATAATAAAATCCTAGAGAACTTGAGGCAAGTAAAACTTAACCTTCATCTTTTGCATGTGATTAAACAAGTTCCTACCTATGCAAAAGTTCTCAAGGATTTGTGTACAATTAAGAGGAAGCACCATGTAAAGAAAATAGCATTCCTAATAGAGCAGGTTAGTACTTTAATTAAGCAAAGAATCCCCCCAAAATACAAGGATCCTGGCTGTCCAACCATTGCATGTAGCATTGGAAATCATGAGGTTGGACAAGCATTGCTAGATTTAGGAGCTAGTATAAATCTGATGCCATTTTCTATTTATTTACATCTGGGTTTGGGAGAGATCAAACCAACTCTTGTGGTATTGCAATTGGCTGACCATTCAGTCAAAGTACCCCGAGGTGTGGTAGAGGATGTCTTAATTCAAATTGATAAATTTTATTATCCTGTTGATTTCCTAATCCTTGATACCACCTCTGCTGTTGACACTAACTCTAAAATTCCTTTGATTTTGGGTAGATCTTTCCTTGCTACTGCAAATGCTCTAATTAATTGTAGGAATGGACTCATGAAGCTATCCTTTGGAAATATGACCCTCGAGGTGGACATCTTCAATGTTGCAAAACAGCCCGAAGATGAGGACTAGAACCACCAATTATACATGATCGAGTCACTCATCGATGAGGGAGTTTCTATAGCTTATGATTTTGACCCTCTTGAGTATTTTCTTGTTAATTTTAAGTTTGATTCTATTGATGATAAATCTAATATAATTGATATTTGTGCTGTTTTTGATAAAACTCAGGATTATAGCACTCGAGCATGGCAACCGAAGTTTGAGGAGTTACCCGAAAGAAGCGAGAAACAAATCCCCTCAAGTGTAGAACTGCCCAAAGTTGAATTGAAGCCGCTACCTAAGGGTTTGAAGCATGCTTTCCTCAGTCCAGCCTTAGGTTGGAGCATGGCTGATTTAAAAGATTATGCAACCCTCAAGTACCTTCTTATAAAGAAGGATGCTAAGACACGACTAATACGGTGGATCCTACTCTTACAAGAATTTGACATAACCATACAAGACAAGAAAGGAGTAGAGAATATAATGGCTGACCATTTCTCGAGGCTCACATTTGAGGACACTTCTGATGACATGCCAATCAACGATGATTTTCTCGATGAGCAATTACTCTCCATTACTTCTCTACCATGGTTTGCTCATATCGTGAATTATTTGGCTACAGGTGAGATACCAATGGATTGGAGCACTCAAGACAGGAGGAAGTTCTTATATGAGGTACGTAATTTTTATTGGGATGATCCCTGTCTTTTCAAGTACTGCTCTGGCCAAATTTTAAGGCGTTGCATCCCTAATGAAGATATTGCCAGCGTCTTGGAATTTTGTCACTCCCAAGCTTGTGGAGGCCACTTTTCTATGAAAAAAACTGCTGCAAAAATTTTACAGTGTGGATTTTATTGGCCAATCTTGTTTAAAGATGCAAACATCTATTGTTGCTCATGCAAAAAGAGTTAGAAGTTTGTGTCTCGTCGAAATATGATGCTCTTAAACCCAATTTTAGTGATTGAAATCTTTGATTGTTGGGGCATTGATTTCATGGGACCATTTCCTCATTCTTTCGGATATCAATATATCATTGTGGTAATAGATTATGTGTCAAAATGGGTAGAGGCAGCAGCTTACCGAAGCAATGATAATAGAACGGTAATTAAATTTCTCAAAGAAAACGTGTTATCTCGATTTGGTACACCACATGCTATAATTAGTGATCGAGGTACACATTTTTGCAACCGTTCTTTTGAAGCTTTGATGAGAAAATATGAGGTGTTACATAAGGTCTCTACTACCTATCACCCTCAAACAAGTGGACAAGTAGAACTTGCAAATAGGGAAATTAAGCAAATTTTAGAAAAAATGGTCAACCCGGATCGCAAGGATTGGTCCTTGAGACTAGTTGATGCGCTTTGGGTCTACCATGTAGCTTTCAAAACTCCCTTAGGTATGTCACCTTATAGGCTTGTTTTTGAAAAGCCTTGCCACTTACCTGTAGAACTCGAGCATTAAGCTTATTGGGCCATCAAGTCTTTCAATTTTGACATAGGAGAAACGGGTAAGCTTAGGAAATATCAGTTAACCGAGTTAGAGGAGTTGAGAAATGATGCTTATGAGAACTCTCGAATCTATAAGGCTAACATGAAAGTGTTTCATGATAAAAATATTTTGAGGAAAACATTTAAATCTAATGATCGGGTGTTCTTATACGACTCTAGACTACATAAGCACCAAGGAAAACTTCGTTCGAGGTGGACCGACCCTTTTATAGTAAAAAATGCTTTTGAAAATGGGGCAGTAGAAATAGAGGATACTAGAGACAGTCGAATTTTTAAAGTAAATGGTCAACGCCTTAAAGTATTAATCGATAAGCAAGATCCGAAAGTGGAAGACATTCCGCTTATGGATCCGGTTTATTCCCCTTGACCACACCACACAGGTACGTTTTTATTTATTTTTCTTTTGTTTTGTTTGTTTTGTTAAGTTTATTTCAATTTTAATTTTTAGTTTTTTTTAGTTTAATCTGATTTTTAGTTTAAGAATTATTTTTATTTGGCTTATTTTATTTTGTTTTTTTCCTTTTGGCAACAAACAAGTTTTTTTTTTTTTAAAAACTAGAAACAGGTCCAAACAGCCCGTGCGCCTAGGTCCAGCCCAAGGCATGCCTCGCCCCACAGCACCAGGCCCATCTCGCCCCAGCCCGCGCTGCGTCGCCCAGTAACCCAGCCAGCACAACCACGCCATCAAGCGGTGGCGCCCACTGAGTCGAGCCGCGGCGCCAGCTGCCACCTGTTCTGCACACCCACGATCTGCACCATTTTAAAACCCAATTTCTGCACTTTTTCTTCATTTTGACTTTGAGAAAACATAGCTTACTTCTCTCTCTCTCCTCCTCTCTCAAAACCCTCACATACCCACTCACTTTTACTTAATTTTCTTGTTTCAACATCATTTCTTAGAGAATTTAGCACTAATATTGTAGATTTTGCTAGAAATTTCTCTAAAAAGCTTGGTTCTAAGAGGATTTTGGATTTTTCAAGACAACTTCCAATTGGTGGGTACTCTTTCTTCTCTCCAACATTGGGCATCAAGTAAGACTAATTTCTCCTATTTGTTGTTCATTTGTGCTATTTGGGTGGTTGATTTTGAATTAGTACTATTGTTCTATATATTTGATTCAAATGACCCCTAAGACGAAGAGACCAAGGGGGAAACAAGCTCAAGAGTATAATGAGAGTAAATTTGTTAGTTTTGAGGCTAGTGAGAGATATGTTAGGTTGATGCACACTAGAAAACCAATTCCTGAGAGAGGATTCAATATAACAGAGAGAGCAAACCCCACCTTGTTTAGAATGATCATTGATAGGCATTAGGGTACATTTGCAAGACAACCATCTCATTCCCTCACAAATGTGGTTAGAGAATTCTATGCTAATGCAGACGAACATAGGAATGGTAAGGTGAGGGTGAGAGACAAAACAGTTTCTTTTAGCAACACATCTATCAATAGATTCTATGGGCTACCTGACATAGAAAAAGTGAGTATACTGCATATGCATTTAATATTAATTATGAAGAGATTTGCATTACTCTTTGTATTCCGGGCACTACATGGAAAATGAAGGGTGATACCCCTATAACCTTGCATGGTACTTCTCTAACTATCAATGCTCGAGCTTGGCAATATTTTGTATGTCAGAGGTTGATGCTTGCTACACACTATAGTGACCTTACTGTTGAGAGAGCTGTGCTGATTTATGCCATTTTGATGGGCATGACTATTGATGTGGGCCATATCATATTTAATTCTATCATACACACTGTGCAACAAAAGCTTAGATTGTACTTCCCTTCTTTAATTACCCAATTATGCATCCAAGTCGGAGTCTAGTACAGTCTTGATGAGGACACCCAGCAACTAAAGAAGCCCATCAATGATGGCATGCTCACACTGATTAAAGCCTCAAGGCCACCAGTTTCGGGAGAGAGAGCAGCGATTGCAGCCCCTCTTCCCCCTAGGTATTTCACTATTGCAGAGCGCCTTGAGTATTTAGAGATTCGTTTTGACGAGCATCAGAAACTTTTGCATGATAGATTTGATTGTCAGGAACATTTCTTGGCTAGGTAAACTGATTATCAAGCAGGGGTGTACTCTTCTTTTGGTCAGATATACCAACACCTTACCTCCGCTACTAGTTGTGACATGGATCACTTTCCCACTTTGCCACTCTATCCGGGTTCATCTTTTGATCCAACTCCTGAGGAAGGTGAAGAGAATGAATAAAATGAAGAGAATGAAGAAGAGGATGATGACATAGAGGATTAGTTTTTGGTTCTATCTTGTTTGTCTTCTTTTATTTTATTTTATTTTATCGGATAACTGTACTAACATTTGTTTTGTCTTCCTTTTCATTATTTTATTTTTTGTAATTTATTTTTCGTTTTTAGTTATTTCTTTAGATTTCATGTGTTAACCTAACATACGGTGGGAATCTTAATGTTACACCGCAGTTGCTTTCTTTTTGTTTATTTTGTTCTATGTTGTAGATCGAAATTTCAACAAGAATAACGACATGCAGTTCACATGGTGGTGCACCATTTTCAGCTTCTGTGTACTTTTGCTTAAAAGGGAGTTTTTTTTTACTTTTTCTTTCACATTGAGGTCAATGCAATTTTTAAGTTGGGGTTGGAGGAAACGTATTTCTGTTTTTCATTGAACTATTCGGTGTCATTTTCCCTTTTTTTGTCATTTTTAGTATGTTTTGTGTTAGTCTTAGAGTTAATTCACATGTTAATAATATGAACTTAATTGAGATAGCATATAGCATTTAGAAGAAGTTAAATCTTTCTACAGTTTTAGAATAATTTAAATGTCGATCTTCATTTGGTTTAAGACTCTAGTTTGCGGTAAGATTGTATGATTAGTCTAAAATATTTAGAGAAGTTTTATGTGTGATTATCTTGTGAATACTTTTGCGGTCTTGACAAGCTCTAGATCTTACTTGATAATCACTTGAGGTGAATTCCTAGAATGCACACTACTTAAGATATGATATAGGCCATTTTTTAACCGTTTGTGCCTTTCAAACTTACCTTTGCTACATTTATCGCTAGTCACCCGTTTTAGCCTTTTTCTTAAAAAAGAGTTTGAGCCTTGTTTCTTTCAATAACCCATTTACTTACTTTCATGAGCCTAAAAGTATTTTATCCTTACCTTTCTTTTAAAAGAACTTAGTTATACACATTTGTGGAGAAGCACTTAAGAGGAATAAGGATGAAAATATGAAAAAAAAAAAATATTACTACCATAACCCAAGTACATTAAAGGAGATAAGTTGAGGGTTGTGGAAAAGAAAAGAAAAAGAAAATGAAAAAGGAGGTGAATGGTTATTTGCCACACAAAAAAAAAGAAAACAGAAAAAAGTGAATTATGGAAAAGAAAGAAAAAGAAGAAAAGAAAAAAAGTGGTGATCTATTGAGAGAAATGCTCGAAGAATAGTTGAAAGTGTTGGGTGTTGAAGTAATGTCATCTAGTACTTAAAGTGATTGTGTTTAAAACTAAGAGATTAAGTTCTTTTACTTGTTGAATACTTCCCGTTCTTTCTTGACCTTTAACTTAGCCTAACGTTACAAGCTTATTAAAGACCTATTGATCCAATGTAGTGTGATTTTTCTACAACAATGGAGAGTGGTTTGAAAAGTAAACCTATGGAGCTTGATTTGTGATTGATATCACGCAATTTATTATGTTTTTAGAGGCCAAGACTTGTATTCATGAATGTTATACATAAAATTATCCGGGTGTTAGGATTAATAGATTGTGGTAAGATGGATGTTAAGAGTCGATAACTATTTTAAAATTGATGTTTGGATTACTTTTGGACTTGGATGATATTTAATAATTCTATATGTTGTGTGTTATGTGCGATTTTTGAGAACAAAGAGCGAATTGCTCTTGGTTTAACGCTAATATAGTTGTGCTTTGTTTTGATTCCTACTGTAGAATTCATCTCTTGTTTTCACTTGAATTGCTAGGGACTAACAATAAGCTAGTTGGGGGTTGTGATGAGAGCCATAAAATGCATCTCAACAGTACTTAATTGTTAGTATTTTAGGGTTGATATAGGTTTTAATTGCACTTTTATTCGTTAACAACTCTAAAGTGGTATTCTTGGATTGTTGATCTATTTCGGTGCATTTTCAGGTACGTTGAGTCCAAAAGAGAAGGAAAAGCTATCGTTGCTTGAAGCACAATGACTCGTTGAATACTGAAGTGAAGCCATGATTGCGGAAGGAAAAAATGAAGAGAATCAAGTCTTGAGTGTGTGCGTTGCGGCCTGAAAATATCCAAGCCTCGACCTCTAGAAGATTGCCCAAAAGAGCCAAGTTCGGCTTCAGTGTGCGCTGCGGCCTAGACTAGGCAGAGCTGCGGCACCCAGAGCATGCACAAGCTCAGCACCAGCCATTGCCGCGGCCTAGACCAGACAGGGCCGCAGCGCCCAAAAGCTCTCCAGAACAAGGAATAGATAGAGCCGCGACGTGAGTAAATGAGAGTCGCGGTGCACACACGAAACTTTGTTTCCGAGTTATGACCTAATTAGGACTTTAATGATTGTTTAAACCCTAGAACACCCTTGGACCTCTGGTATTATAAATAGATCACTTAAGGTTTGAGAAGAGACATTCATTGAAGGCTGGAAAACACAAGAAGGCTGCCACACTTTTCATCAAAGTGTTCAAGAATGAGCCCCATGGCCAACTAATCTCCAAGTAAGGCGAAAGTATGAATCCCTAGGTGTAGTTATTCTTATTATCCATTATTGATTCAGTTGTAGTTTGGGTTTATTGCCAAAACATTATTATGATTTACCCTTTAATCTACTTAGAAGATTTTTCTCTTAATCTGATAATCGTATCTTTCTTCCCCATATAAGTCTAATCATGCTTTTCTTACGTGACATTGTTTGGGTATGATTGAGTCTGGTAGATTTATCTTTTAGGTTTGTCCATTGCTGCAATATTGTCATTAAAGATATATTGTTGTTTCTTGATAAATCTATAGGATAGGTTATGTGTGCTTAACTCGAAAGTAAAGAGTAATTCATATCAATTACATTAGGGTTTATATATGTGCTTGATTGAATATTTGTCGATTGCTTGTTTGGAAAGTGAAACTTTCAATCGAGATAAAAACAACTGAATTGAGATTGGAATAAGGCAATAAACCTAGGGAGGATTCCCGGAACCTTGTTGCTTCCATTATATTTTTCATTACAATTACACAATTTTCTCACACTACTTAGATTCTCTCATTTAGATTCTACCGTTTCATATTAAAGTTTACACTTTCCTTGTAGTTCACATTTCCTTGTGGAATCGATGCTCCAAAGCTTTGCTACAACTACTGTGTTATACTTTGGGCGTAATCAAATTTTTCATGTTATTATCTCATCTGAATTGTCTGAGTCTCAAGGTGAGAAATTAATTTGGACTTTAAATGCACATAAATCAGCCTTAGGTTGGAGCATGGCTGATTTAAAAGGTAGTAGTCCCCTAATCTGTTCTCATAAAATAAATTTGGATGAAGGAACTAGTCCTCGTAGAGACCCTCAACGTAGGCTTAATCCTACTATGAAAAAAGTGGTGATCTATTGAGAGAAATGCTCGAAGAATGGTTGAAAGTGTTGGGTGTTGAAGTAAGGTTATCTAGTACTTAAAGTGACTGTGTTTAAAACTAAGAGATTGAGTTCTTTTACTTGTTGAATACTTCCCGTGCTTTCTTGACCTTTACCTTAGCCTAACGTTACAAGCTTATTAAAGACCTATTGATCTAATATAGTGTGATTTTTCTACAACAATGGAGAATGGTTTGAAAAGTAAACCTATGGAGCTTGATTTGTGATTGATGTCAAGCAATTTATTATGTTTTTAGAGGCCAAGACTTGTATTCATAAATGTTATGCATAAAATCATCTGGGTGTT
Source organism: Bretschneidera sinensis (assembly GCA_023935145.1). Lineage (NCBI taxonomy): Eukaryota > Viridiplantae > Streptophyta > Magnoliopsida > Brassicales > Akaniaceae > Bretschneidera > Bretschneidera sinensis. The sequence continues at coordinate 28,039,748 of CM043705.1, read as the reverse complement.
AGGATTAATGGATTGTGGTAAGATGGATATTAAGAGTCGATAACTATTTTAAGATTGATGTTTGGATTACTTTTGGACTTGGGTGATATTTAATAATTCTATATGTTGTGTGTTATGTGCGATTTTTGAGAACAAATAGTGAATTGCTCTTGGTTTAACACTAACATAGTTGTGCTTTGTTTTGATTCCTACCGTAGAATTTATCTCTTGTTTTCGCTTGAATTGCTAGGGATTAGCAATAAGTTAGTTGGGGGTTGTAATGAGAGCCATAAAATGCATCTCAACAGTACTAAATTATTAGTATTTTAGGGTTGATCTAGGTTTTAATTGCACTTTTATTCGTTAACAACTCTAAAGTGGTATTCTTGGATTGTTGATCTATTTCAGTGCATTTTCAGGTACATTGAGTCCAAAAGAGAAGGAAAACTATCGTTGCTTGAAGCACAATGACTCGATGAGTACTGAAGTGAAGGCATGATTGTGGAAGGATAAAATGAAAAGAATCAAGTCTTGAGTGTGTGCGTTGTGGCCTGAAAATATCCAAGCCTTGGCCTCCAGAAGATTGCCCGAAAGAGTCAAGTCCTGCTATAGTGTGCGTCGTGGCCTGGACTAGGCAGGGCCACAGTACCTAGAGCATGCACAAGCTCAACACCAACCAGAGCTACGGCCTAGACCAGACAGGGTCGCAGCGCCCAAAAGCTCTTCAGAACAAGGAATAGACAAAGTCATGGTGCGAGTAAGTGAGAGCCACGACGCGCACACGAAACTTTATTTTCAAGTTATGACCTAATTAGGACTTTTATGATTGTTTAAACCCTAGAACACCCTTGGACCTCTTGTATTATAAATAGATCACTTAGGGTTTGAGAAGAGACATTCATTGAAGGCTGGAAAACATAAGAAGGCTGCCACACTCTTCATCAAAGTGTTCAAGAATGAGCCCCATGGCCAACTAATCTCCAAGCAAGGCAAAGGGATGAATCCCTAGGTGTACTTGTTCTTATTATCCATTATTGATTCAGTTGTATTTTGGATTTATTGCCAAAACATTGTTATGATTTATTTTTTAATCTAGTTAGAAGATTTTTCTCTTAATCCGTTAATCATATCTTTCTTCTCCATATAAGTCTAGTCATGCTTTTCTTATGTGACGTTGTTTGGGTATGATTGAGTCTGGTAGATTTGTATTTTAGGTTTTTCCATTACTGCAATATTGTCATTAAGGATATATTGTCGTTTCTTGATAAATATATAGGATAGGTCATGTGTGCTAAACTCGAAAGTAAAGAGTAATTCATATCAATTACATTAGGGTTTATATATGTGCTTTGATTGAATATTTGCCGATTGCTTGTTTGGGATGTGAAACTTGCAATCGAAATAAAAAAAAATTGAATTGAGATTGGAATAAGGCAACAAACCTAGGGAGGATTCCCGAAACTTTGTTGTTCCTTTTATTATATTCTTCATTCTATTTATATAATTTTCTCACAATTACTTCATTATCAAAATTCATATTTTCTCACTTGATTGTTATCGTTCGTGTTAAGGTTTGCACTTTTCCTTTGTAGATCACTTTTCCTCATGGGACCGACACCTCAACTATACACAATAACAGTGTATTAGTTTGAGCATAATCATGTTGACTTAAGAGATAGTTATTATAAAGATTGTAGACTCGAAGTAGATGAAGTCAGGAGTAACGAGTTTTTGTATGGATATACTGGGGTGGTGAGTATGGAAAGAATGTTGTTGATTGAGTATAGACTTAGAGTATTTTTGAAGTTCGAGTTGTGTTTAATTATTATAAATCATGGGGAGGTTTGAGAATTTGGAAGTTATATCGATTCATAAAAATTGTGAGCATCTTAAGGTGAAATAAGATTTGAGAATGATGATTAAAATATTGGTAAGAGTATATATAGATTAACGAGTATAAAAGGGAATAAGAGTAAATTATGTTGGGAAATCACCATCTTGATGCCAAGGTGGTGATCTTCCAAACACCCAAGTCTAAAGTGACTTGTAATGAATCGAAACAGAAACAGAAATCAAAGAAAAGAAAGAACACAACAATTGTTATTGAGGTTCGACAATGTGCCTATGTCCCCATGAGTTCCTCTGAACTCTCTGCACTAAATCAATGAGTTCTTACAGATTTCAGCAACACCTCTTCAAGAATCTCAAGTTCTTGAAGGACCAAAGAAGAGAAGAAAAAAAGTGATAAGAACTATTACAATGCCCTCTACCCAATCTATGCTACTCTCTCTTTACAATCAGCCTCTCTTTTAAGATCTATTCTAGTGCCTCTCCTGTGTTTTGTGTCTTTGCACTCTTACACTTGCACTTGAATTCTCTTGTATGGTGATCACTTGTATGTTTTGTATCTCACTTGTTCTTAAGATTGAAGCTAAGTGACCCTTTATATATAGTGCACCACTTCTTGAGCCAATCTTTGAAGTCAATCTCCACCCTTAGATCTTGAGGACAATTCAATCATAGCTCTTCATCAATCCTTAGTGATCCTGTGCATTTTGGTTCATGCCCCATGCACCTTTCAAAAGGCTAAAGAGACTAGTCTTAGTGTGCCTAGCGTTGCGGCCCAAAACAGGGCAGGCCGCGGCTCAAGCCAGGGCACACATGCATCACTCTCTAGGCGCCGCTGCCTAGGGGAGGCTGAGCCATGACGCACACTTCCTTCAGGCTTCCTTCATGCTGGGCGTCATGGCCTGGGAAGGCTAGGCCGTGGCTTGACCTGATGCTGCACCTCTTTGACTTGCTGTACGCTGAGGTGCACACTTTGTGTGCTGAGGTGCCAAGGTCTAATGAAGAACCTTGTCAAACCATGTTTAAACCTTAGACAAATACCAACAATCTCTACCTTTGTCTAAGCAATTAAACCCGAACCCATTGTGTAGAGAACTCAAGATCTAAACTCATCTTGAGTCACCATTCAACCGACTCCAATCCTAAAAAGTCTAAGGCAAATGATTGAACTTACTTAGAGGTAGAACCTTGGTGCCTAAATCTGCAGGATTTTCCTCCGTGGCTATCTTGTCCACATGAATGCATCATTCCGTAACATTTTCCCGAATGAATGATACCAAACATCCATGTGCTTTGTCCTCTCATGGAACACCAGATTCTTACACAAGTGCAATACACTTTGGCTATCTGAATACACCACCACCTGCTCTTTCAGGACCTTCAACTCTTCCAACAACCTTTTGCACCACATAGCCTCCTTAATGGCTTCCGTAGCCGCTATATACTCAGCCTCGGTTGTTGAGAGTGCTACCACCGGCTGCAACTGAGCCTTCCAACTTACACAACATCCGTTTAAGTTGAAGAAGTAGGAGGTAATTGATCTTCTTTTATCCCGGTCTGCTCTATAGTCCGAATCTGCATAACCCTCAAGACAGATGGACTTACCCCTCTTCTCATAAACTAGCCCCACATCTGGGCTTCCCTTCAAGTACCTCAGCAACCACTTTATCCTAAGCCAATGCTCCTTTCTGGGATTACTTATAAACCTGCTAAGAACACTTATTGCATGAGCAATATCTGGTCTAGTGCTTACCATAGTGAACATAATTGAACCAACCGCACTAGAGTAAGGGACCTTTTCCATTTTCTTCTTCTCTGCCTCCGATCTCGAACATTGATCGCTAGAGAACTTGAAATGACCAGCAAGGAGAACCTTCACTGGTTTGCTATCTTCCATAGAGAACTTAGATATTATCTTCTCTATGTAGGAAGTCTGAGAAATTTTCAATCTGTTTCTCTCCCTTTCCCGAATTATATTCATCCCAAAGATCTTCTGTGTATGGCCAAGATCCTTCATCTCAAACTCCTCACTGAGTTGAGCCTTCAATTCTTATATCCTCTCCATGCTGCTCCCAACCAGCAGTATATCATCAACATAGATGAGGATGATCACCACTTCCTCTACCTTGTGCCCCTTGTAGTACAAGCACGAATCATAGTAGCTCCTCATGAAACCCAAGCTAGTTATAAAGGAATCGAACCCCTTATTCCATTGCCGAGGTGACTGTTTCAGGCTATAGAGAGAGATTTCTTCAATTTGCACACCAACTCTCCCTGCCTTCCTTCCTCATAGCCTTCGGGTTGCCTCATATAAATGGTCTCATTAAGCTCTCTATGCAAGAATGCTGTCATAACATTTATTTTCTCGATCTCCCAATCAAATTGGACCACCATTGCCAATACTATCCGTATCGTCTTGTACTTCATAACCAGTGAGAATATTTTGGTGAAATCTATGCCTTCTCTTTGTGTGAACCCTTTCGCCACCAACCTAGCTTTATACCGGACTTCATCCCCTGGAGTGTTCCCTTCTTTGATCTTGTAAACTCATTTACAATCCACAACTCTCTGTTTTTCTGGTTTGGACACCAATTCCCAAGAGTTGTTCTTCCTCAAAGAATTCATTTCTTCCTCCATAGCTAGCTGCCACTTTGACGACTCCTTACTTTCCATGGCTTCCATGTAAATTTCTGTTTCAACTATCCCTCATTCTGAATAAGGAGCTGCTACATTTGCATCCACAAACCCATATCTCAAAGGTGGTCTGACCACCATCCTTTCCCGGTCCCTTGTGAGCTGGTAGTCATTCTGACTTGCTACATCATCCCCTTCCAGTTCAGCCTCCTCTTGAGTATCCCGAGCATGGCCTTCATTAATGGGCTCTACCTGGTCTGAACCCTCTTGCCTTCTTTGCTCTACCTGAACTGAATTTTCCTTAATGCGATGCTCCACAAATTTTGGACTGGTTTGCTCAATGGCCCCTGCAGGGTTATTTTTCTCTAAATAGGGAAATAACAATTTATTAAAAATAACATCCCTACTTATTATGTGTTTCATTCCTTTTGATTCTAAAGACCACAACCTATAGCCCTTAACCCCATCACCATACCCTAGAAATACACATTTTCTAGACCTTGGGTTAAGTTTATTATCCTTTTGATGTGCAAATATAGCAAACCCAAAAGTCCTAAGGTTGCTCAACTCAGGGGGTTTCCCACTCCACATTTCTATGAGAGTCTTGAGCTCTAAAGCTCTAGAGGGTGATCTATTTACCAAGTATGCAGCAGTAGACACAGCTTCCCCCAAAAAATATTTTGGACAACCAGACCCAATTAACATGCACCTAACCTTTTCCATAAAGGTCTTATTCGTCCTCTCAGAAACTCCATTTTGCTGAGGTGTTTTTACAACTATTCTATGTCTTAGAATGCCATTTAACTCATAGAATTTATCAAAATCCTTATTGCAAAATTCTAAGCCATTATCGGTTCGTAAAGCCTTAACTACCCTACCCATTTGAGTCTCTAGCAACTTTTTCCACACCATAAATTTATTCGAAGCATTTGATTTATTTTTAAGCAAATAAACCCAAACCTTTCTTGAATAATCATCAATTAAAGAAAGAAAGTAAAAGTTACCTCCCTGTGTTGGTGTTCTTGCTGGTCCTCAAAGGTCCGAATGAATGTAATCAAGAATGCCCTCAGACTTGTGCACTCCGGTGTTGAAGCTGACCCTGTGTTGCTTCCCAAGAACACAACACTTGCAGAAATCTAATTTCTCTACTTTGTCACCACCAAGTAGACCATTCTTGCTGAGAATTGCAGGCCATTTTCTCTCATATGTCCCAAGCGAGTGTGCCAAAGGGATGCCTTATCCATTTCAGCCATCAAGCTTACTGTTTGATCGTTGATTTCTGTCTCTCCGATCAACTCATAGAGTCCATCTTTTATTGCTGCTTTGATCACTATCAAAGATCCCTTGGTCACCTTGATTTTTCCTCCCTCTGCCTTGTATGTATATCCCATAGAATCCAGCTGCCCCAATGAGATCAAATTCCTTTTCAAATTCGAAAGATACCTCACATTTCGCAACAGCCTTGTGATTCCATCAAACATCCTCAACTGGATGTCTCCTATCCTCCTCACTTGGCAAGAAGTGTCATTCCCCAAGAAAACCTTTTCATCATTGGTTTCCTGGAAATTCTTGAACCAATCCTTATGAGGGCACATGTGATAAGTGTACCCGGCGTCTATGATCTATTTTTCACTGTCTTGCCTCCTGCTCACATTTGAGCACACAATAAGAACATCATCTTGCTATTCTCTTTTGGCAACCGAAGTCTATCCATTCTTGGTATGGCTTCCTCCTTTTTCATCCCACATCTTTTTCTTGCAATCTCTACTGAAATGACCCTCCTTATTGCAGTAGTAGCATATCCTTCCTCCAAACTTTGATTTGGAATGTGATCTCCAATGGCTCTGCCCTCTACCCTTTGATTTCTCCCGGTAGTTGCCATGAATGCTACTGTCATTCTGAGTTGTTGGCCTTCCTCTAATGAACAGCCCTACTCCACTTGATGCTTCCTTCATCTTGGTTTTGAAATCATGAGCCCTTATGGCATTGATCATAATCTCATTGGTTAAAGTATCTCTTACATATTCAATAGCATTAATCAAATTATCAAAACAATCAGGAAGAGAATTCAACAAAATAATAGCCAATTGTTCATCTGGGAATGTTATACTATAGCTATTCAAATCTTGAACTAGCTTATTAAACACATCAAGATTATCTTGCAACTCTTTATTATGATCCATTTTAAAAGCAAAGATTCTTTTAAGAAGAGAAATCTTATTAGGGAGAGTTTTGGTAAGAAACAACTCATCTAGTTTCTTCCATATGATAGCAAGATCTTCCAAGTCTCCGCACTCTCTTGTGACACTATCTGATATGTGCAAGAAAATGGTGTTGTATGCCATCTTCTTCATCTCAATCCGCTGGACCTTCGTGATACTTGCTGGAAAAACATCATCTTCTCCAATCGCCAAGTCCACCTTTTATTGCATAAGAACAGCCTTGATCTTCTGCTTCCAAAGGGCAAAGTTTCCATTTCCATCAAACTTCTCAACAATGAAATTTGAAGCCATCTTGCGGAGAAAATTCCAGATTTATACAGCACCCACAATTGCTTTCCAGCTCATTCTAAATCTCAATAACAAGATCAGAGATTGATCTCAACTCCATTCTTGAATCTCCCTCAAGAACACGATCAGATCTTGATCTTTACTCCGTTCTTGAATCACTCAAGAAGTTGATCTTTGATTCTTGGAATCTTGCTCCGATACCCAGCTGTGCTAGCTCTGATACCACTGTTGTGGTATCTCCTCTAGCTCTGATACCACTGTTGGGAAATCACCTTCTTGATGCCTAGGTTGTGATCTTCCAAACATCCAAGTCTAAAGTGACTTGTAATGAATTGAAACAGAAACAGAAATCAAAGAAAAGAAAGAACACAACAATTGTTATCGAGGTTCGACAATATGCCTACGTCCCTGTGAGTTCCTCTGAACTCTCTGCACTAAATCAATGAGTTCTTACAGATTTCAGCAACACCCCTTCAAGAATCTCAAGTTCTTGAAGAACCAAAGAAGAGAAGAAAGAAAGTGATAAGAACTATTACAAAGCCCTCTACCCAATCGATACTACTCTATCTTTACAATCAGCCTCTCTTTTGAGGTCTATTCTAGTGCCTTTCCTGTGTTTTGTGTCTTGCACTCTCACACTTGCACTTGAATTCTCTTGTATGATGATCACTTGTATGTCTTGTGTCTCACTTGTTCTTAAGATTGAAGCTAGGTGACCCTTTATGTGCACCACTTCTTAAGCCAATATTTGAAGTCAATCTCTACCTTTAGATCTTGAGGACCATTCAATCATAGCCCTTCATCAATCCTTAGTGATCTTGTGCGTTTTGGTTTATGCCCCACGCACCTTTCAAAAGGCTGAAGAGACTAGTCTCAGTATGCCTGGCGCCATGGCCCATAACATGGTAGGTCGCGGCTCAAGCCAGGGCACACATGCATCACTCTCTAGGCGTCGCAGCCTGGGGAGGTTGAGCCGCGGCGCACACCTCCTCCAGGCTTCCTTCATGTTGGGCGCACACCTTCTCCAGGCTGACCTGATGCTGCACTTCTTTGACTTGCTGTGCGCTGAGGCGCACACTTTGTGTGCTGAAGCGCCAAGGTCTAATGAAGAACCTTGTCAAACTATGTTTAAACCTTAGACAAACACCAACAAATTGTTAGACAATTGGTTAGTGGGAGGAATGAGGTGAAGTAGGGAGTAGTTGGAGTAAAACAAGATAAACAATTTAAGTAAATGAGCGATGGTGTTAGATGTAGGTGAAGCTTTTGTGGTATTTCGGACTTTAAAAGAAATTTTAAAGAAAGTATGGTTTTCTTAAGCAAAATTTTTGTGGACTCAATTAGATTATCTTATGCGATGGAATCAAAGTAGAGAATCTTAGTAGATGACTAATTGTAAATTTTCAATTGGAATTATTAGAGAGTGGAAAGTTTTGTGTGGAAAATTATAAAGGAAAAATGTGTAATAAATTGTAAGTTGATCTTAAGTGTTAAGCGAAGTTTAATGAAGGAAGAGGGTGGATTTATTCTAAAAGCCTAGAAACCCTTGTTTATAGATTTAAGAATGATTAGTTAAATAGTTTATGCTAGTTGAGTGAGCTTAAGAGTTTTGCTTTAATGTGAGACATAAATTTGAAAAATACTTTTGGTATCTATTGAGAGATAAGTGATGATGAACTAAGATATGGAAAGCGCTTACTAATCTAAAGACTTGTGGGTGACTTGTTTTAGATATAGTTAGGATTATAGGAAAGGGTGACGGTTGGAAAAAGTATGATATGTATGCTTAGGAAAAGAAATTGTTATTTATTGGATGCACCTTTGATATATGACATAGGAGATTAAGATTATTAGAGTAATTATGGTAAACAAGAGATAGATTTGGAATGCAAGGCCAAAAGATGTTTGAGCAAGGAAAAAGGAAGAGAGAAGAAGAAATTCAAGAAAGAGGTTGTAACTTAAGAATCAAGGAAGTTCGGAGTACCTTAGTGAAGGAGATGGTTGGAGAGAGTAAAGGCTATTAAACGTTGTGAAATTGTATTGAAGCTTAATGTGAAGTGAAATGAATGATCTTAATTAAATCAAGGAGTGATCAGAAAGCATTAAAGAGATGAGAATAGACTTTTGCTAAGCGTATGGAGGAAGTATCAATCATGATCGGATTAAAAATCACCTTTTGAAGAATTATATAAGACTTCATGTTGTTAATGCTAAGTATTATATTCGAAGGCTACTAGTTGTAGTGAATTTACGGAAAGTGTTGGATTCGACATACACCATGTTTCTAAGCATAAAAATCGATAAGGAAAAGTGTGGAGACAAGGTGTTAAATGGTTTTCTAGAAGATTTGATCTCTTAAACGGGTCAGAATAAGAAACGAGCAAAGAAAAGAGATGAAGATGTAGTTAAATTAAGAGAGTAATTTTGAGTTTGTAAAGGTTTATGTTGGGTTTTTGTCTAAGAATTAAAGGTTGAGGAGTTCTTGAGAAGAGATGGCCTTGCTGTAGAATTTCAGCTTCAACAGCATTTGGCCCCTAGGCACAAGCTTTGCACGCTGCGGCGCGGACCTCTGTGCCTAGTCACTGACCACCCGCGCCTCGCCCGTCCGCATGTGTGGAAGTCCATGATTTCGGAGCTCGCCGCGACGCAATGTCTTTCTGAAACCATATTTTGGGCTCTTTCAGCTGGTGTGTTGTTTTGGTTGAAACGCTCAGTTTCACTTAAACCACTTAGAGGGCTATGATTGTTTGGTTCTTAAGATCTAAGAGTTGAGATTGGTTTCAAGATTAGTTATGGTAGTTATTGCTCTATATAAACGGATATATAGCAAAAATAAACATATCTTGTAACAAATACACAAGTGTTCATCTTGTTCTTGAAGAGTTGTGGTTGTAATTGTAAGAACTCCATTGATTTAGTGCAGAGAGCTTAGAGGAGCTCACAGGGATGTAGGCAATTTGTCGAACCTCGATAACAATTGCTTCTATTTTCTCTTTTGTGGTTTGATTCTTGTCTTGATTCAAATCATTCTAGATTTGGGTGTTTGAAGGTCACAACCTGGGATTACTTGATGATTTTCAACAGTTTATTAGAAAGATAGAGGTGGAATAAAGAGACAAAGATATTAATTATATTTCGGTTAGCTAAATGGTAAGAGATTGAGTAAGAAGAAAGGAAATCTTTGCTACTATCCAATTGTTGCAAAAGGAAGAGATATTTAAGTTTAAGATAGGTAAGGAAATTTAGTGGGTGTTTTGTATTGAGTTTGATTACTAGGATTAAAAAAGAGATGCAGTAACTTGGTGAAATTAATGATTGTGTTAACAAATCAAGAAGTTGGGAGTATTAGACTAGATTTAAGAACTTATGGATTAGTGTTTGATTGATGCTCAGTTGGAACTTTTTGTGAAAGATAATCTTGGAAAATTGTGAAGTGATTGATAAAATGGGAGATGAAATGCTTAAAAGGAAGAAAGAAATAAAAATATAAAAAGGATGAGTTAGGGAAGAGATGAAAGTCCAAGTTTTAGAATGAAAATCTAAGTACGATTTGAGATACTACAGGTATAATCGAGTAGGAGGTTGGAAATTGGGGAAAATGTTTGTCGAGAAGCAGAAGTTAGCTACAAAGAAAGTATAGAGACACTCATAGGAATTTTGAGGTGGAGAGTTATCTAAAGTGTGCCTTAGAATGTTTTCTAAAGAAGAGAAGTATTGATTTGTTATGGAAAATGGAGTGTTTAACATGGGGGATGAATATAAGATCGATATAGGAAGATATGTAATGAAATAGAAAGATTATAGGAAAATGATAAAAATGGAATATGATCAATACCAAAGGGAAAGTTGTGTAGGTAACATCATTTGAAAGTTCAATCAGAGAATAAAGACAAGTTTTTAAGTTATTATTGGAAAAAACTAAGTGATAAAATTAGAAAAAAGGGTTGTAGAATAGAGTTTGTAAATTATAAATGGGAGTAACTAGTTTATCATTTATTTATAGTATGAGTTAGGACGTATTATTATTGTTAATGAGAAATTAGTCAATTTTGAGATTTTTTCTCATGAGTAAAGAATTTAACTATTACTACTGGAAAATTACACACGAATTTATTGGTTATTATATCTTAGTGAAGAAATTGGAGAAATTAGAGTTGATGGAAATTATAAAAAAAAGAATTTAGATCAGAATTAAGAGACACCTTGGAAAGAATTTGGATTGTTCAAGGGATACTAGAAAAATTCTCAGCTTTCTCTCACCGCCTCACATTCTAACTTAGGATTTTTATCAAATCAACTGCAATATCATCCCAAGAAAATAACCCACAACAATAAGCTTAATCCCTAGCTTCACATTCAACACAATCATTTGTTTTTTTCTAACTCAATATTCCTCTTTATCAGTGGCGGTGGTGGAGGAAGAAAAAGAGGAGAGGTGGCAGAGGAGGAGCTTTGGCCGCTGGCGTAGTGATTGATAATATCCTAAATCAATTGTGTCTCTCTCTTGTTTGTAGTTTCGCGACCTGAACTGGAAACAACGGTTAGTTTTGTTATGTTAATTCATTTACTTTTTTTTTCTTTTTTTGTTGTTATAGTTTCTCCTTGCTTATTATCGATTAAATAGGGTCTCTTGATTTCTTCGTTATCTTTCTTGGATTGCTAGCCATATGATTACCAAACTTGAGGTGATTGATGCTTGCCATAGTTATTTTCCTCCTTTTTTTAATAATTATCACTCCTGTACTGATTGTTAATTTCTCAGTTCACTTGTTTGATTGTTTTTTAATGAATGCAATGCGTTTGATTAAGGCCGCTTAGCTTATAGAACCTAAAAGCACATAATTCTACCTCTGTTGCTATAGCCTAAAGCATCAAATTACTTGTGTTGATTTTCGGGGAGAAGTAGCAATTTGGTGTCATAGGCTAAAGAGAAATAACTAATGTAGGCTGCATATAAATTGCACAGTTTGTAGAACCAAAAGCATGATTCTCTTGCACATATTACTGTTTTCCATAGTGTCAATATTTCAAAATCATGTATGTTGGTAAAAGAGAAAAGGGAAAAAGAAGTTCTTTTGTCTTGAAAGAAATTGTGAAAATTGGTCATTTCGTTTCTGCTAAATAATTCATCTTCTCTCTTCATATTTGTTTTCACTTCTCCATGTGTAGAAGTTTTACTCTAGTAGAAAGGTTAATCACAAACTTTTTTCCCTCTAAGTTTTGTTTTTTTTTTTTTTTCTCTCTTCTAGGATGGGCATTTCATGACTCTTCTATGAAGAATTTTGGATGGCGCATTCTATGGGTTTTATCTCTAGAAGCCTCCACAAATTTGGCTTGCATCCTCAGACAACAGTTTTATGTGGAAAATGTGCTTAATCATGAGAGTTTTGCATGCAAATGGATTTTGATTCTATGAATTGTAGTTATATGTGTTGCAGTCACTTTGTGAGTGGCAACGATGATAAATGGTGTGATTTTTAGTGACTAAACTGAAAAGCACAAGAGGGATTTGTAGAAATGCTTGAACCAAATCCTAAACCATGGATTACCGTGATCAGTGGCTGCTGTAGGGATGGTAGGCACAACGAAGCTTTCTGGAATTTTATTCAAAACATGCGATGTTCATTCGACTCTAGACATGATTACCGAGTTTTTGCAGATGTTCTAAAATCTTGTGCTGGTCTCTCTGCTATCAAATTTGGGAGGGCTCTTCACAGTTGTGTTGTAAAGCTGGGTCATTTTTCCTGCCAGGCCGTGTCAAAATCACTTCTTAACATGTATGCTAAATGCAGAGATCTTGATGATTGCCAGAAGCTTTTCAGGCAAATGGGTGGCAGTGATACTGTTGTTTGGAACATTGCCCTATCTGGTTTTGCTGGTTTTCGGGTTTATGATGCTGAGGTAATGAGATTGTTCAATGCAATGCATGTTGCTAATGAACCTAAGCCCAACCCTATTAGCTTTGCTGTTATACTTCCTGTATGTGCTCGCTTTGGGGATTCATATGTGGGGAAGAGTGTGCATTCATATGTTATTAAATCCGGATTGGAAACTAATACACTTGTTGGGAATGCTCTGGTGTCTATGTATGCGAAATGCGGGTTGGTTCGCGACGATGCATACACTGCATTTAATAGCATTACTGACAAAGATGTGGTTTCTTGGAATGCAATCATTGCAGGGTTTTCTGAGAATAAGTTGATGGATGACGCATTTAGGTTGTTTAGTTGGATGCTTAAGGGACCAACAGAACCAAATTATGCTACGATTGCAAATATTCTGCCTGTTTGTGCTTCTTTAGATAATAATGTTGCCTACCACTTTGGGAGACAGATTCACAGTTATGTCTGGCGGAGGACTGAGTTGGAATCAGTTGTTTCTGTCTGCAATGCTTTAATGAGCTTCTACTTGAGAGTAGGACAGATGGAGGAAGCAGCATTGTTGTTTCGAAGGATGAATTCAATAGATCTGGTTTCATGGAACTCTATTATTTCTGGATATGCATCAAACAGTGAATGGTTCAAAGCCTTGGATTTCTTTCGTGAATTAATTTATGCAGAGAAGATTGGGCCAGATTCCGTGACTCTTGTCAGTATTCTTCCTGCCTGTGCACAGTTAAAAAACTTGCAGGTTGGCAAAGAGATGCATGGCTATATTCTCCGTCATCCTTGGCTATGTGAGGATACAGCAGTTTGGAATGTTCTTGTCAGTTTTTACGCAAAATGTGGTGACGTAGAAGGAGCATATAGGACTTTTTTAATGATTTCTGGGAAGGATTTGATATCGTGGAATTCTATGCTCCACACCTTTCAGGAGAGTGGATATCATACTCGGTTTCTGGACCTATTGCACTGGATGCTTAAGGAAGAAAACAAACCTGACTCCATTACTATCTTAACCATTATTCGTTTTTGTGCTGATATTCTGAGAGTGGAGAAAGTTAAAGAAACTCATAGCTATTCAGTTAAGATTGGTCTTTTACAGAATGATATAGAACCTACTGTTGGAAATGCATTACTTGATGCTTATGCCAAATGTGGTAACATGGAGTATGCATTGAAGGCTTTTCATCTCTTATCAGAGAAGAGGAATTTGGTTACATTCAATTCAATTATCTCAGGATATGTGAATAGTGGAAATCATAATGATGCTCAGTTGATATTTAACAAGATGTCTAGAACAGACCTCACCACATGGAATTTAATGGTTCGAGTGTATGCTGAGAATCATTTTCCTGATGAAGCACTCGGTCTTTTTCATGACTTACAAGCTGAAGGAATGAAGCCTGATGCAGTAACTATTGTGAGCCTCCTTCCTGTATGTACTCAAATGGCCTCGGTATGCCTGCTGAGACAGTGCCATGCATATGTTACAAGAGCTGGTCTTGATGATGTCCGCTTGAAGGGGGCTCTATTGGATGTATATGCAAAATGTGGCAGCATAAGCAGTGCTTCTAAGCTTTTTCAGTTAGACCCTCGTAAAGATCTTCTTATGTTCACCGCTATGGTTAGCGGTTATGCCATGCATGGTATGGGAAAAGAAGCTCTTAAGGTTTTCTCCCATATGCTTGAGTTGGATGTAAAGCCTGATCATGTTATCATTACTGCTATATTATCTGCTTGCAGTCATGCTGGGCTAGTAGATGTAGGATTGAAGATTTTCTATTCAATAGAGAAGGTTCATGGGATAAAACCTACCATGGAACAGTATGCTTGTTTGGTGGATCTCCTCGCTCGAGGGGGGCAAATTATTGATGCATATTCTTTAGTGAGTGGGATGCCCATTGAAGCTAATGCAAATGTATGGGGGACATTGCTAGGGGCATGTAGGACCCATCATGAGGTGGGCTTGGGCCGTGTTGTGGCAGATCATCTTTTTGAAGTTGAGGCTAACAATATCGGGAACTACGTCCTGATGTCGAACCTATATGCAGCAGATGCTAGATGGGATGGTGTCGTGGAGATGAGAAAACTGATGAGGACAAGATATTTGAAAAAGCCAGCAGGATGCAGCTGGATTGAAGTGGAGAAGAGAAAGAATGTCTTTATAGCTGGAGACTCTTCTCACCCTCAAAGAAACATCATTTACAGTACATTAAGTACCTTAGATCAACAAATAAAAGAGCCATTGCACTTTGAATAGATCATCATTTAGACCTATGGAATTTGGAGTGTCATAAAAGAGAAGGTCACTACAATGCGAAAGATCTCACATTCTGTTGCATAGAAGCCAGGATGGCAGCACCCTTCTGTTGCTTTCAGGTGCCATTAAAACCTGCTGCTTGTGTGAGTCGAATCAATTGGAAATTTTTGTTGACTCTTGATCCACCACCGAACCTGATGTTTTTCAGCTTCAGCTTACTGATATGGCATAATTTTGTCTAACGTTTCAGTTCAATATATGGGATGGTTTGCTGCTTCGGCACTGGCATGATTTTAACTTGGATGAATGTTTGGTCTTTATGAAGATTGGTGTTGATAAATGTCTTTTTCTTTCCTTATGTAGGTGATTTTCCGTATTCAGGGTATGCTTGACAATTCTTCTCATTTCTGTCCTATTTCTCTGCAACCCCATCTGCCCTCTCTCTTTTCTTCCCTAACCAACGCCATCGAAGCCCATTCTCCTCCACGCCTGCAGCCAGATCAAGACGGTATGTGTATCTTCTTCTTTTCTTCTAATTTCTTATTTTTTTTCTCTCCCATTCTCCTCCATGCCTGCAACCTGATCTGTCTCTCTATCTCTGCTTTCTTTTCTACTAATTTCTTCATCTTTTTATTACCTATCTTCATCAGATCTGCATATTCCTCATAAGTTGTATTATTTTTTTTTATTGTATATATTTATGCACAATTTTCTCAGTTTGGTTTGTTAACTGGGAAAATGGGTGAGGGAAAGATGGATGGAGAAATTTGGTCACTTGTGTTGGTTAGGTGCTCGGTTGAAAGCAAGATATTTTTTAGTTATTTTTTCCTTTCGTACTCAATAATTGGCTAAAATGATGGGCTGGGTTTGTTTATCAGTTGAAAGAAATTTTTGGGAGTTGTAGGAGTTACTCAGTTTAATTAAGGGTTTTAAGCATGGTTAATGTGTCGGTATGTAAGAGCTTCTTATCTTCCTCTTTGTTTTGCTGGTAATTTTAGTCCTTGATTGACCATGGAAAGTTTCTGCTCCTGTGTGCTAATGGTAATACTTCCTTCTATAATATCACTGCAAGATATGTTACTGTTTCCAACAGCTCTTTGTTTTTATACCACTCAGTAGACTAACTTGAAAGAGATCTTGTCTTATTAGATTTTGAAGATGTTACATAAACAATTAGAGTAGGACTGCAGGAGTATATTTTTTGACCCTGCAATATTGAGATTGAAGTGGGTTCTTGTCGTTGAGTCCTTTCACTTTTAAAAAATTAGATAATATGAAGGTGAAATTGGTATGGAAATTATTACTTCAAAGTGAAAGGACCACTTCACTTGGCTTCTTGCTACCTAACCCAGTCTTACGTTTTTCACCAAATTCTCTTCTCATTACTTAAGTGACACTATTTGTGGGTCTTCTTTTGCTGTCTAACTAAAACTTGATGTACAATTTGTTCCTTCATGCACATGTTTTGGTTTAGGTCCTTGTTTATGTTTTCACCTCTTTCTCATCATTATCTTCTTCTTGATTTGTTGCTTGGGTGAGATATGAAAGATCTTGAAGATTTAATTTCAGTTTTAGTTTCTTAGTTCTTTAGATTAGTTGTTTTCTGATCAGCAAGTGTGTGAAGCTTCACTCAAATGAGTGTGTTTTACTCTTTTGTGAGAATCATACATGTTGAATGGGCTGGTTCATTGCATTTCATGATCACTTGATATTGTTTTGAAATTTACTTCACTAAATTGCAGCTGGTGCTTTAGAATTCCAGGTCTGAGCCTGTTACTATTTTCATTTCTAGGTGATCTGTTATTGATTTTGCTCGCAATTCAAGGTTGTGATTTTGAATTCTTTGTTTTATCGTCAAGATCATCTTTAATTTCTCTTGTGACTGATCATTGCTTTCTTTTTCCATGGGTTGCATGGTGATGGTTTGCTCTGAGCTCTATGAGTAACTGGTACTCAAGTGTTTGTGGAAAAAATTACTTACATATCATAATTAGATTATGGTGTTATCCCTTGTTTGTTAACTTGTAAGATATGTAGTGCTAGTAATGACTAATGAGTGTAAAGCATGGTTGATTTGTAAAGGCATCGTGCAGGGGCTGTTTTTTTTCGGTTTTTTAGATTATTTTTGGATTCCTAATGGCTCTTTGGTAAGTTATCTCGTTATATTTTTGAAGATGATTACTCTTCTGCCATGAAAGATTCTTACTAATGTAGTTTCCTCCATCAATATTACTTGCAGATCCCTTCAAAGATTGCAGAGCCCTAATATCAGGTTCTTTTCATGACCCCAGCTTCTTTACCAATAGTCCGATACATATATAAGAGTAGGTTAATGCATCTATTATACAGATATTCATGTGTATACATGATTGTGTTATGACTGTATGCATGAGATTCATGAGTTTTCCAATTTTAACATTTGCAGTTCGTCTTTTTGTTTCTTAGCACACATTTAAGGCTTGAATTTTATTATGCTTTTGCTAATGGGATACTGCAAATGGAGTGTAAATAAGCTTGAATTTTGACCCTTTTTTTTCTTAAAAAAAACAATCTGTTTTCATGTGTATTACCATGGATACCCTTTCAAAAAAAAAAGACCATGGATACTGCAATTAGGCCAATTCCAAGCCTCAACTCCATGCTACCAAGTGCAACGTTAAAGTTTATCAGCTGCCTGATTTACATCATTAGTTCTTCTTTGCTTTGTATATGGCTTCTTGTTACATAGACACTTACATGAATCAGTAGGGAAAAAAATATGAGCTAAACAAAAACCCAAGCTACCTATCATAAGATTAGGTGTCAACTGCAACGGTTTATTAATATAACAGAAGCTATCAAGATAGTATTTTCTTTAATTTAACTCCTAAAAAACATTATTTTTTCAAATGATTTTCAAGTTTTGAAGACTCTCAATCTAATTATCAGAACAAGATGCACAGTTTAAGTAGCAATATATACATAACTCATATGATAACTCCCATTCACTAAACTATATAGTAGGAGCATATAGAGTTCATTTTACATCTATCATCGATAAAGCTCAAAAGGAAGGCATGGGGTGAGGAGAACTTCTAATGGAGTTGCCGTTTCAGGATTTTGGTTGGACTTGATTGTTCTTCTCACATTTTTGTTAAGAGAAAGAGATCTGTTACACCATCCACGTAATACAATATATTTTTATACTTGTGATCTAGGCGCACCGAGAGATGGGGCGTAGACAATACACTTTGAGATGTGAAATTTTAGGCATTTCTTTTGTTCGGCGTACGTCCACGTCCTGGCATACGTCCACGTCCTGGCGTACGCTTTTTACGCCTTAGTGATTGGGGCGTAGGTCCTATTGAAGTTTTTTTAAAAGTCTTAATAAAAATCAGAAGAAAATGCAAGTCGAAGGCTCCAACCCATGCCCAAATGAATAAGAACACAAGCCTTAATCGCTGAGCTAGTTGTTCTTGTTGTATTATCATTGCGCTTTATAAATATTTATTATATGTTATCTGTTTTAATAATAATTACAAATTATTTTTTTATTTTTATATCATTTATATTATTTTATTTAATTACTTATTATTTTATAAGAATTTCGAAACGTCCAATATTCCTAAAGGCTTATGCCTCAACTCTTCGGGGCTTAGGCCTCGCCTAATTGGGGCAAAATGCCTATTCCAACGCCTTCACCTCTAAAAACATAACTCGTGATATATATATATATATATATATATATATATATATATATATATAGATTTTGGTATGAGATGAAGTTTGTTCTTCTCACATTTTTGTTAAGAGAAAGAGATCTGTTAAAATCATCCACATCTGATTCAATATATTTTTTTGCTCGTGATCAGGTTTCAATGTCACTACCAATGCTTGCTGTGGATTAGAGAAATATAAGGGTTGGATTATTTGCATTTCACAAGAAATTGCTTGCAGCAATGCATCCAACTGAAGCAGACAATGTTTGGAACGTCCTGCACATGATTGTGTTATCCCATGAAATTGGAGGATATTAACAATGGTTAAATATGACTTTTCATTGAGGCAAAATCTCGCTCAACTCTTTCACATCTGAAAACTCAGCTCGCAATATATATATACACAGATTTTGGTATGAGATAAAGTTTGTTCTTCTCACATTTTTGTTGAGAGAAAGAGATTTGTTAACATCATCCACATATGATACAATTTTTTTTATGCTCGCGATCATGTTTCAATGTCACTAACAATGCTTGCTGTGGATTAGGGAATTATAAGGGTTGGCTTGTTTGCATTTCACATGAAATTGCTTGCAGCAATGCATCCAACTGAATCAATTAAAGCTGTCCTCATACACAATGCTTGGAACGGCCTGTACATGAATGTGTTATCCCATGAAATTGGAGGATATGGTGGCTCCCAGAGTATGAATAACCTGATGGAGAAATCTTCAACAATAGTTAAATATGATTTTTCATTGAGGTAAAGCGTTTCGCTCAACTCCTGCGGATCTGAAAACACAGCTCGCAATATATATACACAGATTTTGGTATGAAATAAAGTTTGGTCTTCTCACATTTTTGAGAAAGAGATCTGTTAACACCATCCACATCTGATGCAATATATTTTTATGTTCACGATCAGGTTTCAATGTCATTACCAATGCTTGCTGTGGATTAGGGAATTATAAGGGTTGGATTATTTGCATTTCACAAGAAATTACTTGCAGCAATGCATTCAACTGAAGCAGTTAATGCTGTCCTCGCAGACAATGTTTGAACGGACTGTACATGAATGTGCAATCCCATGAAATTGGAGGATATGGTGGCTCCCCAAGTCTGAATAACCTGATGGAGAAATCTTCAACAATGGTTAAATATGATTTTTCATTGAGGCAAAACTTCTTGTTCAACTCTTTCGCATCTGAAAACATAGCTTGTGATTTTTGTATGAGATAAAGTTTGTTCAACTCACATTTTTGTTCAGAGAAAGAGATCTGTTAACATCATCCACATATGATATAATATATTTTTATGCCGTGATCAGGTGTCAATGTCACTACCATTGCTTGCTGTGGAATAGGGAATTATAAGGCTTGGATTATTTGCATTTCACAAGAAATTGCTTGCCGCAATGGATCCAACTGAAGCAGTTAATGCTTCAGATATATTCTTCGATCCTTGTTTAGTGAAAGAGTAATTTTAGGGCTCTTGTTTCCTACGCATAAATGAAGCTTAGAACCCCAGCCACGCAAACAAGCATTACTTGCAAAACAATTCTGGACTTAGCAACACGTGCACCAATACAATAGAGATTATATATCTTTTGGCTTTGCACAACAAAACTATTTATTACGGTTTTTAAAATAATTTTTTAAATGATTTATGGTAAAATAATTATGAAGTTATAAATTGTTTAATATTTAATAAAATAACTAAGAAAACGGTTTTTAATTGTCACGTTATTATGCAATAGTACAAATTGTAGTAAAAAAAACAAGAATTAAATTCTCCTTGACTTTGTCCATATATATGTACTTCTTTTATCAAGCTGAAGAAACAGAACCGTACAACAAATAGATCCATGTAAGTGGTTAAAACTTAAGCTATTGTATTTTCTTAATTAAATTGCTGATAACCTAGATTTTCATGTATTTGAGATTTGAGCTAAAGGAGTTTTATCTCTCTTGATTTGTACTCCAATTTTGATTACAGTTGAATCTCTCACCATCACACGTGGATGTAGAAGTTTTAGATCCGAACCACATAGATTTTCTGTGTCTATTTATTTTTCCATTGCTTTATTCCTAACAGACTAGTTTTTTTTAAAAACAAAATTATTTCATAAACCATTGTTTTTTTAACACTTTATAAATCATTGTTTAGACCATTGAGATTGAATGTTACCATTATAAATTTAAATTTGAATTTTTTTCATTTGATGATGTGGTATTCAATTCAACCATGACCCTGATTTAAATCTTATCTTCCATTATATATTAAGAAACTCAATTTGAGTACTTTTAAAGCCTTGATTTACAATATTGCCCCTATATCCCGATGTTAATGGAAAGAATTATTTGTGCTGTTGTGGTGTCACATTTTCATTAATATGGGCTGCCAATTGAAAAGCTAACCCAATTTAAACTGACCAACTCTAAATAATCATTCAGTGTCTAGACTTAGAAAACGTCCGAAAAGCTTTCTTATAGATAGGCAGGAGCATTGAAGGGAAGGAGAAAGAGGAGACGTCAGAGATGGTTTGGTGGGTGCATTTGATTCTTATGGTGATTTGTAGTGGTACTGCTAGAGGAGGAGGAGATGTTACATATGATGGAAGGTCTCTCATCATCGATGGCCAAAGGAAAATTCTGTTTTCTGGTTCTATTCACTATCCTCGCAGCACTCCTCAGGTAAATATATAATCAACATTCTTCACATCCAACTTTAGTTTTTTATCATTCAGACAATAATATATTTATGCACCACATTTTGTTCAGAGTTCAGTAGTCAAAATTCAATAACAAAGCTTAATGGTCAAGTTGCTTAGTTAGGTGTGGTGACTGTTGTATCTACCAAAAAATAATTCAGCAAAGCTTAGTGATTAAAAGTTATTTTTATGCATGAATTTAGCATGCTGTTATATAAACTACCTACACATCGTTTACTATACAAGAAGATGGCATATGATTGAAGAAGCATACTTAATTTGTTTGTGAAAGGGAGAGACAGAATAAGGTGTTGGTTGATTAGCATGAAGAGGTCATACATTAATTCTCAATTTCTCATTCTCATTGGTAATTAATTTGATAAGGAGATATGGCCTAAATAACTTGTTCTGATCCCTGGTGTAAAAGAGGTCATGCCAATTTCGTTCTCTTCGTATTTGAGGTGATGCCTTTTCAACAACAACATGTCATGCCTTTCTGTCCCTTTCTCAACAGATAAAACCTTTTGACCTGCAATTTATTTTTTTCAATGTAAAACACGTCTACCTTTTTTGTCGTTTTCTTGTGTGTGTTGATTTTTTTTTTTTTTTTTTTTTTTATCTTTTGTCTTTATTTTTGTGGGCGGAAGGGTTTTGAATTACAATTACATAGCCGACCTTACTTTAATAAAGAAATACTGGATCATGAATTTCCTATTAAATCACGGGTTGCTGAAAGTTGCAGCTGCAAACGAGTAGCTTTTTCAACTTTTGAATCATATATAGCTTACATTTCGCTGGCTTACTGACTTTGTTAGGATGGAATGAAACTGTGAGAAAATGTGAAATGGAAGTGGATTAATAGTAATTCTTGGTATTTTGTTATCAGTGAAATTTTTAAAATTACCAATAAAGTTCTGACGGATCTAAAACATTGGTTTGAAGTCCGGTCTAACCGAAAATTTTTAGCGGATTAATGGGCAGTTGTAACAAGTGATAAAACGATGAGATGAAATTGATTGAGAAAAGCTATATGTCGCACTAAATGATTTGTAGTGGGATGCTCTACTCATTCTTAAGTTTAAGGTTAAAATGATAATTTATTGATCAATCTCTTACACCTAGTAATGTGTTAGTAACAGACTTGTAGGGGGCAAAAATAGAGTGTTTATATAATAGTGCTTTAATCACTGTTTAAGGCAATGACCAAACAATGCCAATGATTTATATGTTTGAATCAGTAAATAGATTATTGTTTCAAGTCAAATGTATTTGGATGCGTTGAGATCCTAAATTCAATTACTCATATTAACAACTATTTATGGATAAACAAGGTTGTTGTGTGGGTGGAGCTTTGATGCAAGTTTTAAGTTGGTGTTTTTTTTTAAAAAAATATAAAAAATGTTTAGTTAAAGTAAATCAAATTTAATTAAATAATAATTAAAATATTAACTAATAAATACTTTGATTTGATTTATTAAATTTTATACAAATTTTAAAAATAAGAATGGGTTTAAAATCATTTTAGTTGTGAAGTTTATCAAGTTCTCCAAAGGAAATAAAAAAAAAAGTCGTAGTAGAATGATTGCTCTAGTTAATGCCATCTTTGGAAGATGTAACAAAGAGGTTGGTTTAATTGAGCAATGGGCTAATTAAAGGTGCCGGAGGTTTAAGCTTGAACCAACGTGTTTGGTTTCTTTCAAATAGGCCCAATTGTTGTGAAAGGCAAAGGTAGGACTAGCACCACTTTTAATTAAGTTGTCCTCTTCACAACTATTAGTTGAAGATCCAAACAGATTCATCTGCAAGCCCAAATGAGTTCAGCTCAGATAATTTTAATCACGCCAAGTTTTCATAAAAATTGTTAAATTTTATGATATTTTAGATTACATTTGATGGTTGATATTTACCATCAAATATAAGTAATTTATAAAATATAAAATATTCAGATTACCAAAAAATATAATATTTTTATGATAATTTGTTTTCAAAGCAAGTCATCATAGCAAGATTTTTATTTTCAGGCAAATGACCGGAGCATGCATATGAGGGATTGAACCCCACTTTTTATCCGACCCAACTGTTTTTTTTATCGTATTTTGTATTATTAATATATAATCTATGTGATTCACCAAACCAAAATAACTTATTGGTTATTACTTCAAATCAGTAGCATATAACCTCAAGGCCTAATGGAATTTTCAAATAATAACTCTTTTATAAATAAAATAAGTTTTTGTCATGTGGTAAATTAGAAGAAAATATGATAAGTTGAAGTTCATCATAGTAATTAAAAGGAAAAATCTATTCATCAAAATTATACATTTTGTGAATCTTACATTGTAAGAAATGAAAGGATTGCAAAGATCAGGTAAAACATGCTCCTTTTTTTGTCTCTTTTTAATATTTTTTTTAAGTAAGTATTATTGGTGAAAAGTTAATAAAAGGACCTCTATATTGATAAAAAAAAATAAAAATAAATTATGCAGATGTGGCCATCTTTGATTGCCAAAGCCAAGGAAGGAGGTCTTGATGTGATTCAAACCTATGTCTTTTGGAACCTCCACGAGCCTCAACCTGGTCAGGTCAGTACCTATTTTTTCCCTTTTAACGGTAAAAAAAATTAATAATTTCATTAGTACCAAACAACTAAAAAACGGTAAGACAATGTGTCTGAAATGAGCAATGCATCAACAGCCAAACAGATATGAATAACTCAACGGCAATGGCAATGGCCATTGAGGAAAACCTACAAACACCTTGAGAGCATTTTGAGAAATTACCCAAACTTCACACTACAAGGAAGGAAACCACTAATAATTCCTACCACAACATAATCAGCAACCCATGAGTAGTTTATGCATTTAACCTATGAAAATAATCTTTGCAACAACAGTTTGAAATCAGCCACGGATGAACAATAATGCTGCTATTTAGCTTTCTCCCATAAACTCCCCAATTAATGTCTTCCTCTCTCTCTCTCTCTCAGACATGGTGTTAATGGATTTGTATCTTAACAGTATGATTTCAGTGGAAGATACGACTTGGTGCAATTTATTAAGGAAATCCAAGCACAAGGGCTTTATGCTTGCCTCAGGATTGGACCCTTCATTGAAAGTGAGTGGACTTATGGGTATGTACTATATTCTTAATCCGTTTAGTTTTGCCTTTTGGAGTACATGTTTCTATATAAGAAAGAGTTCCTTTTAGAATAAGATTCTTTATTTTCACCTGATTTTTGTAATAAGATTAGAAATATACAAAATGTCATAAAAAGTGCATGAAATGGGTATTGCTTGGTAAATCCAAATGAATAAATGGTATTTTTCAGTCCTCTCATCTTTTTTTCCTCTTTCTTCAATTTTTAGCATCAAATTTAGTTATTTTTCCATTTGAAAGTCTTTCTGGAAGAGAAATTCATTTTACTATTACTTTTGGTTTATAAGTTGGTATTGGTGTGCAGGGGATTTCCATTTTGGTTGCATGATGTTCCTGGCATCATTTATCGATCAGATAATGAACCTTTCAAGGTACATGTAACCCCACTCATCTTCTCCATACTCTTTAGTACTCCTTCCCTCGCCTAACACCACCAACAACAGCAACTTTTACATGCCAATAACAATTAACAAAACTTTGTGGCACAGTTTTACATGCAAAACTTTACAACAAAGATAGTGAACTTGATGAAGTCAGAGGGTTTGTATGCTTCACAGGGAGGCCCAATAATACTCTCACAGGTAAAAATCACACTTTGTATGTATACTTTGAGTTTTATCATGTCCTAAACAAATTAAAAATCCATGATTTATTTCAATGGCAATGAAATCTGAAAAAACAAAATACTATGTTTTAATATAGATTGAGAATGAATATCAAAATGTTGAAGCACCTTTTCATGAAAAAGGACTTGCTTATGTTCGTTGGGCAGCAAAAATGGCAGTCGAGCTGGAAACTGGTGTGCCATGGGTGATGTGCAAGCAGACCGATGCTCCTGATCCAGTGGTTAGTTCTTCCTTTTTAGTTTTTCAGACAAATTAGACACTATTTCATTTCTATGGCTTTAGTTCAAGTTAATTACTACATTTTGTCTCTTGTATTGTACATCTACTAATTTGAGGCTAGCTTTTTAATTAATGGAATATAGATCGATATTTATTCATTAATTTCTTATTTGCAGATTAATACATGCAATGGGATGAGATGTGGGGAAACCTTTGTCGGGCCCAATTCACCGAAAAAGCCAAAACTTTGGACGGAGAATTGGACATCTTTGTATGCTTTCATCAAAACTCAATAAAGCATTTCAAATTCTCAAATTCATATTTGGTTTAGTTAGTAAGGGAAAAAGCAAGGATGCAAATATATAAAGTATCTTGTCTAACATATCTTCTATATATAACCTTTTAATGCTAACACTAATTGAAAGTGATGACAACCCGGATTGGAACTGAGAGATTACTCTCACATGGGGAGAGGTGTAACCGCTAAGCTTAAGCTTAAGACCACAACAATACCATCTCATTGTAACTTGTAAAAGAATGCCAGAAGAAAATAAAACCATATATAAACTATAGTGATCGAAGTAGATTAATATAAAATGAAACTAGTATCCATTCAATTAGTTCTTCATGATCACATCTATCTTCTTTTCTACTCGAACGTACCATTTCTTGAAATTTTCTGACCAACTAAGTTATTTTGTGTTTGTTTTTTCTTTTTTGTTTTCTTTTTGAAGTTATCAAGTATATGGTGGAGAACCATACATAAGATCAGCTGAAGATATTGCATTTCACACTACGCTTTTCATTGCAAAGAATGGAAGCTATGTAAATTATTACATGGTATGGTTATTGTATATATGCATCCCTCTTCTATGTTCTAGAGCCAATGATTTTACTATATATGTTCTAGTATGACTATATCCTTCTTCTAAGAATTTGACAAATAGAACACGTGTTGGATTAATTAAGCTTAAAACTTGCAGAGTTTTACTGTTGTTTCAATCTGACTATACAACATGTGTAACATTGTACTTGTAATGTAGTACCATGGTGGCACAAATTTTGGAAGAACAGCATCTGCATATGTAATAACAAGTTATTATGATCAAGCTCCTCTCGATGAATATGGTGAGTCGAAAATACTTTTATATGGATGCTACATTAAGTTTTTGCCATGCATAATATTTAAATAATTATATACAGGTTTACTTAGGCAACCCAAATGGGGTCATCTTAAAGACTTGCATGCTGCAATAAAGTTATGCTCTACACCTTTATTGCAAGGAGTGCATACTAATTTCTCATTGGGTCAACTTCAACAGGTGATGTGCAGTACTGCCATATATACATGTAAATTAATCTAAATTCATTCATTTTAAAATAGCAACTATATGATAATGATATGTATCTTTTTTTGCTTTTGTATAGGCATATGTTTTAGAAGAAGAAACTGGAGGATGTGTTGCATTTCTAGTAAACAATGATGGAAGAGAAAATGCTACGGTACAGTTTCGAAATATATCATTTGAATTGCTTCCGAAGTCAATAAGTATTCTACAAGACTGTGAGATTGTAATTTTCAACACTGCAAAGGTAAGATGTTCTCATCCATTAGTCATGATAAATATATGACTGCAAACATCTCTTTAATTTTTAGGTTGAGAAATAAAAGATATATATCAACTTCGCAAACTACTAATTAGATTGCATATAACTCTGGCATGAGAGCCGTTCTAGAAGACTTGCCTACTCGCTCAAGGGGAAATCTGGGACTAGAGAGGTTCTTGCCTAACATAGGCCGATGAGAGATACATGATACAAAGGTATTTCTCACCATTAGAGAGAGAAAAAAAAAAGGAAATCTTTTATCATCCCATGTTGAAAAATGCATGTATCTTTCATGGACCAAGGCTAGACAAGAAATTTTTCTTGGACTAAATCCCCTCAAATTTGTTAGAGGCGTAGGTGGAAAATCCCATCTTCGTACCTATTAAAAAGGAAAGAAAATAGCCAAATTGCATATGAACAATCGTTGTAAGTGATTTTTAGATCAAAGAAAGTCTGCAATTGTATAAAAGAAATATTCATATTTCCAACCCCCTAATTAAACCATCATTTTTTACCACCACCTCAAAACAAAACTATCACATTCCAAAACTGATATAAAACAAATCTTTTGAGATAGATTGAAATAGAGAGGAGGAGACATAGATATAGAAGTAGATAAATATTATGCTCTAATTTGCGCACAATCATCAATTATGCAGTTGTTGGTTGAAGGGTACATAATTAGGGGCTTGGAATAATATCCCTCAACATATTTCAAGGGTAGATAATAGGGGTGCAACTTGGGCAAGCTAGCTTGGCCCAACCCCCGGACTTTGGGTAAGTTCAAATTGGGTTGGGTTAGAGTTAAAAAAATTTCAACCCGAATTAAATTTGGGTTGAGTTAAGGTTGAAGTTTTCTAAACCCTAGTCTAACCTATAATCTGTGAGCCTAAATTTAATTATGTAGCAAGTATTATACTAGTTTGTGATTTGAATTTATGTAGGATATTTAGACATTTGAAATTTGAATGTTCTAGAGATATTAAAATTTAAATAATTTAATTTGATACTTTTAAATTTCCATTTGTAATATCTAGCATTTGATATGAAAAAATAGAATTAAAAAATCTAATCCAAACTAATCCAACCCAACTTATTTGAGCCTAATTTGATTTCACAAGTCAACCAAAGCCCAGGGCGAGTTTTCATGGGTTGGGTTAGGGTTGAGATTTATGTAACTTGTCATGGGTTGTGCTAGGTTAGGGTTGAAAAATATGTCATGGGTTGAGCTTGGGTTGACCTCTAACCCGTGCACACTCCTAGTAGATAATTATATCATATTGTTACTTGTGTCATGATAGGTAAATATAGAGGGAAATGATAGAAATACAACATCAAGCCAAATGTGTCACTCAGCTGATAGATGGGAAGCATTCAGAGATGTCATCCCAAACTTCTTAGACACTTCACTGAAATCAAATTCGCTATTAGAGCATATGAACACAACGAAAGATAAATCAGATTATCTTTGGTATACTTTCAGGTATGAAGTAGCTCCTTAATTTTCATATTTGATCATAGGTTTATGGATAGTGGTATAAGACCATATGTTGAAAACAGCTTTGAATCCAATTGCACTGAACCACAACTTCATGTTGAATCTCTTGCACATTTTGCGCACGCCTTTGTCAACAACATGTATGCAGGTAATTAAGTCTCATTAATTACTAATTTACTTAACAAAAAAGCCTCATTAATTACTTCATAAATTATCTTGATTTTTCCAACAAATGAGACACAAAGGCTACATAACATTCTAGTAGCTTTTTTCACTTATAAAAAACATTCTAGCAGTTTAGTTTAGTCACTAAAATTTGATAATGGTTCTTAATTAGGAGCTGCACATGGAAGTCATGATGCTAAGGGATTTACAATGAAGATCCCAATTCTCGTAAATTATAGGATGAATAATATTTCCATACTCAGTGTTATGGTTGGATTACCGGTAATATTTTCAAACAATGTGTTTATTTTTTTATTTCTTCCTTTTTTTTCTTGTAAATGATATCTCCAATTAAGTATGCTAATTACATTTCCCTGTTCTTATCTTTGTATGAAGGACTCTGGAGCTTTTCTTGAGAGTAGATTTGCTGGATTAACTAGAGTGGAAATTCAATGTGCCGAAATGGAATTGTCCTATAATTTTACTGACTATACATGGGGATATCAGGCACATTCTTCTTCTTCTAAGTATTTAATTAAATGCAAATCGTCCGGAATTGGTTTGGAGGAACATTTATCCATGAAATATCTTTAATGGAGACAGTTTAAAGAAGACTAATACTACTTGCGCTGCCAAATTCAATGCTTATCAGTTGCAAACGATGCTTGATGCATGTCATGTAGGCAAGTAGGCCTGCATGAAGCGCGCATCACATATAACTGCAGGTGTGCTATTTGGTGGTGCAAATATGCTACTGTTCTAAATAATGACTTGTACGCTTTTGTTGGTTCAATACAGGTTGGGTTGCTAGGGGAGAAATTACAAATATATGAACAACAAAATTTGGGTAAAGTTGAGTGGAGTAATACTACTCTCTTCAACAATCAACCACTTACTTGGTACAAGGTACACAATTACAATTTTCACCGAAATGACCTTTTTTGTGCAAAGAAAATTCCATTAGAAGAAAGTAGGAAAACTGTTCATACTTCATACACTTTGATCTAAATGAGCATATTCCTATAATATCTGCCTTCATGAATATTAGTAATTAATGGCTTGTATATGTATGAAAAGTAGGTAATGCTCAAGTATACATTCATCTATGGGACTATAGCATATGTTTTAAGTTAATCTAAAACAGTTGTTTGCTTTCAAAAATAATGGTCCTGACCAAAGTGAGAAAATAGTAGCAGTTAGTATACTAGTATGTTATCATTCAATTAAACTTGAAGATATTATTTTGTCATTCATTGAGAATTGTGAGCTTTGAAGAAAAAAATTGTGATTTGGCAGATTGCATTTGATGCACCAGTGGGAAATGATTCGATTGCTTTAAACCTTAGCTCAATGGGAAAAGGTGAAGCTTGGGTGAATGGACAAAGCATTGGTCGTTATTGGATTTCATTTCATACTTCTAAAGGACATCCTTCACAGACATTGTACGTATCCCCCAACTCATTAATAGTTATGGATCTTATAGTTTTCATAAGTTTTGCTTTATTGAGTACTGAAAAGTTTGCCATTTCCTCATATTAGGTACTATTTGCCTCAATATTTCCTCAAAACTTCTGGAAACCTCTTGGTCCTCTTTGAAGAGTTGGGTGGGGACCCACTTCACATATCCTTAGACACCATTTCAGTCTCTAGCTTAAATAGGCATGTCTCTGGTTATCATCTCCCTCGATAAACTTTTATCTTATATATGAATACTAGTTGTTATGCCTGTCGTTGAACAAGCTTATTAGTTGCTTGCTTTTCATTGACTTTTGAGCAACCAGGTGAACAAAACACATCTTTTTTATTATATAATATTGATGCCAAAAATTTACCAAACGATTCCAGCGAACACAAAAGCACGTAAACTAGATAGTCGTCCGGAGTTAAGTTATTCGGGGGGACTCTCTAACGCTCAAGTAAGTATTCAAGTAGAGAATTTGATAGTAGTTTGTAGAAAAGTAAAGAATGAGATATTTGTTATGTGGTGAAAGCCCCTTTTATATTGTGGTTAGGACTTGAGTCTTATTAGGAAAAGCAGTCATCTATTGCCTTATTCTAAAAGGATTAGAGTTCTTATTTTGACTACGGTTTAAGGGTGAAATTACCCTATTGCCTATAGTCAGGATTTTATTGTTTGCCCCTTTCCCTGAATGTCAAGTGGACATCTGTGATTAGTCTATAACCTTAGGGTTATTTAAGCCTATATCAACAACCTCCCACTTCCTTATGCTAATTTTTTGTTAAGGAAGTAGTATTGTCTTCTTGACTGAGTTAGCTTGGATTTAATTTTCAGAGGCAATTTTGCCTTAAGAATTAAACCAAGGTACTAGGTTTGAGTTATTTTTTCCTGAACATATTAGCCTTTTTCTTGATGTGATCAGTCTCAAGCTAATTGGCTTTTATTTGATCGTAACTAAATTTAATGTCAAAGGTTTTAGGGATGTGTCCCTTTTAGCTGCTATGCCACTCTCTAAGTAATTGTGTATTTGCTTAGAAAGATTTCTAAGGTTTTGACTTACTCAGTTTTGAACTCGTAGCTCTTTGCCTAGAGTTTTCCTCGATCTTTTCTTGCTTAGAATTTTTTCAAATGTTTCCTCGGTTTTTCAGGCCAGTTATGACCTTATGCGGGTTGTGTTTTCTCTTCCTTTGTACTTTAAATTTCTTAGCAAGTGTTTGTGTAGATATTTTTCAAAGTCTTTTTTTTTTTTTGAGATTCAGACTCTTTTGTGCTTAGAATTGATTTGTCTTTTGTCAATTTTATTTGTGCATGCGGGTGTTTTGGAGCTTTTTTAATTTGAGGTGATCAACCTCAAAGTAATCATTCCTTATCTAAACAAAATCATATTTGGTTTCAAAGAGGGATATGTCCCTTTTGGCTATTATGCCATTTTCTGAACTAGCAATATCTAAGACTTGGTGCCTGATCTGAGGACTTATCCCTCTTATATCTAGGTCATAATGCCTTATTTGAAGACTTGTCTTCATGTGTGGCTCTTCAATGCATTATCAGAGGTTTTGACATTCGAGTGTTTAGATCTTTGCTTCGACTTAACATTTTTTTTAGTCTTGTAGATAGCTTTTACTGCACATCTCAGATTTAGGTCTTAGCCTATCTGAGAAAAGGCTTGGCATTTTTAACTCGAATTTTGGCTTTGGCCAGGAGGCTATTATTGTCGAGGTGAGTATCAATGTTCTTCTTTAATGGTCCATAGTTGATCTTGGTTGAGTTTGCCCTACTTTCATCTCCATAGTTTGAATCATATGGGATATTCTTTCGATAATTATGTTTATATGTGTCCAAGCTCATGGTATGAGCGATGGTAGCTTGAATTTAAGGCATGTTCGAAGCCCTTCGATAAAGAAATAACGTTTTACTCCTCAATTGTTTATAAAAAAAAAAATTATTTGTAGGAGTAAAATTTTGAAATTTTGAGACCGGATATGAAACGAGTACGTTGAAAAACCTTAGGTATCGGTCTGGACACGTCTGGAATCGGACTCGAAGTAACTAAACCAGTCGATCAAAGTCATGAATTGAATGGTCAAAGTTGGTTTGAACCAAATGATTTGACACAAATTGGATGTTGATGTGATGTTTAAGCAGCAACTAGTGGGCCCCATTTTTGCTAATGTGACTAATTATAGGCCCATTTTATGCTAACATGGCACTTTGTGGGCCTTGCATAATGTCAACGTGGTGATGATATCAGCATTGACTGGGATTTGACGTGGTAGGAAGTGGGTTTTATATTTGTTTGCATGGCGCTGGTATGGCGTTGACTGGGCGCTGGTATGGCATTGATTAGGCGCCACGTTAGCATCACCTTCAACCTTCAGTCTGCATTGGAGCTTCGTGGTAAGTGAACGCATGCAGTGGTTTCTGGTCTTTGTTCACCAAGAAATTTTCGAGGCAATGATGCTAGTTATGTTGTTGGTTTTGACCGTTAACCTTTGGAATTTCGTAGATCTAAATGCAAATGTTCAATTTTTTTTTGCAGTTGTTGAGGTGACACGTGAGTCATTTTTCTATTTCTGTTGGTCACGAAATTTTTGTAGATGGCTGGTTTAACTGCTCTAGTTAGTACATTATTGGTGGTGCACAAAAATTTTGCTTAAATCTTGACAAACATGATCAAGGACCCAATGTATTTTCTAATCAGGAGGCAACCTTATGCTTTGGAGAACTTGCTTTCAAGAGATAAAGTCTGTGAGGGGCCATACTTTACATCTAGATTTTGGGCATCATTATCAAATAAAAATTTGTTGTCGTTCCCATAGACGGCGCCAATGTTGTAGTACGAAATTTTGCGTTATGTTCGTGTTAAATATCGTCTATATTGGCTCATTAAGCCAAGTGGTTTTGCCCTTTAAAAGATACCTCATATAGAAGAGTAACACTCCTTGTTTTTTAAGTGGCAAACTCTCTCAATGCCTCAACGATGTAGGAAGAAAAGTTTCCCTTCTTTATTTATACCACAACATAGGTCCCCCAGTCAAGGGAGTTTGATGTTGCGTATAGACATGGGGTTCCCACAGACAGTGCTAATATATTGATGTAAAAAATCTATCAGACAATTTCACGAACATTTGCGAACACAAAAGCTCATAAACTAGATAGTCGCTTGGAGTTGGGTTCACCCAGGGGACTCTCTAACACTCGAGTTAGTACTCAAGTTGAGAATTTAATTGTAGTTTGCAGAAAAATAGAGCACACATTGTGTGGTGAGAGCTCCCTTTATATAGTTGTTGGGATTTGAGTCCGATAAAGAAAAGTAGTCCTCTAATGCCTTGTTCTAAACGGATTAGAGTTTTAGGATTTGAGATGACATTACTCTACTGCCTATAGGTAGGATTTTATTGATTGTTTCTTTCCCTGAATGTCAAGGATATCTTTGATTGGTCTATTACCTTAGGGTTATTTTAGCCTATGTCACATAAGAAAGAACATCAATACATAACATTTGAGAGGAAAGTTACATTAACACGATTCAAATCCCTACCTACAAGTAGACATGGAAATGTCTTTAACCAACACCCGCTTAAACATGATAAGATGAAATCTAATTTGTATTGATATGTAATTTAAGGTCCAACTTTTGTCTTTTATGTTGATGCCCAATACGTGCTACACACCAAGAGGAGAGTACCATTTTTCTAGAGTTAAGTGTTGGAGGGAGATGTTGGGTGTAGAGGGAGAGGTGGAGTGAGTGTCATTAATGGTGGATTGTCTAGATCGTTGATTGTCGATCTGATAGAGAGTCTAAATCGTTTTATGGGTTTAGTATAATTTTTACCCTTTAGCCTTTAGATGAGTTTTTACCATTTTATCCCTGGATGTCGAAATGATTAATTTGCTCCTGGTCGTGCCACATGTCGTTTGGTTGGAGAGTGGATTTTTATCCACAACATTTTCTTTTTTATATTCTTTGAGAACACGATACAATCTCAACTATTAATGTATCTGTGGGCTCATTGCATCTTTTTCTCAAATGATGAAAAAGATAAAAGATGAAAGCCAAATCCCTAATTTAAATTATCAAAGTATATATATTAGGGAAAACACAATATTTCTTGTATGGTCCCTAAGTTTTTTATTTAAGCAAGTTTAATCTCAATCTTTTTAAATTGAAGCAGTTAGGTCTACCAAATGAGTCTGAGTAGTGACTTGTTCGAGTTTGCTCATTAATTTAATAGTTTTGTTCGTGTTCGTTCACTAACAGACTAAACTTTTAAAATTTTATTCGTATTTGGTTCCTTTAACTTTTGAAGAGTTCGTGTTTGTTCATGTTTCGTTCATTATTTTAAACGAATAGAATTTGAACACCTAAATAAATGAACATAAAGACACGAACAATAGAGAGACATAAACGAGTTTGAACTTTTAATATAGCACAATGAACAAACAAACAAACAAATGTCGTTAGGAATAAACTCCTAACAAATAAATAAAGACTTATGGGTAAAGCAACTAAAGACTTAAGGTTAGAAACTTTTTTAGTTTATATACCTTTGTGTAAATGAACAAATGAGCTCATAAGTAAGTCACGTAATCAACACAAACTAACACATTAATGAAAATATTCATCTAATTGACCAAAATATTACACTATTTAGGCTCAATTCGTTACATATCAACCAAGTGTTAAATTTGGTGTTCATATTCGTATAATTTACCTACCTAATGAATATAATTAAACCCTTAAACCAATCATGTTGCGTGCCCGTCCAAAACCAAAATTGAGGTTGAACCGCTGAATAGAATAGTTCACTCTTCCTACCAAACAAATTGGATAGGTAAACCTAACTCTAGCTGGAGCATCGATGTCCTCGTTTTATCATTTCCCAAAGAGTTCGTCTTGTCGGCTCACCGACACGTGAGACGAACATGAAAACGTAACTTAAAAGAACTGAAGCAGCATAACATAAGTCCATGGGGCCTTGGGCGCCATGGCCATGTTCACAACTCAAGAAATGTTCTGCTCATATATGACAGCGTGGCTTTTACATCCTATAACTGCTCGTGGCTTAGAAAACATCTTTAACGTGGGACCCAACAATTAAGATTTGGTGATTGTATTGTCCAGCTGAAGATATGTTGGGACCATGTTTCTGCGTTACACGACAAATCTTTTCGCAAGATTTGTTTGCATTTTTTTTTACTAGTATCATTCAAGTTTTTAAAATATTTAATTTAAATGTTTTAAACGAATATTTAAATAGTATTATTTTATTTTATTTGTTTAATTTAATTAAAAAAAATCAAAAATCAATTGTTAAGGTAAATACTTATCACCTGATGGTCAATTTGAATTTTTTTTTTCAAAATTTGAGTTTATATTTAATTTAGAATAATGATTCAACTGAGCTGATTCGGCAAAAATTTAAAAATTTAAATAATAATTAATTTAAAAAATTAAATATTAATATTATTTTTTTATAATTATTAATGAATTTTTTCGACTTCATGATAACTCTCACGAAACTTGATTTATAATATTGATTTTCAGATATTATTAATTACTGTTTTTTTATAAAAAAAAACTTTTATTTGTTGCTTAGATATTTGTCGAATATGCTGCACTATACGTAAGACGTTGGTGGAGTTCTAGCTTCTAACAGTGATAACAGTGTATTATCAAAGAAATTTCCGAGATCTAGAATTGGATTTTATTTGCCAATTTTTCTACATCAATTTTCAAGGTTTCAGAAAATATTTTTTTCCTATAAAGTTTTGGTAATGCTCAAAAACAATCGTAAAAAAGATTTGATTGTCTTTGTGTCTTGTTGATCGTAAACCAAAGTGACCTTACGTACACCAGCTGGCATGCTTGGACAACCCATAAGAAATGACTTGCCCTGCCTCTTTTATTGTAAACCAAAGAGACCTTACATTGTCGGTGTTTATTTTTTTAATTTATAAAAAAATAATCAAATTAAATCAAGTATTTTTAAACCTCCTTAAATTTGAAATCTCTTTCTTTTTAAAGAGATGTGTCGTTATGTGCAAGTCACGGTCATTGCACATGTTATTTGTTCATACAAAATGCACATTAGGATGATGAGCACATAAAAAATATAATAATTTGAATAATATATTGCTGCTAATTAACTAGTATTACTAGCTAGTTATTTGAATTTATATAGGATATTTATATTTTTTAAATTCGAATGTTTGAGAGAGACTAAAGAATAATTTAAAACTTTGATGCTTTGAAAATTCTATTTGTAATATTTAACATATGATATAAAACAAAAAGTTCAAGAATCTAATTTGATCCAATACAACTCAATCTATTTGAATTCGATTTGATTTCACAAGTAAACTCGAACTTAATCCAAGTTCAACATAATTTTTTGTGGATTATATTAGGATTGAGATTTATATAATCGATCACGGAGTGGAATGGATTATAGTAAAATTATATCATGGATTGGGTTAGTGTTGAACTCTAACTCAATTCAACCCAACCCATGCACACCCTTACCGGTTATGCATCGAAAATGATCAACTACCATTGAAAAATGGTGATGCCTTGTACAAAAACGATGATGCACTGTTTTTGTGAATAATGTGAACGTGTATATAAATATGTTGAAAAAATTATTGCTTTTTTTTCATATTGGATCCAAATTTTTCATATTGTATCCAATTCTTTGAGCATTTACATTGCATAATAGATAATACATTATTGACAAAACTTGCAAAAATTTTCATAGTTTCATCTACGCGGCATAGGAGTTTCGTTCATTCTCTCAAGCTTGAAAGTTCCGTGTTTGATCACTTTGTTGACTTGATACGATCCTTCCTTATTCAGTGCGAGCTTCTCAGTGTTCCAAAGATCCAAGACTTCTTTCTTACAAAAGATTAAGTCTTCGTGTTTGAATGTCATTTCTTGACTTTAGAGTTGTAATACTTAGTAGACCGTTGTTGATATGCTGCAAGCTTCAACAACACTTCATTTCAGATTCCTTCAATAAGATTTAGGTTCATCTTCAACCCTTATTCATTTTTGGTGATGTCGAAAAGTTATGCTCGGAGGGAAGGTTCTCCCACCTCAATGTGGACCACAACCTCGAACCCAAAATCCAGGAAGAAGGGAGTTTCACCAGTCGGGGGTTTTGTCTTATAGACCCAAAGTGCATGTGAAAGCTATTGGACCCATAAACCTTGAGCATCTTTAAGCATCTTTTTCAAAGTCTGCAATATTGTTATGTTTATTACCTCGGCTTGTCTGTTGGCTTGCGGATACAGTACGAATAAGAATCAATGGTCGATGGACAAATCTTCATAGAGCTTCTTGAACCGAGAACTTTCGAACTACTTCTCGTTGTCTATCACGAGCACTCTTGGTACCTTAAACCAGCAAACTATGGACTTCCGAACGAAGTCTCTTGATTTCTTATATGTGATCTTGGTGAGAGGTTTGGCCTCGGTCCACTTGGTAAAGTAGTTTGTTGTCATGATCAAGAACTACAACTAATCCTATACTTTGAGGAAGAAACCTAATATATTGATATCTAGCATCATAAAAAGAACTAGATTAGTGATGACCGTCAAATGATTCATGGGGCAACGAGGTATTGGAGCAAACATTTGGCACTTAACACATTTTTTGACAAAGTCCATGGCTTCATTCTAGAGCCTCGGCTAATAGTACCACTGTCTCAAAATTTTGTGTGCTAGAGCTCGACCACTGAGGTGATTTTTGTAGATCCCTTCATGGACTTCTCTAAGAGCATATTCAGTTTCCTTAGGCTTGAGGCACTTCAAGTATGGCAATGTGAAGGACTTTCTGTAATGTTAGTCTCTGATCATGCAATATCTGGCTGCCCGAGAAGCTAACTTGGCCTTGACTCTTAATTCTTGAAGTTCGATGTCGCAAAGATATTTAACAATCGGATCTATCAAATTTTGCTTGTCATCTATGTTCATTACCTCAGCATCTTCTATGTTAGGTCTAGATAAGGTTTTGATGTAAACAGCTCTTGGAAGGTCAGAAGTCTTGGAGGATGCTAACTGAGCTAGGGTGTTGACTTTGGCATTCTTATATCTCGGCGCTCTGGTCACTTTCATCTATTTGAATTGATTTACGGATTCCTTTACTTTAACTAAATACTTGATCATTCAGGTTCCTCTAGCCTTATACTCCCCTGTCACCTTATTAATAACTAGCTGCGAGTCACTGAATACTTCCAATGCTTTATCCATAAGAGAACATGTTAACCTCATCCCTACTAGGAGTGCTTCATACTCGGCCTTATTGTTTGAAGTTTTGAAGTCAAACTATAGGGCATACCCAATTTTAAAATCCTCAGAACTGATAAAAATAAGACTAGTTTCACTCCCATATGCATTAGAAGAGCCATCCACAAAAGCTTCCAACTCAGCAACTCTGGCTAGGGTTCAACTTCTTTCCCCCCAATAGGGGAATCAAGAAAAGTGCACTTGATGATGAAGTCAATCAGCTCTTAGGCTTTAATGGTCGATCAAGGCTTATACCTGATTTGAAACTCACCTTACTCGATAGACCACTTGATTAATTGACCTAAGAGTTTGGGTTTATGAAGAACTTGCTGGAGAGGATGATCAGTCAGAACGACAATGGGGTGCGACTGAAAATAAGGTCATAATTTTCAGGCCGAAATAACAACTGCGTAGGTTAGTTTCTCGATAGGTTGATACCATGTCTCAGTATCATGTAGAACTCAACTGATATAGTAGATCAGCTTTTGAATCGTGCCTTCTTCTTAAACCAGTATAAAGGCTATGGCTACCTCACTTGCGACCAAGCACGTATATAATTGCCCCCTCCTTAGGCTTGGTCAAGATAAGTGGTGATCATAAGTATCTATACAGCTCTTCAAATGATGCTTGGGGCTCTTCTATCAACTGAAATTCTTTGATTTTATTTAAGGCTTTTAAGAAGGGCAAACACTTCTCTGCATATTTGGACATGAAACGACCGAGAGTAGTATGTGACCTATGAGTTTCTGCACCTCTTTCATGTACCAAGGGGCCACTATGTCTAACACATCCTTGATCTTTTTGGGATTAACTTCGATCCCTCTCTGAGTTATCATGAATCCAAGGAACTCACCCGAGATCACTCCAAAGGCATACTTAGATGCTTCCTTAGAACTGAAAAAACACTCTTCAAGTTCAGCCACATGGTTCGTTACTTGTAAGCTTTTGAAGAGCATATTGTCAATATACACCTCCATACGTTGACTCTGATAAGTTGCCCCTGCATTCTTTAGTCCAAAGGGCACACTTTGTAGCAGTAGAGGCTTTTCTCGGTGATGAAATCTGTGTTTGGTCGATCAGGTTCATGCATCATGATCTGATTATACCCAAAGTAAGCATCCATGAAGCTCAACATTTTTTGTAGCTTGAGGTCGCATTAACCAACTGATCAATTCTTGACAAAGTAAAATTGTCTTTAGGATAAGCCTTGTTTAGATCATTGAAGTCGATACATATTTGTCTCTTTGCATTCAGCTTCTTAACCATGATGACGTTGGCTAACCACTTTGGGCTCTTGGATGAACCCGACGTTGATAAGTTTCTTGATCACAATATCAATGGCTTGCGATCTTTTAGGACCAAAAGAATTCTTATTTTGGATTACAGGCTTATGCTCGAGGTTGATGTTAAGATGATGGATCATTATCTTAGGATCAATCCCTGGCATGTCAATTGCTGACCATGCAAAAATATCTTGAATTTTTCTCAGAAATAAAATCGGTTGTGCCCGGAGTTTTCCCCCACATCTGATCTGATCTAAACCATTTTAACATCTTCTCCATCTTCTATAAAAGTTACTGAGATCAAATCTTCCACAGGTTTTCCCCTCGGGGTCTTCGACTCATCTCGTAAGTCTTATATCTTAAGGACATCAGTCTTCTCTTTGCTCTTCACAGAGGCTAAGTAACAATTTCGAGTTGCAGCTTGGTTTCCTTTAACTTCACCTTCTCTGTTCTCGATGGGAAACTTTATCTTCAAATGGTAGGTTGGAGCTACTACTTTCATCGCATTCATCCTAATCGATTAAGGATAGCATTGTATGATTAGAGGAGATCTATCACAAAGAAAGCGCTCATGATAGTAGTTTGGCAAGGTGAAGTCTTCGTTTTTACTGGTAGGGTGATGCTTCCTTTCAGATAGATTGGGTCCTTGAAAAATCCATATAAGGGATACCTCGTAGGTTTCAGTCTGTCATCTAACAATTGCATCTTCTTAAATGCACTGTAGTACAAGATGGCTTTCGATGATCTGTTAACCACCAAAATTCTTTCAACTGAAAAGTTCACGATGACCAGTGTTACGACTACTGCATCGTCGCATGAGAATTGTACTCTTTCTAAGTCTTTATTGGTGAAGCTGATAGTCTAATCAGTCCAGCTCCTTTTGCTTAGTCTTTCCACTGAACCAACAAAATGAGCATAGGTCTTGCGAGAATTTGTATATTCTATACCAAAGCCTGCCCTCCAAAAGATAGATCAGATGAAACCTTTTATGGGTGTGTTATCCAACTTCTTTTTAGGAGTCTGGCGCATT
Source organism: Bretschneidera sinensis (assembly GCA_023935145.1). NCBI lineage: Eukaryota > Viridiplantae > Streptophyta > Magnoliopsida > Brassicales > Akaniaceae > Bretschneidera > Bretschneidera sinensis. The sequence goes on along the minus strand of CM043705.1, from coordinate 27,998,897 downwards.
CTATCTCTATCTCTTTTCTCAGGGCTTCGCCTTGACCTCTTTCTGTCATGACAATCGAGGCTTCTTTTATGCAGTGAGTTTCATCCTTAGTTTTTCTTCATATACTTATTCAAATATCATCTTCAAATCAGGTCTACAATTTCATTCTTAAAATGTTTACACTCATTTATATTATGACCATGATCCATGTGGAATTGACAGAACCGGCTCGTATCTCTCTTAGAGGGAGGTGACTTGATCTTAGGGGGTCATCGGATGACGTCTTGACTCACAATTTTCATTAATAGGTCTGAACTAGAGGTAGTAAGAGGGGTGTAAATCAAATCCTTGGGGATTTACCTCTGATTTACCATTTTTACGGGTATTATCTCGACCTTTTTTTTGTCATGCTTGGATCATTCTGCCTCCTTTATTTTCTTACCCATTTGTACTTCATCTCTTTGTTTTCGAAAAGCCCGATCTTCCTTAATGAAAACAAATTTTATCAGCTTTTACTAGTATAACTATCATGGTGTGGAGTTGGTTTTTAGATAGGTAGTGGCTGAAGTCTGATGGTCGAAGGCCGTTGATGAAGGCCATCATTACCACTCTCTGATTGAAGTCTCTAACCTATACCATGACCAAGGTGAAATATGAGATGTAGTCTCAGAGGGTCTCATAAAAATGTTGGATGATACTAAGCAAGCTTTTCGGGGTACTTTTCTGTCCTCGGTTACTAAAGAAGTGAGTTGCAAATTGCTCACTGAGGTTTTCGAAGGACTTGATCACGCCAGAAGGTAGACGAGAAAACCAAGTCCTTGTTGTCTCTCTGAGTGTGATATGAAAAGCTCGGCACATGACCACCTCAAAATGCCTATGAATGAATATTAGAGACTTGAAGGTTTCTAAGTGATCAATAAGGCAGGTCTTCTTAGTATACGACTTAATATTTGGCATCTTGAATTTGGAAGGTAACTTCATCTCTATAATCTCCTCAGAGAAAGAGTTCCCATAGGGTTTGATCTCATCCATGATGTTTATTTGACTAACTTTCAAAGTGAGCTCAATTCCCTCATTCATCTTTTTCAGTTGTCGGTTGACCTCGAAGCGCTCTTGATCACTGTGTTTTCTCAGCGGCTAAGAATTGGATATGAACTCAGCCTCACAGTCAGAGAACTGGGGCTCCTTTGCATTGCGGTCAGTTCTCTTAATCGAGTGGGCTCGACTTCGATTGTTTTTATCTCGGTCATCCCGCTAACTAGAGGCTCAAGGTCTTTCTTTTTTCTCCCTAGTAAATACCACATTAATCTCATGGAGGTGTACTTGGTTTGGTTGAACTCAGATAGTTTTCAGTACCATATGTGCGACCAACACAGTTAGGTTATCATACTGACGTTGGAGCTTTTCATGCTTAGCTCGACTGACTTGAGCCAAGGGATCCTCAGATCGGGCATCTTCAGTCGAACCAAACTAGCCTCGCTCATCATTTGCCTCAAGGTTTTGAAGGCTCCTCGAGGCTTGATTAGGGTTGTGCTTATCTACAGGCCCTAAGGGCACTGAAAGTTCTATTTCTCTTTTATCTACTTCAGCATTCAAGTGAACAGTTCTTTTTAAGGTTGGCGAAGGGGCTGATTGTAATATTTGTACCCTAGATATAAGGGTAAAATAGTAAATTGAATCATATATTTAAATTTAACATGCATACATATGAATTGAAAGTTGAATTTGAAACAATTATTCAAGAAATACGTTGAACAGATTTGGAAAAAAAAAGAGTTAGAAATTTTTTTGAAGAAAGAAATGAAGAATTTTTTAAATTTTAATAGAAGGATCGGTCGACAGTATGGTTGATTGGTGAGCAACCGATCAGTTAGTGGTTGACCAATCAGCTGGCCGATCGGCTAGTAGAGGCAAACCAATCGATTGGTGAGCCGACCGACAATTTGAAAGTTGAGATGTTTTAAAGTTGGTGGGAGGCTAGTTTGGACTGAACTAGTGGGTTGGTTGGTTGATTGATGGGGAACCGGTTGATCGATTGGCTTTCAACCGACGGTTCAGTGGTATATTTGTAAATGTTTTAAATGATCAATCGGTCAGACAAAATTTTTTTTTTGTATAAAAGGAATTTTAGAAATTTGAAATCATTTTTCATACATTCAAAATTTGTTCTCCCTTTAGAAAAAAAAAAGGGCTTACAAATACTTTAAAACCGAAGGATTTCATAATCCTGCTTTAGAAATGGATTGATTCGCGAAAGATTTTCAACAATTTTGAGGATAAAGCTTTAGACAGGTAATTTTGATAATTGTATTCAAAGAATTTGATTTTAGAAGTTTGTTCTTCTAAAGGTGATTTGAAATTAGATTCAAATCAAAAGGAAATGAGTTTTCAGCAGAACTTTGAATTTGAGAAAGATGAACATGCATATATGAAATTAACCTGGTACAAGGTATAGAAATTAAAATATAAGATAGTGAAATTGATAATAATTTTATGGTTATGGTGAGCAACAATATGGTGAAATTGCTGAGATGAGCAGAAAAGGCAATGAGGTGATCCACAATTAGCTTTAAGTGCTACATGGTGAGTATGATTTACTGTTAATAAGCGAGACAAATAAAAAAAAAAAACTTGAAATGATTAATATTTTGAGAAAGAATTATTGAATATATTATTAACATGATTGATTCGATGAATATATGATATGTGTTAATTAAATGAGTAAATAGAAGTATGGATTATCATATGATTGAAAATGAATACATATGACACGTTGAGAAAACTATATCCTTGAAAGGATAAGACTGATGAAATATATGTTGAAAAGAGAAATAAATCTCTTGAGTTGTGATAATTGAGTTGATATTATATATGAAGTGATTAATTGATATTATGATGAAAGAAAGATTTTTTGAAAGAAAATGATTTTAAATTGTATGATGATATGATATGCCTGCTTGTATATGGTTGTTCATATGCATGCTAGGGCCACTAAAGAGATTGAGTGTGTGGTCTCGGAGAAGACCAGAACCATAGCTAGTCTAGATGTAAACATGTCAACATGTAAGGAGACATCTCTAAAAGTTATACCAGACATTGGTCTAGATACTCAAAAACAGATGAATTACCCATACATTGATAGTATGGATGAGATGTGAAAGAAAGAAATAAAATGATGAAATGAGGATGTGGATGTGGATGTATTCATGCTTACATTATTTATATTAATTGATATGCTAAGGCATCATAATGATTATGAAGTGTTGATATGAGTATAAGTCTCATGATGAGGCAATTGTGATAAGAAGTTGATGAATTGATATCTATATGATTTTCATATAATGAATGGAATAAACGTGAACATCATTATGAGGATTATGATAAAAGATGATGATAAATAAGATGATACGAGAATTGATAAATGAAATAATTTATTGAATTATGAATATAAATTGTGATATAATTATGACTAGAAGTATACAAATCAAGTACTTCTAGTAAATCGTAATTCATTGAGCTTGTGAAACTTATTCATCAATATTATAAATTTCAAGCAACGGGTAGGACCGATTGATCCTTACCTTAAGACTCAGAGTAAGTATCTAGCTAAGTCCTCGTGGTTGGCGTCCTCAGACAGGAAAATAAAGAAATAAATAATTAAAAGAAAAAAGGAAAAAAAAAATGAGAAAATAGACAGTTGTATATATTTGTAAAGAGTTGTACATGAACACACATTTTTGTACATATTTGTATATTTTGTGAAAGTTGTAAAGTGAAAGACTTGTAACTCGTCTATAAAAGAGTTGAGGCTAATGATTGTAAATATTTTTTTAGTATTAATGCTTTGATCTAAAACGTGACAACACCTTCTTGGATGGGCCTACCAGAGATGAGTCATTACACTGATGGTTTCTTAAACTGCATCATTTAGATGAATTTGTTGTTCCCATAGACGGCGCCAATTTGTTGATGTCGAAAAGAAGTCATGGGGTATATCTATCAAGTCTAATCAGAGAAGGATGAAGTGTATTGTTGATGTCGGTTCCAATCGAGTTCACATCAGCTGAGTATACAAATACTTGAAAAAGAAAGTCACTCGAAGTTTTGTTCTTCAAAAAACACTTTCTATGATTAAGTCAATAAGTGTAATGAGATAATCAAATGACTGAAATGAAATGAAGTAAAATGTTGAAGTGAGGATAGAAAAAAAAATAGAGAAGAAGAATGAATGAATGAAATAAAGAAATGTTATGGAAAATATGTCCAAAAGTTGGCTTTATGGCACAGTGAGCCCCCTGTATATAGGTCTGTGGGATCTCCACTTCGAAAAAACTGGTGGTGGGTCTCATTGCGAAATTATCTTTATGTTTCTAAATTATGAGATTTCCTTTATATCTTTGGAGGTTTGTCATCTCTCTAATTTTCATTTAGGGTTGTATTTTTACCAGTATCACTTAAAAACGATAGTAAAAAAGATTTGATTGTGCTTGTGTCTTGTTTCTTGTAAACTAAAGAGACCTTACGTACACTACTAGCTGGCATGTTTTGACAAGCCATAAGAAATGAGTTATTGTACTTCTATTTATTTCTGAGGTATTTTCTCCTTGACAACAATTCAATTGTCAACAAGTGCCAGTCAATTTTAAAAGCAGAGGATAGCAAATAATGGTGACAGATTTTTTTTTTTAATTCAACCTTAACACAACATCAAAAAAATAATAGGGATGCGATTATGTAATCAATTTTAAGGTGTTGTTTATTTTATAAAATTTATAAAAAAAATTATTTAAATTAAATTAAATTTTATTAAACCTCTTACAATAACAATTAATATACTAACTAATAGATAAATTGATTTGATTTGAATAAAAAAATGTATCAATTTTAAAAATTAAGAATCGATTTAAAATTGGTTTTGAGTTCACCTAAACAAATATATTGTTATACATTTTTGTTTTTAATAACTGGGTCAAGAGATTTGAACTTAAAATCTCTTTTTTTTAGAAAAATTGTGTAGATATCAATTGAGTTATGTCTAAGTCACGATTGTTGCACATTTTATTTGTTCGTACAAAATGCACATTATAATGATGAGCACATAAAATATAAAAATTTGAACAACATATTGTTGTTAATTAAGCAGTATTTCTAGCTAGTTATTTAAAATTCGAATGTGTGAGAGAGGCTAAAATTTGAATAATTTAATAATTTGATGCTTTGAAAACTCTATTTATAATATTTAATATATGATATTAAACAAAAAATTCAAGAGTTTAATTTGATCTAATATAACTCAATCTATTTGAATCTGATTTGATTTTACAAGTAATTCGAACCCAATCCGAAGTCAACACAAATATTTGTAAATTAGATTAAAGTTGATATTTATGTAATTGGTTATGAATTTAGTTAAATTAAAGTTGAAAAAATTATGTTATGGGTTGAGTTAACATAACTCTAACTCGATTTAACCCAACCCACACACCCCTAACTGTTATTGCTTTTTTCATATAAAATTTAGGGACTTGCATTTTTTTTATATATAGAATTTTGGGAACTCACCGTATTATGTCATCATATTCAGTCAAGCAAACTTTTCATGTCCAATTTCCTAGTTAGTTGGTATTACTCTATTATAGATGTTAGATCAATTTTATCCCACCAAAAGAATTGTTATTGAAAGAAACAAGGATCCTTACATCATCTGATTCAATTATCTTATCGGCATGCTTCACTGGTTATTTCTTTAAATATTTTATTATTGGTACTGATTATTAAAATCATGTTCCCTATTAAAAAAAAAAAAAAAGAAGAAAAAAAAACTGTATCATGTTTGAGAGTTGATGGAAAAACAGGTGGAAACTACGTAAAGCGATTTATCTTGAAGACAAAGGCAAGAATTGGGTCCAATGGACTTTTCTAAACCACTAGTCCCAAGTTTGGACCATCCACTTACCCAAACCAACATGAACATATCCATTCTACCATAATACTATTATGGTAAGGTTATTTTCACTTGGTTGGATAACGACTCATTTCAATCTTCAGTTTATGGCAGTTTTATTTCTTTTTTTCTTTGGCTTGATAGGCAAGTTCCTAATAAATAGAAAACAGAATATATATATATTAAATTTTCTCTACTTATATGAGTAGTAATTAATTATTTAATCCAAACAGATCCTAAAATCTTTTTAATATTACCTTCTTTTTAATCTTTGGGTACAACATATTCTTATTGTTTTATCTACCAAGATCTCTTTAATTATGACAATTGACAAAGATAGAAGAAGGTGGCCAAACTCTTTACCTTTAAGCTCCAGCATTTCAGTCCAAACGGCAAACGCATTACAGTAGCAGTTAGCACATGGAAACTCGAGCTTACCGCAAATTCAATGAAGCCTCTCTTTTTCTGTTTCTCCACTGTCGTGCATGTTCTCCTGCCTGTGAATATAGAAGACGTTCTCCTGCCTGTGAATATAGAAGACTTTGTCTGGAACTGATTCAGTAAAGATTTGTTGATGCCAAAAATATAACAGATTATGATTTAGTTCTTTTGGTTATCAACGAGACGGGTGATAGAGATGTCTGATTTTGTTTCTGTACTCACATTAGTTTGGTACGTGAACCCTTATAAAAGAAGTATTCTGTAATTTTATGATCATTCAATAATAAAGTAAGTAAACATATCGAGATGACGTAAAATGAAGAGTTTTAGAAAGATATCGAAGCAAGTTGATCTGTCTCGTTTTTGTTCGCATTTCCTTTATATAAATTGAGAAGAAGAGAAAGAGATCTTCAAGTCCGGAGTGCCGTCAAGTACATTGTTCTTATTAAGTAGATCTGCGGACCATCTCCCATCTGCGAGCCGTCAGATCTATAGCTTAGGTAGACTTTCGATCATCACCCACAATTGTAAAAACTTGTCTCGGAGAGTTAAAAACTCATAAATTATACTGTATAAAATGATTAAGTCATTATTGTTGATGATTTCATTTATCTATATGTCATAATTTAGTAAGGTAGGATATTTTGTCCCACATCAAAACCTAACTTCTGTTCACAACATTTTATTGTCTGACTTAATCCACAATCGAATAATACTTTATGTATTATTAATTGTCAAAATAAAAAATTCATACTTCATATTTAAGTGTTCAAACTGTAGGTGTGATTTTCTGAAACTATCACGGGAAGGTAATCCAGTGGATTAAGTGCGGTTTACCTCTAAAAGGAAAAAGTTTGTGATAGAACCCGTTGACTAGAGGTTCTTAGGACTCTTTATTAAATGTTTGGATTGGATAGTTACAACGTAAGTTAAGTCCAGGAGATTCAAAACTCTGCCATTTCAAAGTCTTCTATATAGGACATGTTAAATTGCTCATAACAGTTCAAGAATAGTGAAATTGAACATTTAACAGGTCAAAGTCTTCTTGGGACTCAAAATTATTTGAAAACAGTTTTTTCTACCTAAACCTGATCTTACTGAGATGACATTGATTAGCTACCACTGGCAAAAGCGTAAAAGTATTTTTTTTAATTTCTTGGCCGCATGTTTACGAGTAATTAACAGCTTTGGTGTTGTAATTGTCCAAAGTGTAGTCTCAAAAGCAAATTCTACCTCCCTATTTTAAAATATCTATAATTTCTTTTGTAATTCTTTCTGTTTAAAGAGTAAAATTTAGGGTTTCAATTGTGAATTTGAAAATCTTGTCCTTGTTCTGGAAAATCGAACCTACAAAAAGCTTAAAGTCCATATAATTGAACAAAGAAATTATTTTGATATTATTTAGAGGGTAAATTATTATGATAGGAAGAGGGTATTCTTAGCTGTAAATGTATATGTAAATAAACTCTAAGAAACCCTAGCCCTAAGATCACTATTGTAATTACTCTTATAAATAATTCCATATAAATAAAGTTCTTACCGTCAATTAAACAGTTAAAAATTACTCAAAACCTATTTTTTATTTACATGATACGAGCATCTAACATCCTAAACCTAAAAATTATAAGCCATGGAAATCTATTTTACCTCTTCTAACAATTCTTCTCTCACTGCCGCAAACAGTAAAACACTTGAAAGCCACGCCGCCAGCATTCTTTCTGTCCTATCTGTTATCACCCAGGCCCCACTTGTCCTCGCAACTGTCATAAGCCTTCCCACTCCTATTATCACCATCGCCTAGACTACCACTGCTCCAGTCACCACCTCCCCCCTTCTACCTTCGACTGGAGACTCTACCCTGCCTCTTCTCCCTCATGCTACAGCAGTCCTCTTCTCCCTCTAAGCTGGTGGCGCTACCTTGACCCCCATTGATGACGCCTTTTCCCTGCTGCCCGGTCAACACCTTCGCATCCCCCTATTTCTTTCTCCCACCGAAAACCCTTCTCTCCTCTACCTCTTACCTGCAAACACTAACCCTCACGTATATGTTGCCATCGCCACTTTTCATGCCCAACTTTCTGTTCCAACTGCTAACCTCCATGCATCAGTTGCTACCTCTATCTTTGCTGCCACCGTCCACCAGAGCTATCCCTACCAACTCACAACTCCTCCCATGTCGTCGATCACCACCTTTCTCTTTCTCACACTCATTTCCTAAACCATAAACCGTTCTATCTCCTCCTATCACCTTTCACCGAATCCCACAGCCTTTCCACTCTCCCTCTCTTTTCCACTCCTAGCATCATGCACTTAATTAGTGATAAGTGCCAAATATTGCATATTTTGGCTCCTTAATTTACATTTGTTAGCTTAGGAATTTGTTACTTTGAGTTGTTTTACAGGTTTACAAGCTTGGAAAGGAGTTTCACTAAATTGTCAAAATTGCTCGTACAGATCAGCCATTTTTTAAGATTAAACTATATTGATTCAGGAAGAACCAGGAGATGAGTCATATATTCTTGGAAATATCTGGATGTCTAGTTTCTGGGAAATTTTACGGATCAATAAAATGATTTTTCTAGAGAAAGTTATGACAGTTTTAGTAGACAAAGGTCAGGCTGTGTATGATTTCAGCGTGACAGATTAGCCATTTTTTAGGATTAAATTGTATTAATTCACGAATAACCAGGAGATGAGCCATATATGCTTGGAAAGATCCCGATATCTATTTTCTGTGAAATTTTACGGATCAATAAAATGATTTTTTTAGAGAATGTTATGGCAGTTTTAGCAGACAAAGGTCAAAGAGCAAATACTGAAATTTGTAATATCCTATATCGGATTGGAAGCACATTGCAATTGTGATGTTTTCCTATATAAGCCCCTCTTCACTTCATCTTTAGTAAGCAATCCAAGTGTCATTTTTTCGAAGGCTTTGCTATCACTAGAGGAAGCGCCGCCAAACAGCGAGTGGAATTTCTCCCATGTATAGTCAGTTTTAATTTACTGCTTTTTTTAGTTTAAAGTTTAGCACTGGTATTGTGAACTTTAGTTTCATGATTATGAGTGGCTAAAATCTTCAGCTTAGGTTGAAGATGAAACCTCGCCGTTGTTTGGCATAATATTTTCAGATTTGTTTATACAATTCTGATGTTGTTTTAGTATAAATGTTCTGTTCAATTATTTGAGTAAAATCTTATGATTGATTGAGTTTAAATTGTTCTATTGGATATTCTATGTGTTTCATCTGATGGATACATCGAATCGTTTTTGATTAAATTGGATATCCTTTGTGATTTGTTAAAAGCGGATACATTGGATTGTTTTGGTTTAATTGGGATATTTGTTGTGATTTGTTTAAAGTTGGATTCATGGAATGTGTTGATAGATTATTTTTATATAGAACATGAAGATATATGCTTTACTTTGGTGGGGTGGATTTAGAAACCTTAGTGTTTTTATCATTAGTCTTTAAATCAATTTAGTTTAGTTTATATTTGTTTTGCAAAAGACACTTCAAAACTTGGAACTAGGTTAAAATATGCTTAGTTTAGATAAAAATATTTTCACAACGCTATTCTCTGTGAATTCGACCTCGTACTTGCACAACACTATATTGCAAACGACTCGTGCGCTTGCGAGTAATTTAAAACTCACAACAGTTAGCCTAAAACTTGACAACACCAACTACCTCATATGGTGCTCCTAATGTCTCCCAATACTAATAAGCTACGATCTCCTTGGTTATGCTGATGGCTCATTCTCTTGTCCATCCCAATTTTATTTTTTCGTTGATGGTAACCCCACCATTGATCCTACCTATCAAACTTGGATTCGTACTAACAAGTGTCTTCACTCCTGGATCAATGTTATCCTTACCTCCGACATCCTCCAAGATGTCCATGATGTTCATACTTCTTGGGATGTCTAGTTGGCATTAGAACACCGATATCTTAATTAGTCCAATGCCAACGAGTTTGACCTTCGTTTAAAGCTTCACAAACATACCAAAGATAGCAAGTTTATGGAACAATATCTCTGAGACCTCAAAGTTATAACTGATGACCTTGCTTCCATCAATTCCCCCCTCTTTACCAAAGATCTCATATCCTATGCGTTAGCAAGTTTGCCTACCAAGTATGAAAGTTTCATCACTATAGTCACCAACACCAACATCACACTTACCTTTGACAATTTGTGTACCAAGTTGCTCCTACAAGAACAATGGTTGAAGCATCTTCGGGTTACCTCTCAGTCTTTTGACCCTCCTACATCCCTTGCCACCACCATCACTTTTGAAGCTCCTCATAGTTGTGGCAGGGGTTACTCAGGCTGGCGAGGCCGTGACTGTAGTCGTGGTCGCAATACTGGTTGTGGTGACTCCTCTCAGCATGGTTTAGGTACTAACCAGTTCTCTAACTCTTATCCTATATTTAATCGATCTGCTAGTACTTCCTCTTACATTCATGAACGTCTATTGGGACCGCATCTTGGATCCTCCTTCACATCGTGCCAGATTTGTCACACCATTGGTCACCTCGCCTTAAACTGCACTTACCGGTTTAATCATGATGTTTTCTCCCATGACTTACTAAAATCCTTTGCTACAATGTCACTTGGTGAGTCTGATGTTGCTTAATGGTACCTTGATATGGCTGCCTTAGCTCACATGACTCCTCAGTCAGGTATACTTATTAACCTTACACCTTATTTTGGCAAAACTAAAATTTTAATTAGTAACGGACAATTTCTTGATATTAATAATGTTGCTTCAACCTTCTTACAAACTTCCACTAAACCTCTTTAACTCAATAATGTCTTGCATATCCTAAACTTGTTTCACAATTTACTTTCTATTAAATGTTTATGTTCTGCTAACATTGATGCTTTTTGTATTGTTATTAAATACAAGAATACGAGGGAAACTCTTCTCAAATTTTCCAATGATGGTGATCTATACATTCTTCCTCCAGATTCAGTCACTACTACCCCTTTGGCGCTGGTCTCTCGTCAAGTCTCTAGTGATGTTTGGCATCGTAGGCTTGATCACTTAGGTCCTCATGTGTTATTCCTTTCACAAACTAAAAAGAATATTTTTTGTCTTCTAAATATTCTGGTTTTTGTTCTAAATGTTAGTTAGGCAAGTCTAAACATTTACCTTTTGATTATATTGAGCACGGTACTACACAACCTTTAGCTTTAATACATTATGATGTTTGGAAATCTCATGTTTTATCATGTTATTTTGTTGATATTTTTTCACAATATTCTCGGATTTTTCCATGCGTAAAAAATCTAAAGTCTTTCAATACTTTTATACTTTTAAAGCTCTTGTTGAAAATCAGTTTTCGACCAAAATACAAAATTTTCAAAGTGATGATGGAAAAGAATTTGACCAAACCTCTTTCAAATAATTCTTGCTCACCATGGTATTGCTTTTTGTATGTTTTGCCCAGACGCCCCTCAACAAAATGGTGTAGCTGAGCATAAGCATCGACATATAAGTGAAATGGCTCACACACTCTTAATTCACTCCTCTCCCCCTGAGTCTTTTTGGGTTGATGCTACATACACTACACTTCACTTCACATCATTAATCATCTCCTTATGCTTGTTTTGCAAAATCAATCACCTTATACGAATTTGTTTTCTAAATCTTCTGATTACTCAACTTTTCGTGTCGAGTGTAAGTGTTATCCTAATCTAACTGCCAATGCTCCCTACAAACTCGCACCTACATCGAAATTATGTGTCTTTCTCGGTTATGGTCAGAATTACAAAGGATATCGATGTTTAGATCCTACCACTAGTCGTGTATATGCCAGTCTTCATGTTGTCTTCCATGAACTTTCATTTTCTTATCCTACTCTCTTTAAACTTGTCCCCTCCACTACTACTACCCACCTTACCACTTCTCCACTTATTCTTACCTCCATTGAAACCTTACATCAACCTTCTCCCTTGCCTCTTATGTCTCAATCCACTCTTGTTCTTAGCCACCATTCCCCACCACCAACCCATATTACCTCACAGTCTTCGGCTACAGCCTCCACATCTGTGGCCCCTCCTTCATCTTCTCTACATATCCTCTTTCCTCATTCAACACTAGCCATTCCTACTTTGCTGCTTTCTCTTTTTAACTTTTTAGCCCCAGCTTCCATATCTTCCAGTCCCTTGTATGTTCCTTCCCTGAACCAGTCACCTCCTCTACCCTTACTCTTTCTCCACTGTCTACTACCGCCTCTTGTCATCCCATTCTCACTCGGTCTAAAACTAGAATTTGCAAACCCAAACAATTATTATCTCTTTCCACTACTACCCTACCATATATACCAACTTGTTTTTTTCAAGCAAATAAAGATCCCGAGTGGCGGTCAACTATGTCTGACAAATTTAATGCTCTTTTGACTAACCACACTTGGGACCTGGTTCTATACGATCCAATCAAATATTTATTTGGGTATAAGTGGATTTACAGGATAAAATATCGAGCTGATGGGTCTATGGAGTGCTACAAAGCAAGGTTGGTTGCTTAGGGATTCCACCAACAACTAGATATTGATTATCATGAAACATTTAGTCCCATAACCTACTACTATACACACTTTTTTATCGCATAATTGGGTAATTAGACAACTAGATGTTAATAATGCATTTCTTCATGGTTATATTGATAAAGTTGTGTACATGAAACAACCTCCTGGTTTTGTTGATAATCTTTGTCCCTCTCATGTCTATAAATTACGTAAAGCCATTTATGGTCTGAAACAGCTCTTAGGGCTTGGTTTCACTGCTTAATTTCTTTTTTTCTTTTTCTTGCAACAGGACAGACACTTCTATGTTTGTTCTTAAGTCATCTCATGGACTTCTTATCCTACTAATGTATGTTGTTGACATTATCCTTATAGGTACTAATACCCATCTTTTTTTTTTTAGCTGTATTCACTCCTTATCTAACCAATTTGCTCTGAAGTATCTGGGTGAACTTCATTATTTCCTTAGTATTAAAGTTATTCGTTGTCCCACTGGTTTGTTTCTCTCAAACTAAATACACCAAAGACCTTTTACTTAAATTTTCTATGTCGCCTGCAAAACCTTATCAAAACTCATTTTCCTTCCCAGTCAGCACTTTTACTTTATAAGGGTGAACTACTGGAAGATTCCTTTGAATTTAGGAGTATGGTTGAAGGTTTTCAGTATTTTACCATGACTCGAACTGATATTTCATACATTGTTAATCTTGTTAGTCATTTTTTGCATGCTCCCCACATGGCTCATTTTCAACTTGTAAAATGTATTTTTCGATATTTATGTGGTACTACTAATCATGGGTTACTTCTTGCCTCTGCAATAGATTTTTCTCTCTTTTGCTATGCAGATCCTGACTGGGCTGGCTGTCCTGAAAATTATTGGTCCAACACAGGTTATGTGGTCTTTCTTGGACCAAATCTTATCTCTTAGAAAGCAAATAAATAACCTATTGTGTCTCGTTCTAGCACTAAATATGAATATTTCTCTCTTACTTATGATGTTTCCAAGACCTACTAGATTTGTCAGCTTCTCTATGACTTATATATCTTTTTAACTCGTCCAGTTTACATGTATTGTGATAACATTGGTGTCACTTATCTTGCTGCTAATCCCATATTTCATACTTGCACCAAGCATATTGAGATATATTTTCATATTGCTCGTGAAAAAGTTGCCTAAGGAGATATTCAAATCCATTATATTTCTACTGATGCTCAGCTTGCAAATATCTTCACCAAAGGGTTGTCTTCACCTCAGTTTCTTCAACACAAGCACAATCTCTCTATGGTTCTACCCTATTCGGATTGAGGGGGTGTGTAAATGTATATGTAAATAAACCCTAGGGTCACTATTATAATTACTCTTGTAATTAACTCTATATATATGAAGTTCATCTGCTGTTGTGAATTAAGCAGGTAGAAATTCCTCAAACCTATTTCTTGTTTCTACACTAGTGTAATGTTTACCTTTTTCATGAAAATCTGTAGCCTTCATATAATTTCATCAATCTTTGTTAGAAAGCGAATGATACTATCATTCTTCTTACATATACAATATTGAATAATCATTATTTTAAATCGTGGAGAATGTTACGATACATAGGTCATGTTCAGATTCTTTTTTAAGATGTCTTAAATCTCTGTAGCTTAAATCAAGACATCATTTGTCTTTTAGTGACCCAGTCCAATTTACTGATTTATTATTTTCTTTGTCTAAAAATTACAAAGCCTAAGGGAGAAACCGGATCCTTATCTCCCCAAAATCTTCAAAGAATCCAAGAGAACCCTATCTCTCCACTTCTTCGATCTCGTCAGGCCCGTCACATAGTGGCCACCGCCATTTATCACCCACTTCCTCTCGTCACTCACCTTCGTCTGTCATTCACCTCCATTCGTCGCTCAGCTCTGTCCTTTGATTTCATCTTGGGACAGTTTTCTATAGGTAAGTCGTTGTCTCTCTCTCACTCCATACATAATATACTTCCATGGTTTCTAAGTTTCCATTTTCCTCATATCTTAAAGACTGTGTTATGGGTAATGTGTATCTTTTGACTGGATTTGTAACTAGTAACAGAAGAAAGGTAATGCTTAAGCTAAAATGATGTCGCTTAAAAAGGGATTCACTCTCAAAACGATGCCGTTGAACTCACTAAGTAGTGTTGTTGACTTTGACATTTATTAAATTGTTATTAAGTGTAATTTTTTTTAACAAAAATTTCTTTGGATTCTACTACTAAATGAGACTAGACCTTGCCAACACGTGAGAAACATTGTACTAGGTACTCATTTGTGCTAATTCTACAAGCAAGGTTTTTTAGTAAATTCACACTTAATTTTTTTAACTCTTTCACTTTGCACCCACCATAAGCTTTATGGATTTAAGACATCTTAAGGCAGCAATCCAAACACAGCCTATAGATTTATCTATAATGTTTTAAATTAATGAATAATCGTGGAGAATGCTACGATATAAAGAGTTAACTTTACATCATGTTTAAAATTAATGAATATTACATATGTTAGCTTATACTCGATTAGAACCAATATTATTATGTTTCAAATCAAATACACCTAAAATAAATAATAAAAATAATGTGTGGTGTCAAAATCATGTGTTGATGCCAAAAATATTCCAAGAATTAGAATGACCGTAATGCGGTACCTACACACACGAAACAAGGAAAAATCTTAAAATTCGCCGGAGGATCGGAGGGGTGTGCCTCCGAAGGGACTCTCTGATGCCTAAGTTAGAATAGGGCTTTAAAATATATGGAGAGCTGTAGAAAGTAAAGAACTATTAAGAGTCCCCTTATATAGTGTCTAGAAGTATAATCGGATAAGGAAAATGATTGATCACTGAATATTATAATAAGAATGAGATTTCCATAGAGTTATCCATAGGTTGGATTGTCTAAATAATATTTTATCCATAAGTTAGAGTGGCATAGTAGTATTACGACATTGGTGTAAAATTATCATTATGCCCTTTGTCAGGTGTAACCATTTGATTGGCTAATCTGTCCGAGTCGTGAAATTATCTTTTTGCCCTCGAAGGTTTCTTCATGTCGTAATGTCATTGGGTGAAGAATTTTACCCTACATCAGATGCTTCCCACTTCCTTAAGTGCAGTTATTCAGTTGAGGAAGTAGTTTTTAGAATGCTTAATTTTAAGGGGGTTTGTGCTTGGCATGGGGTAGCCAAGGCTTGGCATGTTATGCTCGGCATGCGATAACCTAAGCTTGGGGTGCTTGGCATGATGAAGTGAAGGCTTAGTATGTCATGCTTGGCATGTGGTGATCGAGGCTTTGAAGTGCTTGACATAAGCCAAAGTTTTTTGTATGGTGCTCGGCATTCGATGGTCGAGGCTTTAAAGTGCTTGGTATGAGGAAGCCACGACTTTTTGTATCATGCTCGATGTTCGGTGGTCGAGGCTTTAAAGTGCTTGGTATGAGGAAGCCAAGGCTTTTTGTATCATGCTCGATGTTCGGTGGCCGAGGCTTTAAAGTGTTTAGCGTAATGAGGTCAAGGCTTATTATGTAATTTACAATGTTGTGTAGTTAAGATCGAGTTTGTAATGGTGTGGGTACTCGGGTACTAAGAAGGTAAAAAATAAAAGCTCGAACAATCTAGGGAAAAGCTTAGGGCTTCCCCTTTTTGAACGATATACGTTTGAGGATGGTTAGTAGCTTAGTGCTATTTTCTTAAGAATGAATGTAAGCTCCAGGGAAGCTTGATAGCTCGACATTACCTCCTTAGGATGTTGACTCTGATGAGGCCTACCAGCTCGAAACTACCTCATCGAAAGTAAATGTGCAAAGTCCAAGTTTTACATAGTTGTATTAGACGAGTTTTTCAATAGATTCTAATTTAAAGTGATCTTCTCGAAGTTTTAGGAGATTAAGTCTGAGGAGGGTGACATGTGTCAAACTTCGTTGGAATTTGGAGATCATGTTCGAGGAAAATAATTTGGATCAAACTCCTTGGAGTTATGGAGACAGGTTTGAGGAGTATGAGATCGATCAAACTCCTCAGAGTTTGGAGATTGGTTTGAGGAGAATGACTTAGATCAAACTTCTTTGAGTCTTAGAAATAGGTCTGAGGAGAATGACTTGAATCAAACTCCTCGGAGTTGTGGAGAAAGATTCGAGGAGGATGAAATGGATCATACTCCTCGGAGTTTGGATATTGGTCCGAGGAGAATGACTTAGATCAAACTTCTCAGAGTTGTGAAGACAGGTCCGAGGAGAATAACTTGGATCGAACATCTCGGAGTTGTGGAGATAGGTTAGAGGAGAATGACTTAGATGAAACTCCTTGGAGTCTTGGAGATAGGTCCAAGGAGAATGACTTGGATCAAACTCCTTGGAGTTGTAGAGAAAGGTTCGAGAAGGATGAGATGGATCGAACTCCTTGGCGTTTGGATATTGGTCCGAGGAGAATGACTTGGATAAAAATCCTCGGAGTCTTAGAGATAAGTCCGAGGAGGATCAGATTGATCAAACTCCTTGGAGTTTGGAGATTAGTTCCAAGAGAATGACTTGGATCGAACATCTCAGAGTTGTGGAGATAGGTCAGAGGATAATGAATTTGATAAAACTCCTCGGAATCTTGGAGATAAGTCCAAGGAGAATGACTTGGATCAAACTCCTTGGAGTTGTAGAGAAAGGTCCAAAGAGGATGATATGGATTGAACTCCTCGGCGTTTGGAGATTGGTCCGAGGAGAATGACTTGGATTAAACTCCTTAGAGTTATGGAGAAAAATCCGAGAATGATGAAATGGATCGTACTCCTCCGAGTTTGGAGATTGGTCCGAGGAGAATGACTTAGATCAAACTCCTCAGAGTTGTGAAGACAGATCCGAAGAGAATGACTTGGATAAAAATCCTCAGAGTTTTGGAGATAGGTCCGAGGAGGATAAGATTGATCAAACTCATCAGAGTCTTAAAGATAGGTCCGAAGAGGATGAGATTGATCAAACTCCTCGGAGTTTGGAGATTGGTCCGATGAGAATGACTTGGATCGAACTCCTCAGAGTTGTAGAGATAGGTCAGAGTAGAATGGCTTAGATGAAACTCCTCGGAGTCTCGAAGATAGGTCCAAGGAGAATGACTTGTATCAAACTCCTTGGAGTTGTAGAGAAAGGTCCAAGGAGGGTGAGATGTGAGGAGAATGACGTTTAAAGATTGGTGTGAGGAGAATGACTTAGATCAAACTCCTCGGAGTCTTAGAGATAAGTCCGTAGAAAATAACTTGGATCGAACTCCTTAGATTGAACTCCTCAGAATCTTGGAGATTGGTCCGAGGAGAATGACTTGGATCAAACTCCTCGGAGTTGTGGAGACAGATCCTAAGAGAATGCTTTGGATCGAACTTATCAGAGTTTTAGAGATAAGTTCGAGGTGAATAACATAGACTGATTCCTCATAATCGTAGAGATTGGTCTGAGGAGAATGACTTAGATCAAACTCCTCGAAGTATTGGAGATCGGTCCAAAGAGAATAACTAAGATCAAACTCCTCGGAGTTTGGAGATTAGATCCGAGGGGGATGCTTTGAATCGAAGTCCTTGGAGTCTTTGAGATAGGTTCGAGGAGAATAACTTGGATCGAACTCCTCGAAATCTTGGAGATTGGTCCAAGGAGAATGACTTGGATTAAACTCCTCGGAGTCTTAGAGATAGGTTCGAGGAGAATGACTAAGATCAAACTCCTCGGAGTTTTGAGATTAGTTTCGTGGATGATGCTTTATATCTAACTCCTTAGAGTCTTGGAGATAGATCCGAGGAGAATAACTTGGATTGAACTCCTAAAAATCTTGGAGATAGGTCCAAGGAAAATGAATTAAATCAAATTTCTATGAGTTTTGAAAATAAGATATGAAGTCGAGGAGAGTAGACTTGTTCGTGAAAGTGCAAATGGTCTTAGAAGATAAGAGCAGTTGTGGGCGTTTGACCTATATTGATGGCCCTTGGGGTTAATCTTTGAGGCCCATTGGCTAGGTTTACTTATGATTTTGGAGCCTATTGGCTGGGTCAAGTTTTCTAATATGTGGGCCTATTAGCTGGGCCCTAGCTTGCTTTATAGCTTCCAGAATGCCTCCAGAGTTAATAGGGACGTACCTAACCATTTTTTCTCTTCGGTGATCTAAAGTGACTCTCTTTTATTTAAGTCATATAGCTATTTGAATTAACTTTTCTTTGTTTGAATGAATTACAGTTATGAGTAATTCTTTATATGTGAGTGGAGGTCTTGCTCTGTTCTCACTTTACTCATTTGCAAATAAGAGAATCCTTCAGAGCCTTCGGAGTTTGAGAGTTACAAAGAGCTTGAAGTTTTCTTAAGAGTTGAGTTCCTCAAAGTTTTTGGGAGCCAAATCTTTCGAAGTTTGAGGCTTGAATTTTTGGTGAGTCTTATCCTCTTTTTTCAATGTCTTCTAGTAGTGATAGAAGCAGCGATAGCACTGGTTGTTTCATGGAGGTCGAGGTGGACAGCACCTTGATTGTATCTCGTGAGTTGGTGTCATATGAGGGAGGGGATGCCACCTTATCCTCGAAAGGTAATCATACCCTAAATGAGCTTCGAGAGGAGATAGGCGAGGAGGAAAGGGAAAATCTCATCTTTGTGCTAATTCGGAACTAAATAAGTTGAAAGAGGAAAAACTCTAAGTGCTTAGACTCAAGTATAGGATTCTTGAAGAATACGGGCTTAGGAATGCCAAGGTAAGGTAGCGAGCCTGTGATGACCTTAGGGAAGAGGTACCATTTGAACTCCCTCTAAACTGGCCTTAGGTTCCCCCTCCACCCTTTTATCTGCTTCATCCTGAATCACTTCGAAGTTTGAAGCTGGAATTTTTTGTGAGTCTTTTCCTCTTCTTTCAATGTCTTCTAATAATGATAGAAGCAGTGATAGCACTAGTAGTTTCATGGAGGTCGAGGTGGATAGCACCTTGATTGTATCTCGTGAGTTGGTGTCTTATAAGGGAGGGGATGCCACCTTATCCTCGAAAGGTAATCATACCTTAAATGAGCTTCGAGAGGAGATAGGCGAGGAGGAAAGGGAAAATCTCATCTTTGCGCTAATTCAGAACTAAATAAGTTGAAAGAGGAAAATCTCTAAGTGCTTAGACTCAAGTATAGGATTTTTGAAGAATACGGGCTTAGGAATGCCAAGGTAAGGAAGCGAGCCTGTGATGACCTTAGGGAAGAGATACCATTTGAACTCCCTCTAAACTGGCCTTAGGTTCCCCCTCCACCCTTTTATCTGCTTCATCCTGAATCACTATTGCATAGCCCTATGCTAGTTAGTACCAAACTCTATACGCCTATTAGTGGCTCTCATATACATCTATACAAAGGTAAAGGGAGTGATGAATCTTAACATTTTCAAGACCTTGTTCCAAGTCAGCAAACACTCAGAGTATGGCTAGGTAGTGATTGGCTTGAGGGCCAAGAAAAGGTTATTGAAAAAAAAAAGTCCACTTCCATCAAATTGTGGAAGAAAAGTTTTTTCTACATTCAAAATGATAGGAGCTTTGGAGTTCCTTTGAAGTGGGTTTTGGGCCTTCTAAGGCCCTATAAAAAATCAAACCTTATGAGGGGTGAGGTGGATATGGTGGTCGGGGCCATAGACGTTTCCATTTTATATAAAATTTTGAGTTAGCCAACCTCAAACTCTATCCAGAGGGTCCAAAGGAGGATATAGGTCTGAACCTTCTTACTTTTCATTTTTGTTTCCTTCTATTACTCAGATTTATGCTTTTCTTGACTTGTTGCAGAGATGGATGTGATAAAGGCTAATCGAAGAGAGACAAGAAAGGAAAAGAGGAAGAGACTCGTAGAAGCTAATATAGAAGGCCAACCCTCGGAGAAGAAAAAGATCACTGAAGGGTAGTCTCGAGACCCTCCTCATTTTCCTCTAACATCTATTCAAGTGGATGACTCCATACCTCCTCATCCCAGACCTTTACTATCTGGGCTCCCTTCCGGATCCTCACCTACTCAGTCTGTACCTTTAGAGGTTTTGAGGCCTAAATGATGTGTAAAGGTCTTAGAGTCAATATTTGGGAGCTACTAGAGGCCTTTACAAAAAATATGATCGAGATCGAGAGATTACAGACCAATCTGATTAAGGAAGAGAGGGCCAAAGCTGTAACAACCCATCCTGAGTTGGCCACCCCTAAGACAGTGTCATCACATTTTGAATATCCCAGCACGACACATATATGCAACAATAAAACTTTACCACCTGCAAGTATTTACATCTAATCCTCATCCCTTAACAGGGCAGATACATCATTCAGATCTGAACTTAAACATTGTATACAGTATAATATGCATAAATATGTACAAATGTTTTTTTTTTCTCATTAGTCTGAGAGTGGACCACATGGCTTACAGATAATGAATCTGTCTAAATCTCAACTCACAAACTATCTGTCAAGTCTGCTGCCTGAAATCATTTAACATTGAGATATAAGCTTCACAAGTTCAGTGAATTAAATTTACTAGAAGTATTCAATTTGTATAAATAGTATTTTAATATTTAATCATTTATATCTCATATAACTTGATAATAGCATTCTACTATCACTACACATATCATAAGTCTCATTCTCTATCAATCTCTTCTTCTTATATATTTGTTCACCTTAAGACCATCAATTATCTTATAATTACCTCGTTATGAGATTTACAGCATATAGTCTACCATTTAAATAGTTCTTATCATCATACTTCCATGTTTCTTTCTCGCCATAACTGTCAATCTGTGAGACTCATTCATATATAAATATATTTACAATAACAAAACAACACTTCAATATTTCAATAATAAAATCAATATTTAAAATAGATGCAATGCATGAATTATTATTAGGGAACGTCTTCCCACATGTCAACATGTTTTTATCTTAGACCGGCTGCCTTCTCGGTTCTTTTATTTCATTTAGACAAGCCCTCTCCCGGTTCTTTTATTTTCAGCATATACCGGCTGTCATGGTTTTTATTTATTTCCAGCATATACCGGTTGTCACAGTTTTTCATTTAGACCGGCCCTCTCCTGGTTCTTTTATTTCATGCATATGCATATGAACAAGGATATTAAATATATATATGAGCAAAAATACAAAAACAAGCATGTATTCAGACATTCAATTTAGCTATCCTGCTTTTTTTTTCCTCAAATTATTATTTGATCAATTTCACTAAATTCTTCTCCTCATATATCATATCAATTTATCATGCATAGTTCTTCAAGAATTTTACTTATCGTATTTATTATTAAATTGACTCATTATTCCAATAATATTATTTCTCATATAAAAACTTCCCACATATCAATTATACATATCATACTCATCAAACAACTTTCATCTATCATCAAATCATAGGTTAATAATTTATTCAAATATTATCACTATATATTTCATATTTATCTTGATTACTTAACGTAAATCTAACTCACCACGTAGCACTTAAAGCTACCCCTGGATCACCTCCTTGCCTTTCTTGCTCCTCTCAGCAATTTCTCCCGGTTGCTGATCGTCAACACCAGACATAATATTCATATTAAATTCTAATTTATTCTTAAATTCTTCCATAATTCCCACTCTTTGAAAATTCCCACTTTGAATTCCGGGAATTTCATGTATGCTAAATTTCAAAAATAAACTTCACGTTATTACGTTCTATTTTTCTTAGCGCTTCCCGTGACTCTCTATAAAATTCTCCCTTAAACCCCTTCAAAATTTTACTCTTTCAATATTTCTTTCGGTCCCCAAGTGTTTAAAGAAATAGAGTAATTTAAATTTGAAATTGAAGAAAACCAAACAGGATTTAGTAAAGCTAATAAAACAATTCAATATAAAAACTAAAATTACGTGACATCGTTCACCGCATTCCACCGTTTAACAATGAGCTGCTTAAAATGCAGCAATGACAAAAATGTTGAAGCAACACCTGGAAGTCTAGGTGTTTCAAGGTTTTATTTTTTTTTTAAAAAAACTTTTTTTTCTTTTTCCTTTATCTGGACGAATTTTTTTAAAGAATTGTTTTATAAAAATTTAAATCTTTTGTGTGTGTGTGTGTGTGTATATATATATATTATTTTAACTCCATGTCATATTTATTAAATTACTTTTTTATCCTTTCTTTACGAATACGGGTATTACAATTCTACCCACCTTACAAAAATTTCTTCCCCAAAATTTCCTTACCCTAAATTTCCTTACCTAATTCATGAAAGAGTTGGGGGTATTCTTTCCTCATTCTTGCTTCATGCTCCCAAGTGACTTCTTCGATATCTTTGTTCCACCATAATATTTGAATCAAATGAATGACTTTATTACACAAGACTTGTTCCTTTCTGTCTAGAATTCTGACTGGTACTTGCATAAAAGTCAAATCTTCCTGAAGTTCTATCGCTTGATTCGAGATACCATGGGATTCATTGTGTAAATACTTTCTCAAAAGTAACACACAAAACACATTATGTAATTACTTTAAATCTGGGGGCAAATCGAATCAATATACTACTGGTCCAACTCTCTCAATCACCTCATATGGCCCTATAAATCTCGGGCTCAACTTTCCATTCTTTTTAAACCTCAACAAGCCCTTCCACGGAGATATCTTCAAAAATATCCAATCACTGACTTGAAACTCGAAAGATTGTCTTCTATTATCAGCATATCCATTCTATCTGTTATGTGCTACTCTAAGGTTCTTTCTAACTAGTTTGATCATCCTAGTAGTCAGATCTATCATTTCTGGACCAAAATATTTTTCTCACTCCAACTTCTGCCCAACATGCTAGAGTTCTACACCTCCTACCATATAAAGCTTCAAATAGTGTCATCCCAATACTAGTTTGATGCTAATTATTATCTGCAAACTGGATCAAAAGAAAATAAGCATTCCAGCTCACTAAGAAACTTAATACACTTGCTCTCAGCATATCTTCTAGTATTCTGATGATTCTCTTCATCTGCCCATCAGTTTATGGATGAAAAGCTGTACTAAACTATAATTGTGTATCCATAGCTTCTTGAAAATCTCTCCAAAATCTAGAGGTAAATCTAGAATCTCTATCTGATACAATACTCAAGGGTACTCCATGTAATTTTACAATCTCCACTACATACAATTCAGCCAACTTTTCAGGACTCCAGGTAGTTTTAATAGAAAGAAAATGTGAAGACTTAGAAAGTCTATCTACTATAATCTATACAGCGTCATGACCTCTCTAGGTATGGGGAAAACCAGAGACAAAATTTATACTCACATTTTCCCATGGCCACTCAGGTATTGGAAGAGATTGTAATAAACTTACTGGATGTCTATTCTCATACTTCACTTGTTGATAAGTCAGACATCTAGAAATATGTTCTGTTATATCATTCTTCATCCCTGACCACCAATAATTTTGTTTCAATCCCATGTACATCTTATTATTTCCTGGATGCATGGAATATATAGAATCATAAGCCTCCCTTAATATTTCCTTTCTCATCTCCATCTCATTGGGAACACAAATTCTATACCCCAGTACCACCATACCATCTCCCTTAATTCTAAACTCAATCGACTTCCCACTCAACACTTCCCGTCTAATCTTTTTTATCCCCTCATCTCTATCTTGTATCTGTAATAAACGATAAATAATAGAAGATTGTACCACTATATTTTTACTCCTCTACCATTGACACTCAACTGCATCCTCATTCTTCTTAATTCTATCATCAAGTTAGTATTATGACTCCCAAAGGCAGCAAATCTCCCTGTAGCCTTTCTACTCAAAGCATCAACTACTAAATTAGATTTTCCTAGATGATAATGAATGGTACAGTCATAATCACTAATCAACTCCATCCACCTCCTCCGCCTCAAGTTCAACTCCCTCTGGTTCGGTGTAAACCCAAGTTCTAACCTAAGAGTGGGGGGGGGTGAATTGGGTTTTTAAAAACTTTTTCTAATTACTTGCAAGTTTATAAAACAGTTAAATGCACAAGCATACAAACAAGTAATGTGCTTTAAGTAAAAGCGTTTAAGGAAGAGAAAATGCAAACTCAGTTTATAGTTGTTCGAGAATATCGGATTCCTTCTGACCCTACGTCCACTATCTTCAAGGAACCTCCTTAAAGTAATCCACTAAAACTTTTAGTCGTACAACTTCACAAGTGTTGTACAAACCTTACAACCAATCTCTTCCTCACAGAATCTATTCCCTTCCTCATGGAAGCTAATCCTTTCCTTACGAAAGCTATTCCCTTCTTTATGGAAGCTAATCCCTTCATCACGGAAGCTTACAAAGAAATGTTTAATTCTAAACACTCTAAGAGTTATTACAACTCTTTCCCCTTTATAATAAATGAGATTTGCTATAAAGGAAATGGTAGAGAGATAGCAATGAATGCTTTTACAAATGAACAATATCTCTCTTTCAAGAATAAGCTTGAAGAATGGCTCAACAATAAATTTTTCAAAGTTTTTGAGAATTAATGAGCAAACTTGTGAATTGAATATGTTCTCTTCTACTTTTAAATTCTTATTGAAGTAGATTTATATAGCCTTGAATCAATATGGCCATTAAACACCGACTTGGCAGGTTTGGTGCATTAAATGCTCAAGTCTCGCGTCTCAAACGGTCATATTTTTGAATTACCAATCGACTGGGTCTTTGTACCAGTCGACTGGGTAAAGTGAAAAATCTCAATTTTAGGCTGTGAGAGAGTACTAGTCGATTGGGTCCTAAGCACTAGTCGACTGAAAACTCACTGTCCCATACCCCAGTCAACTAGTACATTGAGCCAGTCGACTGGGTTACCTTTCAACCCAGTTTTTCAAGTTTTAAAACTGTTTTTGACTTAGAAACATTTGTATTAATAGTTTTGTCAAAATATTTTTGTAAAAAGAGCCATATGACAAGCTAAGTACTTAAACATGAGAGATTTATAGTTGGTTTCAATACCTTAATGCTTATTCTATATCTTCTGTCTTGTCTTGGCGTCCGAAACTGGTTAAGTTCTTGCATCTTGTTTCTTTGCTAAAAGCTTTTACCGTTTAAACACTTAGATAAAACTGTTAGTATAATTAGAGTAGTGTTTTGTCATTATTAAAATTAAATAAGGGTCAACAATCTCCCCCTTTTTGATGATGACAAAACAGTTTTAAAAACTAAGTGTTGGGTTTTTAGAAAAAATTAGGCAGAGTTTCCTCTGTTTTTCGGATAAAACCAACCTGTTAAGCAGTTCAAACACAGTTTATAAATAACCCAACCAAGCAAAGTAAGACAGACTTATATTCATCAATGTTTTCGGAGCAATGTTTCCCTTAAATCTATGCTCTATTTTAAGTTAACATTGATATTTCTCTTTTCCTCATTTTCTCCCCCATTTTGCATGGTATTTATCCAATCAACATCATTCTCAGCTTTTACAAACATCTTAGGTTCTATTTGAGATAAATAGGCTACACAATTGCAAATATTTCTAATAGAGGAACAAGTTCTTACCCTTTGTGAAGGATCACCAATCACTTGATCGATTGAGTGATAATTTACATATCTCCAATCTTTGGGAAGACTATCTTCTTGTTGACTTATAGATGGTTGGTCAAGTTTGAGAGCTTCTACCTCTTGATTTGTTTGAGGTGGGTTCTACTTTGGGTCAACAATGGGAGTAGGTGTTTCTGTTCTTGGAATGAAATTTGCATCATCATTGAAAGAAACTACTCTACTACTAATTGGGTTAGACTCATCAAAAGCTATATGTGCGGATTCTTCTACTACTAGTGTTCTTTTGTTAAAGACTCTATAAGCTTTACTAGAGGTTGAATATCCTAAGAATATCCCCTCATCGGTCTTTGAGTCAAATTTACCCAAGTTAGTTTTATTGTTATTTAGGATAAAGCATTTACAACCAAAAGCACGAAATATGAGATATTAGGCTTTCTACCTTTCCATAATTCATTTGGAGTTTTGTTAAGTATAGGCCTAATTAAAATTCTGTTTAAGATATAGCAAGAAGTGTTTACAGCTTCCACCCAAAAGTATTTTGGCAAGCTATTTTCACAAAGCATTGTTCTTGCAAATTCTTCTAGAACTCTATTTTTCCTCTCAGCAACTCCATTTTGTTGAGGAGTTCTAAGAGTCGAAAAGTTGTGATCAATTCTATTTTCATCACAAAATTTTGAAAAGCTTTGGTTTTCAAATTCTTTTTCATGATCACTTCTAATACTTGATATACAAATTCTTTTTTCATTTTGAACCTTTTTACAAAAGTTTTCAAATCCTTTGTAAGCTTCATCCTTGTAAGCAATAAAGATAACAAAGGTATATCATGAATAGTCATCAATAATAACAAGAGCATATTGACGCCCACTTAGACTAATAGTACTTATTGGACCAAATAAGTCCATATGCAAAAGTCCAATGGTCTAGTAGTTGAGACTACATTTTTTTATTAAAAATAAATTCTAGTTTGTTTTCCCATTTGACAAGCGTCACATACTTTACCTTTTTCAAATTTGATTTTTGTAAGTTCAAGGAATAAATCTTTTCTTGAAATGATTGTAAGCAAATCCATATTCACATGACCAAGTCTTCTATGCCACAGTGATGAGTGCCAAATATTGCATATTTTGGCCCCTTAATTTACATTTGTTAATTCTTTAGTTGTGTCCTAATCTGATATTTTGTGTTAGTTCTATGATTTTTAATGTTTCACTAAGTTTCCAAAATTACAAGTAAAGATCAATCATTTTTGCAGATTAAACTGTATTGATTCAGGAAAAACTAGGAGTTGAGCCATATATGCTTTGGAAAGATCCAGATGTCTATTTTCTGGAGAATTTTATGGCTTGTAAATATAATTTTTCTAGAGAAAGTTATGGCAGTTTTAGTAGACAAAGGTCAGGCTATGCATGATTTCAGCATGACAGAAGTGATTTTGTGGATTAAACTGTAATGATTTAGGAAGAACCAAGAGATGAGCCATATATGCTTGGAAAGATCCAGATGTCTATTTTCTAAAGAATTTTTTGGCTCGTAAATATGATTTTTCTAAAGAAATTATGGCAATTTTAGTAGACAAATGTTAGGTTGTGCATGATTTCAGCGTGGGCAGAGGTTTTAAAGGGCATATGAAGGCTTAAATCCCACATCCCACATCGGTTGGAAACACATTCTACATCCCACATCCAACATCGGATTGGAAGCACATTGTATTCATGGAGTTCCCTATAAAAGCCCCATTTCACTTCATCAAAGGTGTGCAATCTCGGAGGCTTTGCTACCAAGGGGTGCAATCTGGAGGATTTTGCTACCAATCAGGGGGAGCGCTGCACAGTAGCTGCGAGTGGAATTTCTCTCTCCATGTATTGTTAGTTTTAATTTATTTCTTTTAAGTTTTAAAGTTTAACATTTAGTATTTTAATGTTTGCTCTAATTTTTCCCTTGAGATTTTTGTTGTCCATTATATTTATGGGTAACTAAATTCTCAAGTGGGGCTAGGGATGAACTTGCACAGTATATGGTATTTTTGTTTATTTTTAATTTACGTATTTGATTTTCAATTACTAAAACTCTTTTGTTTTATCATTCTCAATTCATTGGTGATGTTTTCTTCTCCGAATAATCGTAGAATTTATTCTGTTTATAGATTTAGTCATGCTTTCTCTATTGAATGGATTAGCTCTTTGATTATGCTTGGATCAATTATTTATCTATATTGATTTAATTCTTTCTGCAATATCGCTTCCTGAGTATATTGTCGTTGTTGATTTTCTCAATAGTGATAATAATTTACGTATTTTAAAAGTGGTGAATGATTTTTCAAAGGGTTGCATTTGGTTTAATCTTGGTTTATAAATCTACACCTTCTGATTGAGAATTGAGTTCCCAATTGAGTTATTCAATGAATTAAGAATAATTAAAATACCATATTTGTGCAAGGGATTCCCGATGCTTTACTGTTTGTCAAATTTGAGTACTTTCTCCGTTAGTTACTTTACTTCACTTTAATTTGCATTTAAAATTAATCTTTGTTCTCCATTAATCATTTAATATTTTTCTTTAGTTTCTTTGTTCCTTCTACTATTCTTTAAATTTTTTTCTATGTGGAATCGACACCCCAAAGCTGTGCTACAACTATCGCGTTATTCTTTGGGGGTAATCAAATTTCGGCACCGTTGCCGGGGAGACGGTAGAAGAATTGCTGATAGTTTTTCTTTTCAACAGTTTGTAAAGGCAGTAACTTCGTTCCTTCTTTTAACTTGTTACATTAATTTTTTTTCTTTCTCTCTTCTTTCTTTTTAATGTATTTTTATTATTTTATGACCTTACATGCACAGATATACTGACATTTTGGGTATATTTGCTTGTAAGTCTATGCTAGAGTCAGAATCAAACTTTTTAAATCCTTTATTTGACAATCCATCTAGTCCTGAAGAAATGAGTGAACACAGAGATTAACCCACTAGGACCCTTCAGGATTACCTCCACCCTACACGCATAGCCACACCATTATGCATCATGTTTCCAGCTAATACTCGCCAACTGGATTTTAAAACAGGGATGATACAATTACTCCCTACGTTCCATGGCTTGAAAAATGAAAACCATATGTGCACATCAGGGAGTTTGAGGAAGTAGTTGCGACTTTTCATAGTCAAAATGCAATTGATGACATTGTGAGACTTAAGTTCTTTCCTTTCTCTTTGAAGGATAGAGCTAAGAGTTGGCTATACTCACTGAGACCACGATTTATTGGGTCGTGGAATGAGATGACTCAGGTTTTCTTTAATAAATATTTTCCCCAACGTAAGACCAACGCTTTAAAAAGGCAAATCTCCACCTTTGCATAAAAGGACAATGAGACTTTGTATCAGTCTTAGGAGAGATTTAAAGAGTTGTTGAGTATGTGTCCTCACCATGGGTATGAGAATTGGCACTTAGTGAGCTATTTTTATGAGGGACTTACACCTAGAGAGCGCCAATTTGTGGAGATGATGTGTAATGATGAGTTCTTACAGAAAGATCCTGATGAGGCCATAGAATACCTCAATGAGCTTGCTGAAATAGCTTACACTTGGATTGGACTGGACTTAGTGCTATTGAAAGCACAAATAGGTCACGACCTACAGGAAACCCAAATGGTGGTAGAATTTACCATCTTAGGGAAGATGATAACCTAAAGGCTAAGGTCGAGATGCTCACTGGGGAGCTAGATGTGTTAAACACTAAGGACTTAAAGCCAACACACGTAGCTAATCATGCAGAGTATTTTGGACCATGTTTTATATATGGAGAGGTAGATCATCTAGCCCAAGAGTGTCCCATATTTGCTAAGATGAGAGGGATATATGAGGAACAATGTAATTCCTTAGGTATGCATAAGAAGCCTTTTTCACCTTTCTCTGATACCTATAATCCGTGGTGGCGCAATCACCACAATTTTAGCTGGAAGCCTAAAAACCAGCCGCCTGCACAACCCCGTAGATCATATGCTACACCATATCATGTACCTGCATCTTCTAGTAGTCCTTTAGAAGACACTTTTCATGCTTTTATTAAGGCACAGGGTAAGACTAACCAAAGATGTGAATCATTAATTACGCAGGTTATTGAAGAAAATAAGGAGATAAAGAGCCAAGTGTCCAAATTGATCAGCTTTTTGAGTGTGAATGAGCGAGATAAGTTCCCTTCTCAAGTTTAATCCACACCCCATGGTCAACACATGGTGCAAGAGAATTTGGAGGATGTGAATGCCATTATGACACGAAGTGGTAAATTACTACACATCCTAACAACGAACAAATCAGAGGATATGGAAAAGGGTCAAGATAGTAGTGATGCCGAGCTACCCAAGGAACCTAAGGTGACAAAGAGTCCTGTTAAGGTACTATTCCCTCAAGCTTTAAAATCAAGCAAGCAAACTCTGGATCCAAACAATGATATCCTAGAGAATCTAAGGCAAGTAAAAAATCAATCTTCCTCTTTTCTATGTGATTAAACAAGTTCCTACTTATGCAAAAGTTCTTAAGGATTTATGTACAGTTAAGAGGAAGCACCATGTGAAGAAGACAGCGTTCCTGACAGAGCAAGTTAGTGCTCTAATTGAGCAGCGGATTCCACTCAAGTACAATGATCCTGGTTGTTCAACTATTACATACAGCATTGGAAATCATGAGGTTGGGTAAGCTTTGCTAGATTTAGGAGCTAGCGTGAATCTAATGCCATATTTTATTTATTTACAGTTGGGGTTGGGAAAAATCAAACCAACCACTGTGGTATTGCAATTTCCTGACCATTTAGTCAAAGTACCCCAGGGTGTGGTAGAGGATGTTCTAATTCAAATTGACAAATTTTATTATCCTGTTGATTTCCTAATCCTTGACACTAGCTCTCTTGTTGATACTACTTCTAAAATTCCTTTGATTTTAGGTAGGCCGTTCCTTGCCACTGCTAATGCTCTTATTAATTGTAGGAATAGGCTCATGAAGCTATCTTTTGGAAACATAACCCTCGAGGTGAATATCTTTCATATTGCAAAACAACCAGAAGATGATGACGAGAGCTACCAGGCATACATGATTGACTCACTCATGGTTAGGGGAGATTCTATAGCTCATGATTTTGATCCCCTTGAGTATTTTCTTGTTAATTTTGAATTTGATTCTATCAGTGATCTATTTGATGTAGTTGATATTTGTATTATCTTTTATAGAACTCAGGATTATGGCACTCGGGCATGGCAACTGAAGTTTGAGGAGTTGCCTGAGAGAAGTGCAAAACAAATTCCTTCATGTGTGGAAGCACCCAAAGTTGAATTGAAGCCTCTGCCTAAGGGTTTAAAGCATGTTTTCCTTGGTCCAGGTGACACTTTTCTTGTTAGAGTCTGGCTGAAGACATAAAACTTAGCGTTCATGGGAGGCACCCCATAGCATATCCTTTATGTTTTTATTATTTTTCATATTTCATGTTACTGTTTATTTCAAGTATTTTTTGTTTTCCAGTATTACTTTAGTCTTTATTTTTCAGGGGCAACGCGTACTTCAGTTCAAGTTTGGGGGTATGCTATGAGCCATGCCAATCCAGCTAGTTCTCCATCTCACAGGTCAGCTCATTCCATATTATTTACACATTGGAGACAATGTGTAATTTAAGTTTGGGGGTATGGGAGACATATTACACACACTGTGTCCTAGTTTGTTGTTGTTGTTTTTCTTTGTTTTAAAGAGAAGATAAATGCATGCTCATATTGTTTTGAAATTTTAGGTGATCTGAACAAATATTGTGATGTGATTTCATTGGAAAGCTTAAAATCTTGAACACATGATCTGATGATAGAGTTTTAAAGCTTAGATACTTACTTTAGGCATTTGAGAATTCACATGTTTGATCTAATCTGACACAAGCACATTAGCTCAAAATAGTGTAATGTATGACATGTGATTTTAATGTGTATGTTTTCATGACTTAACTGAAACTGGATGACTTGTTAGATAAACACTTTGGCATAGAAAAGTATATATATATATATATATATATATATATATATATATATATATATATATATATATATATATAAATTGCAAAAAAACAAAGAAAAAAATGTTCATGATGATCATTAATAAACTTTCCACTGAGTAACTGAACAACTTGCCTTAGTAAGTAGTGAGTATTCACGTCAAAATGTGGGAATTTTGTTCATAATGATCATTGAGAAACTTTTCGCTGAGTAACTGAACCTCTTGCCTCAGTAAGCAGTGAGTGTTCACGTCAAAAAATGAGAATTTTGCTTTGTAGCATTAAGGCTAGTTTAGTTTCGTAGCCTTTTCGACTCGAGTTAGTAAGTCTTTAGGGGTTTCTTTACACTTAATGCCCTAAAACCATCTAGTTTGGGAGTCACTGACTCAACACTCACTACATGAGTCAATTAGAAAGCTTAAGGGAACTAAACATAGCAGAGCCTTATAATAAAAGAAGAAAAAATAAAACTATGCCATCGTTGTTCATTCTGATGAGAAATTCTGTGAATCTTGAGACATTGAGACATTACACATTGGAATTATTTGGAAGCTTCATTTTTATGTGCTAGTTCACTTTACACAGATTCGAGCTTGTGATGCCTTAGTCGGCCTCTTGTAAGTAATTAGATTTTAAAATTTCTATTCATTGTGAAGATGAGTTTATATTTTAAGCTTGCTCATGAATGAATATCATGGCTTTGTGTGCTATTTAAATTTTTGGACACCATGAATGATGGATTTACCTTTGTGCTCTTTGTTTTTCATTTAGTTTTTTTTATTATTTTGTTTTGCTAAGGGACTAGCAAAATGTAAGTTTGGGGGTATTTGATGAGTGCCAAATATTGTATATTTTGGCCCCTTAATTTACATTTGTTAATTCCTTAGTTATGTCATAATATGATATTTTGTGTTAGTTCTATGATTTTTAGTGTTTCACTAAATTGCCAGAATTGCCAATAAAGATCAGTCATTTTAGCAGATTAAACTGTATTGATTCAGGAAGAACTAGGAGTTGAGCCATATATGCTTGGAAAGATCCAGATGTCTATTTTTTGGTGAATTTTACGGTTCATAAATATGATTTTTCTAGAGAAAGTTATGACAGTTTTAGTAGACAAAGGTCAGGATGTGCATGATTTCAGCATGGCAGAAGTGATTTTTGCGGATTAAACTGTAATGATTCAGGAAGAAACAGGAGATGAGCCATATATGATTGGAAATATCCGGATGTCTATTTTCTGGAGAATTTTACGGCACATAAATATGATTTTTCTAGAGAAAGTTATAGTAGTTTTAGTAGACAAAGGTCAGGTTGTGCATGATTTCAGCGTTGGGAGAAGTTTTGGAGGGCATGTGAAGGCTTAAATCCCACATCCCACATTGGTTGGAAACACATTCTACATCCCATATCCCACATCAGATTGGAAACACATTGCACTCATGGAGTTCCCCTATAAAAGCCCCATTTCACTTCATCAAAGGTGTGCAATCTTGGAGGCTTTGCTACTAAGGGGTGAAATCTGGAGGAGTTTGCTACCAATCGGGGGGAGTGTCGTTCAGCAGCTACGAGTAGAATTTCTCTCTCCATGTATTGTTAGTTTTAATTTATTTCTTTTAAGTTTTAAAGTTTAGCACTTTAATGTTTGCTCTAATTTTTCCCTTGAGATTTTTGTTGTTCATTATATTTATGGGTAACTAAATTATCAAATGGGGCTAGGGATGAACTTGCACAGTAGATGGTATTTTTGTTTATTTTTTAATTTATGTATTTGATTTTCAATTACTAAAACTCTTTTGTTTTATCATTCTCAATTCATTAGTGATGTTTTCTTCTCCAAATAATCGTAGAATTTATTCTGTTTATGGATTCAGTCATGCTTTCTCTATTTAATGGATTAGTTCTTTGATTATATTTGGATCAATTATTTATCTATATTGATTTAATTATTTGCTGCAATATCACTTCCTAAGTATATTGTCGTCGTTAGATTTTCTCAATAGTGATAATAATTTACGTATTTTAAAAGTGGTGAATGATTTTTCAAAAGGTTACATTTGGTTTAATTTTGGTTTATAAATCTACACCTTCCAATTGGGAATTTTGGGAATTGAGTTCCCAATCGAGTTATTCAATGAATTAAGAATAATTAAAATACTAGATTTGTGTAAGGGAGTCCCGACGCTTTACTGTTTATCAAATTTGAGTACTTTCTCTATTAGTCACTTTGCTTCACTTTAATTTGCATTTAAAATTAATCTTTATCATTGGGAGTGTCCCTGTCTGCAATGACGTTTTGCTCCTTCTCTTGCTTTGAAGATGCAGGGGCTACCTTTACTGGAATCTCAACCTCTTTACCATTTCTCAAAATGCTTGCACTTGCATTTTCTCTTGGATTTACTACCGTTTGAGAGGGTAATTTCCTAGAACTTTGTGCCTCTAGCCGATTAATTGCGGTTGCCTTCTGGCTCATTTGATTGTCCAAACTTTGAATACTAGCCCTCGCTTCTTGTTGAAATTGTTTTGTCTCCCGTTGAAATTGCAAAGTATTAGTGGCAAGAGGCTTAACAATATCTTCTAAAGACATACTAGAATTGGAAGTTTGGCCCAGTTGTTGTCTAGGGGGTATGGCTGCTTATATTGCTGGTAACTTTGGTGGTTTTGAGTCGCGGGCTGATTTACTTGTGGATGCCCATAGCTATGATTGGGGTGATCTCTCCATCCCAGGTTATACGTGCTCGAATAAGGATCATACTTCCTTTGCTGTTGTCCAGGAAAACCACCCACCGCATTCACTTGCTCAATGGACTCCTCTTGAAGAGTTGGGGGCCACATATCGGTTGGATGCCCTACTACCGAACAAATCCCACAAGCCTTCGCCGTTAGCATATTACCTACAGCCATTTAACAAACAAGAGAAGTTAGACTCACAAGTTGTTGTTCAAGGGAGGAAATATTTACCTCATTAACTTGCTTTGATGGAGGGTCAAGCCTAGTGCCAAATTGTTGAGAATTGGCCGCCATATTTACAATCAAGTTTCTCGTGGCCTCGGGAGTTTTATCTACCAAAGCTCCTCCACTAGCGGCATCAATCATGCTCCTATCAGTGGGTGGAAGGCCCTCATAGAAATGCTGAATAAGTAGCTGCTCACTAATTTGATGATGGGGGCAGCTTGCACATAAGTTCTTGAAACGCTCCCAATATTCGTGTAAGGACTATTCGTTGTGCTGCTTTATACCACAAATTTATTTTCGAATGTTGGCCGCCCTTGAAGTTTGGAAATATTTCTCTAAAAACAACCTCTTCATCTCATTCTGTGTGGTAATACTCCCAGATGGTAGATAATAGAGCCAATCCTAAGTCGAATCCTTCAAAGAAAACAGAAAGGCTTTTAATTTAATTTGGTCTTCAGTCACCCCCGTGGGTTTCAAACTCGTGCATACCACATGAATCTCCTTTAGATGCTTGTGAGGATCTTCACCTGCAAGGCCATGAAAAGTTGGCAAAAGATGTATTAGTCCATATTTTAATTCAAAAGTAGTGGTAGTATCTAAAGTAGGGAACGTTATGCATAAGGGTTATTGATTTAAACTAGGGGCAGCAAGCTCTTTCAAAGTTCGATTTCCAGCCATGACTTCCTCATCTTCTAAATCAAAATCGCTAGTAAATAGGGGATCAAGAGCTAGATCGTTCTCTTCATAATTTCTCTGAGCTTCCCTCCTTAACTTTCGCAAAGTTTTCTCTATTTCTGAATTGCACTGCAAATCAAGGAAACTCTAATAAACCATGAAAAACAAATCAGGAAAAATCTAGAGCAATGAAAATAAATAAAAATTCTACGCTAAAACACAAACAATCACGGTGATTTTGATAGCAAAATGAAAAAAAAATAGAATTTAATAGCCCCTTCACTTCTGCCACGCTGAAATTGCACCCAGCCTGACCTTTGTCTACTAAAACTGCCATAACTTTCTCTAGAAAAATCATATTTGCAAGACATAAATTATCCAGAAAATAGACATCTTGATTTTTTCAAGCATATATGGATCATCTCTTGGTTCTTCCTAAATCAATACAGTTTAATCCACAAACATGACTGATCTGTACAGACAATTCTAGCAATTTAGTGAAACTCTTTTTCATCCTTTGCTAGTGACAACATGATTTTTTTTCGTTTTGTTTGGTTTTTTTTTTTAAAAAAATTTCAAGAACAAAATAAGGATCACAAGAAGCAAAAAAAAAAAAAAACAACTAGAATCACTCATCGGCAACGGCGCCAAAATTTGGTGTGCTATCGCAGGCAACCAAAAATAAAACCTATACTCCTAAAAATACATGTAGTAGTGCGAGTAATGATCATTCCCACAGAGAGTATCTATCCTAGCTTTATGCTATGTGAACAAGGATGGGGGGATTTGAGTATAACGAAAATAATTTTAAGAAAAATAACTAACGAACAATTCAAATTGAAGTATCGAAATCAATCAAAAGAACAAACCTTAGACTAAGTCAACATCCACCATCGGAATTTTACAACTGATCATCGATGCAATTATATATCAATTTACACTTTGAATATTCACTGTTGGAATTATTTTCCTATCTCTCCTTAGTCGCAGTTAATTAGAAAACAAGTGATCTAATTAACCCTAACTACTAAACAACCCAAGACAAGCGCTAAATGTTTAATCTAGTAGCAGCCTTAAGAATTAGAGATCGATGAACCTAAACAACACAAGCACAAGTGGTTGCATTTAATTTAGTCTTAGTTGCTTCACAAATTAGAGGGATCAAACAATTACGGATTTGATATCTAATCAAGCAGTAGATTGCAACGAATAATAAACTAGTAGGCCTCCTAGTAATTAAATGAGACAATCATGAAAATAAGGACAGAAGAACATTCGATACTCAAAGCATAAATTGAACAATAAAAAAACAAATTAGATCTCACTATTTTATTGATTCTGAGGCTTCTGTCTCCTTCGACCAATTATAAAAGTTTAGCCACGCAAGGCCATGATGAAAACCCAAAGGAGAAGTTAGAGAAGATAGGAGAGAGAGGCATCCCCCAAGTCTGATGATTTCTCTCCTCTTATGCACGTTATTTTCAGTATTGGAAACCTATAAGGTCTCCTAAAAATATTCTAAATATTACCCTAAAATAACAATATCCAAATCTGACTAATTCAAGGAAAATATTAAAAATAAAATAAAGTCCTAATATAACTAGGAAACTGGTGTTCTCAGCATGAATTTTCATGCACCATATATGGAAACTTCTGAAAATAAACTGCGTCAAATCAGCATATTAGAATTGCAGGCTAAGGGACTTTCCAGAACTGCAACAGTGCAGGTGCAGCAACTCCAAGCCCTGTTTCTATCTTGATTCAGCTAGTATCTCTCAAAACTCAAAACAAAAAAGTTGTAGATCTTTTTCTTGGCGTTCCATAACATCTTGAATCATCTCAATCGGAGCTTAGATAAGAGAGTTATGCCTAGATTACGAAGCGATGTCAAAACTATCCGAAATCGCCCAATTAGTTTCGTTTTGCACTTAACGCCTCCATTTGCATCCTAAATCAAAATATAAGAATAATGAGTACATTTAGGCACCAAATACGTATAAAAAAACTAAACATTAAAGGAGAAAAATATGACATTTTGCATTCGCATCACCTGCTTGCTGCCTGAAATCATTTAACATTGAGGGATAAGCTTCACAAGCTCAGTGAATTAAATTTACTAGAAGAATTCAATTTGTATAAATAGTCTTTTAATATTTAATTATTTATATCTCATATAACTTGATAATAGCATTCTATTATCACTATCATAAGTTTCATTCTCTATCAATCTCTTTTTCTTATATAATTGTTCACCTTAAGACTATCAATTATCTCATAATTACCTCGTTATGAGGTTCATAGCATATAGTCTACCATTTAAATAGTTCTTATCACATCATACTTCTATGTTTCTTTCTTAACATAACTGTCTCTCTGTGAGACTCATTCATTTATAAATAAATTTGCAATAACAAAACAACACTTCAACATTTCAGTAATAAAATCAATATTTAAAACATATACAATGCATGCATTATTATTAGGGAACGTCTTCCCATATGTCGACATGTTTTTATCTTAAACCGGCTGCCTTCCCGGTTCTTTTTTTCATTTAGACTGGCTCCCTCCTGGTTCCTTTATTTTATGCATATGCATATGAACAAGGATATGAAATATGCATATGAACAATAATACAAAAACGAGCATGTATTCAAACATTCAATTTAACTATCCTGTTTTTTTTTTCTCAAATTATTATTTGATCAATTTCACTAAATTCTTCACCTCGTATATCATATCAATTTATCATCCATAGTTCGTTAAGAATTTCACTTATCACCTTTATTATTAAATTGACTTATTATTCCAATAATATTACATCTCATATAATAACTTCCCACATATCAATTATACCTATCATACCCATCAAATAACTTTCATCTATCATCAAATAATAGGTTAATAATTTATTCAAATATTATCACTATATACTTTATATTTATCTTGATTACTCAAAGTAAATCTAATTCACCACGCAGCACTTAAAGCTACCCATGGATTACCTCATTGCTTTTCTTGCTCTTCTCAGCAATTTCCCTCGATTGCTGATCGTCAACACCTGATATAATATTCATATCAAATTCTAATTTATTCTTCAATTCTTCCATAATTCACACCCTTTAAAAAATCTCACTTTGAATTTCGGAAATTTCATGTATGCTAAATTTCAATAATAAACTTTATGTTATTACCTTCTGTTTTTCTTAGCGCTTCTCGTGACTCTTTATAAAATTCTCCCGTAAACCCCTTCAAAATTTTACTCTTTTAACCTTTCTTTCAATCCCCAAGTGTTTAAAGAAATAGAATAGTTTAGATTTGAGATTGAAGAAAACCAAACAGGATTTGGTAAAACTAATAAAACAATTCAATATAAATAATAAAATTACGCGGCACCGTTCACCGCTTTCCACCATTTAACAATGAGCTGCTTAATATGCAGCAATGGCAAAAATGTTGAAGCAACACCTGGAAGTCCAGGTATTGCAAGCTTTTTTTTTCTTTTCTTTTTTCTTTTTCCTTTATCTGGACAAATTTTTTTTTTCATTTTCGTTTTCTTTACACCACCACGCGTCTGTTTTTTTAAGAATTGTTTTATAAAAATTTGAATCTTTCGTGTGTATGTGTGTGTGTGTGTGTATATATATATATATTATTAAATTACTTTTTTACCCTTTCTTTATAAATACGGGTATTACAAAAGCTCTGGTGATGGGTGAGCTGGAAGAGGTCTAGGCCGAGAGGGATATGGCCCGAGCTGAGGTGGTAAGGCTTACAGCTGAGAAGGAGACAGTTATGAAAAATACTGTGGAGAGGGCTATGGCAAACTTCAAGCAGTTTGAGGACTTCAAGAAGGCCATGGAGGAGTCCTCTGTGAAGTTCTACCATAACGACTTCAATAAGGCTATGAAGAAAGCTGAGAAGGCCTTCTAAGGGCAAGACTTCTCAATGCTCGAGCTCGACTCATTTGACGATGACGAGGCCACTGTTGAGAAGAATGCTGCCTAAACTGAGAAGGATGAGGAGGAGGTCCAGAATTGGGCCCGCACTACCAAGGAAGAGAAATATGAGGCTTAGGGAAACATTCTTTTGTATGTCAAGCCGTTCATGCCTTTTACCACTTGTGAAAATTTCGAAGTTAATAAAGTGTTCCTTTTTGTTCACCTTTGTGCAATATCTTAGTTTTTGTTTTTCCTTATAATATTGCTTGCTTGAAATGAAGATAAAGGGTCTGAAGAAGAATAGCTCGGGGCCTTCTCTTCAAATTTTGACTTAGCAGAAAGGGTTCGGGGCTCTTCACTTATTTTCAAGGGACCCAAGGGATAACATGTGCCTATGGAAAACTGGATCTCTATCAGTTGGGCTTTGAAATCATGCAGAGTAGTTTCAAATACTTTCAAGGTCCTCTTTGAGTGAGTGTCAGCGATATTTATTTTAGATTAAAAACTGCCCTTAGGTCTTCAAGAGCATTGAAGGACTCAAATACTTGTTGAGTTTGAGGTACATAAATAGCATTTGCAGCTATCGTCGCAACTGTTAGAGTATCTTTTTGCCTTGGAGATATCAAAGAAAAAAAGTGGTCTTAGTTGAGTAGAAAGGCTATGGAGATCCTCAGATGTGTTCTCTTGCCTGAGAAGGTCAGAGAGATTTGTAACAATTTGTTCTTTTATGCGCATGGCTTCTGAAAATGGCAAAAAGTCTTCAAGTACACGGTAAAGTATGAAGATGGCCTCTGATGGGCTCTTAAGAGTTACATAGATGTGTTCGAGAATGATGAGATGGATCGAACTCCTCGGAGCTGTGGAGATAAGTTTTAGCTTCTAAATCCTGAGCAACAGAGTCCATTACAACAAGAAGACACAATGAAGATAATGCTCTTAGGGGAACCAAAGTTCTTTAATATGTGAACACCATAAGTCTTCAGGGGCTCAAGGCCTTTATCTTGGAAATAAAATAAGGACTCGAAAAAGGCTCAGAGCTTTTTCCTTAATCTTTCACTTAAGTAAAAGGAGCTCGGGGCCCTTCACTTAACATTGATATAAGGGAAGAACTGAGGAGAAAGTACTCGGGGACTTTTCTCTAATCTTTTTCCTAAGTGGAATGAGCTCGAGGCCTTTTACAATATGTGAATAAAATTAGCATCTTATTGATAATATTTGGAAGTTATATAGGTGAAACTGAAATAAAAAATAGGCAAATTCTACTGATAAAACTTGTGAATATTTTCTACATTCCAAGTTCAAGGTATCGGATTGTCGTTGAGGTCTTCTAATTCTAAGATCTTAACACAACTATTAATTCCTCCACAGGTTGGCCCCCTGTGGTCTTGAACTCATCTCATAGGTCTTCGACCTACAAAAGTAAGGTTTCAACATTTTATGGCCTTTAATGGAGTTCTGATAGCAAAATAAAGAAGCTTGCTGATCACCTTGGACCTCCTCCACGACTTATTTTATGATGAATTTGATCTTTAGGTGATAAGTTGAGACTATTATCTTTATCTCATTTAGAATCGGCCTTTTGAGGATCATGTTGTACGAGGACGGATACTTGACGACCAAGAAAGTGGTCATTACTGTGATAAGTTGCGGAGTTATACCAGCGGTGACCGTGAGGACTATGCCATAAAGTTGAGAGGACACCGATTTGTGCTGATCATCCTTTTGCTTCATCTTTTTAAAGGTGTCATAATAAAGAATATCTACCAAGCTTCCATTACCTATTAGGATCCTCTCAACGTTGTAATTCAAGATAAAGAGTGTGACGACCACCGCATCGTCCTGGGGGTCTATAACCCCTCTAAATCATCATCTATAAAGGAGATTACTTTTGTGAGTTTTAAATTACTCCCAAGCACACGAGTCATTTGCAATGTAGTGTTGTGAAAGTGCGAGGTCGAATCCATAGAGAATTGCGTTGTGAAAATATAATTTTATCTAAACTAACCCTATTTTAACCTAGTTCCGAATTTTAAATTGTATGTTGCAAAATAAATAAAAACTAAACTAAATTGATTTTAAAAACTAATAAAAACACTCTAAGGTTTCTGAATCCACCCCGCGAAAGTTAAGCATATATCTCAATGTTCTAAATATAGCCTATCAAAACATTCCATGAATCCAACTTAAAACAAAAAACAATAAATATCCCAATTAAACCAAAAGCATCCAATGTATCCGCTCTTAACAAATCACAAAGGAAATCCAATTTAATCGAAAACGATTCGATGTATCCATCAGATGAAACACAAGGAATATCCGACAGAACAATTTAAACACAATCAATCATAAGATTCTACTCAAATAATTGACAGAACATTTATACTAAAAAAAATATCAGAATTGTATAAACAAAACTGAAACTAATATGCCAAACAATGGCGAGGCTTCATCTTCAACCTTAGTTGAAGATTCTAGCCACTCATAGTTATGAAACTACAGTTCATAATAAAAGTGCTAAACATTTAAACTAAACAAAACTAAATGAAAAGAAATAATTACTATACAAGGAAGAAGTTCCACACGCTGTTGGGCGGCACTTCCCCTCATGGTAGCAAAGCCTTCGGGATCCACCAGAATGCTAGCAGACGTCCATCGGATTACACCAAGTGGCTCAGGAATTGCACGCTGAATAATGGAGTCAGATGGTGTTTATATAGGGGGAGTCTTGGAGCATTGTAGGTTTCAGATTCGATGTGGGATATTGGCCCGAGTGCGCTCGATCGCATAATGGTGCGATCGATTGCATGTGCGCTCGATCGCATGTCTTGTGCGTATGATCGCATGTGCACTCGATCACATGTCTATTACGATCGATCACAGACGCACTGAACTGCAAATATTTCGATGTGGGATGTTGACCTTGCGCTCGTTTGTAAGCAAGTGCGCTCGAGCGCATATCTCGTGTGATCGATCGCACTATGCATCTTCTTTGCTCTTGAAGCTTTATATCTCCAGAAATGCTTCTTTTTCTCCACAAAGCTATAAAAATACACAAAACACAAAAAAAAAAAAGACATAAAATAAAGTGAAATAATACAAATTAAGAACCTAACAAATATAAATTAAAGGGCTTAAATATGCAATATTTAAGACTCATCAAATACCCCCAAACTTATATTTTGCTAATCCCTTAGCAAAACAAAATAAAAACTAGATAAAAAACAAAGAACATAAAGATAAGTTCATCACTCATGTTATCCAAAAATTTAAAGAGCACACACCACCATGATATTTAGTCATGAGCAAGCTTAAAGAGATAAACACATCTTCACAATGAATAGAAATGTTAAAATCTAATTACTTACAAAAGGCAGGTTAAGGCATCACAAGTCTAACACTGTGTAAAGTGAATTAGCATATAAAAATGAAGCTTCCAAATAACTCTAATGTGTAAGGTCTCTAT
This sequence comes from Bretschneidera sinensis, assembly GCA_023935145.1. Classification (NCBI taxonomy): domain Eukaryota; kingdom Viridiplantae; phylum Streptophyta; class Magnoliopsida; order Brassicales; family Akaniaceae; genus Bretschneidera; species Bretschneidera sinensis. Next base: position 27,955,449 of record CM043705.1, on the reverse strand, counting down.
GTCTCAAGATTCACCAAATTTCCCATCAGAATGAACGAAAATGGCATTGTTTTTATTTTCTTCTTTTTTTTTCTTTATATATATATAAGGCTCTGCTATGTTTAATTCCCTTAAGCTTTCTAATTGACCCATGTAGTGAGTGTTGAGTCAATGACTCCCAAACCAGATGGTTTTAGGGCATTAGGTGTAAAGACACCCCTAAGGACTTACTAACTCGAGTCAAAAAGGCTACGAAACTAAACTGACCTTAATGCTACCAAACAAAATTTTCACTTTTTGACGTGAACACTCACTGCTTACTGAGGCGAGAGGTCCAGTTACTCAGCGAAAAATTTCGTAATGATCATTATGAATAAAATTCTCACCTTTTAACGTGAACACTCACTGCTTACTGAGGCAAGAGGTCTAGTTACTCAGTGGAAAGTTTATTGATGATGATCATTAGTATTATTATTATTATTATTATTATTATTATTATTATTATTATTATTATAATATATTTATGTTTTTCTATGCCCAAATGTTTATCCAACAAGTCATCTAGTTTCAGTTAAGACAAGGAAACGTACACATTAAAATCGCATGTCATACCTCACACAATTTGTGTTAATGTGCTCGTGTTAGATTAGATCAAACATGTGAATTCTCAAATGCCTAAAGTAAGTAACTAAATTTTAAAACTTTATCACCAGATCATGTGTTCAAAATTTTAAGCTCACCTATGACATCACATCACAGAAAATGTTTAGATCAACCAAAATTTCAAAATAACATGAGCATGCATTTATCTTTACGACGAAAAGACAACAAATTAGGACAAAGTGTGTGATGTGTCTCCCATACCCCCAAACTTAAATTTCACATTGACCCCAATGTGTGAATAATATGAAAAGAGCTGACCTGGGATATGGAGAACTATCTAGACTAGTATGGCTCGTAGCATACCCCCAAACTTGAACTGAAGTACACATTGTCCCTGAAAAATAAATACTGGAAAACAAAAAATACTGGAAACAAACATTAAGCATAAATATGTAAAATAATAAACAAATAAAAAGATAAGTTGTGGGGTGCCTCTCATGAGTGCTAAGTTTAAAGTCTTCAGCCAGACGCCCCTTAGTACACGACACTCAATCAGAGTAACTAGGATCCTCTAATAATATCGTCTCTATGTCCGGACTCCTCAACTCAAAGAATGGTTTTAGTCTTTGTCCATTTACCTTAAAAGTGTTACCATTCTTGGGATCCTTAATCTCAATGGCCCCATGAGGAAAAACTGACCGAATAATAAATGGGCTTGTCCAACAAGATTTGAGCTTGCCTGGAAAAAGATGCAAGCGTGAATTGTAAAGAAGAACTTTTTGACCCGGCTCAAAAGCTCGTCTCAAAATGTGTTGGTCATGAGTCTTCTTCATTTGTGCCTTGTAGGACCGTGCACAATCGTATGCATCATTCCGTAGCTCCTCTAATTCATTGAGTTGGAGCTTCCTTTGTGTGCCAGCCTTCGAAAGATTGAAGTTCAACTGCTTGATAGCCCAATAGGCTCTATGCTCTAATTCAACCGGAAGGTGACATGCCTTTCCGTACACAATACGATAGGGAGACATGCCAATTGGCGTCTTGAAGGCTGTCCGATATGCCCACAGTGCATCAGTCAATCGCAGAGACCAATCCTTTCTACTAGGGTTCACAGTTTTCTCTAAAATGTGTTTGATCTCACGATTAGAAATTTCCACTTGTCCACTCGTCTGCGGGTGATATGGGGTGGCAACCTTGTGTGTGATGAAATACTTCTTCATCAACTGCTCAAAAATCCAGTTGCAAAAGTGATTACCTCCATCACTTATGATTGCTCGAGGCGTACTAAATCGATCAAAAATAGTGTCCTTCAAAAACTGGACCACAACTCTGTGGTCATTGGTCTTGCACGCAACGGCCTCCACCCACTTGGACAGATAGTCCACAACAACTAAAATGTACAAGTTGCCAAAAGAGTTTGGGAACGGTCCCATAAAATCAATGCCCCATATGTCAAAAATCTCAACAATTAGAATAGGGTTGAGGGGCATCATATTCCTCCTAGAAAGACTTCCTAGCTTTTGGCAATGCTCACAAGATACACAGTAGGTGTGAGAGTCTCGGAACATGGTAGGCCAATAAAATCCACACTACAAAATCTTTGCAGCTGTCTTTTTAGCACTGAAATTGCCCCCACAAGCATGATCATGACAAAAGGCGATGACGTTAGATTGGTCATGCTCAGGAATACACCGTCTGATGATCTGATCGGGACAATACTTAAACAGATAAGGATCATCCCAGAAAAAATGTTTTACCATGGCTAAAAACTTTGATTTATCTTGTCTCCTCCAATGCAAAGGCATGTGTCCGGTGACAAGATAGTTCACTATATCAGCAAATCATGGAGCGAGATTTTGAGCAATGAGCATTAACTACTCATCAAGAAAGGTCTCGGAAATGGGAGTGGCGGCCTTAGTTAAATCCACAATCAATCTAGATAAATGGTCCGCCACCACATTTTCAAAACCTTTCTTATCCCGAATCTCAATGTCGAACTCTTGAAGTAGCAAGATCCATCGGATAAGACAAGATTTAGCATCTTTTTTTAGAGAAAAGATACTTCAAGGCTGCATGATCTGAGTAGATAATGACTTTAGATCCTAACAAGTAGGATCTGAACTTGTCTAATGCAAAAACGACTGCTAACAACTCATTCTTAGTGGTAGAGTAATTAAATTGTGCGTCGTTTAGAGTTCGACTTGCATAATAGATAACATGGGGAAGTTTATCAACTCGCTGCCCCAAAACAGTTCCAACAGCATAATCTGATGCGTCACACATAATCTCAAAAGTCACACCCCAATTGGATGGCTGAATAATGGGTGTGGAAGTCAGAATCTTCTTTAGATCCCCAAATGATTTCTTACAGTCCTCATCAAATATAAAAGGGGCATCCTTTTGTAATAACTGGCACAAGGGCTTGGCAATTTTGCTGAAATTCTGGATAAATTGCCTGTAGAAATCTGCATGGCCCAGAAAAGATCGAACCTCCTTCACTGTACGTGGGGGTGGAAGGTTGAAAATCAGGTCCACCTTCGCTTTGTCAACCTCAATCCCCTGATGAGATACAACATGTCCCAGTACAATGCCTTGCTTAACCATAAAATGACATTTCTCCCAATTAAGCACTAGGTTCTTCTCCTTGCACCGTACTAAAACCAAAGCAAGACGGTGCAGGCACTCTTCAAAGGTTGAACCGAAGACGGAGAAGTCGTCCATGAAAATCTCTAAGAACCACTCTACTATATCAGAGAATATACTGACCATGCATCGCTGAAAAGTAGCGGGTGCATTGCATAACCCAAAGGGCATACGACGGTAGGCGAATGTCCCAAAAGGATATGTAAACGTCATCTTCTCCTGATCTTTGGGGTCCACGGGGACCTGGTTATATCCAGAATAACCATCCAAAAAATAATAATACTCGTGCCTAGCCAAACGCTCCACCATCTTATTAATAAATGGCAGTGGAAAGTGATCCTTCCTTGTGGCAACGTTCAGCTTACGGTAGTCTATACACACTCTCCACCCTGACTGAACACGAGTTGGCACCAACTCGTCGTCCTTATTCTTTACTACCATCAATCCCGCTCGCTTGGGCACGACATGAATCGGGCTCACCCACTTGCTATCAGAGATAGGATAAATGATCCTTGCATCTAACAGCTTAATTATTTCTGCCCTCACAACCTCTTGCATAACTGGGTTGAGCCTTCTTTATGGCTCCCTCAATGGCTTGGCATTCTCCTCCAAATATATCTTGTGCATCACCACCGAGGGGCTGATTCCCCTGATATCCTCAATAATCCAACCAATAGCTTTCTTGTGCTCTCTTAGAACATCTAATAATTTCTCCTCTTGAGCCTCACCCAAATTGGAAGCTATAATCACAAGCAAACAATCGGCTTGACCTAGGAACTTATACTTAAGATTATCCGGTAAAGGCTTAAGTTCCTTCTTGGGGGGTTCAAGTGCGGCAGTTTCCTCTGTCTCATTGGTTTCTTGAGGATCAGACTCCAAAATGGCATTCACTTCCTCGAGTAGCTTATCTAAGCCCAAGTCCTCTCCAAAGTGAGCAAAACACGCCTCCAAGGGATCCTCAATGCTTGATTCGTCCACAGTCTCCTCAAGAATCTCCTCTATCAAGCATACATTTCTCACTTCATCATACTCCAGTGGTTGCCTAGTGATATCAAAGATGTTCAACTCCATTGTCATATTTCCGAAGGAGATCTTCATCACCCCTATCCTACAATTGATTAGGGCTTTAGCCGTGGCTAAGACTGGTCGCCCTAGAATCACCGGTATTTGAATCCCTTCATTCTGGACCGGCTGTGTGTCAAGCACAATAAAATCCACTGGAAAATAGAATTTATCCACTTTTATCAAGACGTTCTCAACTATTCCCCGTGGTATTTTCATTGACCTGTCAGCCAATTGAAGCGTCGTGGATGTGGGCTTCAATTCTCCTAACTCTAACTGCATATAGACTGAGTAGGGTAGAAGATTCACACTCGCCCCTAGATCCAAAAGAGCCCTCTCAATATGGCTGACTCCTATCGTGCAAGAGATGGTAGAACACCCCGGGTCCTTATACTTGATGGGTAGCTTGCACTGAAGGATTGAGCTGACCTGCTCGGTCAAAAATGCCTTCTTTGGGACATTCATAGTCCTCTTGATAGTGACCAAGTCCTTTAAAAACTTGGCATATGATGGTACTTGATGGATGACATCCAAAAATGGGATATTGATTTGGACCTGTTTGAATACCTCCAGAATTTCCTCATACTTCCCTCCTTTCTTGGGCGCCTGTAGTCTGTCGGGGTAAGGTGCTCTAGGTACAAACGACCTAGGAGGGTTTTTCTCAGTAGGTGTGGCTGTAGATGGCTCAATATCTTTCTTCTCCTTGTTGCCACTCCCTTGCCCTTGCTGTGTAGCAGGGCTCTCTTCCACTCGATTGTCCACTTGTCTCCCAAACCTCAGTGTGAAAATCGACTGTACTTATTCCTCCCCGTGCGTAGGAGTTGATGAACTCCCAACTATAAATTGTCCTTTCGGGTTGGGCACGGGCTGACTGGGGAACTTCCCCTTCTCTCTCTCACCCAAGTGACTTGCAATTTGCCCTATTTGACTCTCCGGCTTGGCAATTGCTTGGGTGTTTACCATTGTTGCACTCCTTACGTCGCTCATGGATTGGCTATTCATTTTCATGTAATTCTTAATGGTGTCGTCTAGTGACTATGAGAATAGTGCTGGTGTTTGAGTGGGAGCTTAGTAAGTAGGTGATGGTGCTGGATGGGCAGAACGATTATGCCCAGGAATTTGTTGGGCAAATCCAGGAGGATGCTGATTTTGAGCATTATGAGGGGCTCCTCCCTGATTCATTGGTTGGTTCTGCCTCCATAAAAAATTTGGGTTGTTCCGCCACTCTAGATTGTATGTCTCAGAGTACGATCCATTTGACTGCCTTCGATAGTCATTGAAAGCATTTACTTGTTCCATAGGATACTCGGCACAAGCCGACATTGATGGGCAATTCTGTGCTAGATGCATGGGACTAGCACAGATGGAACAGCTTTCAACATTGAATGTGTTGGCAGCATTGATGGATTAACTCACAGTGAGAGCGTCAATCTTTTTAGTGAGGGCATCTAACTTTATCCTCAAATCAGCGTCCTCCCTGACCTTATAGATTCCTCCCCTCTTAGGAGCACGAATGGACTTATCTCGACAGCTTGAAAAATCCCACTGCTGCGAGTTATCGGACAACTTGTCCAACGCCATATATGCTTCATCTCTTGTCAAACTCAAGAATGCCCCCCATTCATAGACTCGATCATGCTACAGTTGGGTTAAGTCAACCATTGGTAGAAGAACTAAACGAGTCTCCACTTCTCATATCCATGTGGAGGGCATCTGATCAGTAGCTTTTTGAAGCGCTCCCAACTTTCAAAAAAAATTTCATCCTCATCCTGAGTGAAAGAGCTAATCTCCTTTCGGCACTCATTCACTCTAGACATTGGGAAAAACTTATGATAAAATTTGCTAAGCAGGTTTTTCCAAGATGTAATAGACCCGGGCGTGTTGGAATCCAACCACACCCTAGCTCTATCGTGAAGAGAAAAAGGGAAGAGTCGAAGATGGACTGAATCCTTAGAGAAGTTCTGAAATTTAAATGTGGCGCAATGTGGCTTTAAGTCAAAGTGGGTGGCATTGGTAGGTGGCAACACTATGCAAGAGGATGAGTTAGTCGCAACGGGTGCGAACAAATCCCTAAGGGATGTAGTGGAGTCCACGTTCCAAGCTCTAGGTTGCACTACATGTTCAGGATGATGTGCATCCCTAAAATTCTCTCCCATCTCAACAGTCTCTCTCTCAACTAGTGCTTTCTCTGTCTCCTAAGAGTTCTTTCTAAGTCAGGATCTAAATGTATCAAATCTAAGTTCAATGATCTCCGATCAAGCATACACCAACAGAAAACAATGAGGTACTAACCAGCAGAAACAACAGAATAAAGCAAAAATAGCAAACACACTACTCATAAAAATTAATAATTTTTTTTAATAAACAAATAGAAACAAATAAAATAAAATAAAATTGCTAAACAGAAAAATCAAACAAATAATGCTAACTAACTAGCAGAAAAATAAAATTTATTTAAACAAAAATTTCACAAACAAAACAATTCCCCGGCAACAGCGCCAAAAACTTGTTGTGAGTTTTAAATTACTCGCAAGCGCACGAGTCGTTTGTAATATAGTGTTGTGCAAGTGCGAGTTCAAATCCACAGGGAATTGCGTTGTGAAAATATAACTTATCTAAACTAACCCTATTTTAACCTAGTTCCGAATTTTAAATTGTATGTTGCAAAATAAATAAAAACTAAACTAAATTGATTTTAAAAACTAATAAAAACACTCTAAGGTTTCTGAATCCACCCCGCAAAAGTTAAGCATATATCTCAATGTTCTAAAGATAGCCTATCAAAACATTCCATGAATCCAACTTAAAACAAAAAACAACAAATATCCCAATTAAACCAAAAGTATCCAATGTATCCGCTCTTAACAAATCACAAAGGAAATCCACTTTAATCGAAAACGATTTGATGTATCCATCAGTTGAAACACAAGAAATATCCAACAGAACAATTTAAACGCAATCAATCATAAGATTCTACTCAAATAATTGACAGAACATTTATACTAAAAAAAATATCAGAATTATATAAACAAAACTGAAACTAATATGCCAAACAATGGCGAGGCTTCATCTTCAACCTTAGTTGAAGATTTTAGCCACTCGTAGTTATGAAACTACAGTTCATAATAAAAGTGCTAAACATTTAAACTAAACAAAACTAAATGAAAAGAAATAATTACTATACAAGGAAGAAGTTCCACATGCTGTTGGGCGGCGCTTCCCCTCGTGGTAGCAAAGCCTTCGGAATCCACCAGAATGCTAGCAGACATCCACCGGATTACACCAAGTGGCTCAGGAATTGCACACTGAATGATGGAGTCAGATGGTGTTTATATAGGAGGAGTCTCGGAGCACTGTAGGTTTCAGATTCAATGTGGGATACTGGCCCGAGTGCACTCGATCGCATGTCTGTTACAATCAATCACAAACGCACTGAACTGCAAATATTTCGATGCGGGATGTTGATCTTGCGCTCGTTCGTAGGCAAGTGCGCTCGAGCGCAGGTGCGCTCGATCGCATATCTCGTGTGATCGATCGCACTATGCATCTTCTTTGCTCTTGAAGCTTAATATCTCCATAAATGCTTCTTTTTCTCCACAAACCTATAAAAATACACAAAACACAAAAAAGACATAAAATAAAGTGAAATAATACAAATTAAGAACCTAACAAATATAAATTAAAGGGCTTAAATATGCAATATTTAAGACTCATCAATTACCTTATCTGTCTTGACCTGCTTATGAGGTCCACTGACTAATGCTACTGACTGGGCATAAGCTTTCCTTACATGTGAAGATTGTCCCCTTACCGCAGGTCTCCCACAAATAGTTTTTATTATCCCCGTTACTATAGTTGTGTGACCTCAGTCGCTCTGAGGATGTCTATCCTTTTGGTCTTTTCTCTTTGGAATTGGCCTAGGACTGTGCCTAGGGCTTCGGTGATCATTCATTTTGTAGTTCTACCTTTCAACATGCTGCCTTATGGACGCTTAGGGCTTCATTGAGGATCACCCTCACTGCTTAGAAATGGATGAGGCCCAGTATACTCCTTTAAATACCCTCTGTGGATGAGGGATTCAATCTAGTTCTTCAAGGCATGCAACTCCTCGGTGTTATGCTCATAATCGCTAGATGATGTTGAAAATACTTTCTGAAGCCTTCCGAGGTCTCTTACTGTTGAGGAAGTGTGCTACAAAGGCACGACTTAACTTCTTGAATGAACTAATACTGACGGGCTTAAGGTGTGAGTACCATATGTGCAATTCCCATATTCGTAAAGAAAGAGTAAAGAAGTAATTTAATAAATATGATATGGAGTTAAAATAATATATATATATATATATATATATATATATGCAAAAGATTTAATTTTTATAAAACAGTTCAAAAAAAAGTAAAAAAATCGTCTTGAATAAGGAAAAACAAAAGGAAAAAGGAAACCAGGTGTTGCAACTTTGGGTAAGTTATATTGCATGTTATGCACCTGTGCAATTTAAAACAGTGAAAAGCGGTGACAGTTGCTTAAAAAGTTTTATATATATTGAATTTTTTTTAGTTTACCAAATCCTGTTTGGTTTTCTTCAATCTCAAATCTAAATTACTCTATTTCTTTAAACACTTGGGGACTGAAAAGCAGGTTGAAAGAGTAAAATTTTGAAGGTGTTTACGGGAGAATTTCATAGAGAATAACGGGAAGCTCTAAGAAAAAAATAAGGTAAAAACATGAAGTTTATTTTTGAAATTTAGCATGCTTGAAATTCCCGAAATTCAAAGTGGAAATTTTCAAAGGGTGTGAATTATCGAAGAATTGAAGAATAAATTAGAAAATTTAATATAAACATTATGTCAGGTGTTGACGATCAGCAACCGTGGAAAATTGCACATAGGAGCAGGAAAGACAATGAGGTGATTCACGAGTAGCTCTAAGTGCTACGTAGTGAGTTAGATTTACTTTAAGTAATCAAGATAAATATGAAATGTCTAGTGATAAAATTAGAATAAATTATTAACTTATGCTTGGGTGATAGATGAAAATTGGTTGATAGGTGTGATAGGAATAGTGGATGTGTAGAGAATTTTTTTTTATGAGAAATAATATTTTTAGAATAATGATTTGATTTAATAATAAAAGCAATAAGTGAAATTCTTGATGAGTTATGGTTGATGTTTTGATACGATTTATGAGGAGATGAAATTTAGTGGATCTTGACAAGATATGATTGATGATTTGATGTGATTTATGAGGACAGTAGTTTAGTGAAAATTTTCAAATAATAATTTGAGAATAATCAGGATAGCTAATTTAAATATTTAAATTCATGTTTGTTTTATGTTATTGTTCATATGCATATTTCATATCATTTTTCATATGCATAAAATAAAATAAAAAAACCGGGAAGGGGCCGGTCTAATTGAAAAACCGTGACAACCAGTATATACTGGAAATAAAGGAAAAATATGACAGCCGGTATATGCTGGAAATAAATGAAAACCATGACAGCCGGTATATGTTGGAAATAAAAGAACCAAGAGAGGGTCGGTGTAAGATAAAACCATGTCGACATATGGGAAGATGTTCCCTAATAATAATTCATGCATTGCATATGTTTTAAACATCGATTGTATTACTGAAATGTTGAAGTGTTGTTTATTATTGTAAATTTATTTATAGATGAATGAGTCTCAAAGAGAGATAGTTATGGTGAGAAAGAAACATAGAAATATGATATGATAAAAACCATCTAAACAATAGACTTTATGCTGTGAACCTCATTACGAGGTAATTATGAGATAATTGATGGTCTTAAAGTGAACCAATATATAAGAATAAAAGATTGATAGAGAATGAGACTTATGATATGTGTAGTGATAGTAGAATGCTATTATCAAGTTGTATGAGATATAAATGACTAAATATTAAAAGATCATTTATACAAATTGAATACTTCTAATAAATTTAATTCACTGAGCTTGTGAAGCTCACCTCTCATTGTACAATGATTTCAGGTAGTAGGCAGGACAAATAGTTTGATGAGATGAGGTTTAGACAAAATCATTATTTGTAAGCCACGTATGTGTCCATATCCTCAGACTAATGAGAAAATAAAATAAAAATTTATTTGTAAATATTCATGCATCTTACGTTGTGTAAAATGTTTAAGTCATGATAAGAATGATATATTTCCTCTGTTGTGGGTTGATGAATGATTTAAAAATTTCTGTTGGTGTTCTTTTTTCTTGTTGCATATATGTATCGTTCTGAGATTTTCAAAATATGACAACACCATCTCAGGGGTGGCCAACCCGGGATGGGTCATTACAATTTTGGTATCAGAGCATTAGGTTTTATGATTCTGTAGACTGCATAAAAAGTAAGAAAATGGAAGATTAAAATAAATTATATTTTAATAGTGTGAGGATGACACGTGGACGTGCTAGAGCTAGAGTTAGAGTTGTTATATTTTGACAAGTCAAGGTTGAGTCTGAATCTGTGGTTCCTAGAAATGAACGTGTTGACAAAATAATTGATATTGGAAAAGGTGTGAGAGAACTATAGTTGAAAGAGATGAGCTAAGATAAGCTCTTACACATGCTCTTGAGAAAATGAATGTAACAGATAATAGAGTTAATAGTCTATAGCATAGACTTGATGAACAAGCTAGAGCAGTGCCTGAGGTTGTTGTAAATCTAGTAAGGATAAATGTTAAAAAGGGGAAAAGTGAGTTTATGTACGAGATTGTTTTGTTAGATATATTAAGTTGAATGCTTTGTTATTTAAAGGATTTATAAACTTTTTTTAAGTCTGACTTATGGGTGAAACAGGTAGAGAGATTTTTTTTTTGGTTGATATTTTACCAATGACTGACAGACAGATGGTCGTCCTTGCTACGTTCAAGTTAGAGAGAGAGGCTCGAGAATGGTGGGAGGATATTCTTCCTAGGGTAAGTACAAATATTGATAGACCCTTAACCTAGAATAGGTTTAAGGAAGATTTTCTTGATAAATACTTCCCTTATACCTTTAGAGCCCAACAAGATAGAGATTTTATTTGAGGCAAATATATTGACTATGACTCAATATGATAAGAGATTTGTGGTTTTGTCAAGGTTTGTACTGGAAATGGTAGACCTAGAGGAGAAGAAGTGTAAGAGGTTCATAGATAAACTATATTTTAAGATATGATCAAAACTATTTTACATGAGGCATATGAATTATGTCAGATTGGTGGATATAACACTTCAGATTGAGAAGGATATGATGAAATTTAGAGGTAGAAAGAATTGACGGAAGAGGTATAGATTTAAAGAACCCATAGGTGGTACCAGTATAAGAATACAGAGTGGGAGACCACCCAGATGAGGTGTTCCTTGTCACAGGAAACTATAGTACGGAGTCAGAGGAAAACGGATCTGTTGCTTTTGTAGCTCAAAGTAATATTGGTGGGAATCCTAGATTTGGGACACAGGTTATGGGAACTAGGAGTCATGGCAGAGGAAGTAATATGCCACCAAGAAGAAGTGGTAATTTGATGTATGATCGAGAGACATAAGTTGTTATAGATGTATTCAAATAAGATATCTATCCCAGAATTGTCAAAATTTGAAGTGCTTTGTATGTAGAGAATGTGGACATATCAATGTTGGTTGATCTTAGTGCAACCTATTCATTTGCATCCAGTATTCATATGAAGTCCATTGAAGTATGTATTAGTCCTTTGATGCATAATATTTTTTTTGAAGTTCCTACTAGAGATAGAGTGACAATCATAAATACTTACAAGGGTTGTGTGATTCATATCAGTGATAAAGAATCTGAAGCTAATTAATTATCTTTGAATATGATATAATTTCATTTAATTTTGAGAATGAATTGGTTGTCGACGTATTACGCTTGGGCTGATTGTTTCAGAAAGAATGTAGTGTTCAAGATATGGACATAAGGAGTTTAACTTTCAAGGAGAACATAAGATACTCTCGAACTATTTTATTTTGCTCTGACCATTAGGAGATGGTTGAAGAAGGGTTTTGAGGAGTATTTGGCATACATAATGGATTCTAAAAAGGAAATTAGGAAATTAGAATAAATCTTAGTGGTGAAAGATTATTCTAATGTAATTCTTGATGAGTTGCCTAGGTTGCCTCTCAGTAAGGAGATTCAATTTCTCTATTGATGTGATATCAGGTTCATCACATATATTTAATAGCACCCTACAAAGTGACACCCATTGAGTTAAGAGAGTTGAAAGTTCAAGAATTTTTAGATAAACAATTTATCAGACCTAATGTATTTGGGGAGCCCCTGTGTTGTTCATGAAAGAGGAAGATGAAACGATGAGATTGTGTATAAACTACAAATAGTTAAATAAGAACAAATATCTTTTACCTAGGATATATGAATTGTTTGAGTTAAGATAGTTGAAAGTTCAAGAATTTTTAGATAAACAATTTATCAGACCTAATGTATTTGGGGAGCCCCTGTGTTGTTCGTGAAAAAGGAAGATGGAACGATGAGATTGTGTATAGACTACAAATAGTTGAATAAGAACAAATATCTTTTACCTGGGATATATGAATTGTTTGAGCAGTTGCAAGGAGTGAGAATGTTTTCTAAGATAAACCTGAGATCATATTATTACCAGTTAAGGATAAAGAAGGGAGACATGCCTAAGACTACTTTTAGGACATATTATGGTTATAAGCTTCTTGTGATGTCATTTGGATTTACTAATGTTCTAGAAACATTCATGGACTTGATGAATAGAGTGTTTAAACTATATCTTAACAAGTTTATGGTTGTATTTGACATTCTGATATATTCTAAGAATGAAGAACAACATGTGAAACATTAGACAGTGTGTTGGAGATTCTGATGAGAGAGAAATTATATGCAAAGTTCTCTAAGTATGAGTGTTGGCTGAATGAAATAACTTTCTTGGAACGTGTAATATCGAGAAATGGCATAACAATTAATCCACAAAAGGTTGAGGCAATGTTAAGTTGGGAGAGACCAACTAATGTAACTAAGATTAGAATCTTCTAGGGGTTTTCTTGTTATTATAGAATATTCTTTTAGAATTTTTCTATTATTATAATACTGCTAAATAGACTGACCAGGAAAGAGGTGAGATTTGTATGGCAAGGGAAGTTTGAGAAAAAATTCCAATTACTAAACGAGAAATTGACTACAGCTCCAGTATTGGTGTTTCCTTCTGGTGATGAAGGATTTGTGGTGTATAGTGATGTGTCACATCAATGATTGTGATATGTGGAACATAGGAAAGCTGTAACCCATACTTCTTGACAATTAAAGATTCATGATAGAAATTAACCTACTTATGGCTTAGAATTAGCTGTTATAGTGTTTACTTTAAAGATTTGAGACATTATCTGTATGGAGCCAATTATGAAATATTCACTGACCATAAGAGTTTGACATACGTACTGATATGATCCACGCCAAGAACTAAGAAATTGATGGATCAAGAAAACTTACAAGATCATCTAGAAGCAGATTTATATGAGACCATGACCCGTTGCTTATATTGAAGCAAGAACCTTGGTATAATGAAGACGCCACAATCAATTATGGAAGGATTAATTGATAAGTCGAAGATAAATGCCACGGAAACTCCGATAAGTTCAGAAGTTCTAAAAGAACCAAAGAGAATTTTCTCTCCAAAAGTATGAATCAAATCTGAATTGTCTTATTCCAAAAATCTAATAGCTATTTAAATACTCGAGAATTTGTAACCAATTAGAAAAAGGAAACTAAGGAATAGATTTCATACTAGAATTCTGGTAACTGAATTTTGGTAACCTAAAATCCAAATAAGGAAAGTATCTAACTTGGCATGCAAGCATTACAATTCAGCAATTAAATTAATAAGGAAACATTTTGAGAAAAGGTAATAAAAAAAATTGCAGTCAGCCATTTTCCTTGATGAGCCAACCAAAACGAGTAAGTCTCCAATTTTGGGAAACTAAGATTTTAATTCACAATATTGAGTTCCTAGATTATTCCAAAGCTTGAATTATGGAAACCTATCCTTGTATAGCATCATCCTTGGGCCCCCAAAGACGGTTCTTAGCCCAAATGTGTTGAATCAGCCCATTGAGAGTTTCCTTGAACCTTTTAGCTCGAGCCCTTGTAACTGGATCAATTGGAACTTGAATAGGATCCGCCTCCCATTTGTTAGTTGTGTCCTCATCATTCTCCTCCTCTTGAAAAGGATTTGTCCTCAAATCATCACCTACATCAAAAGGGCTTAAATCATAAACATTGAAAGTGGCACTAACATTGTACTCATTTGGCAAATCCAATTTGTATGCATTATTATTGATGTGCTAAAGGACTTGAAAAGGCCCATCTCCTCTAGGAAGTAACTTTGAACGCCTTTGTGCCAGAAATATTTCTTTCTTCATGTGTAACCAAACCCAATCTCTGGGTTAAAAAATCAACTGTCGGCGACCTTTGTTAGCTTGTTTTGCATATTGTTTCGTTTGCCTCTCAACATTTAGTCTTGCCTTCTTATGTATCTGCTTAACAAATTCAGCCTTTTTTTTCCATCCAAGTTAGCACATTCAGATATAGGTAATGGCATTAAATCCAATGGAGTTAAAGGATTAAAACCATAAACAATTTCAAATGGTGAAAACTTAGTAGCAGAATGAACAGTACGATTATAAGAAAACTCAATATGTGGTAAACACTCTTTCCAAGTTTTGATGTTCTGTTTAATAATAGCCCTCAACAAAGTAGACAAAGTCCTATTCACTACTTCAGTTTGACCATCAGTTTGTGGGTGACGAGCAGTAGAAAATAATAGCTTAGTCCCTAACTTACACCACAAAGTCTTCCAAAAGTAACTCAAGAACTTAGCATCTCTATCCAAAACTATTGTTCTAGGCATACCATGTAATCTTACAATTTCTCTAAAGAACAAATTAGCAATGTTAGAAGCATTATTAGTTTTGTGACATGGAATAAAATGTGTCATCTTAAAAAATCTATCAACAACCACAAAAATTGAATCTCTACCACATTTAGACCTAGGTAAACCTAACACAAAGTCCATCGAAATATCTATCCAAAGCTCACTAGGAATGGGCAGTGACGTGTATAAACCATGGGGTTGCACTTGAGATTTTGCCTACCTACATGTGACACATCTACCACAAATTCACTCAATATCTCTTTTCATGTGTAGTTAAAAGAAGTGTTCTTGTAAAACGGCTAAGGTCTTAGCAACTCCAAAGTGACCCATTAAACCTCTTCCATGGGATTCCCTTACTAACAAATCACGCAAAGAGCAATTTGGTACACATAACTTATTCTCTCGAAGTAAGACACCCTAGTGCCTAAAGAACTTACCCACTACGTTTTTCTTATAAGCCTGAAACCCCTTACAAAAATCGGTGTCTGAAGGATACAACTCTTTAATGTACTCAAAACCAAGTAATTTTGCTTCTAGAATAGAAATTAATACGTACCTTCGAGAAAGTGCATCGGCAACGATGTTTTCTTTACCTTGCTTGTATCGAATGACATATGGAAATGTCTCGATGAATTCTACCCATCATGCATGTCTCCTACTCAACTTATGTTGACCCTTTAAATACTTCAAGGACTCATGATCAGTGTGAATCACGAACTCCTTAGGCCAAAGATAGTGTTGCTATGTTTCCAATGCTCGAACCAACGCATAAATTTTTTTTATCATAAGTAGGGTAGTTTAAAGTTGCTCCACTTAATTTTTCATTGAAATATGCGATTGGTCTTCCTCCTTGCATAAGAACTACACCGATACCCAAGCCTAAAGCATCACATTCAATTTCAAACGTTTTAGTAAAATCGGACAAAGTAATTATAGGAGCATGAGTTAATTTTTCTTTGATCAATTAGAATACCTTCTATTGGTCGTCTCCCCATTTGAATCCAACGTTCTTCTTGATGAGTTCGGTAAGTGGTGCAGCAATACGGTTAAAGTATTTCACGAACCTTTTGTAAAAACTAGCAAGTCCATGAAAACTACGAACTTAACCTACACTCATGGGACTTAGTCATTCTTTAATCGCACGGATCTTCTCTTCATCAACCTGTATTCCTTGTGCACTCACCACAAAACAAAGAAACACAAGCTTATCGGTGCAAAAGGTGCACTTCTTCAAGTTAGCAAACAACTTCTCTTTTCTAAGCACATCCAAAACTGACTTTAAATGCACAACATGATCATCTAAGTTTGTGCTATAAATGAGAATATCATAAAAAAAAACAACAATGAATCTGCCTATAAAAGCTCGCAAAACATGGTTCATTAATCTCATGAAGGTACTTGGTGCATTTTTTAGTCCAAATGGCATAACTAATTACTCATATAAACCATATTTCGTTTTAAAAGCAGTTTTCCATTCATTCTTATTTGATGATATCCACTTTTTAAATCAATTTTAGAAAATACCCAAGCACCATGCAGTTCATCTAGCATATCATCTAAGTGAGGAATAGGATGTCGATACTTTACCGTTATATTGTTGACCGCTCGGCAATCAATGCACATTCTCCACGTCCCATCCTTTTTAGGAACCAAAATAAT
This sequence comes from Bretschneidera sinensis, assembly GCA_023935145.1. Taxonomy (NCBI): domain Eukaryota; kingdom Viridiplantae; phylum Streptophyta; class Magnoliopsida; order Brassicales; family Akaniaceae; genus Bretschneidera; species Bretschneidera sinensis. Next base: position 27,938,571 of record CM043705.1, on the reverse strand, counting down.
CAGAACAGTGCATGGGCTCATGCTTTCTCTTACGTACCTCGTTTTCATCAATTCACTAACATGACTTTGTAGCTCCTTTGTCTCCTCGGGATTGCTTCGATAGGTTGGTAAGTTTGGAATTGTAGCACCGAGCACGAAATCAATTTGATGTTCAATTCTTCAAATAGGAGGCAAGCCACGTGGAATCTCCTTGGGAAAGATATCATCAAACTCCTGCAAAAGAGAAACAATAGAACTAGGCAGAGATGAGTCCAACTGGTTAGTATTTAATGCCTCTTTGTACAAAAAGTACAATCATTGGCTGATTTAAAACCATCACTCTTTTTTTTTCACTCGCTCTTGCATAGAGATTTGTTTTTCTCTCAATGACCAAATCAGATCTTTTATTTTCTCTCTCAATTTTCCAGCCTTTCTCATTTTCTCTTTCTGATTTTTATTCTTTCTCTTTTTCTCACTCTCTTTCGTTTGCTCACTCTCTTTTTGTAACCTCACTTGATCTTCATAGATCTGCTTTGGTGTCAAAGAAACTAGAGTGATTGTTCTTTGATTGCTTACAAATGAATATTTGTTGGTGAAGCCATCATGCTTAACACACCGATCGAATTGCCATGGCCGGCCTAGTAACAAGTGTCCAGCTTGCATTGGAACTACATCACACAAAACTTCATCTTTATATTTTCCAATCCGGAAGGAAACTAACACTTGTTTATTCACCCTCACTTCACCACTATCATTAAGCCATTACAACTTGTAAGGCCGAGGATGTTTAATTGTTGGCAGCCTCAATTTCTCAACCATTGTAGTGCAAGCAACGTTAGTACAACTACCTCCATCAATAATCACACTACATACCTTGTTTTGCACGTGGCATCTAGTATGAAAGATGTTTTCTTGCTGCACTTCATTGTTACGTGTTTATCTACCTAAATAAATAAGTAAATAACCGTACAGTTTTACTTGCAAGTGCACAAGGTCAATGGTAGCATAGTGTGCAAGTGCGAGATCATTTCCACAGGGATTGGTGAATTTCGTTTTAAAATCAGTTTCTTAATAAAAGAAGATCAAAATAACTGTTGAATGTGAATTAATAATAATGAGACATAGGGCTTTGATATCCACCACTAGTCATACTTTCCCAATGAGTAATAGGTCAATGCACTATCCTTCCTATGAATACCTAATGGTTGCCAACCTAAGGGCATGGTATCTACTCCTTAAGCGATTGATTTCCCTAAGCAATGAGTTAGGTATGGTATCTACTAACTCTTTTCTTTCTTAAGGGATTCAGCATGGTATCTACTGAGTTGTTCCTTCAGAGAGTATAGGTACTATGGAAATCGACAACCACACAGGACCTAGGGTATGGTATCAACTCCCAATTTTCCATGTTGATTAACCCAAGAATCCGGTGTGGATTTCTTTTGTTATTATTGTCAGACCTAGGACTCGGTCATCCAAATTGGTCTAACTAACTAATCCATACCACATGCACATATTGATCAGACATACACATATGAGGAATTTAAATAAACACAGGCATTAATCAAGTTAAGCATCATAATCAAGGCTATTGCAAAGATAATCAATGAATGTATATATGGGAAAGCATAACTAAGGCTTCAATCGAGCCCTATAAAGAGTTAGTTACACATGCTGTCTAAGATAAACATCATAGCAAAAACTAAACATAAACTATAAAACCCGAAGAATGCTGTGGAGATGGGTTGTCAATCCTCTCCAAAGCTTACAACTCTGAGCTAAGCAAAAGATAAAAAAAATGATGTTTTTGTGTGTGTTTTACAGGTGTATTTATAGGGGTTGAATAACCCTAGAAGACTCAGGAAACCCTAAACTTCCTAAAACGTAAAACCTCCTCTATTTCCAAAACTGGTTATGCTATTTTACCGTTCACGCCCGTACATGTGCGCTCGATCGCATGCATTGTGCGCTCGATCCCAAGGCTGCACTCGATCCTACTTGTGTGTGCACAAGCACTTATGCGCTCGATCACACCCAATAGTGCGATTGATCGCACTTTTGCCAGTAACTATTCCAGGATTTCCAGATTTCTTCCTTTAGGTGCCAAAAATGCTTCTTTTTCTCCAAGACCCTACACAAAACATGTAAAACACAGAAATGAAGTAAAATGGACTAAATTAACATAACTAAGGACTTAACAAATGTAAATAAGGGGGCTTAAATATGAATATTTAAGCACCTATCACACCCCCAAATTTACATATTGCTAGCCCTTAGCAATACAAAACTAAAAACTAAAATGAAAATAGTGACATACAGATAGATCCAATGTTCATAGTGTCCACAAAAGTTTAGGTCTTCTCACAAAATTATGATGCGCATTCATGAGCAAGCTTAACAAATATAAACATATCTTTGCAATGAATAAGATTTTTGAACGCAAATCACTGTCATGAGGTAGCTTAAGACATCATAAGTTTGACTTTAGTGTATGGTGAACTAGCACATAAAAGATTAGGTTTCCAAATAATTCTAATGTGTAGTGTTTCGATGTCTCAAGATTCACCAAATTTCCTATTAGAATCAACAAAAATGGCATAGTTTTTCTTTTTTTCTTTTGTTTGTGAGATTTTTGCCAATTTAGTTCCCTTAAGCTTTCTAGTTGACTCATGTAGCAAGTGTTTACCCAATAACTCCCAAACCAGACGATCTTAGGGCATTAGGTGTAAAGACACCCCTAAGGACTTACTAACTCGAGTCAAAAAGGCTACGAAACTAACAGGTCTTAATGCTACCAATCAGAATTTCCACCTTTTGACGTGACACTTACTGCTTACTGAGGCAAAAGGGCCAGTTACTCAGTGGAAAGTTCTTTTTAATGATCATAGTGCACAAAATTTTCACCTTTTAACATGACACTCACTGCTTACTGAGGTAAGAGGGCCATTTACTCAGTGGAAAATTAGTTTACTGATCTTTAGGAGAATTTTTTTTGAGCAATAACAAAATTTTTTTCCTATTTATGTCAAAGCGTTAATCTAACAGGTCATCTAGTTCACAGTTGAGCAAAAGAAACATACAAATCAAAATTACATGTCATACCCCACACAATTATATGCTAATGTGCTCGTGTTAGTTCAGGTTAAACTTGTGAATCCTTAAATGCCTAAAAGTAAGTGATCTATGTTCAAAACTTAATTATTGGCCTAAATGTTCAAAGTGTTAAGCTCATTTATGAAGTAAAATCATATTGTTTGTTTAGATCACCCAAAATTTTTGGAATAGAATGAACATGCATTTATCTATAAAAACAAAAAAAAATTGGGACATAGTGTGTGTGTGAGTGTGTCCCCATACCCCCAAACTTAAATTGGATATTGTCCCCAATGTGTGAATAGTATGGAAGGAGCTGACCTAGGAGATGGAGAACTATATGGCTGGCATGGCTCGTAGCTCGCCCCCAAACTTCAACTGGATGCACTCACTCTATCCTTGAAAAAGAAAGACAAACAAACATAAAATGGAAAACAAATAATAATAAACAGTTATAGAAAAGTAAATATTAACAATACAATACTAAAAAGGATATGCTTTGAGGTGCCTCCCATGAGCGCTAAGTTTAATGTTTTCAGCCAGACGGGGTATACTCTCACTGCTGATCGTCAGGTGGTGCAATCGAAGAGGTACCGGGTACCAGAGGTAGGCAATCAAGAATGGCCTATAGCATCGCCTCTTGTCGTGCAAACTGTGCCTCCAAACCATCTATGCACTGGTGCACGAGTGATATGGCTGCAGAGACCTCACCTCAGAAAGAAGACAACTCAGTGAGAAAGTGCTGGGACTCTGTGGGTCCTATGTCCGGATGGTTGTCCTCTTGTAATGGGCTAACTGCAGGGATCTCTGTCTCCATATGATCCTCCTCCACCCTCTCAGCAGTGGGTACAGGGGCTGAGAGTCCTCGAGGCATGTGCGAGAGACTATGTGCCGATTAAGCCTTCCCGAAAAAGGGATGCTCTCACACTGGTCCGTCACTGGTGGTCCCCTTAATCCCTTTCTTCTTGAAGATGTACGAAAGTAAGAATGGGAATGGGAGCCCCCATGCATTGGCCGTGGTGGTCTGACGGCCATGGACATGATCCCAGAATTTATGCAACTGGCTCCATATAACAGCGAGAAGAGAATATTAGTGACCTTTGTGGAAGGCATACAACGTCTATAGAAACTGGTCTCTTCTCTGTGTCTTGTATGCCAATGGACACACATTACGCTGAAGGATAGTGTCTACAAGCCAAAGTCGTGGAGGTAACTTTGACCGGCTCGCTGTGTTGTTGTGTCTGTCGGCGTACTAACCAACGCACATATCCTCAATAATCGTGGACAGGTCAAAAGAGTCTGGCTGCTCCTTGATATCAGTGTCCTCCGGAGGGGACTGATCACAGCAATAAAGAGCAGCGGCTATGTCGACACTAGTCAATTTAATGGATGTGCCCTAAACTGAGGAAGTCAATACGCCCAGTCTACTGCAGTCAAAAGACAGGCTCTCATAGAACTGGACTACCAGCTGGGTGTAAGCAGTCGAGCAGACTGGTTTAAAGAGCCTCTTCAACCCCCGATGTTTAAAAGCTTGGACCGCCCATTGAGTGGCATCCATTTGCTTGAAGAGTTCATCGATGGCGAAAGTAGTCTCGAATAAAAGCTCTCTTTGCTCGATGCTTGGCCCGGATGACTGGGCATGGCTGCTTGAGGCACGGGAGGTGGAAGCGGTTTGCTTTGATATGTCGACCCTAGTTTTTATCAAATTTGCAATCGATCTCGAATATGTGCGCTCGATCGCACACTGGACTATACACTCAATCGCACACGGTCAGACTTTTTCTCGAACAACTTGTGGGCAACAAAAGTTGGAAGCTGTGGGTAGCCCTCAAATACAATCGTCAACCTCCTGTAAACATGAAAAATAGCCAATCACACACCAGATAACACATATAAATAATACAATTGTAAAGTAAATGTCAAACAAAACCGTGTGTTAGAAAAAAAGGGTTACCTTATAAATGGGGTGAATGTGCAATGGAAAGGGATGTGGTGGTGACAGTGGTGGTGATGGGGTGTGGTGATGGTTGATGTGAGCGGTGATGGGGGTGAAGATTTCTGGTGATGCTGGAGTCGAGAGTGTGAGAGTGAGAGTGATGGTAAACGGGGGAGTGCAAGTGAGTGAGTATGTGTGCAGAGAGGGTGAGTGAGTGCATGTGAATAAAATTTTTAAATTTATCACTAAACTATTTGCCACGAGTGCGCTCGATCGCACTAGAGTGCGCTTGATCGCACTCTTGCGCTCGAGCACATTGAATGATGCGCTCGATCGCAAGCAGTGTGCATGGAAAAAAATAAAAACTTACCGCAGCTGAAATGACAAAGTAGGAACAATACAACCTTACCATGTGTTAGTGACCTCAGTACCACTAACCTCAGTAGAGGTGCTTGAGCTACATAGTTGGCAAATGTGAAACGTCACAAGCGTTCTCTTGATACAGTGCTACTCCTGTTGAAGGGGGCACTTATAGCCTATATCAGGTGGTTCAAGCGCCCTTAACAGCTGCTGCATTTTTAATCTTGGTGCCTGGTTAATAAAATAAGGAAAAACAGTATTAGTAAGTTCAGGATCTTCAATTTGAGGATTATACTTACTTGGAGGCTGTGATGTGTTCTTGATGGGGTACATAGTTCTATTGATGTCTTTAATCACATCGTCATCCTCTGGCCTAATTTTCAATCTTGTATCCTCATGGTTGGGGATGGTCTTCGATGGAATAGTGTGATGGACCTGAAAAACTTTCTCAACAACACCTTGCATCAAGCTTACGTTAGAGTATGCATTATCATCGTTGGTTGATTTTAATGTATTAAATATTTGAAATTCCATGTCCTCATCATTTACTGTCATCGTGACGATGCCCCTTTTTACATTAATTTTGGTATCAACAGTTATTATAAAGGGTCTTCCCAAAATGATGGGGAGGGGTGATGGCATATGACATTCTTCCATATCTAAGACGATAAAATCAGCCGGTAAAATAAATTTACTTATTCTTACCAAAACATCCTCGAGGATACCTCTCGGTCGTCTGATGCTTCTGTCAGCCAATTGTAGAGTGATGGAGGTCGGTTGGAGCTCCCACAAACCTAGTGTCTCGAATACACTGTATGGCAGCAGATTGACGCTTGCTCCTACATCCAATAGTGCATGCTCAAATAGCTGGTCACCTAGCCTGCATAGAATGGTGAAACTACCCGGATCTGTTGGTTTTGGTGGTAGTTTTCTTAATAGTACAACACTTACCTCTTCAGTCAAGGCTACTGTCTTATGTTCCTGAAACTTCCTTTTGTTAGTACAATAATCTTTTAAAAACTTAGCATATGCAGGTATTTGTTTGATTGCATCTAATAAAGGAATGTTTATTTCCACTTTTTTCAAGGTTTCAAAAATATCAATAAGTTTAGTCTCTTTCTTAGGTTTCACCAACCTTTGAGGGAAGGGTGGAGGTGTATTTACCTTTTCCATCTCTCTTACCTTAGATGTGGAGGTGTGGTCTGGAGATGCTTGTGTAGGCTCATTAGTGCCGATAATCTTACCACTTCTTAAGGTTGTTACAACGTTCAGTTACTGATGTCCTCTTGGATTAGACAGTGGCTGGGCTGGGAGGTCTCTTTGCTTTATGCTACTCAATTCCTTGGCCAACTGTCCCATTTGTACCTCTAATCCTTGAATGGCTTGATCATGTTTTGCAGTGGTTTGTCTCATTTCAGCCTGAAATTGCCTTGTTTCTTCCAGGAACAGATTTTGTGAGGTCATTAATTGCTGCTGCTGAGTGGCCAATTGTCTCACAAGATTTTCGAGGTCATTCTTCTTTGGTTCGGGAGCAGTATGGGCTGCTAGTTAGAAGTTTCTTTGCTGCCATTGACTGTTCTGATTGTTGCTCCACGAGAAATTCGGGTGATTCCGCCATCCAAGGTTGTAGGCATTTGCATAAGGATTGTTCTTTGGCGGATAATTGTTTGGTCCCACAAAGTTGGCTTGTTCATTATCTGAAAATGAATACAAGGGACATGTATCAGTGTTATGATTAAATTGGGAGCAAATAGCACATACCTGGAGTGGTGTAGCTGGTGGGTTAGGTCAGGTATTCTGAGCAGCCATGGTTTTAAGCAACGAGTCTAGTTTTCTTTCCACAACAGTTATTTGAGGAGAAGATCCTCCATTCAGATTTACCTCATACACACCCTTACTCTTGGTTACATATCTACCTCGAGAGGAGAACTGCTGAGTGTGTTTGCTTAGGGTTTCGAAGAGCTCCATAGCTTCTTCGCTGATTTTCTCCATCAGCACTCCTCCACAACTTGAATCAACAATACTTTTGTTAGTATCACTCAAACCCTCATAAAAAGCTTGTACCAGTTCATTTTGAGGTAGGTTGTGGTGTGGGCATTTGAGTAGTAGCTTGTTAAAGTGTCCCCACGCTTCGAAGAAGAGGTCCCCATCCTTTTGTTGGAATGACTGAATCTCCTTCCTCATTTGCCTTGTCTTTTGGGTTGGGAAAAACTTCCTTACGAATTTGCTAGCCAACTTCTCCCAAGTGTGGATAGAAACTGCAGGCAAATAATTATACCATAATTTAGCATTATCTTTTAAGGAAAAAGGGAAAAGAATTAACCTTATTCCTACTTGGTCTAAGCCTTGGATGTACTGAAACTTGCAAAGATCGAAAAACTCTCGAAGGTGTAAGTGTGGATCTTCATTAGATGTACCCCTAAAGTAAGTCAAAGCATTCAATATTTGCGGAGATATGTAATAGTTTCCTGCCACCTCAGGTTGATATGCAATACATGATGGCTGATCAATGTTCTGTGAGATGAAGGAATGTTTCATCGGTACTCGGGCAGGTGGTTGTTTGTTTTCGAGCTGTTCCACCATTGGTGTTTCTTTCTCGAATTCTTCTTCGTTCTCTTCGAAGTTGTTCCTAAGCTTTTTTCGGATGGTCCACTCAAGCTCGAGATCGAGGGGAAAGAATGTTGGACGTCGGGATCGAAGTCCGTGCATAAATCAGGTAAACCAGCTTCAGTACAATAGTTCAACTCTGCTATTCGGGTGACTCTCTGCCCTAATCGCGCTCGATCGTACAGAAGGGTGCGATCGATCGCAAGTATCACAGAAAGTGCGATTAGGGTTTGATGTGCCTAAAACAGAAAGGTAATCGATTAGGGTTTGATGAAAACAAGAATAAAGGTGAAGAACAGAAACTAATTTTTTTTTAGAAAAATTAAAGTAAAATAGAATGATGATGATTAAACTAAACGAAAGTAATTCTAAAAGGAAATTTAGTGCAATCCCCGGCAACGGCGTCAAAAACTTGTTGCGCGTTTATCTACCTAAATAAATAAGTAAATAACCATACAGTTTTACTTGCAAGTGTACAAGGTCAATGGTTGCATAGTGTGCAAGTGCGAGATCATTTCCACAGGGATTGGTGAATTTCGTTTTAGAATTAGTTTCTTAATAAAAGAAGATCAAAATAACTGTTGAATGTGAATTAATAATAATGAGACATAGGGCTTTGATATCCACCACTAAACATACTTTCCAAATGAGTAATAGGCCAATGCACTAGCCTTCCTATGAATACCTAATGGTTGCCAACCTAAGGGCATGGTATCTACTCCTTAAGCTATTGATTTCCCTAAGCAATGAGTTAGGCATGGTATTTACTCTAACTTTTTTCTTTCTTAAGGGATTCAGCATGGTATCTACTGAGTTGTTCCTTAAGAGAGCATAGGTACTATGGAAATCGACAACCACACAAGACCCAGGGTATAGTATCTACTCCCGGTTTCTCATGTTGATTAATCCAAGAATCCGGTGTGGATTTCTTTTGTTACTGTTGTCAGACCCAGGACTCGGTCATCTAAATTGGTCTAACTAACTAATCCATACCACATGCATATATTGATCAGACATATACATATGAGGAATTTAAATAAACACAGGCATTAATCAAGTTAAGCATCATAATCAAGGCTATTGCAAAGATAATCAATGAATGTATATATGGAAAAGCATAACTAGGGCTTCAATCAATCCTTATAAAGAGTTAGTTACACATGCTGTCTAGGATAAACATCATAGCATAAACTATAAAACCCGAAGAATACTGTGGAGACGGGTTGTCAATCCTCTCCAAAGCTTACAACTCCGAGCTAAGCAAAAGATAAAAGAAGTGATGTTTTTGTGTGTGTTTTACAGGTGTATTTATAGGGGTTGAATAACCCTAGAAGACTCAGGAAACCCTAAACTTCCTAAAACGTAAAACCTCCTATATTTCCAAAACTGGTTCTGCCTTTTTACTGTTCACGCTCGTACATGTGCGCTCGATCGCATGCGTTGTGTGCTCGATAGCAAGGCTGCGCTCGATCCTACTTGTGTGCGCACGAACGATCGCACCCAATAGTGCGATCGATTACACTTTTACCAGTAGCTGTTCCAGGATTTCCAGATTTCTTCCTTTAGGTGCCAAAAATGCTTCTTTTCTCCAAGACCCTACAAAAAACATGTAAAACACATAAATTAAGTAAAATGGACTAAATTAACATAACTAAGGACTTAACAAATGTAAATAAGGGGGCTTAAATATGAATATTTAAGTAACTATCATTCGTCATCTTCTTTGATTTGCACACTTAGAGCTCTCCTTGCAACCAATAATTCTCCTTGGGCAGTGTATTCCTCATCACTCGCATCCTCCAATGGTGGCATAGATTTGGTATCTTTTTCGCCTTCAGTTTCAATTTCACAATTATCTCACAATACCATAACTATTTTGTTTGGACATTGACTTGCTATGTGACCACTGCCTTGGCATTTAAAACACTTAATATCTTGTGTTCTAGTGGTGGAAGAATCAGTTTTACCTTGATTTCCATGGCTGGTACTTTCTTGCTTTTGCTCGGTTTTAGGCTTGGCCGTGACTTGCTTCTCTTTTTTCTTCACAAAATTCAGCCTCCAAAATGAACCCGAGTTAAGGTTTTGCCATGTATTGTTGCCCCTCTTCTTGAGTTGGTTCTCAATTTTGATAGCCATGTGCACTATTTCTTCCAACTCCACATAATGACGCAGCTCCACCGAATTAGCAATTTCTTGGTTCAAACCAGCCAAGAACCTAGCCATAGTAGCCTCTCAGTCCTCCTCTACATTTGTTCGGATCATAGTTACTTTCATCTCTTTATAATAATCCTTCACACTCCGACTACCTTGTGTAAGACTTTGCAATTTTTGGTACAACTCACAGTAGTAATGGCTTGGAACAAACCGTTTCCTCATCACGGTTTTCATCTCCTCCCAAGTCTCTATTAAACACTCTCTATTTTTCTTCCTGTTTAACACTAGTTGATCCCACCAAACAATCGCATAGTCAAAAAATTCAATGGCTGCAAGTTTAACCTTTTTAAGCTCGAAATAATTATGACAATCAAATACCAGTTCTATCTTCTTCTCCCACTCAAGGTAAGCTTTACGTTCGTTTTTTCCTTGAAACGATGGAATCTTCATCTTAATACTACCCAAGTTATTATCTTCCCGATTCCTAGCTTCTCTACCTCTACCACCAAATCTCCTATGGCTAACAACCGATTTTCGATCATCTTCTTCATCAAACCCATTCCCATAATACTTTTCATCTTCAACTCTCTCACCCCTAGGTTGAGCTCTCTCCCTCCTATGCACATTAGGAGCGTTTTGTTGTTGTCCTACACATATATTTTCTATCCGGTCTATCCGCTCATGAACCTGTTCCATCTCCGTTCTCAATACTCTCCTCATCTCACCCATTAAAGCCTCCATGAGCAACTTCGGATCAACCTCTTCCGACGTATCTTAGGAATTATTTTTGTTCTTGTTGTCTGACATGTTTGCTGCAAAAACAAAGTTAGAAAAAAAGAGTAAAAGGACCTCACACACTCCCTCACGTGTTTCACTTAAAGAATGAGTCACTAAGTTTCACTCGTGTTTATACACAAAATCATATTGACTTTTACCTTCTTATGTGCTCACCACTCTTGCCTTTTTCCACTTATAATAATCCTCTATAGGTTCTTATCAAACTAACCAAACAAGTGTCAAAGTTTCCAATAATAATTCACCAACAACTCACAGAGAAATTCAGATTTAAAGGCTAGAATACAAGGAAAACAAAGATAAGAAATTAAAACAAGAATTGAAAGGATTGAATCTAAATATCACACACTTTTTCTTTTTAACTAGAAATTTGTTCTTTTTTTTTCGAATTTATGCCTATTTTTTCACGTTTTTTTTTTAATCAAATCAAAAGATAAGCAAACCTACAACTAGAAGGCTCTGATACCAACTGATATGTTCCACGCCAAGAACTAAGAAATTAATGGATCAAGAAGACTTATAAGATCGTCTAGAAGTAGATTTATGTGAGACCATGACCTGTTGCTTATATTGAAGCAAGAACCTTGGTATAATGAAAATTTCATAATCAATTATGGAAGGATTGATTAATAAGTCGAAGATGAATACGACAAAAATTCCGATAAGTTCAGAAGTTCTAAAAGAACCAAAGAGAATTTTCTCTTCAGAAGTATGAATCAAATCTGAATTGTCTTATTCCAAAAAGCCAATAGCTATTTAAATACATGAGAATTCATAACCAATTAGAAAAATGAAACTAAAGAATTCGTAACTAATTAGAAAAAGGAAACTAAGGCATAGGTTTCATACTAGAATTCTGGTAACCTAAAATCCAAATAAGGAAAGTATCTAACTTGGCATACAAGCCTTACAATTCAGCAATTAAATTAATAAGGAAACATTTAAGAAAAGGTAATAAGAAAAATTGCGCCAGCCATTTTCTTTGATGAGCTAACCAAAATAAGTAAGTCTCCAATTTTGGGAAACTAAGATTTTAATTCACAATCTTGAGTTGCTAGATTATTCCAAAGCTTAAATTATAGAAACCCATCATTGTATAACATCATCCTTGGGCCCCCAAAGATGGTTCTTAGCCCAAATGTATTGAATGAGCCCATTGAGAGTTTCCTTGAACCTTTTAGCTCGAGCCCTTGTAACTGGACCAATTGGAACTTGAATAGGATCCGCCTCCCATTTGTTAGCTGTGTCCTCATCACGTACCTACCTAGAGAGATTGGAATTTGAGGCAAAGATGGTGGATGGAGTTGATTAGTGACTATGATTGTACAATTCACTATCATCTAGAAAAGGCGAAGGTAGTAGCTGATGCATTAAGTAGAAAGTCTACAAGAAGGTTAACTGCTATTGGGAGTCTTGAGGTGAAATTGATGATAAATTTAAAAGAGATAAGAATAAAGTTGAATATCAGTGATAGAGGATCATGGTTAATGAACATGGTTGTATAATCATCCACAGTAGAATGCTTGTTAGAAATGCAAGGTAGAAATGAAGAGATAGAAAAGATTAAGTAGGAAGTGCTTAGTAGAAAGTAATATGAGTTCAAAAGTTTGAAATGATGGTATTTTGGTATTGGAACACGGATTTTTGTCCCCAATGATGTGGAGTTGAGAAAGGTACATGATGATGTATATTTGATGCACCCGAGTAACATAAGATATATATAGGGTTGAGACAAAATTTCTGGTGGTTAGGATTGATGAGGGATGTAGCTAAATATATTTCTAGATGTTTGGTTGGTCAGTAAGTGAAGTCAAAGAACAAACATCTGGGAGACTTACTATAGCCTCTTTTTGTGCTTGAATGACCATAGAAAAATAAAAGTATAGATTTTATTCTAAATTTTTCCATACCTAGAGAGGTCACAATACAGTATAAGTGATAGTACATAGACTTTTTAAGTCATTCCAAATTTCTTCCAATTAAAACTAAATGGATCCTAAAAAGTTAGCTGGATTGTTTATAGCTGAGATTGTGAGGTGGTATGAAGTACTATTGAAAATAGTGTCATTTAGAGAAGCTAGATTTACACCTTGGTTTTGGAGAGGCTTTCAGAAAGCCATGAGTACACAGCAGCAGTTTATTTCAACTTTTTATCCTCAAATAGTTAAGCGGACAAAAAGGATTATTATAATACTAGAAGTTATATTGAGGGCAAATATTATGAGGTTCTTAGTAAGTTGGGATGATTACTCGCTATTGATTTGATCTGCATATAATAATCAACATCAATTTAGTATTGGAATAGCACCGATTGAGACATTGTATGGTAGGAGGTGTAGAACTCCTATATGTTGGGAAGAAATGGGAGAGAGAAATATATCTGGTCCATTAATTATTGAGTTAACAACTGAGAGTATTAAATTGGCTAGAGAGAACCGTAAAGCAGCACAGAGTAGACTGAATAGCTATGCTGATAATAAAAGAAGACCTCTTGAGTTTCAAGTAGGTGATTGGGTGTATTGAAAAATATCTAAATGAAAAGGTGTATTGAGATTTAAAAAAGAAAGGAAAATTGAGTCTGATTGAGAGAGTTGGACCAGTAGCATATAGTTTGGATTTACCTCTAGAGTTAAAGCAATTACATAATGTATTTCATGTCTCACTTTTGAGAAAGTACTTACACGATAAATCCCATAGTATCTTGAATCGGGCGATAGAACTTTAGGAAGATTTGACTTTTATTCAAGTATTGGTCAGAATTCTAGACATAATGGAACAAGTCTTGCACAATAAAGTCATTCCCTTGATTCAAGTATTATGGTGAAGCCAAGATGTTGAAGAAATTACTTGGGAGCATGAATCCTATAGTATCTCAAATCAAGCGATAGAACTTCAGGAAGATTTGACTCTTATGCAAGTACCGATCGGAATTCTAAACAGAAAGGAACAACTCTTGCGCAATAAAGTCATTCCCTTTATTCAAGTATTATGGCGAAGCCAAGATGTTGATGAAATTACTTGGGAGCATGAAGCAAGAATGAGGAAATAATACCCCCAACTCTTTCATGAATTAGGTAAAGAAATTTTGGGGACGAAATTTTTGTAAGGTGGGTAGAATTGTAATACCCATATTCGTAAAGAAAGCGTAAAAAAGTAATTTAATAAATATGACATGGAGTTAAAATAATATATATATATATATATATATATATGTGAAAGATTTAATTTTTATAGAACAATTCAAAAAAAAAGAAAAAAAAATTTTCCAGAAGAAGGGAAAAAAAAGGAAAAAGGAAAAAAAAATTCGTGCAACACCTGGAAGTCCAGGTGTTGCAACTTTGGGTAAGTTATGCTGGATGTTATGCAGCTGTGCAATTTAAAACAGTGAAAAGCAGTGATAGCCACTTAAAAAGTTATATATATATTGAATTTTTTTTTAGTTTACCAAATCTTGTTTGGTTTTCTTCAATCTCAAATAGAAATTCCCGGAATTCAAAGTGAAAATTTTCAAAGAGTGTGAATTATCGAAGAATTGAAGAATAAATTAGAAATTTTAATATAAATATTATGTAAGGTGTTGACGATCAGCAACCGGGAGAAATTGCTCAGAGGAGTAGGAAAGACAATGAGGTGATTCATGGGTAGCTCTAAGTGCTACGTGGTGAGTTAGATTTACTTTAAGTAATCAAGATAAATATGAAATGTCTAGTGATAAAATTAGAATAAATTATTAACTTATGCTTGGGTGATAGATGAAAATTGGTTGATAGGTGTGATAGGAATAGTGGATGTGTAGAGAATTTTTTTTTATGAGAAATAATATTTTTAGAATAATGATTTGATTTAATAATAAAAGCGATAAGTGAAATTCTTGATGAGTTATGGTTGATGTTTTGATACGATTTATGAGAAGATGAAATTTAGTGGATCTTGACAAGATATGATTGATGATTTGATGTGATTTATGAGTCGAGGGTCAAAGGGAAGGCCCAACACATCACAATGTTTGGATGATGCTATAGCATCATAGTCGTCTTGTTGAGTTGGAAATGATGCATGGGATCCATGGAGCCATCGTAAGCCTTTATGATGGGAATTTGGAAATGTTCTATGAGAGGGGAATCGAGGATGTCCTGTGTGAAGGGAAGAGCTTGGGAATTGATCTCCTCTAAGATGTTCGTGTTTCTTCCTTTGAATGCCTCCCTTATTCTCTTGTCTATTTCTTCTAGTTTTTTTATCTAGGTCAATGTAGTTCCTAGAGGTGGAGAAACCTCCGGATTTCGACTCAGGATGAGGAGAAGACCCGGTGGTTGAGTAACTATGGGCCTGACTTGTTGAGATTAGGTTTCCTCGTTGGTCAAGGGCTTTTCCAAGACAGAGGGGGAAGTGAAGGAGGATGAGCTTGCTCTTTGAGTTTGACAGCCAAACTCATGACAAGTTGAGTGAGTTCCAAAAACTGTTCTTGAGTCATTGAAGCAGCTGGCTTTGGTGCAGGGAGTGTCTTTGGGTCCCCTTGGGCATTAGGCTCTACCGGGTTAGACTGAGGTGTTTGTTCATGCTGAGTTCATCCATTAGATGGTTTATTGTAGTTTTGATCGGAGGTAGCATGTTCTAAAATGATAGGGAGTTGTGAGCCAAGCTACTAGCTATTTATGGAAGCCCAGGTGGCTATTGAACTGGTATATGTGGTGTTTTTAGCGAGATTTTTGGGTAGCATAGTAATAGAAGGGTTTCTTTTTCCTTCAAAAATAAGAAAGCCCTTTTCTAGCGCCAAATATGTTGATGCCAAAAATCTGTCAGGAATTCAAACGGCTGTAATGTGGTAGCTACACACATGAAATAAGGAGAAATCCTAAAAGTCGCTAGAGGATCGAAGAGGTGTGCCTCCGAGGGGGACTCTCCGATGCCTAAGTTAGAATATGGATTTAGAAAATATGGAGAACTGTAGAAAGTACAGAGCTGGGAATTAGAATTTTATGTACCTTTTGATGTTGGGAGCCCTTTATATAGTGTCTCGGAGCAAAATCTGATTAGGAAAGTGATTGATCATTGAGTATTATGATAGGAATGAGATTCCATAGAGTTATCCATAAGTTGGATTGTTTAAATGATATTTTATCTATAAGTTGGCGTGTCATGGTAGTAATTAGGACATTCATGCGAAATTACCATTACGTCATTTGTCAGGTGTAACTATTTGATTGTATGTCTGAGTCGTGAAATTATCTTTCTTCTCTTAGAGGTTGCCACGTGTCATAATGTCATTGGATGGAGAATTTTCCTCTACATCATCATGCAACAGTGACAAATTTAAAATTGCTAACATCAATCGTGTAGGACGATTGATAGCGCCTTAATGCTTGCATATGGTTTATGTCATGATGAAATTTTTGTTTGCACTTAATGTGACATGTCGTGTTTACATCAAATGAAAATTTCATTGATAATTTTGGAGAATTTTACTAATTATTCTTCTTTTACCTCTTTCTTATTTATTAAAATGTCTTTTTGTGTGTGTGAATTGAGAGAGGTCAAGAATGCTCAATCAAGTGAACAGACCACACACACAAAAAAAAACACGAGGAGATAACGAGGATTTCGTGCTTCAAGAGCACATTAGAGGAGACAAAAGTTGACTTCCATGTCTTTAGAAAAATGTTGCATAAATGTTGCACTGATCAATGCGTTTGATGGGTCAAACAATGAGCCAGTGACATTAATTACAAACTTAGTAAAAAAAAATTAGTCTCTAGATATTACCAATGAAGTTTTCATCGGTGCCAATGACTATACCAGCTTTGATGGAAACATGGGTCAATAAATTTTGGTAAAATCTATTTAAAAGACCCTCTTTCTAAACCTTGATAAGTGGATATGGTTAGACAGTAGAACATGGAGTAATATGGCAACATTTTCTCCAATAGTAACCTAGCAGTATTAGGCTGATATCAATACACCTGGGTTCATGAACTTTTTTTCTTTTTAGAATTTTTTTTATATTTAAATCCATGAAATATACATGGTATAATATCTTTTTTTTATGTCATCAACACACCTGGGTTCATGAACTTCTTTTTTTTTAGAAATTTTTTTCATTTAAATCTATGAAATATACATGATATAATATCTTTTTTTTATGTCATTCAATAATAAAATACACGATACATGCATCTTTTACAGGTAAGTCATTGTCTCTCTCTTGCTCCATAAATAATATACTTCAATGGTTGCTAAGTTTCCATTTCCCTCAGATCTTAAGGTCTGTGTTATGGGTAATGTGTATATTTTGGTTGGCTTTGTAATTGGTGCCAAAGAAAGGTAATGCTCAAGCTAAAATGACGTTGAACTCTCTTAGCTGTGTTGTTGACTTTGACATTTATTAAATTGTTATTAGGCGTAATTTTTTTTAACAAAAATTGCTTTGGATTCTACTACTAAAGGAGACAGGACCTTGCCAACACGTAAGAAGCATTGTATTGGGTACTCATTTGTGCCAATTCTACAAGCAAGTATTTTTTGATAAAAAATTTGTCTCCAAATATTAATAAAGATGTTTTCACTCGTGTCGGTGACTATGCCAGCTCTGATGCAAACATGGGTCAACAAAATTTGGTAAGATCCATGTAAAAACGTCCCCCTAAACCCTGATAAGTGGATATGGTTAGACAGTGGAACATGGAGTGATGTGGCAACATTTTGTCCAATAGTAATTTACCAGTATCTGGCCGACATCAGCATGACCGGGCTCGTGAACTTTAATTTTTTTTTATATTTAGATTCATAAAATATACGTGAACTTCTACGGGCGAGAACTTCTCCCCTCTTTACTTTCTCCATAAATACTACTGCTCCACATTGCTCCGACTGGAACTTTCAAAACCACATGAAGAAATGAATCAGAACTCTCATCTGCTCGACTTAGAAATGAACTTCAAAGGGAAGCCATTATCAAGAAAAATGAAGCTCTCTTCATTTACACCCATTTTCTTCTTCTTCTTCTCCAATTTTTTGCTGACAGCTTCTTTAGCATCTAATGTGACTTATGATCGCCGCTCTCTCATCATTGATGGCCAACGAAAGCTCCTCATTTCTGCTTCCATTCATTACCCTCGCAGTGTCCCTGGAGTAAGTCACTTCTCTCTTCTTCTCTTCTCTTCTTTGGTTCCTCAGAAAACAGAGGAAACGATAAACATAATGTTCAATCTAAAGTTTTGGTATGGTTTTGCGAAAGAAAGGATCGAGTTATACTTAACTGAGCTAAATGTGTGTAAAGAAGAACTAGCTGCGAGGTATTTAAGTGACTTTTATAGTTTATATCTTTATTTTTTTTCCTGTCGTTTTCTCTGCAACCAAATGGGGTAAAATTGGTTGTTCATTCGGTAGATTTGTTTTGTGATTGGATTTTAGTACTTTTTTTCTATAAAAAAAACCATTTGTTTGCTGGGAAGATGAAAAAGCTCTACTGAACTGGGCATGGAAATCAGCTACCTGAAGAAATAAACCTCTTTTTTTTTTATCATTTTTTGTTGTTGGGGGTAAGGGGGACGGTATTCCCTATGATTTGAATTTAATTCTTAGTAACTAAATGGAGCCTACTTGTTTGTTTCTTAATCTATTCTATTAATTTATTTTTTCCCTCTGGATCTTATTGTAGGGAACTCTGTGATTCTTTGTTAATTCCTTTTGAATTAGTAATTGTTTATTTCTTTAATTAATTGTTCTATCTGTAATTTGGTTTAAAAGTTTATTTGCTTACTGTGAATTGATCTGTGGCAGATGTGGCCAGGGCTGGTTCAAACGGCTAAAGAAGGAGGTATTGATGTGATTGAATCTTATGTGTTCTGGAATGGTCATGAGCTTTCCCCAGGCAAAGTGAGTAGGATACATTATATGTAGTAATTTGTGAGATACGCATTGCAATATGTATAATACATCTTTGTTGATTAAATTAATTTTGTTTTTCTTTCCCCTCTTCCTTTGAATTGGGAACTCCTAGTATAATTTTGGGGGGCGGTACGATCTGGTCAAATTTGTGAAGATTGTTCAGCAGGCTGGGATGTATATGATTCTTCGAATAGGCCCATTCGTTGCTGCTGAATGGAATTTTGGGTATGTTAGGTGTTTACAATTATAGTGGATTTTAACCTTAAAGTTTTGCTTTTTAGAACCCTGGAGTTCACATTAATACTTAGTAGCGTGCTATACAACTTTACCACCTGCTATTATTTCGTTAAGTTTCTTAAAATGTATGATGTAGGGGGGTACCTGTTTGGTTGCATTATGTGCCAGGCACAGTCTTCCGGACTGATAATGAGCCCTTCAAGGTATGGACCTCAAACAGTTTGGTTCTCAGTTGTAATGAGATAAATAAATAGCATGTCGAGAGCCTTAATTTTACATTGATATTGTTCATTGCAATATTTACCCATGCAAGATGAGATTTGGACCTTCATAACTGATTTGCCTTGCTTGATGTTCAGTATTATATGCAGACGTTCATGACATTCATAGTGAACCTAATGAAGCAGGAGAAGCTTTTCGCATCACAAGGAGGTCCCATAATCTTGGCCCAGGTGAGTGTAACTTTTGATCTGGATATGCTCCCACATCCCCTCCACCTTCCTGCAGCAAATTGAACGAAGTTGTAAACAGATCAAGAAAATGTAGAGGATCGTATTGCTGGAACATTGACTTTTAAAAAATTATAATCCATCAACACACTGCATGGGATATTATTCTAGAGCGAATGCAGAAAATTTTAGTAAAACAATTACCATCTGATCTTTCTTTTCTGCAAAAAAGACATACTTGCATTAGAAGTTGTAGATAGCATGTTCTCCATATTCTAAGTTGGCTGAAAATTGCAAGTGCAGTTTATGTCAAATTTCTAGTATGTTTCTCTGTACTGAGTGTAAATTTAACCATGAAATGTTGAATTCTTCCCTGCTTTTGTTTGGACTTGTGGAAACCCAATGGACTGGAGTGGAAAAGCAAAATGATTTTAGGGAACTGCTATTGTGATTTTGATGAAAAGAGAATATTTAGATTTCTGGAGTCAGAAAATAAATTTGTATTCTGTAGATCATTTTACTCAGTTAGTTATTGCACATTAATTCATTTTTACTGTTGTCTTGGAACTGGTTCTGAGCATTACATGCATTCTGTTTTCATTTTGTTATCCTATTTTTACTTGTGGAAGTTTTTACTGCTTTTACTCTTAGTTGTTCCTTTCCTTTCAATGTATTAATAAACATGGAGACTGCATTCAGTGTCTTCCTCTGAATTGTAGGTTGAAAATGAATATGGAGACACTGAAAGAGTTTATGGAGAAGGGGGAAAGCCATATGCCATGTGGGCTGCTACAATGGCTGTTTCTCAAAATATAGGGGTACCTTGGATTATGTGCCAGCAGAATGATGCTCCTGATCCTGTGGTGAGAGTTTTGTCACTTAATGGATCTTATCAACTTAAGTATTATACATCTAATTTTCAAGAATAGATTAATGACGACGTGAGATTCTAAAGTATCACGAGATCTAGTTTTCAAGAATAGATTAATTTTCTATAATGATGCTCCTGGTCCACTCACTGTCCCATTTCCATCTTTTCTCCTCCCCAGTTACTATTCCCTTTACCTATAAATCTCTGTGTGCGTGCGCATGCATTTTCCTGCGTGTGAATCTGTATG
The DNA here is from genome assembly GCA_023935145.1 of Bretschneidera sinensis. Classification (NCBI taxonomy): domain Eukaryota; kingdom Viridiplantae; phylum Streptophyta; class Magnoliopsida; order Brassicales; family Akaniaceae; genus Bretschneidera; species Bretschneidera sinensis. The sequence goes on along the minus strand of CM043705.1, from coordinate 27,917,959 downwards.
CATGCACACATTTGTGTATATCTAGATTTTTGAAAATAGAAATAAATTCTTCACTGTTTCCTTTACACAAGGCTGAATGAAGAAAGAAGACTCTTTTAGCCAATGCCACGTAGTTGGATGATGGCATCTGTCCTAATTCTTATTTGTGTATCGTGCTCCTGCGTGATATATAAATTGTATCAATTTAAGTAATAGTTCATTCCAATCTGATTTCACGATGGCTTTTATAATGATATTCATAATATGGATTTGTATTGCACACACCTTGTCTATCATGCTTTTTGTTTATATTTTAAATAAAATACAGGCATTCTTTGCTTTTGAATGGTTAACATTCTAAAAATGATATTTTAATACTCAGCTGAAAGCATAGTGTTCTTTGTTCTTTTTCTTTGGGCAGATCAATACTTGTAACTCCTTTTACTGTGACCAGTTCACACCTAATTCTCCGAACAAGCCCAAAATGTGGACTGAGAACTGGCCTGGATGGTAATGTTGTGTTCCACAATCAATCTCTATATTCTTTTCTGTTCTCTAAATTTGTTTCTGAAAGTTTAACTGTTATAGTTTTATTGTTCAAATGCTTTAACTCCTTTGCGCACGTGGTAATTAACATCTGTTTAGCAATGCAATCTGTCCCTCTTTTTCTTTTCCATTTTTCTTTGAAGAGATAGGGGGAATACTTAATGAACCTTGAAAAAAGTTTTCAATCCAAAGAACCTATAAGAATATTGTAACATTGCCAGATCAAAACAAAGAAAGTCTTCTCTCTTAGATTCTTAATTGTTTCTTCTCCAGCAGTGGCCATAAAAAAGATGTACTATTTGCAAAAATATCCCTTCAACCATTAGCCGGGATGCAGTACCATATTTAGTTTGGGATTGAAAACTTGTACTCACGGCAAACATCCTTTTTTCACCATCAAGGGTGGGATGAGCTCTTTCCCAAGGTGAGATTTGAGGTTGGAAATGGGGCAAATGTTCTTCTTTGGCATGATGTGTAGTGTGGCATGACCCCCGCTTAAGAACTGCTTCCCGAATCCTCTTGCTTTGTTTAGGGAAAAAGATGCTTTGATTGTTTCATACGCTTCTGTCTTCGGTGGTATAGTGTGGGAGGTGCTTTTTGTAAGGAATGCTCATGATTGAGAAGTTGATGGCTTTGAACCTTTTTTGGGCTGCTCTGCAATGAGAAGAGCGAAGTGGTATTTGAAGAGTGATGACCGCTTCGATGTGAGATCCTTTTATAAGGCTCTTGTTGGGGAAATCCATAGTGGTGATTTTCTTCCAAGAGATGGAAATCCTGTGGTTCTAGGAAAGTCTCTTTTTGTGCTTGGGAGGCTTCTTGGGATAGGATCTTGACTATTGATAATCTCCATAAGAGAGGGAAAGTTCTTGTTAATCGGTGCTATCCATGTAAGCAAGAGGCCGAGTCTATCTCTCATCTATTTTTGTGGTGGCCTTGGACTAGACAAGTATAGGAAATGGCTTTTGCGGTTCTTGGTTTGAGTTGGCTTGTTGTGGGCTCCCAAAGGGAAAATATGGGCTTGGAAGGGGTGTAGAGGTCCTAAAGAATTGAGTACAGCTTGTGGGCTAATACCACTCTCTATCTTTTGGACTGTATAAATTGAAAGAAATGGGAGAGCTTTTGAAGGAAAAACCTTTAGCGGTAGTGGCTTTCATACCCTTAATTTTTGGTTTAGCAGGCAGAGCTTATAGATTTTATATCTTGTAAATGATTTTGTATTTGGGTTTGCACCCCTTGGTGCGATTAGTGAACATAATTTTATTTATAAAAAAAGGAGGCTACAGCAATCAAGTGGCATAAAAGATGAGTTTCGAAAAAAGTTTTCCATGGAGACAGACTTTATCAACCATTGTGAAGCATGAAAACAGCTTTTTTCTCTCTTAATTGATTAAAGGTCAGTTATGTCCATATGACATGATGGGGACATCATCTTCTGGGAAGTAAACAAATGGGTCTTCTGTATGGTAAATTTGTGTTTTACGGGTTTTGAATATTTTTGTTTTCTTTTACTTCCATTTGCCCCCCTTTTTTTCCTGGAGATGAAGTTGCTTTGAGAACGCTTCTATGTGTTTGCTGATAAATGATAATTTAAAAAAGAAAAAACAGAAAGGCAAAACTTGGTTACTTGAAATAACTTACGTGGATGAAGTGGAACTCTATTACTTCTTTGCTTTAAAATATAGGCTATACGTCTCAGAGTAATTATAATGATAGGTTTGCTTACCAAAAAAAAGGATAATGATTGGTTTGAACATTTATATTTTGGGGTTGTTTTGGTTGATGCGCTAGTTCTATGCTCAATTTTCTTGACATACATTGTTTTTTTCCCTGAAGGAATGCAAATAGCTGTTGAATCTATAAGCTGTCCGAGTCATGTTGTTTCTCTTATGTTATTGTCCAAAAATTTTCTTAGGTTTAAAACTTTTGGGGCCAGAGATCCTCATAGACCACCTGAAGATATCGCTTTTGCTGTTTCTCGTTTTTTCCAAAAAGGTGGCAGTCTACAAAATTACTACATGGTATACTAATGTTTTCCATAACGTAATGTGTTTAGTGCATATAATGTAATTTTTCCTTTGCTTAAATGTTGTCGTTGTACTCCATGATTTAAATATAATGTAATTTTTAGTATCATGGTGGAACAAATTTTGGTCGCACATCAGGTGGACCATTTATTACAACAAGTTATGACTATGATGCGCCAATTGATGAATACGGTGAGTTTTCTTGTCTTCTTGTTTTGATGATTATGCATTCATGATGTATGCCTATCAAATGAAAAATTAGTATGCATTTAGATTCAGGATAATATATTTTCTCCATTTTGCATTGTAGGGTTACCTAGGCTTCCCAAATGGGGACACCTTAAAGAACTCCATAGAGCTATAAAGTTATGTGAGCATGCATTGCTGAGCAGCGAGCCTATTAATTTGTCATTAGGTCCTTCTCAAGAGGTGACTTTCTCTAACTTACGACTCTGATCCTCATAACTTCTTTGGTCATAAATTTTATCTTTTCCTGCTGGCTGAGTTATTGAATTCAAAATGGTTCAACGTTCTCATTCAAGTTTTGGTTGCTGATCTTAAGCGAACTGACAGGGTTATTAATTTCATATCTCACATCTTTTTTTTTTTTTTTTTCTTTTTTTTTTAACATTTCTAACACATTATTGTTGCATTACGCCAAAGTGTTAAAATGCAATATTTTTTTAGTTTTTGCTAAACATGCACTCATCAATATATAGCTTTTACCTAGTTTCTTAATCAGTTCAAGTAAATCTTATCAATATATGAGAACCAGTCATACTATTGGTTGACATACTATAATCGTATCCATTTGGATATATTTTTAAGTTAAGTGTACCAAACAACTGTAAGATCTGTAAATTTATGTTATTGAACTAATTTGTTATATTGTCATCTTTAGTACTGTTCACAAAGAGTTATCTGGGAAAGCCACATGCTAAAGGAAATGAGTAATTCATCTGCTTAAATCTCCATTTATTTCTAAGAAATAATAATTAAAAATGGAAATACTTAAAATGATTACAAGAAAAAAATTGAAGGCATTTTTTTAGCAATTCCTTTTCTGTCCCTTATACATTTACTGTGCAAAATGGTTTTGATAACTTTCTTGAGATTATTGGTTTCCTAGTAAAGTTCTTTCGGCATTACTGTAACTTTCAAGACATCCTGCAATATTTTTAATCAAGCAATTGTGGTATTCACAAGAACTGTTTCACCTACATTGTTATGTTAGCGGCATAAATGCAGAAGTATGAATCTGTTTGTCTGGGGGCCTTACAGACAAAATAGGAATATAATTCCTCCTTTTAGTTATATTGTCAACATCGACTGTGGTAACAAAGACTAAACAAAGATAACCACAAGGCATTCAATAAAAGTAACAAAATGGATATACCTTACCTTAGGTGTGGAAGAAAAGTTGCTCATCAACCCTCCGATTTTTTTTATCAAGAAATGATATATGGAGAATTTTTATATGAACTGGTCAAGACTCAGATGAATTTTGGGTTAGATTACATTACTGTTATAACATATGGAAATAAAAACAAACCAGAAGGGCTTTCTGTGATGATGGAATGAAGTGTGGTTACATATGTCCTCTCAAATCAGTATTTGACTGCATGATGAACATGATAGCTGTATGAAGTGCTGGTAATCAGATTGGAATTATCTCTTTTTTCTTGATTCAGAGCTCAGAATAATTTGTCTTGAATCAATTTGATTATGTATTTAGGACACTGACATGAGCTTTGATGTGAAGAATTCTTTACCCCGGTTATCATTACTATATAGCATCCTTCTGGCATTTTTTGGTAGACTTGTCAAATGTATTCAAGTGCATCAGTTATCATATTCTCTATTGTTTATAATTTGCCTATTTTAGTATTTCAGGTTCTGGTATACTGAATGTGCTTTAATCCGTTCCTTTGCATTTGGACACTAAAATTTTCTGGATTAATATCGTATTGTAGGCCGATGTCTATACTGCTTCTTCAGGAGCATGTGCTGCCTTTCTTGCCAATATGGATGATAAAAATGACAAGATTGTAGACTTTCGGAATGTATCATATCACCTGCCTGCCTGGTCGGTTAGCATTCTCTCTGACTGCAAGAATGTAGTATTTAACACTGCAAAGGTAACTTTCCCTATTTTTTCCAGTTATGGATTCTGCTAAGTGCTAATACCCCATCATTATATCTGATGTTGTCACTGATGTTGAAATCCTAGTTTTTGCAACTAAAGCAAGGTACATAAGTAGTGATAATTGTATACTGAAAAGAACCTTTTCACAAAGGTAAAATGTCCTTCAGAGTGTAACGTTGATGGATTTGCAGTCTATGAACTGAACCTAGTGGATATGAGAAACTTGGTAAATAATACTCATATCTGTACGTTATCTTATTAACTATGTTCTTTGTTCCGATAAAAATGACATCCACTCATTGGTTTGATTTTACATGGGTAACAGGGATGCTGAACTGCTGGCCATCTCATACTAAATTAAACTAAGACATGGTCATGTCAGTATTTTCGATGAGGTGGAAATGTTGAAATTTGAAAAGATATGTTTTTTGTACTACAATCTGTAGTTCTGTAGTCTGTACTATAAATATCTACATGGTTAAGCCATATTGTTAAAAAAATTAACTTAGTTCAAAGTACGAGATAGGGCTGAAGAGCTACCTGACAGATAACAGCTAACAGGAGCACCTAAATTAGTTTGGGCCTTTCATCACCAAATCCATACCCAAGAGTGAATCAATGGTCGAAAGGGAAAGAAAAGGAATAAAAACCAATGTAGAAAGCATCAGCCATATTTTCTGGAGATGGCTGTAAAAACCATAAGCTATATACCCTTTGGTACAATGGTCTTGAGATAGGTCCTGTTGATGCCCTTAATTCTGTCATTTAATTCTTGCTATACATTATCCTCTACTCTTACACATCAAACTTCGAACAGGTCGGTTCCCAGACCTCTAAAGTTGAAATGGTACCAGAGAATTTGCAGCCTTCAGTGGCCTCATCAGATAAAGGCTTGAAAGCTCTTGAATGGGAAGTGTTTGCGGAGAAAGCCGGGATTTGGGGAGAAGCTGACTTTGTTAAAAATGGTTTCGTGGATCATATCAATACCACTAAAGATACTACTGACTATCTCTGGTATACAACAAGGTTAGTCTCCCTTTAGAGAAACTTGACAGCAAATAGGTGTGGTTTTTATCATACAAAGACTTGATTCAAAAGTTCACGGGGTCAGGATAAATGAAGGATGGACACATGCACAGATGCATGTACACATGTATGAACAAATTTATGTCATATTAGGAAAGTAGAAACATCTCATGTTATTTCCCCATGTGTAGATTAACAACTTATGCTGAAATGTTAATCCATATAGACTTGTGACGCACTCACTGCTGATGATGTGATCAACATCATAGATTCTGTTATAACCTGTTTAGAGATTATAGTTTTGCACAAAGGTTCTATGAAATCATAAGCACAATTGACAACAGATCATCTCACTATAGGGTTGAATTAATCTAATTGGTCTTCAGGCTTTAAAGTGAAAGCCAGTTGTGGTTCCACATACTTTTAGTTATTATTATTAAAGGAGGTGTACAACGATATTCTGAGACAGCTTTTGAAACCGATATTATCCTTCAATTGCAGTATAACTGTTAGTGAAAATGAAGAGTTCTTGAAGAAGGGAAGCCACCCAATTCTTCAAATTGAGTCAAAGGGTCATGCTCTCCATGCTTTTGTGAATCAGGAACTTCAAGGTTATTATCTATTTCTTCCAAGGTCTTCTTTCTGCTGCATGTCTTTCATATCCTGACCCAATTACCATGTGTAATCACTGTTAAATGTAAGTTATGAATCACTTTGCAGATCTGCAACTGTCGTTTTATGATCCATTAATTCTTTTTGTAATTATATTTTCCTTTATATTTAGGGCTAGTTAAACTGTGAGAAGTATTAGTTCTTGGATGTTATTATGTGGTTTCCTCTGCTTATTTATTCTCGTTGATCTTTAGGAGGTCAAATATCTTGGTTCCAACAAGCTTTTGATCATGGTGAGACTGAAACGTTGCGCATTAGGCTGATCTAGTTCAACAGGTCCAAAATTTTTTCTTAAAATTTAAGAGAGGTGACTGCATTCTTTGTTCAATGAGTAAAGCTATGATTGGTTGGAGAGAAATCTGAGTGGAACAAAGAGAGATATGCGAAAACATGAGAAGAAAATAAAAGATTAATCATTTCATCTAAGAGGATGAAGAAGTGGAAGGAAAGAGGAAAATGACAACAAAAGAAGAAGCAGCTCATTAGTTTCCACTCTCCAATCCTCCCAATTTGAGAATTTTTTATGTAGGTTAGTTAACCAAAGAAGTAGAAATGAGGAATAAAGAGAGAGAAGGGAAGATAGGGGAGATAACTAGAAGAATCAAAAAGAAGAATAACAGAGAGAAGGAGAAGATTAAAGAAAATATGGGGCAAAGATAAAAGAACTAGGGCAAGAGAAGGGAAGAACAATAGAGAATAGATACAAAGATTTTTTTTATAAGGAGATACAAAGAGATAGGAGATAACAAACTTAAAAGTTTATCCAATAATCCATCATTCAAGTATAATTAAAATTCTAATAGAGGTGCTCTTATATAAAGGATGAAGGACAGATAGTTTAGAGAGAAGAAATAGATTGAGAAAAGAGAGAAACAGTTGAGAAGCAATAGAAATAAGGTAGAATAGACCGACAAGAAGCAAAGAAAGAGAACATACAGAAGAGAAGAATAGGTAGAAGAGAAACTACAACAATAAACAAAGGGAAGAAAATATTAAAGTCTTAAACTCTATTATCAACGCCTGAATAATTCTAGCATAATAAGTTGCTTATAAGGGCACCAAAATCCCAAACAAACTAGGGAATAAACTAATCCTAAATAAAATAAGAAATAACCCTAAAACCCTAATACATAGTTAATTGCCTAATTCTAATTTCCTACAATACTAAATTCCTACTATGCTCCTAATAAAAGCATATTTACAAAATAATCCCACAAATAACCTAAAATTCCACAAATCTTAAAATAATTCATTTTTCTTTTCCTATTCTGCATCATTACCTGAACTTGTCGAGATGTAGCATCCTCGATTGAAAACAAGAATGATACCAAAAGGAGTTGTTGAGGAGCTTTAAACCAAGTAGGTAGGATAAAATCAATAGAAGGAAGTTAATGCACACATAGCACGTCCTCATCTTGCCTTGGCCTTGTTTGTCTGTGCTTCGAAGTGGCTCAATATCTACATCCTCATCTTGAAGTTTAGGACCTCGACCGGAGAAACAACTTCATAATTGGTCTCATCTTGAGTGAATTTGGAAGTATTTGTGATGACTTTCACTACTTGTGCAACTCTTTCAATCAGTTCTTGTCTCTTGATTAACCAAGTTTCAAAGTTGGAATCACAGTCTCAAATAAGTATCACGATAATATTGGATCGTCAACTGACAGCAACAATCATAAATACAATGGCCATGCAAATCTGTTTTAGGTCAGATAGCATCGTAGTGCAAGCAATATTGTACAAGTGCTTGAAAGTCAACTAAAGTTTGAGAGAGAACGATTTTCTCAACAAATTCAATGAGATCAAAAATTTGATGAAGAACATAAACTATAATGGGATACAACACATGATGAATTGTCACGAGAAGAACTTGAGTTAATTCAACTGTTCCTCATTAAAGCAAGTGCCTGCACCTCTCTTTTTTTGGCTTTATTTCTTCCTCTTTGTTTTTTCTCTTCTTCTTTTTTCCTGTTCAAAAGAGAAACGAATTCAGCTCAAATCCGGCTCGGGACGGCTGGATACTCACTCATAAAAGCGACTGGAATTTGGTAAAAAAACAGCTTAACTCAATTGCAGGTCTATGTGCAGTAGTGGCGTGTGTGATTGGTTAAGGTAGAATTAGGCGTCGGTCTTCTGGGGTTTTGCCAATGGGAGATCCTTGATCGCCGTGATGATGTTGGATTATCGGAATAACGCTGTGAAGGTTGCAGATCGGAAGTGGCAGATTCAGTCACTTCTTAGGTGGCACATGAAGACTCTTGCGGGGGTGTAACAGGCTTTAATTCCACGGGGGAGATCGCCGGCATTGTCTGATGTTTGGAGTGGTGGTGGTATATGTGGCAGAAATTGGGAAACCAGGACTGACCAGATCTTTTTTAAAGACAAAACTGGGATCTATTTTTCCTTTTAAATAACTTTGTTGATAATGGATAAAGATAGAGGTTCTTTCGATTCTAATACAAACTGATGTAGGACAAGTGGCCAACGAAGTAGAAATAAGGGGAATAAAAAGAGAGAAGGGAAGAAAGGGGAGATAACTAGACGAAATAAGTGGGAAGAATAACAGAGAGAAGGAGAAAAATAAAGGAAATATGGGGCAAAGATGGAAGAATTAGGGCAAGAGAAGGAAAGAAAAAGAGAGAAGAGATGCAAAGAGATAGGCTCACAAACTCGAGTTTATTCAATAATCCATCATTCAAGTCTAATTAAAATTGTAATAGAGGTGCTCTTATTTAAGCACAAAACATAATTTATGTAGGGAAGTAAATCAAATCATAATAAATATTTAATTTCCTAAAGTACTATTACTTGATTTCGAAGAATAGTATAATTACAAGATAATCCCACAACCATTCTGCATCAATTTTGTCATTGATCTTTATTGGCAATGTAGAATAATTTGTCATCATATCTAGTTGGATGAGCTCCTATATGTGATGACATATTCATTTGCTGAATATTCAGGCAGTGCATCCGGGAATGGATCAAAAATTTCCTTCGAATTTAATAATCCTATTTCTCTCAAGGCAGGGAAGAACGAGATTGCAATATTAAGCATGACTGTCGGTCTACAGGTCAGCTACTCTTCTTTCCGATGTATGCTAAATTCAATTCATTTTGGTCATTATTTATCCAAAAATAAAAGGAAAAAGTATCATGTTTGTGGAAGGCTCTAAATGTTGATTTTACATGCACTGACTTTGTGTGGTCTCGAAAGGAAGATCAACTTGAGTTGATGTTGATTTCCATTGTGGTAATTGTGTTTGGTTTCCAATAACAAATGAGATTTAGTTTTTACATACCTATCACATTATCTACTTAGTTGTGTTCAAAGTTTGAAATTGTTTAAGCCGCATTATTCGAGTTATCATAGATGTGGAGCTATGTTGTGGTTCTTTTATATTCCTAACTATTCCTTTACAGTGTGATGTTACTCATGTTGTTACCGTAACCTGCCCCACAATTCGTTTGTTCGGTAATTTTCAGTGCAAAGGCATTCAAAGGAGCTAATCCTTCAATATCATGATCTAAGTATAATCAAGTATATTTGAGGTTTTTTAAATCGCTGACATAATTTTAGTAGCAATACGTCTTAAATGATTTATGATTATGTTCTTGTGAACAAGAAAAAGTTATAAAGTGAGCCTAATTATCTAGCATTATGATTTAATTTTTAACAAGTATTTAGCCATGTGATATTGTTCTGCTGTTTTCTTAAATTCTTGTCTTTTCTAAGAATTCCCTGCATTATGTTTGTGCCTTATTACATGTGAAACCATGTAGGTTGAAATGAGGGTCTATCCTACTATCAACTATGTTTCTGCTTTGCATAAGGGATATACCTTATTGAATTTGGACCATATGAAAATTTTGTTTGGGGTTTTCGAGAGAGAGCAGAACTTAATTATGAGAGACTATCACTTTTGAAAAACCTCCTGTTTTGATCTGCTTCCAGCACATTGAAGCTTCTGAATTGTCATCACCAATCAACATAAGCTTTGAGCTAAAACACATATTTGTGCGGTTAGTTTTGAACTTCTTCTTGGTTACCTTTCTGCCGACCAATTTTTTTATGGCATTCAAACACCTTCTGTTGGATCTTTCTATCAGCTGGGCCTTATTTGATTGATTGTTAAAATTGTTTGTGATTTTGAAGTCCTGCTTGTTGTGTGTGTGTGTGTTTATATATGAGTCGTTGCTGATATTAATCTTGTTTAACTTGAAAAAATGAAGAATGATGCATGATTTTTCTTTAACTTTTATGTGTCTTGTTCCCTCTATGCTACATTTTTAAATCCCTTAGTGCTCTTTTCTTGTTGCTTCAGAATGCAGGACCATTTTATGAATGGGTAGGAGCAGGACTAACTAGTGTCAAGATGAAGGGATTCAACAATGGGACATTAGAATTGTCTACATATAATTGGTCCTACAAGGTATATTTCTTCCTTTTGTGCACTCAGTTTATATATATATACACAATGTAGAAGTTTCAAAATAGTTTAGTTGTAACAAATCTAAGTGGGAAGAATGTCAATATATAGCCTATACACTGGTATTTATATTTTACTGGTTCCTGGTTCTAATATTCTAGAAGCCAAATGTTGCTCTTTAACTTTTTTAATTTATCTACTGAGGAACTAATTACGGCCATAATAGTTTGCTCTTTTAGCTACGTTTGTTTGCTTATGAATTGTAGGAAAAGCTAGATATAAGTTGGAGTGGATGAGGCAAAACATTTGGGAGGGGAGAATTTCGAAAAGCCTTGAATCTTTTTATTTTTTTTTTTTCTCCCATCATCATGAGAATGACCCTGAAGTTGAATATAGCATCAATTTGGCGTCTTTGTTGACATACTTTTAGTATTTTAAATTAACAAAACAGTCATGCACACCTTGTCTGACTTTTTGGTGGATACCTTGTGACTGTTATGCACTCTCAGGGACATTTCTATTCTTTTTAACCTTTCATATAAGCCTTTACACATGAAAGATGATGCTATTGGAGGTAGAAGAATCCATATGTACACATAGGGGCAGATTAACCACTAAAGCCACACACCGTCATGCAAGGTACGCATGCTCTGGCTGTTCTCTACTAATCTTCCCGAGGGGTAAATTTTTTTTTTTTTTTTTTTTGAATAGGATCCGGAGGGGATAAACTTTGACTATAACATAGAAGGAAAAAGATTATACTATGAGATATTAAAAGTAAAATGAGCAAGAATTCAGGCTAATTGATAAAGATCCCTTATTTATGTTGTTCTGATGACTAAATTGACAGCTCTGACATTAGAAGGCATACACGATTTTAATTATTTGGTTATATTTTTTTATATAGGCTTCTCCTTGCACAGTCTCAAGTTCTGAATCCTTACTAGGTTCATCCCTCTTTGAGTGTGGGACTCACATGATTCATGTCTAGTGTATTACAATGTGTCAGGCATGCACCATACATATAACTTGGTGTGAAAATATTTGCAAGTGAAGAAAATCGCAACAAGTAATAAAGTTTTAGAGAAAAAAGTGTTAAACCCACAAGGACTAATTATGCTATTGAGTATTGAAATTTACCAAATTATTTACTATTTGGAAATAAAACCGAAATTTTAAAGATTTTACCACCTAAATTAAACTAAAGTGCTTGAGAAAATTAAATTAAAAGAAAAGAGAATAAAACTTAAGGTTGTTGAGATAATAAAAATAAATCTAGAGTTTTTGATTTCACCTAGCTAATCCCACACAATTTATTATTCGTTGTTATAAAATTTCAATTTTTCAAGTTAATGAAAAATAAATTCCTTAATTATTCAATGCTTTCTCGCGAATAACATTAGAAATATCTCCACCTAATAATTCATTATAACTTTATGTAAGTTAAATTATTTGAAGATTCATTAAGTTCTCTATTTTTCGCTCAACTAATGGTGTTTAATCCTAAAAGCTTCTAATCACAAATTACCTCTCGGTTTCTTTATGATTCAATAAATCAAACAATAGTTGGCCAGAAAATTGTAAGCAATAAGATCAAGGATAAACACCAAACTTAAACAAATTCTGAAATAAAATAACCTGGAATTTAAATTGTGTTGAAAGCTAGGTTACATCAAAGCCCTAGAAAAATAAATTAGTTCATAACAAATTTGAAATCAACCATGTTCTTATTGGAACGCATCAAAAGAAAACTAAAGAGAAGAGAATAAAACTTTGATGCTTGAAATAAGTTGATGAAGCATTCAAGATTGTTGAAGATCTCTCTTCATTGAGACTTAGCTCTCACTCTCTCTTGAGATCTCTCTTCCTGAATCCCTGAATGAATGAAATGAATGAAAATGCCTTAACTATTTATTTATATCCACCAGCTGATAACCCCAACTGTTAGGTTTTAGGAGCACCATCTGATCATGACTCTTTGATCTTATCAACTCATCAGGTAACCATCCACTAATAGTTATCCACATTTTGCACATGTTGATTGACTTGGTCAATCTACACACCAGACTGGGTCATCAACGTGGGCCACTTGCATCCTGCAATGCCAGCCCGTTTGTGGAAGGCCTGCTTGGCTTAGCCCGCTACCTGTCTTGGTCCAGTCTGTGGATCTTCTTGGCTACTTGGCTCGTGCCCGTGCCAGTTGGCTTTTCAGGAATCAGTCTGCTTTTTCAATAAACCTTCTCATTCCTTCAAACACAAGCAAATAAAATAAAATAAATAAAAAATCAAATCAAATCAAATCAAAAGAAATAAAGGAAAACTAACAATTTTAATAAGTAAAAGAGTAATAAAAATAATGTAAAAATTACACTTATCAAATTCCCCAAAACTTAAAATTTGCTAGCCCTCAAGCAAAGAAAAAGAGAAAAACAACTAAAAACAAGAATTGGTTTAATTCATAAAATTTGTTACCTCAAAGATTGCCTAAAGTTTATAATACAAAGGAATCATTCAATATCACACAAGTCCAAAAGTTAATTCAAAACTCAATTCCACCTCATTATCAATCCTCTCATTCATGCATATCTATCATTCTCACTTCATTATTAGCTTCCTGGATGATTTTACGCAAACAAGTAAATATATAATGGATCTCTAGTTATGAAATTGATAATTCAAACTCCATAGGCTTGCTTTTCAAATCACTCTCCACTAATGTAAAACAAAAATATTACCAAGGATCAATAGGTCTTTATTAGGCTTTTAATGTAAGGCTAAGGTCGATACTACAAAGAAAAGATAGGATTCAAACAAAGCAAGAGAACTTAATTTTGAACACAAACAAAACAAATAGAGCATACTCACTTCTAGCACATACGCTTCTTTTCAGTCTTTTGAATCTCTCAAAACATCTCTCTTTATCATTCTTTCAAAGATCCCTTTTTTTTTCATCTCGGAATTCTTTTTTTGAAACACTTCCCAATATCTTGCAGACTTTTCACACCCCCAATCTTATAACTTTGATAACATGGGCTGTGATAAAATTTACTTGTAAACTTTCTACCTCTCATATCTTCCATGCTCTTCTGACTTTGTGTAAACTTAGTTCTCTTGAAAGGTAAGGAAATCAGTGTTTAAGCTCAAATAGGGTAGAGAATTTGATGTTTTATAAAAAAGACAAAATATAAGGCCAAAGTATAATTCAACAAAGCTCAAAGGGGTGGCTAGGGATAAAGATAATAAATAGGTAAGCTTGAAAGGCTAAATCAATTTAAAGAATGCCTAAATCATTTCCCAAGTAATATTTTGTCTAGGATTTCGCATCAAGTTTCATCAAACAAGTTCTAGAGTTTGTTGAGACCATACAAATTTACAATATTCCCATAAAATTTTTCTAACTATGCAAGACAATTAATGAACATGATAAGCATTCATTGAATAAAGAAAATCCCAAATTAAGCAAAATCAAGTCAAGGATTAACAAATAGAGTCAAGCAATAAGAATTTTCCCTCGAAATTATAATCAATTTCAACCATATTCTTATCATAGGCCTTTTTATTCATCAAACCAAAAACAAGGAAAAATATTTATTTTTTTTAAACATGAACTCGCTTCCCCCAATTTTAAATAACATATTGTCCTCAATGAGAAAGAAAAAGAGCAAAAGAAAAAGAATGAGAAAAAGAAAGAAGTGCTCCTTTGATTTCCATTTGAATGTTGTCCTTGAAAGTGCAACCGTGTGACACATTGAAGAGCCCCCAAACTTATGCAAATCTACAAGATGAAAACAAAAGCGAAAAGATTAAACAAAAATAAAAATTAAAGAGAAAAACAAAAAAACTTGGGTTGCCTCCCAAAAAGCGCTTTGTTTAAAGTCTATAGCTAGACATTCTCCAAATCATTATTTAGGATTGGTGAGATTGATGGAAAACTTTTGCGTGTTAAATTCTCCATCCACATAAGGCTTTAACCTCTATCCATTAACCTTGAATGTCCCTTTTGTCTCATGATGAACTTCAATCGCTCCATATGGAAAAACACGAGTCACAACAAATGATCCCGACCGCCTAGATCGTAAATTTCCCAAAAAAAGTCGAAGTCTTGAATTGAATAGTAAAACTTTTTGCCCCACTTCGAACTCCCTTCTCAAAATACACTTATCATGCCATCTTTTAGTTTTATCCTTGTAAATCTGAGCATTCTCATAAGCATCATTGAGAAACTCGTCTATCTCATTAATTTGCAACATCCTCTTCTCACCCGTAACCTTTAAATCAAAATTAAGTGTCTTCATCGCCCAATAAGCTCTATGTTCTAGCTCCATAGGTAAATGACATGTTTTTCCATAAACTAACCGATAAGGTGACATTCCAATCGGTGTTTTAAATGCTGTCCTATAAGCCCATAATGCATCCTCTAACCTTTATTCCCAATCCTTTCGTGAGATACTAACGGTCTTCTCAAGTATGCGCTTCAACTCCCTATTAGACACATCAACTTGGTCACTTGTTTGAGGATGATATGATGTTGCCACATGATGAGTAACTCCATACTTAGTAAGTAAAGCTTCAAATTGATGGTTGCAAAAATGCTTCACACCATCACTAATTATCGGCCTTGGAGTGCCAAATCGGAAAAAAGATTTTTTTCGAAGAAAATTCATCACAACCTTGGCATCATTGGTCGACAAAACAGTAGCTTCCATCTACTTGGAGATGTAATCTACAGCCATCAAAATAAATTTGTTAGAATATGAAGATGAAAAGGACCCATGAAATCTATCTCCCAAACATTAAAATATTATTCAAAGGCATATCTCATGTTTCCTAGAAATATTTCCAACCCATTGACAATGATCACATAAATTAAAAAAGTTAAAAGAATCTTTAAAAATTGAAGGCCAATAAAACCCGGATTGCAAAAATTTTGCTGCTGTTTTTGCTCAACCAAAGTGGCCGCCCACTTCCAATGAGTGGCAATGTCGGAGTATGCTATCCATTTCTTCTTAGGGTACACATCTCTTAATTATCTAATCTGCACAATGCCGAAATAGAAAAGGTTTCTCCCAGAAATAATACTTCAAGTCAGAGAAGAGCTTATTCTTTTGTTGATATGTCATCCTGGGAGGTAGAATTCGCGACACGAAGTAGTTGACTATGTCGGCATACCATGGAACAACCTTTATAGCCATCAAATGTTCATCCGGAAATGTTTCATTAATTGGCAATTACTGCTCATCATCCGCACCCTTAGGCTCAATTCAGGACAAGTGATTTGCCAGCAAATTTTCGGTACCGTTATTATCCTTGATCTCTAAATCAAATTCTTGTAGAAGCAAAATCTATTCTTCGCAAGCAAGTACTTAAGAGCGGAGTGATTGGTATAGACAATCATCTTCAAACCGATCAAGTAAGAATGAAATTTGTCAAAAGCAAAAACAACCGCTAATAATTCTTTTTTAGTAGTAGCATAATTAAGTTAAGTTTTTGTTAAAGTTCTACTTGTATAATAGATAACATGAAAAATTATATTTTCTCTGGCCTAAAATAGTCCCTATAGAAAAATCACTAGCATCACATATCAATTCAAAAGGTAAATTATAATCCAGTGAAACAATTATAGGTACTGAAATTAATTTTTTTTCAATGTTTCAAAAGCATGCAAACATTCACGAGAAAAATCAAACTGTGTATCTTTAATCAAAAGATTGCAAAGAGGCTTAGTAATTTGAGAAAAATCCTTAATGAACTGTTGATAAAACCCATCGTGACCCAAGAAACTTCTCACGCCCTTCACATTGGCCGGTGGTGGGAGTTTGTCAATAACATCTATTTTGGCTATATCGATTTCAATTCAATTGAAGGCAATTCGATGGCCAAGCACTATCCCTTCCTCGACCATAAAATGGCATTTTCCCCTGTTTAACACTAAATTAGTCTCCTTACATCGCGGCAAAACCAAAGACAAGTTAGATAAACAATTATCAAAATAATAACCAAAAACCGAGAAGTCATCCATGAATACTTCTATAAATTTTTCCACCATGCCGAAGAAAATAGACATCATGCATCTCTGGAACATGGCTAGAGCATTGCAAAGACCAAAAGGTATCCTCCTATATGCGAAAGTTTCGTAAGGACACGTGAAAGTAGTTTTCTCTTGATCTTCGGGAGCAATAGCGATTTGATTGTATCCGGAATACCCATCCAGAAAACAATAGTAAGCATGGCCAGCGAGTTTTTCTAACATTTGGTCGATAAAAGGCAATGGAAAATGATCTTTTTGAGTTGCATCATTAAGTTTTCGATAATCTATGCATTCTTACCATCTCGTGACCGTCCTTGTTGGTATAAGTTCATTGTTGTCATTCTTTACCACGGTTATTCCTCCTTTCTTTGGGACCACTTGAACCGGACTCACCCATGCACTATCTGAGATTGGATAGATAATTCCAACATCTAAGAGCTTTAATATTTCTTTATGCACTACTTCTTGCATTGATGGATTCAATCTCTGTTGGTTGAACAATCGGCTTTAAACTATTCTCCATTAAAATTTTATGCATACAAATCGAAAGATTAATTCTCTTGATATCTGAGATTGTCCATCCCAAAGTCATCTTATGCTCCTTTAAAACTCCTAGCAACTTTTCTTCCTCCACATCACTTCAAGAACTATTAATAATAACTGGAAAAGTAGAGTCTTGACCTAAGAAAGCATACCTCAAATTTGACGGAAGCAGTTTTAGCTCAAGTTTGGGTGGTTCCTTACTTGAAGATGTCAGCATGGATGAACCTAGCTCTTCCAATTTAGGCTTTATGGAAGGATGAAAGGATGGTGCAGCTTCCAAATACCTTACACACTCCCTAACCTCTTCATTCTCGGATTCAAGAGTTGTAGAATGAGTAAGACACACCTCAAGTGGCAACTTTGAAAATCCAACCCTCTTGGTCACGGCTACCACTAAGTCTATGTCACTAAGTTGAAAACAAGAGTGTACTTCGAAAGGAAAATTCATAGCCTTAAATACATCAAAAGTAATTTGCTCATCATCAACCCTCAAAATAAATTTCCCTTGTTAGACATCAATTAAAGTTCTCCCTGCAGCAAGAAAAGATTGCCCCAAAATCAAAGGTATTTTCTCATCCTCCTCCATGTCTAGCACAATAAATTAGCCGGAAAAATAAACTTGTCAACCTTCACCATGATGTCTACAATGAGTCCTCGCGGGTGCTTGATAGACCTGTTTGCCAATTGTAAAGAGACCATAGTAGACTTTGCTTCTCCAAGACATAACTTCCTGAAAATTGAAAAAAGCATTAGATTAATACTTGCTCCTAAATCACATAAAGCTTTATCAAAATTAGAACTTCCTATAGTGCAAGGAATCGTAAAACTCCTTGGATTTTTCAATTTAGGAGGCAACTTCTTTTGTAAAATTGCGTTACTCTCTTCGGTTAACATCACCATCTCATGCTCTTCCAACTTCCGCTTGTTTGATAAAAATTCCTTCAAAAACTTAGCATATATTGGTATATGCTTTAAAGTTTCAATAAGAGGAATATTAATATGCAATTGCTTTAAAATACTAAGAAATTTAGAGAATTGATATCTAACTTATTATTTTTTAAGTCTTTGAGGAAAAGGAATCGATGGATCATAAATTGAAGGAGAATTAGTTTCATATGTAAACTCCCTGAAATTCGTGGGTTTTGAAGCTTCTTTTTTCTCTTTAGAATTTCCAGCTTGATGGTCGGCCACTTGCTGCTCCAATTCCTCCATCTTTGGCTCGAACTCCACATGATTGCCAGCGTTATCTTGCTCTTTGTGGTTGCTCAATTGTCCCCCGACTTCTCAATGCTATTGCTTTGACATGTTCCTTAGGATTGGTAACGGCATTGCTTGGCAAAGTTCCTGTTGTTCTCTTTATAAGAATGTTTGAAAGCTGACTAATTTGAATCTCAAGGTTATGAATCAAAGCTGAATTGTTTTGGATCGCCAGATTTGTCTTTCGCATGTATTGCATGAATATCTCCTCGACTGTGGGCTTCTTTTCTTGCTGTGGAAAATTTTGAGGTAGTCTAGATGCCTCTTGATTGTTGCTCCATGAAAAATTAGGGTGATTTCTCCATCTGGGATTGAACATGTTTGAATAAGGATTGTTTTGACGTTAGAAATTGGACACGTAATTAGCTTGTTCAGAATTTGGTTGAGCAAACGGATTCCGTTGTTGGCAATCGATACTTGAGTGATTTCCTGCACAATAATCACACACAACATTAGTTTGAATAGCATTAACATTCATCTTGCCTAGTTGTTTAGATAAAGTTGCCATTTGTGCCGCCAATGTGGTAATAGAATCAAATTCATAAATTCCAGCCGCCTTTCTTGGCATTGCTCTCTCCGAAGGCTATTGATAGTTGTTGGATGCTAATTCCTCCAAAAGTTCATAAGTTGCTTCATGAGTTTTACTCATTAAAGCCCCTCCAACTGCTGCATCAACCATGGACCTGTTTGTAGCTCCCAAACCATTGTAGAATGTTTGGACTTGAAGCCATGTCGGAAGGTCATGATGAGGATACTTTTGCAATAAATCTTTGTACCTCTCTCATGTTTTATACAAAGATTCATTTTCAAATTGAGTGAATGTGGTAATATCATTCCTTAGCTTTGCTGTCTTAGCCAGAGGGAAATATTTTGCCAAAAAAATTTGGGCCAACTCCTCCTAGGTAGTAGAGAATTCAGCCAGGCTTTCACTTTTTCTTTGAGTGAAAAAGGGAAAAGTTTTAAACGAATAGCATCATCCGTCACTCCATTGTGCTTGAAGGTGTCGCAAATCTCTAGAAATTTTGCGATATGAACATTAGGATCCTTCTGCGACAGCCCCCCCAACTGAACATTTTGTTGTATCATTTGAATTATCGTCTGCTTAATCTTGAAATTATTAGCTTGTATAGCTGGCCTCCATATGCTAGATGTAGCCCCATTAATCGTGGGCATAACATAGTCCCTCAAAGCCCTATTCGCCTCTCCATTCTGTTGATCCGCCATGGTGATGGCAGATGTGGTGACTTCTTGCTTTTTTTTTTTCTTGATTTGACGCAAAGTTCTCTCAATCTCTGGGTCAAAAAGCGTAGACTCTAATGGTTTAAATCGGGGCATAGACTTCTAAATCTTGAACTAAAAATAAAAGAAAAGCAAAACTGAGATCTAATCACCAATCTTAAAAAAGAATCAAATAAAATTAAAAAAAATCGAAATTAGTAACAATCTAGCTAGTATCAATATCAATTACAAATAATTAGTCATCGGAAACGGCTCCAAAAACTTGGTGTGAAAATATTTGCAAGTGAACAAAATCGCAACAAGTAGTAAAGTTCTAAAGAAAAAAGTGTCGAACTCACAAAGACTAATTATGTTATTGAGTATTGAAATTTACTAAATTATTTACTATTTGGATATAAAACCGAAATTTTAAAGACTTTATCACCTAAATTAAACTAAATTGCTTGAGAAAAATAAATTAAAAGAAAAGAGATAATAAAAATAAATTTAGAACTTTTGATTTCACCTAGCCAATCCCACACAATTTATTATTCGTTGTTATAAAATTTCAATTTTTCAAGTTGATGAAAAATAAATCCCTTAATTATTCAATGTTTTCTCGCGAATAACATTAGAAATATCTCCACCTAATAATTCATCATAACTCTATGTAAGTTAAATTATTTGAAGATTCATTAAGTTTTTTGGATTTTTCTTAATCTAAAATCACACTAATTGCAATAAAGTACCTCTATTTTTCGCTCAATTAATGGTGTTTAATCCTAAAAGCTTATAATCACAAATTACCTCTCGGTTTCATTATGATTCAATAAATCAAACAATAATTGGCCAGAAAATTGTAAGCAATAAGATCAAGGATAAACACTCAACATAAATTTTTTTTGAAATAAAATAACTTGGAATTTAAATTGTGTGTTCAAAGCTAGACCACATCAAAGCCCTAGAAAAATAAAATCAGTTCATAACAAATCTGAAATCAACCATGTTCTTATTGGAACGCATCAAAAGAAAACAAAAGAGAAGAGAATAAAACTCTGTTGCTTGAAATAAGTTGATGAAGCGTTCAAGATTTGTTAGAATTAGTGCATGCTTCAACGGGTCCAGATCTTACCCCCGTCGACCACGGGTCCTGCTCCTCGGAGAGCGGGCAGGGGTTGGAGGCAACACCCCTGAAACTTTTAGGCCCTGTACATGAGTTGGGTTTGGTTTTTTGCTTAGCGGTGTGGGCTTGGACTTATGAATAGTTGTGGTTTTGCAGCAGGGTGGAAACTCTAATTAGGGCGTCTTAAGTTGATTATAAATACTCTCTATGTATTGAGCACACATTGTAACGAGAGATTTGTGAGGTTGATAATAGTGAAATTTACGGCAGGACATAGTTCTATTTTGGGTTGAACATGGGTAAATCGTGTATTAGTTTTTCTCTGTTTATAATTCGTGTGATTGACAGGTCTCGAATCGTTCAATTAGTATCAGAGTCAGGTTTCGAGAATTAAAGATTAGAGATGTTGATTGGATCACGGATCGCAATTGAGAAGTTTGGAGGGAAAAGCTTTGAGTTGTGGAAATTAAAAATGGAGGATTTACTCGTGGACAGGGATCTGTGGATAGTGATAGTCAATCTGATGCCGAAGAATACGATGACCATGACGGCAGCGTCCACAGCATAGGCGGCGTCGCTGGTGATGGTTTCAACATCATCTACAGCGGCCATCACGAAGTGGGAGAAACTCGATCGGAAGGTACGAAGTCTGATTTGGCTGTGACTGGTCGATTTTGTCCGGATAAACGTTTATAGAGAGAAGATTGTGAAAGATCTTTGGAAGAAGCTAGAAAGATTTTGTCAGAGTAAGTCTCTGGTAAACAAACTGTTTCTGCAGAAGAAGTACAACCTTCAGATGGTTGAGGGCGATTCTTTCTCTGTTCATCTACACGAGTTCAACACTTTGATAGATAGGTCAGTTATTGTCTATCATTGTTGATGTGACGGATGACGATAAGGCTATTACACTGCTCTGTTCATTTCCTGATTCATGGGATAACTTGATAGTTGCGATTGGTAGTGATACGACTGATATGTCTTTTGAGAATGCCGTGGCAGCTCTATTGTTTGAGGAAATGAGGCGGCAGGGTACAAAGAACTCGTCAAAGGGGGTTTTATTTGTGAGAGAGTGAACCCATGATAGAGACTACAAGTGGTCTCTGGTGATAAACCTAAGTTCAGGGGAAGATCGAAAAGTAAGGATAAATCTGAGTTGAAGTGTTGGAAGTGTAGAAAGCCCGGGCATCTAAAGAAGGATTGCAGAAGTTAGAGTGTGAACCCTGAAAATTGAATAGGCGAAATATCAGCTTTAGGAAACAGGAACCAATATGATGATGCTGGTGACTTAAATATGACATCCTGTGTGGCTCAATCAGATCGAAGTGTTTGGATAATTGACACAGTAGCATCTTTTCACATGACACCTCATAGGGACTGGTTTCGTGAGTATTAGGTGAAGTTGAAGATGAATGATGGGATAGTCAGGATACTTCTATGTGTGATGCATATTTCGGGCCTCGGCAGGAACCTGATGTCAATTAGTAAGATGATAGATGGGGGAGTGAATTTCAATTGTGACAAAAATTCGTGCAAGATGACTCATGGATCGCTGGTAATCGCACGTACGTTGTACAAGTTGCTGGGAAGTACAGTGCAAAGTCAGTGAAGTGGAGGTTTTATCTCTGAGGAGGCCATTGATGATGAGGCGAAGTCCTCTATGTTGTGGCATCAGAGGCTTGGGCATATTGGTGAAAATAGACTATCTACTTTATCGTCGAAGCAGATGGTTAAGGGAGTCCCAGATTGCTCCATGGAATTTGGTTTCTGTGAGCATTGTCTAAATGACAAACAAAACCGTGTGAGTTTTAAGTCCACTGGCACGATGGCAAAAAGTATTCTAGATTTGATATATAGTGATGTGTTTGGGCCAGTTCTGGTCCAATCTCTTGGAAAATCAAGGTATTATGTCTCTTTCATTGATGATTTTTTAAGGTATGTATGGATTTATTTCATTAAGAGTAAAGCTGAAGCATTTGATCAGTTTCGTGAGTTTAAGCATTGGTAGAAAATCAGATGGAAAGAAAGATAAAGGTACTGAGAACAGATAATGGAGTGGAATTTTTCTCAGACAAGTTTGAGCAATTTTGTGTGGCAAACGGCATTGCAAGACAAATAAAAAAACTCCATATACACCTCAACAGAATGGGGTGGCCAAGAGACTCAATCGGTTACTCATGGAGAAATAGAGGAGTATTTTGAGTTGTGCAGGCTCGGAGTCGGAGTTTTGGGCAGAGGTTGTGGCTGTGGCACGTTATTTGAAAAACAGGTCACCTACATCAGCTTTGCAAGATCAGACACTGTTTGAGGCACTATTCGGGAAGAAGCCTAGTTTGACTCATGTTACGGTGTTTGGGTGTGATGCTTATATGCATGTGCCAAAAGAAAAGAGGAACAAACTTGACAGCAAATTTGTGAAGTGCATTTTCATTGGTTATACTGCTGGGGTCAAGGGGTACAAGTTATGGAATCTAGAAAACAAAAATACAGTTTTCAGCAGAGACGTTGTGTTCAGAGAAACACAAAGGGATGTGGTGGTTGTTCAAGATGTATCAGAACAGCCAAAGTAGGTTCAGATTGATCTTAACCCGGGAGATAAAGAGTGGGAGACTATCCCACAGACTGCATCGGATACTTCAGATTCTGAGTCATTTGGGTCTGAGCACGATATTCATGTTTCCGATGTAGAGGATAAGGATTCAGATGCTGGCTTGGAGGTGGAAACCATGCCTGTCTTAAGGAGATCCACACGGGTTAGAAGGCCACCTATCAGGTATTCTCCTAGTGCTTGTAGTGCATTATATGCTTTAAATATTACTGGTGATGATCCTAACACAGTGAAAGAGGTGAGGACCTCGGAGGATGCAAATCTGTGGGAGGATGCTATGAAAGAAGAGATGTAGGCACTGGACAGTAATGAAACATAGAGCCTTGTGAAATTGCCTAGAGATGGGAAGGCAATTGGGTGCAAATGGGTTTTCAAGAAGAAAACAAATGCAGATGGAATGGTAGAAAAGTACAAGACATGTCTGGTTGCAAAAGGGTACTCGCAAATAGAGGGAATTGACTATGGTGACTTATTTTCCCCGGTAGTAAAGTTGACATCTATCAGATTTGTCTTATCCATGGCATTTGCTTATGATCTAGAGGTTGAACAACTGGATGTGAAGACAGCTTTCCTTCATGAGGACTTAGAGGAGAAAATTTACATGAAACAGCTTCAAAGCTTTGTGTGCAAAGGCAAGGAAGAGCTGGTTTGTAAATTGAAGAAGTCTTTGTACGGACTAAAGCAGTCACCACAGATGTGGTACTAGAAGTTTGACACATATGCCATTCTACTTGGGTTCACTCGCAGCTATGCTGATCACTGCGTCTATGTGAAAAGATTAGGGGTTGATTTTGTCATTTTAACCTTATATGTTGATGATATGTTGTTGATTGGAAATAACAGAAAGATGATTAGCATTGTGAAGGCATCGTTGGCAAGGTAGTTTGACATTAAAGACCTAGGGCCAGTAAACTTTATCTTGCGCATGCAGATAAAGAAGGACCGTGAAAATCGAAAGCTATGGTTGAGTCAGAAAAGTATATTGAAGAAGTGGTAAAGAAATTTAACATGTCTGACAGCAAGCCGGTAAGGACTCCCATGCCTTTGGGAACCAAGTTATCTACGGAACAATGTTCGAAGCGGAAGAGATGGCGCACGTACCTTATGCTAGTGCGGTTGGAAGCTTGATCTATACCATGGTGTGTACGAGACCAGATATTGCCCAAGTAGTGGGAGTATTGAACAGATATATGTCTAATCCTGAGAAAGAGCATTGGACTGCAATCAAGAGAGTTTTTAGATATCTTCGTGGCTCGTCAGAGTTCGCATTGTGTTATGGAGGTATGGGAGGTAAGAAGAATCTTGATATTGTAGGAACCGTTGATGCTGATTGGGGAGGAGGCATTGATAGCAAGAGGTCTACAAGCGAATGTGTTCAATCTGTTTGGTGGGGCGGTGAGTTGGATAAGCAAGAGGTAAAGTGTTGTTGCTCTTTCATCCACATAAGAAGAGTATATGGCGATAACTCATGCTGGAAATGAAGCAGTTTGGCTTCAAATGTTGTGTGTTGAGCTTGGGTTTAAACAAAGAGCAGTAAAGGTGAAATGTGACAATCAATGTGCTATCTTCATAGCAAAGAATCCTGCATTTCATTCACGGATGAAGCACATTGATATCCAATATCATTTCATTCGGGAAAAGAATGAAGAAAATGTGATAATCTTGGAGAAAGTCTATATAACAGTGAACAGCGTAGATTTCTTGACTAGGACAGTTAGTTTAGTGAAGTTTGAGTGGTGTACTATTGAGATGGGATTGAAGAAACAGAGTTCTGGGAAGTTTTCCATGTGTATAAAGTATTTACCAAATGGGAGATTGTTAGAGTTGGTGCATACTTCAATGGGTCCAGATCTGTAGAACCCTTGACGACCACAGGGTCCCGCTCCCCGGTGAGCAGGCAGAGTCCCGTTTCCCGGAGAGTGGGCAGGGGTTAGGGAGTAGTGCCCCAGAAACTTTTAGGCCCTGTACATGAGTTGGGTCTGGATTTTTGCTTTGCAGTTTGGGCTTGGGCCCATGAATAGCCGTGGTTTTGCAGCAGGGCGGAAACCCTAATTAGGGCGTCTTAAGTTGCTTATAAATACTCTCTTATATACTGAGCGCACATTGTAACGAGAGATTTATGAGGTTGATAATAGTGAAACTTCTAGCAAGACATAACCCTATTCTGGGTGAACCTGGGTAAATCGTGTCTTAGTTTCTTTTTGTTTATAATTCGTGTGATTGACAGGTCTCGAATCATTCAAGATTGTTGAAGATCTCTCTTCATTGAGACTTAGCTCTCACTCTCTCTTGATATTTCTTTTCCTAAATCCCTGAATGAATGAAATGAATGAAAATGCCTTGGCTATTTATAGCCACCAGCTAATAACCCCAACTGCTAGGTTTTAGGAGCACCATCTGATCATGACTCTTTGATCTTATCCACTCATCAAGTAACCACCCACTAACAATTATCCACCTTTTGCACATGTTGATTGACTTAGTCAATCTGCACACTGTTAGAATTTAAGAGAGTAAAGAGATTGTACAAATGCTTACTTGAGTTCCTATTATTGAGAATACAATTAAGAGTATATATAGGTTGTTAAAGGAAAAAGACATTCCTTAAAACAATGAAGGAAACATGGCCTAAAATAAGCCTTAAAACAAGGAAGGAAACATGACCTAAAGTAAGCCTTAAAACAAGGATGAATATATGGCAAGTGTGGGTGAAGTGGAATAGTTAGTGACTTTAATTAAAGAAAAGAATATGGACTTTGCCATCCATTGACAGCCCCCCTCAAATTGATGCAGGTTGATCAATAAGCATCAATTTGCTGCTTAAGAAGCAATGTCGATGGCGAGTGAGCGCTTTGGTGAAGATATCAGCAATTTGTAGGTCAGTGGAAACATGTGGAAGAGTGATAACACAAGCTTCAAATACTTCGCGGATAGAGTGACAGTCGACTTCAATATGCTTCGTGCGCTCATGATAGACAGGATTGGCCGTGATCTGAATAGCACTTGTATTATCAGCATGTAGAGGTGTAGGATCAGTTGCAGAAAAATCTAGCTCAGTAAGCAAACCTCGAAGCCAAATAATTTCGGAACAAGCAAGAGACATCGCCTGATACTCAGATTCTGTAGATGACTTAGAAACTCTGTCTTGCTTCTTACTCTTCCATGAGATCAATGCATCACCTAAGAACACACACCAACCAGTAATGGAGCGACGTGTATCAGCACAACCAGCCCAATCAGCGTCGCTATAAGCAGTAAGTTGAGGAGAATTGCCTGCAGGAAAGAATAAGCCATGGGCAGAAGTGCCCTGAACATAGCGTATGATCCTACGGACAGCAACCAAATGAAGGTGATGAGGGGTCTGAAGAAACTGGCTGACTTGTTGTACTGCAAAGGAAATGTTCGGTCTAGTAATGGTGAGGTAGACAAGACTGCCCACCAATTTTCGGTATAAACTAGGATCAGCAAGTAAATCACCCTCTTCTTTACGAAGCTTGACATTCAATTCCATGGGAGTATCAACAGAAGTGGCCTCCTGTAGGCCAGCTGTAGCGACCAGGTCACTAGCATACTTATGTTGATTGAGTGAAATACGCGACGGACTACGATGCACCTCAAGACCGAGAAAATATGTAAGAGACCCAAGATCTTTCATATGAAAGGACTCGGAGAGATGGGTCTTGAGCTGGCCAAGTAAAACAGAATCGGAACCAGTAATCACAATATCATCAACATAAACTAAAAGAACAACAATACTCATGTCTGATTTTCGAAGAAACAAGGAAGTGTCATACTTGGTCTGCTTGAATGAGAATTGTAATAAATTAGTTCGAAATTTATCAAACCAAGCCCTTGGAGCTTGTTTGAGACCATAAAGGGAGCGACGAAGCTTACACACATGTGAGTTTGGAGAAGGAAACAATCCCGAGGGTGGCTTCATATAAATACACTCTTTAAGATCCCCATGAAGAAAAGCATTCTTGACATCCATCTGATGTAGTGGCCAATCATTGGAAGCAGCAAGAGCTAGAATCGTACGAACAGTGGTCATCTTAGCCACAGGAGCAAAGGTTTCTTCATAATTAACACCATATTCTTGTTTATTTCCAAGTGCAACAAGCCGAGCTTTATAACGATCCAAACTTCCATCAGATCGAACCTTGACGGAGTAAACCCATTTGTAACCCAGGGGGACTATAGTGGAAGGACAAGGTGCAATGTCCCAGGTGTGATTGGCCTCTAAAGCAGCAATTTCTTCCTGCATAGCTTGTCGCCAACAATCATGCTTGACAGCATGTGAGTAGCATGTGGGAATATCAAAATTAGACAATGCAGCAGTAAGAGCAGAAGCAAACCACCCATACCTATCCAGAGGTAAAGATATTCGAGAAGAGCGACGTACCAAGTGTTCTGAAGGTGCTGCAACTGACTAGAGCATGGTAGGATCAGATATCGGTTGAGCCATCGGAAGAGACTGTGGGCGGGAGCGTCTCGTATATACAACACCTGGTTTAAAGCGAGAGCTGATTTAATGAAGATCTGAAAATTGTTGCTCAAAGGAGGGGAGGACCACCGTAGAAGAAGAGGGCTCAGAGGACATAGGAAAGAAATGTTGATTTTCAAAGAAAATAACATTTCTAGAAATACGTGTACGATGTAAGGTAGGATCATAGCAAACAAATCCCTTTTGACACATTATATCCCAAGAATGCACATCTATCAGATTGAGCAGATAATTTATGTCGCTCATGGGGAGTTAAATGGACAAAACATACACAACCAAAGATACGGAGATTATCATAACTAGGTTGTTTAGCAAACAAGCGGAAATAAGGAGACTCTATGTGTAAGATTTGGGAAGGTAAACGATTAATCAAGTGAGTAGCAGTTTTCAAAGCCTCAGCCCAGAACATTGATGGAACAGATGATTCTAACAAGAGAGTACGTACCACATCAAGAAGATGACGATTTTTGTGTTCGGCTACTCCATTCTGTTGGGGAGTAGCAGGACATGAACGTTGATGAATAATACCTTTAGAAGCCAAGAATTCTTGAAACTCAGTAGACAAATATTCACCACCAGAATCTGTGCGTAATGTCTTAATAGTCGCAGAAAATTGATTGTCAACATACGCTAAAAAATTAGTGAAAGTACGAAAGAAAATAAACCCAAGTGAATCTGTTATAATCATCAATGAAAGTCGCATAATATTTAAATTTTTCATGTGAACTAACGGGGGAAGGTTCCCAAACATCACTATGGATAAGATCAAAGCAGTGAGAAGCTCTACTAGCATGTAAAAGAAAGGGAAGAATTTTGCTTTTACCAAGTTTGCAAGAATCACACTTAAGAGATAAAGAAGAACGTTCTTCTTTATCAAGAAAACCAGAGTGCAATACATGAGATAAGATCTGAGTATTGGGATGGCCTAAACGACGATGCCACACCATACTCAGATTTGGAACATTATTGTAAGCAAGAGACTTAATAGACGAAACTGGAGAAATTGCTGGGACAGATAAAAATAGTGGAAACAAGCGCCCCACTTTAGGTCCCTTCGCGATCAGCTCTCTCGTTACCTGGTCCTGCACAACACAACCATTACCAGAAAAGTTAACAACACAATTGTTATCAACTAATTGACCAACAGAAATAAGATTCGTGGAAAGTTTAGGAGCAAGAAACACATCAGTGAATTTAGAAGAGGCATCTCCGACAGCAGCGATTGGTAAAGAACTGCCATTGGTAGTCTGAATGGCAGATAGACCAACATAGGGTCGAACATAACACAGAGCGGTGGGAGTATTCGTCATGTGATTAGAGGCCCCCGAGTCTACGTACCAGAGTTTGGTAGAATTATTACCTTGAAATCTCATTGCAGATAATGCTGAAATTAGCATCTGTTGCACCATTTCGGGTGTGCAGTAATTCGCTGCAGGAGGTGTCAGAACTAGGGAGGCACTGGAAGAAGAGCTAGGAGCTGCGGAGGGTACAATAACAGAAGTCTGAAATGCTTGAGCCTGACGATTCTGTGGGCGGAGACGACATTCTTTGATGATGTGACCCTTCTTCTTACAATAAGAGCAATATTTCTTGGGACAATTGGCAGCAATATGCCCATATTCCTTACAGCAAAAACACTGCAAGTTTTTAGAATGCATAGGCGATCCGCGTCCTTGGGCAGCATAAGCAAAAGTTCTTGGACTACCATAAGATTGCTCCAGAGTGGCTTGAGTACTAAGACGTTGTTCTTCACGAAGTAACTCACCAAAACAAACATCAAGAGAAGGAACAGGAGATCTATTCAGCAGAGAGGAGCGAATAGATTCATATTCCGGGCGTAGTTTCATAAGAAATTGATCACGCCATCTAGTCTCGTGGAGTTGCTGAATAGTCGAAAGAATGGCAACAGGAACAGCCGCTGTAACAAGATCAGTATAGTCAGTCCAAAGAATCAGAAAGGCCGAGTAATAGTCTTGGATGGAAAGACTGCCATGTTGAAAGGTGGCAATTGCATGCTCTAACTGAAAGCGATAAGCATCATTATCTTGATGATAAACCTTCTTCACATAAGTCCACATGGATTGAGCAGAGCGATGAGTACGCAAGTTGGTGACAATAAGTGGCTCCATCGAACCAAGAAGCCAAGACATGATCCGAGCATCAAGCACAGTCCAAGAAGGAGAAGACCCGACATCTTCCGATTGGTCTGTGTTGGATGTTTGTGCAACATCCGTGCCATCGATATGGCCCCAAAGTTCTTTTCCCTTGAGGAAAATTTCAAACTGAAAGGCCCATGTAGAGTAATTTTTGCCCGTAAATTTGACACACACAGGTGCAGAGTCCATTGCAAATAAGTGCAAAAAAAAATAGCCCGACCAAAAAAAAATGCCGAAACCACCCAAAGCAGAAAAAAAACAAACTGCCAAAGAGATTTGAGAACAAAAAAAACACCGAGAAATCTGAGACCCAAAGTCACAAAACACCTCTCTGAAAATAGAGGATGTCATGAATGCCGAAACTGCTCAAACCAAAAAAAAATAAGAGGTGCCGACAACACCAACCCAAAAAGAGAAGACCGAAAAACAACAAAAAAAAACTTTTACGTCGAGTTCACCGAGAACAATACAGAACACGTCGAAACACGAAACCGAGAAAAATTACAGGCGAGAGAAGAACCTAAGCAACCGGCTCTGATACCATGTTAGAATTTAAGAGAGTAAAGAGATTGTACAAATGCTTACTTGAGTTCCTATTATTGAGAATACAATTAAGAGTATATATAGGTTGTTAAAGGAAAAAGACATTCCTTAAAACAAGGAAGGAAACATGGCCTAAAGTAAGTCTTAAAACAAGGAAGGAAACATGGCCTAAAGTAAGTCTTAAAACAAGGAAGGAAACATAGCCTAAAGTAAGCCTTAAAACAAGGATGAATATATGGCAAGTGTGGGTGAAGTGGAATAGTTAGTGACCTTAATTAAAGAAAAGAATATGGACTTTGCTATCCATTGACACACACCAGACTGGGTCATCAACATGAGCCACTTGCATCCTGCAATGCCAACCCGTTTGTGCAAGGCCTGCTTAGCTCAGCCCGCTACCTATCTTGGTCCAATCCGTGGATCTTCTTGGTTGCTGGGCCTGTGCCAATGCCAGCCGGCTTTTCAGGAATCAGTTTTATTTTTCAATAAACCTTCTCATTCTTTCAAACACAAGCAAATAAAATAAAATAAAATCAAAAGAAATAAAGAAAAGCTAACAATTTTAATAAGTAAAAGAGTAATAAAAATCATGTAAAAATTACACTTATCAATAACTTAAAGGGACGGTTGGTTAATATACTTTTTTTCTTTTTCATAATATTCATTTTCAAATAAAAAATTAATTGCCATTCTTGGTACATTTAAGTACTTTACCACTATCAAGAATTTTATTCACATTGCGACCTAAATGGTTGAAATATTTTGGGTACCTTTAGTACAATGTAGTTTTTACACTTGGAAAGAATTTTGGAATTAACTTCTTGTTGGCTTGCATAAAACATACATGCAGTTAAAATTCATGAGTTTAGAATTGAATTTTAATTGCTTTGTTTCATTTAACTTGAAAATGAAGTACAGATGACAGTTATGGACCCATCAAATATCATCATTTCTATTACATTTTTTTCCTTTGCAAATCTATTATTAGTCGTTGGTATGAAAATGTGCTACTCAAGGTTGGGATCTAGAGGTCCCCATGATAATCATGTAAAGCAGCAAAAGCCTGTGAGTGATAAGGCTAAAAGGTCTCCAAAGTCGCATTATACTCCTTTGACAGGAAGCAATATCTAAACTTGGAAGTAAATCATATAAGATGGCTGAATTTTGAAACTCTTCTCCTTTAAAATTCTGAAAGCCTCACTTGTTCTTTTTCCTGCTTTTCCTAGATTGGATTGCAAGGTGAACACCTAGGTATATACAAGCCAGATGGTTTGAAAGCTGTAAATTGGATATCAACCTCAGAACCACCAAAAAAACAGACTTTGACATGGTACAAGGTAATGACTTGCAAAAGATCGTTTTCCTGCTTTCTGTTCATTTATATTTGAACTTTGTAGGTACAGGCACGAGTGCATAATGATAGAAAAGAATTATTAATTGGGACATTGCAGGTTGTTGTGGACCCACCACCTGGGGATGAACCAATCGGGCTGGATATGCTTCATATGGGGAAAGGTCTAGCTTGGTTGAATGGAGAAGAAATTGGAAGATACTGGCCTAGGGAAAGTTCTATACACGATGAGTGTGTTCAAGAATGCAATTATAGAGGCAAATTCTACCCAGACAAATGCCTTACTGGATGTGGAGAGCCAACACAAAGATGGTAAACTGAAACAGAAATATATTTAAATGCAGATGAGGAATCTGGAGTTCAGTTTCTTTTCTCTTTTTTTTTTTCTTAAGATTACAGCCAAACTGTGATCATAATGGATATTCTTGTATGAATTTCCATGACCAACCACCATAATTATTACACAAATGCTGAAGAGGGTATTACATTAGGATTGCAGTGCATCAAAAGTTTTCTCTAACCTGTCTGGATGTGGATAAAATTTAGACTGTTCACCAACCTTTTTTCATTTTCGAAGTTGAGAAAGACATTGGTTCATCAAGCATTTAAAACCACACATGTTTTAAAATTTTTTAATTCCTTGAATTTATCTATGTAGCTTATACCTGTAAGTTCAGCTTCATATGCCCTTCATGCATACTTGAAGCCAGTTCCAGATTTCACTCTTATACCCATTGTTGGCTCCTTATGTCTCTGATATGGCTCTATCTATCACTGAATCTATCACTGCCCTGATTTTCTTCTTGTCTTAGTATCTAAAGAAATATGAACATCAATCTTTTTGTATATAAAAGAAATGCCCTTAGTTTGTACATGTGAGGTAGACTTTTATGGAGCACACATGCTGCTTCTTGTGTATGTTCCTATGTTTTGTATCATTAGTTTCTTGACATTTCTTTTGCAGATAATAGAACATTATATTCATGAAGCAGTTCTCAGTTAATTTTCATATTTTTCTTTTCTGAACTAAAAGTATTTCATGAAGAATAAATTTTTCTAGTTGTGAGAAGTTATAATATTTCTGTGTTGCCCAGGTACCATGTTCCGCGGTCTTGGTTTAAGCCATCTGGAAACATTTTGGTGATATTCGAGGAGAAAGGTGGAGATCCGAAAACAATTAAATTTTCTAGACGGAAAGTCTCTGGTGTGTGTGCTCTTGTTGCGGAGGATTACCCCTTGGTTCAACACAAATCACAGCACGGAGATGGAAATGAGGATGACAAAAACAAAGCAACTCATGTCCTCCTGAAGTGCCCCAAGAATTTCAGTATATCCACTGTGAAATTTGCCAGCTTTGGAACTCCTACTGGAGCATGTGGATCCTACAGAAAAGGAGATTGTCATGATCCTAATTCCAATTCTGTGGTTGAGAAGGTAAGAACTGCTTTCTTTCCTCCTATTTGCATTATGCTTTGTCAACTTGTCAAAAATACTTGGGGCACGTTTAGTTGTGAAAAACATTTTTCATTTTCTATCTCTACTTTCTTTAACACTTTCCTCGTTAGTTTGCATATTCTTAACAAAATTCGGAAAATAAGACTTTTTTTTTTTTTATCTTTTCAATATAATACTGGAAAAATGAAGAAACAAAATGTTGTTTTGTAAATTATATTAAAAAGATGAAAAACAAAGAAGGATTATTTTCTGAACTATGTTAAAAATGTGCAAATTGATGAGCAAAGTGTCAAGGAAAATAGAGATAGAAAATGGAAAATGTTTGCTACAACTAAATGCCTAAGAGTTGTCTTGCTTGTTGCCTTGGCAAACTATTAATCAGGCCTGTGATTCCACTCTTCATGTTTCAGCACAAAGAATCACCTTAGTTTTGCACGTCCCTTCAGGACATCCAATGAACTAACAGAAGCTAGTTTTGGACATCAATGGAGCTCTATGCAATGTTACTTTCTTTTCCTTAATAGGCTTAATTGTTGTTGCAGGTTTGCCTTGATAAGAATGAGTGTGCCATAGAACTAACAGAAGAGACTTTTGATAAAGGTTTGTGTCCTGGCAAAGCTAAGAAGCTTGCAGTTGAAGCAGTGTGTAGTTGATATTGACAATTCCAGCAGAGAGCAGATTCAATTTTATAGAATATAGATTTTTTTGGCTGCTTAGTAACAGAAGGAAAAGGAAAGAACAGAAGATCATTTTCTGCACTATCGTTCTTTTTTGTTTCCCCTTCTTGAACTGTAATTTATTTTTGTAAGCAGGAAATACTGCTATTTTGTTATGTCATCTTTTATTTGAGGTAATAAGCGGTAGACGCATCAAGCCAATTTAATACAATTTCAGTGGAAAGCCTTTGATTAAGAAGTCGAGTAATATTACCTCCAAATGATAGTTCATGGGTTCATCTTTGAGTTTTGGATTATGTATTGTTTAATTAAATAATAGTTAATTGGATGATATAAAGCTGTGAAGTTAAAAGTGTTAGGGATCGAGGCATTGTATATGGGATTAATATAGATGGATGAATATCGATTTGATTTAAAAAGTTACAGTTTTTTAGAGGAAAGAATGATCTCTTGCATGTACTGAACCTTAACTTAATAGTATTTTATTATATTAAATATTAAATTAATATTATTTTATAATAAACATTATCGTTGTAACAAAAAAATATTTTATTATATTTATGATAATGTTACTTCATAATGCATAAATGTAAACATTTGGGAATGGAAGACAATGTGACATGTGGCCTGAGTTTTGGAACTGTCCTTAAGTCTTCTTTTTTTTAAACTTGGTTTTCCAACTCTTTACATCCAGTCTTATTGCAGAGAAGGAAAGATAGAAAATTATTCCTTCTAGTCGTTTTCTTCTCATTTCAACTTTCCAAATTATTCTCTCTTTTCAGTTCTTCTGTCTCTACAATTCCTGAATGGCCATTGAACTTGCCAATAATAGGATTTTTATTCTTTTCCTTTCAACTCATAGAATCAATGGTTTATTATGTCTCTTTCTTCTCATCTTCTTCTTCTCTCCCATTGTTTTCTCTAACATAGGGTTTCAGGACGCTGTTTTGCTTTCCTTATCCACTGTCTTTTTGTCTCTTTATACTAAAGTAATAAGCCATCACCCCCCACAACGACCGCCAGACTGGACTAATGATGATTTTTTTTTTCTACGCACGTGGTGTGTGTATCTTCTTCTTTCTCTGTGCCAATTTCTCAGTATTGGAATTTAATGCTTTCGGCAAAATAACATATGATTTTCTTATAAAATCCCTCTCTGTGTTTCGTTTTTTATATTTATAATCATTGAAATTTTACTTTTAAAATTCACATATTCAAAAAAAATTTCAAAAAAAAAAAAAAAACACTAGTACAATAATTAAATAAATAGTAAAAAACTAATAATTAACGTGGTTCAATAACTTCTTTGTTTACGTACAACAGCAAATTCCTGCTTTATTAAACTTCAATTACAACTTAAAAAAAACAAAGTTGTTAAACTTTCACTACTTCATAACCCGTCCCAATACAATCAAAACTCTCAACCTAACTCTAGTTGTAAGTGTTCTCTTTACTTGACAAATCAAAACTCTACTTTTGTAGTAAGCCACTATGATTTACAATATATTTTGGAATTATGAGTGTGTCTCAAAGCTTATTTAAAATTCCTTTATATATAGGATATTTTCATAATACTATATGAAAATAACAACATTGGCTACTACTACTACTATTATTCCTACAAAAACAAGCAATCATCCAATTGGAAACCACTACTATACTTCTACTAGAATAAGCAACTACAAAATAGCAAATCATTTTTCCTAAACCAATTAGAAGTCTTCCTTGTGGGAATTTGAGCCAAAATCTCAATAAATCTTCACCTCATCATCAAATTTGACTTTCTTTTTTAGTTGGTACGATCATTCTTTTTGGTTTTTCCATCTCATCCGTTTATATTTTGAAGTAATCATCCTTTCATTGTTTGGCTCATCTCTTGATATAGTCATGAATAATTCTTCAACCTCGAACATACTTAGTCTCTTCAACTTATCTCTCTCTTAATGTGTCGCTGGAACCTTCTCATCCATCCAAACTTCTTTTATCATCTCTAGTGGCTTGGACTCTTCAATTGTCTTATAGAGCCCTTGTTGTATCAACTCATCTTTGACGGAACTTTGCCAAAGAAAAACAACTTTCCCCATCAAATAGCTCAATATTAATTTTCCCTATCATTAGTATTTTTGCCATCGCAATCACAACTCTAATACCGCTTGTTGGGAATTCTATCACACAATCACAATAGTAAAAATAAATAGAAAATAAGCACAAAATTTTTAAATTTGTTCGACACCTCTTACCTACGTTCACAAGAGAATCAATCCACTATTAATTCTCAACTACATCTGTTGTAATTTATCTAACCAAAATTGTACTAAAACACTCATTACAACTTTTGGATAGAAGAAAGCTGTAAAAACTTACTAGTCCACTGTACACAATTTTTCTAGAAAAATTTGTGTGAAAACTCTCCACAATCTCACAACCCAAACCGCAATACACTCAATGTTCATTCAACCATTGGATCCTTGTAAAACTCTTTTTTACAAGTTATATTGGTGTTTAGTTTTCTACACTTTACATCTGACCAACTATTCCTGAATAGGGGTAAGGGATTAACTCTCTTGATGCTTATATTTATAATAACTAGTACTCACATCCTTTTGACACATATACGATGTGAAATTAGAATTGCTTACGATAACACTTCTTTCTGATGTGGGATTTGAGGAGTATCCCAACAAATTTATTCCTCGACTCAAATCCCCAAAAACTTTGACCCTTAGGCAGGGTTTGCCTCAACTCAATCAAAACCTTTCTGTTTTAATTGGGCCTTCAATACCCTTAGTCAGATTTTGGACTTAACCCCAACAACCCTCCACCTAGACTTAAAATCTGATCTTGAACAACAAATCTGACTTGCTTTTTTACCACATCAATTCTCTGAATTTTTGTCATTGTCGAACCAGGCTATAATATTATTTGTTTGGATTTTACCTCTAAAATCCATTTACTTAAATTTTAGGCTAAAAACACAACAAAAACAATTAAATGGACAAAAAATAAAAGAGCAAGAACACCAATAATTAATATAGTTGGACAACCTTTTTGCCTACATCCACCAACAAACTCACTGCTTTATTAGTCTTCAATTACAACTTTAGGAAGAGAAAAGTTTCTAAACTCTCACTACCCCATAACCTAAAAGCCCCAATACACTAAAGCTCTCAATCTAACTCTAGTAGTAGACCCCACTGATTTACAATATATATTTGAATTATGAGTGTTACCTCAAACCTTCTCTAGAACTCTTTTATATAGAGGATATTTTATTAATACTATTAGGAAAAGAACAACAATATAAGAGATTACTATTGCTCATCATCATCCTATTAGAACAAGCAATGATTCAATAGGAAACTACTACTATACTTCTACTAGAATAAGAAACTACAAAATAGGACGCTAGTTTTCCCAAAGCAATTAGAAGTCTTCTTGTGGGAATTTGAGTCAAAATTCCAACAATGATTTTGAGCCTTTAATTCGTGCAGATAACAATTCTTTTCACAATTGGTTTATTATTGTAAAATTTGCATCAGGTTATGCCACAAATGATTGGAAATAGAGACAAAACCATTATGATTTCCTTGTCCTTTGAAATATTTTATCCCCTTCGAATTCTAATTACTTTCAATTCATATAATAGAAATGTTATGTGTAGAAATCCAAGATTTGACAATAACGTAAAAAAACTGGGATGTTGCTTATGATTGTAGATATGACATCTACCATTGGCAAGCATTTAAGGCATGACCCTTAATAAATCTATGTATTTTAAGATTAATATATCCTTGGGTTATAATTGAATGGGTTCTCTATAAAGTTAATTTAGTTCTTGATTGCTAACAAAACACAATACCATACTTAAAATTCCATTTATGATTTGTAGGCTAAGATTTTTCATTTTCAGAATTCAATAAATTCTTTATGGCTTTGGTATTTGATGAATTGATTTATTTTTATTCCTTTTATTTATTTATTTATTTATTTATCAAAATAAAATCATGGTATTCTTTAATTTTATCTATTACCTTTAAAATTTTAAATATTCTATTTTTATAAGTTAAGAAATTAATTTTGCTCTTTAAAATACGTCTTTTACAAACAATTCATTATTCTATTAGATTTTTTTTCATTGTAAAATATTAACATTTTTTATATATTATAAATTATAAATATTGTGCTTTATTTATTTATTTATCAAAATAAATCATGGTATTGTTTAATTTTCTCTATTACCTTTAAAATTTTAAATATTGTTTTTATAAGTTAAGAAATTAATTTTACTATATACAAACACGTCTTTTACAAATAATTCATTACTCTTATAACCTATTATGGCACAACAATTCTTTTTTTATGTATTAAAAATTACCAATACATTAATTTGATCATAAAATAAAAATTAATAAAGATTAAATAAAGAATATCAATTTTCTATTTAAGTGTTTGATGAGATTTTTATTAAATTAATAAATTTATTAGCATATCAGATTTTATTTATGAAAAAAAATGTTTCCTAATATTATAAAATAGGAAAAATTCTTCTTTATTTATTATTGAAACAAATCATTATAAATTTAAACTTTTTTTTTCCTATTATATAAATAAAAAATATCATGCAAGTTACGAACTAGAATAGCTTGTACACTCAAAAATCAAAACTAGTTTCGGTGAAATTTGTTGTAAAGATATTTGAACCGTAAAAATGGACCATCAGCTCACATACCCTATTGCAAGTCACTCGTTTTAGTGATTTTATTAAAGCTAATATTAGCAATATATAAATTGCTAGTAGAAACTTTTTATAAATTAACAATACATTGTTTGGTAAAGATATTCGAACCATAAAAATGGATCATCAGTTTGGACACCTTCTCGCAAGCCATTCGCTTTACTTATTTTAATAAAGGTAAAATTGTTAATACATAAATTACTAGTGTGAATTTTTTTATAAAATATTAGATATTTTTTTGTGGTTCAAAATGATGGCTAGATAGTCGATAGAAAAAAAAAAAGAAGAAAAAATCATTATGCTCTTGAGGTTTGCCAAATGTCTCAATTAACCCATTAGGTTTTAATTTGCTCCAATTGACCATTGACACATTCAAAATTGCTCCAATCAGGACTTTTGTCAACTCTCGTCTAATTGTTCCGCTAAGTGTGCATGTGTGTGGCACACGGGCGGTTAAGGCAAGGGAAAATTCATCTTGTTGCCTCATATTACGGGTAATTTCGTCAATTCTAGAAACCTTAATCCCTCAAACCCTGGTGATTGCAATTTTAACTCGAATTTGCCCTAATTTCATCAAATCTATTTCCTTTGACAGACAACCAACTCGATTTCTGTTACACCCATTCAAATTCATGGAAACCACAGTGGATTTTGTCCGAACAAAGTTAGGATTTCGTAATTTATGTTAAATTCAAATTTGTGGACCCTAGTGGATTTTGTCATTATTGCACTCGAACAGAGTTAGGATTTTGTGATTTGGAGCATGAAAAGTAAGATGTACATCTAGGGTTTATCAATTTGGGGTTAAAATAAGATTATTGTTAGTTTATGTGATTAATTTTCGTTAGTGTGATTAGCGTTAGTTAAGGGGTTTTCAAATGTGTGAAATTCGCATATAGGTTTGAATACTATTTGTGTGAAATTGTTTAATGAGTGAAATATTGCTTCAATTGGTACGGTGTGGTCCATGTTTCTCTGTGAGTTGTGTTAGTATCTGGCTTAATTTATATAATGGCAGACACGGACTATTTTTCCTTTGTTTTTCGTTACCCTCCAACAATAACAGTGATTTACTTTTGTTTCTAAACAGTGATATTGTAGTCCATGCTTATATGTGCTTGGTGATAATAATGATTTATTGCATAATGGCAAATCGTGATTTACCTTCTAACGATGACAATGATAACATTACTTTATTACTTTACTGCATTAAACTAATAAATTGAGTTGTCTATGTTATGTATCTGGTGGTCCATTCTCCTGTGCTTGGTAATTAACAACTTATCTATTTCTATTCATATTTCCAGAAATTTGTGGTTACTATACTTGTGTGATGCATCATTGTGGATATTTTACTTACGCACCTATGAGAAAATAGGCCTTTATGGTTGTGTCATACGTAGATATCTGTGATGAGGATAAGGTTTCACTTCTTAAGATGAATGTCATATTGAATGAAGGTTTATATATTAATTTAGACTTAGTGAATAAGCTTCATTACATGTTTACTGAGGATGATTTAGACAAGGATTTGAAAGAGTTAGATGGTGATAAAGTTTCACTAAATATATGGAAGAGGCTTAAGAAATACAAAGAGTTGCATGTCTATGTTGAGTATGATTAGGATGTAATTGATGCTTATAATAGCAAGGTTCCAAAAGAAATGCTGCTTAAAGATTTTCTTATTAGGGAGGTTGGGGTAGATGATGATTTTGAATGATGATGTTGCATATCAAGACTTAGATAATGATGAAGGATTTGTTGATATAGATATACGAGCAAATGGAGAGGGACAAGAGGAACAAGGCGGAGTCAATATTGCATATACAAATGGTTGGTTTGGTGGAATAAGTAAACAAAATGTTTATGTGGATAATGACTATGAGAATGAGCCTGAATATGTAACAGCTAAGATTGGGGAGTGATTTGAAGGATGGTTTGCATAACATGCTACAAACACTTCCTCTAGAAATGTAGATGACTTTGAGAAACGATGAGCTACATACTCTAATGGTGTAGCTAATGATGAGGATAATTCTAGCCTTTGCTTCAACCGTACAAGGGAGATGAAAAAAGTGGAATTCAAATTGGGGAAGAAGTTTGCTATTGCTTAGATTATTAAAAAAAGCTATTAAAGAGTATCATATTCAAAATGGGTTTGAATTGCACTTCATTAAATCTGATTCAGTGAAGGTTAGGGTTGGTTGTGCAGACAAATGCCCTTTGCTTCTGCTACCAAACTTTATGAATAACAAACTTTTGTATTGAAGACTTTGATAAATATACACAGATGTGCAAGGAAAAATAAGAGTAAAATTCTGACATCTAGTTTATACTCTAATAGATATATTGATACATTTTAGAAGGGCACCTAAAATGAAGCTAGGGTGCATACAAGACTATGTGAAAGAAGGTCTTGTATTTGATATATCTAGAAGTTAGGCTTATAGGGCAAGATGTAAGGCAAGTGAAAAGATACATGGGTCACATTGCAAGTAGTATAAGAGGCTATGGGACTTTGCAGCTGAATTGAGAAAACAAACCTTGGAAGTATTGTGATATAAGTAGAAAGGCCTTCATTTGAGGTAATCATTCTATATATGCCTACATGCATGCAATGAGGCTTTTTTAAATTATTGCACACCTGTGATTGGGCTTGATACATGTCATTTGAAGAGGCATACTCAAAAGCAGTTGATGGAAATAGTTGGTCTTGATACCAACAATGGTTTATATTCACTAGAATATGCAGTGGTTGAAGTTGAAACTAAGGAGAGTTTGACATTTTTCTTGGAGCACCTACTAGATCACATCGAATCTGTTAATGAAAAAGGTCGGATCATTATATCTGACTAACATAATGTACTATTTTTGTTTGTTACTTAATTAACATTTATTGTTTCTTCAATGTATTTAATATTTGCACATCTAATGAATTGCCTTTTACTTTGTGTAAGGTTTAGTCCCCACTTTTGAGGCACTACTTCTAGGCATTGAAATCATATTATGTCTCATGCATATTTTGGTTTTGGAATTATTACTACTGATAGTGTGGACAACCAAGTATGTATGCATGTGATTTAAAGTTTGATTTTATTCCATATTGTAGTCCATAAACATTTTGACTTGTTTTCAATTTAACATCTTAATGAGGTGGAGTAAGTGGGTTTGAAACAACACCTGGGCCATCTATGAGGAAGAGGAAGTAGAATGGGAATGGTCAAAGAAAGGTACATATGTTCATTCCAATTTGCATTTGGATTGGTTGATGTGGATTTTTACTTCAATGCTTTTTTGGGTGGACAAACACAGGGCCTACTAGGTTATTGATTCCAATTTGCATTTGGGTTGTTTGATGTGGATTTTAATATGCTTGTGGGCATGTTCGATATTTTTTTTTGTGTTGTTTGATTCCAATTTGCATTTGGGTTGTTTGATGCGAATTTTAATATGATTGTGGGCATGTTCAATATATTTTTTGGGGTTGTTTTCCAGTTTGCATTTGCCTTTGTTTGCTGTGGATTTTAATATGCTTATGTATTTGTTTGAATTTAAGGAGAAAAAAAATGGGCATGCAACACTCACTAACTCCGCAACACCACCCATGAGTCTTCCAGCACCGCCCACAAAGCCTGTAGCACCTCCCACTAAGCTTGTAACAGCATCCACAAGGCCTATAACAGCACCCACAGAGCTTACAACACCTGTTTTGTAGCATAAAATGCCTTACTGCCCCTCCAAAGAGTCAACATCATCTCACATAAAAGTTTACTTGTTGTAACTAATGCAATGAAGTACAAAAGATTGTTTGACAGTTAGTTTCCCTCAAATGATGCTTCTTCAAGCAAATCAAAGGTCAATGGGAAAACTAAGATTTCAGAATGAGTTGAGTTGGAAAATAGGTGCAATTTTGGGGGAATTTTTTTTTTTTTTTGGATATAGGCGGTTTTTTCTATTGGATTTTCTCTAGTTGGACAGTTTATGTCCCTCATTTGATGCTATGATATTTCTTTTCTAGAGCTTATGTTTTCAAGCATTGATTTAGTTGTGATAGGATATAGGTGGATTTTGTTTTGGGAAAATGTGTTTTCTAGAATATAAGTGGTTTTTTCTAGTGGATTTTCTCTAGTTGGACAGTTTGTGTCCCTTATTTGGTTCTATGACATTTGTTTTGTAATTGCTTATGTTGTTAAGTACTGATTTTAAATATGCCAATGTTTGTAGCCATTAGTATTTGATATGAACTGATTTCTGTTAATTAAGCTGCAACCTAAGAGGGGGTGAATTGGGTTTTAAAAACTTTTTAGACAAAGTAAACAAGTTCACACAAATATGAAATCAAGCAATTAATATTGGATTACTAGAAATTAAAAAGGCAAGGAAGAAAAAAGTGCAAACTCAATTTATAGTGGTTCAGTAATATTGGAATCTCTTTGACCCTGCATCATTTCTCTTAAAGGATTCTCCTTGAAAGTTTCCATTATATCAAACAAGCAACTTTAAAGGTATTGCTCAAACCTTTGCAATAACCTAAAGAAAATCTTTCAAATGTTTAACACCTAAACACTTACAAGAGTTACACTAACTCTTTCTCTTATAATGAGTTGAGATTGGTATAAGAGAGATTGTATTTAATGCTTACAACTGAATAATATCTCTCTTTCAAGAACAAAGCTTTAATGAATGCTCAATAAGAGGTTTTGAAAGTTATGAAAAGTTATAAATGAGCTCTATAAGAAATTGAATGTTTTTTGTTGTTAGAAATGCTCATTTATGAAGGGTTTTTATAGTTTTAACTCCATATGGTCGTTAGACACAAAGAATAGCCGTTTGAAGCATTAAATGCTCTGTCTAGCGTCTT
Organism: Bretschneidera sinensis; assembly: GCA_023935145.1. Lineage (NCBI taxonomy): Eukaryota > Viridiplantae > Streptophyta > Magnoliopsida > Brassicales > Akaniaceae > Bretschneidera > Bretschneidera sinensis. The sequence goes on along the minus strand of CM043705.1, from coordinate 27,874,080 downwards.
AATTTTCAAAAACTAGCTGTTATTTATAAAGGTTTAGTTGACTGGGTTTCTTATAAAACTGAAATAGAAGCATCAGGTGTAGGATCCAGTCGATTAGGTGCATTGTTCATTTGTTTGGGTCTAAGAATAGAGACTTACTAACCATTCATCCAGTCAAGTACATCAAAGGTCCAGTCGACTGGATCCCTTCCAAAACATAATTTTTATAAATTAGTTTTCTTTCCTTTTTAAAGAAAGTTGTTTGGACTTTTATAAAAACATTTTGAAATTATATTGAGCCAAACTAAAGCTAGGTAATTGAGAAGAGATTACATAAAATTTCAACTACCTTAGAAACTACAAGTCTTAGACTTTCTCTAAGGTGCATGTGAATCATTTTGAGCGCATGTACTCCTTTTAAAGTACTAACAAGGCACCTTAACAACTAACACACTTAGATAAATTTGGTTAGATCAATTTAAGTTAGCTTTGTCATTATCAAAATCAATATGAGATCAAAAATCCCCCCATTTTTTATGATAACAAAACTATTTCTTGAAAAGTGGTTTTTATTATAAAAAAAAAAATTGGACAGAGTTTCCTCTATATTTTTTATAAAACCTCTTGCAAAGTTTGAAGAAAAACCAGCTAAACAGTATATAGAGCAATTTAAACATCTAATCTCATTAAGCCTCCCCCTTCACAATGGAATTCTTCTCCCCTTTTTTAACATCATCACATAAAGCGTAGCAAAACAAGCTCCCCCTTAAACATGTATATAAAAAAAGAGCAAATAGAAGAGGCAATGGAATTCCATAGCAACAATAAAATATGCATATAGAACTAACATTCATAATAGCAAAAAACATTCGATATCTAGGAAATAAAAATAGGTTCCCATGAGCCAAATCAAATATACAAGACATGCAAAAATGAAAATGTTCTTGCAAAAGTCTTAGGAGTAAAAAAATAAAGTGACAGAGGCTTAAGCACATTAAGGAGATGGATCGGAGTAATAAGACTAAACATCCTGAATCTCAACAAAGGAACCTTCCAAGCAAGACCTGAACAGCTCGAAATCATCTCTCAAAGTACCAAGGTCCATCCTTACGGACTAAAAGCCAGAATTAACTGTTGTCTTCAAGGTCTGAAAGTTCGAATCGACTTCAGTTCTCATGCTGTTTAGTGAAACTTGAAGTCCAGCAAGAGCTTGAAAAATATCATTATGAATACCAACACCGACTATGCCTGAACTAACTGTCTGACTATCTTGACTAACCTCCTCTTGATCATCTGTCTTTTGTGCACCCATCTCAGTCTCTGACATCTTGACCATCACCCTCCTCATCATTGTCCTTAGACCCTATTATAACTTTTTTCCTCGTTTTAGGACTACCATGCTATCTTTGATGTCAAATCTCATTTTTTTCAGTGTGGAAAGGTTAACAAAGTCCTGCCTATTCACACCTTGGGCCTCTTCCTCATAGAAATGAAGCTTAAAATGAGCCAAAATGTAGGTAATGAGCATCCCAAAAGGCAAACCACCCGTGTTATTCTAAGTACCTCTAATCATATTGGATAGGATTAGTGGATAAAGATTATACTTGGTTCCAGTCCTTAAACACCAAAGGAGAAAAATGTCCAACTTTGATAGGTAGTCTCAGTTTCTTAATCTAAGATTGACATAGAAGCTTATGATCAAATTCATTATCTTAGAGTTTAAAGGTAACCCAACATAATTATTATACATTTGAGCCCCAAAAACATATAAGGGATCATTCCTAACTGCATTGAAAGCCGTCTCCAAATCAAAATTATCAGGCCAAACATTAGAGCACCAGAAAATGCCTTCAGAGGGTTTTTTAAGGATGGATTTTAAGACATTAGGTGTCACTTTGAATTCAATACCTGATACATTGTCTTAAAGCTAAGGAAAAAGGTTGAGAGTCTCACTAAATTGGAATAAAATTGGTGGATTGGCCTAGGAAAAGTCTTTTGATTGAGTGCAACTAAGAGAACCCAACCAATTTTCTCAAAGTATGGTATAATATTAAAATTGTCGAATCGTGTAGAACTGAAATCTACACATCTAGCTCTACTAATAGGCTTATGACGGATGACAGTGCCATACCTCTCTTTTGCTGCAGAATTTTTGAAACTGGAGGCGTACAAATCTTGACAAGCTTTCTTGCTCAAGTCATTGGTGACTCAATTCCCTTTTGGCTTTTGCGGTGGTTGCTTATGCCTTTTGGGAGGATGTTGAGCTTTGGGACCAGATGTGGTCATTTTGATGCATGGTCTTTGTGAAATTTTGAGTGATACACAAAAAAAAAATAAGGGATTTGATTAGTAAGTTTATAAGAAATTGAGAAATTTTGGACGGATTTGTCAAAAAAATTAGAGTGAGGGAGAGAGAGGATGGTTAAGGTTCTTGAGGTTTAGGTGAAAATGAAGAGAAAAACAAAGAGAAATATACAGATCGCGAGTACAGTTGACTACGTACTTCATCCAATTGACTGGATTGGTGAAAATTAGGGTTTGAAAAGTGGATTGTTGGGCATCCAGTTGATTCAGTCCTCTATCTAGTCGACTAGATAAACTTCTCTAGAATTTTCTGGGCTAGCATCCAGTTGACTAGGTGAAAGTTCAGTCGATTGCATGGATAGGCAGAAACTTCTGGAGCTTTATCCAGTCGACTAGGTTAATATGATTTTGAAAAAAAAATTGAACTCTAAAAAGGACTTTTGCAAGAATGGATTACTTTATGCCAATTTGAGTGAGAGAATATCAAAGTTACGATAAATCTTCATTCACTCAAAAGCAAGAATGCAAATGATGAATGCAAAATGCAATCAATCAATAATCATACAAAATTTCTCTTTCCTAATTCCATTCTTACCATACAAAACTTATCATCATTTAAAGGTTTAGTGAATATATAAGCTAATTGTTTTTCGGTATTAACAAATTCAAGTTTAATATCACATTTTTTAGTGTGATCTCTTACAAAATAATGTCTAATTTCAATGTGTTTTGTCCTTGAATGTTGAATTGGATTTTTAGCTAGATTGATAGCACTAGTGTTATCACATAAGATAGGAACGTTTTCAAATTTCATGTCAAAGTCTTATAGTTGTTGTTTTATTCGTAAAACTTGTGTACAACAACTACTGGCGACTACATATTCTGCTTAGGTCATTGATAGTAGAATACAACCGAGAAATTGGCATGTTCTATTAGTATTTTTTCTATCTTACTTACAACCAACAAAATCAGCATATGAGTACCCCCAATTAAGTTAAAAGATGATTCTTTAGAATACCACAATCCCAAATTTTGAGTTCCTATCAAGTATCTTAAGATATTTTTAACAGCTGTTAAGTGGGATTCCTTAGTAGTAGATTGATTAGATTGAAATCTAGCACACATACACACACTAAACATAATATCAAGCCAACTTGCAGTTTAATAAAGTAAAACCTATATCATACTTCTATATTTATTTATATCAACACTTTTAACTCCTTCATCCAAGTCAAGCTTTGTTGAAGTTCTCATGGGAGTCCCAATTAACTTTGCATTCTCCATCCCAAACCTCTTTAGCAAGTGCTTTGTATACTTGGATTGGTTGATGGAGATTCTTTCCTTTGATTGTTTGATTTGAAGTTCAAGAAAGTAATTAAGTTCTCCCATCATGCTCATCTCAAATTCATCTTGCATGCATTTAGAAAAGTTTTGACACATCTTAAATATAATATCATCAACATATATTTGTACCATGAGAATGTCATGCTTGTGAATTTTTGTAAAAAGAGTAGTGTCAATTCTTCATCTTATAAAATCATTATCAAGTAAAAACTTACTTAACATTTTCATGCTATTCTCTAAGAGCTTGCTTTAACCCATAAAGAGCTTTAGAAAGCTTATAGACATGGTTTGGAAAGTTAGGATCTTCAAAGCCAAGAGGTTGTTCAACAAAGACCTATTTTTCTATAAAACCATTTAAAAATGCACTTTTGACATCCATTTGAAATAATTTGAAGTTCTTAAAACATACAAATGCAAGTAATATGGGAATAACTTCTAATCTAGCTATGGGAGAAAAAATTTAACCAAAATCAATTCATTTTTCTTGATTATATCCCTTTACTACAAGTTTAGGCTTGTTTCTAGTTACTACACAATTTTCATCCATTTTATTCCTAAAACCCCATTTAGTTTCAATTACTGAATAATCTTTAGCTCTAGGAACTAAAGTCCAAACTTTATTTCTTTCAAATTGATTTAATTCTTCTTGCATAGCCATTATCCAATTTTCATCATGTTTAGCTTCATCAAAAGTCTTAGGTTCTATTTGAGATAAGAAAACAACATAATTGCATGCATTTCGAATAGAAGAGCAAGTTTTTGCCCCTTGTAAAGGATCACTAATCACTTGATCGATTAGGTAATAATTCAAATACCTCCAATATTTAGGAAGATCATCTCATTGTTGACTTGTTGAGGGTTAATCAAGTCTAGGTATATCTTCCTCTTAAGTCATTTGAGATTGATTCTCCTTAAGGTCAATAATGGGAGTGGTGGCCTCCATTTTTGGCATGAAACCTATATCATCATTAAAGGAAACTTTTCTACTATAAAGAGGGTTAGTTTCATCAAATGCAACATGAACGAATTCTTCAACCACTAGAATTCTTGTATTAAAGACTATAAGTTTTACTAGAGGTTAAATAACCCAAGAAAATCACTTCATCAATCTTAGAGTCAAATTTACGTAAGTTAACTTTATTGTTATTCAAGATGAAACATTTGCAACCAAAAGCATTAAAGTTAGAAATATCAAGTTTTCTACCCTTTCATAGTTCATATGAAGTTTTCTTGAGTATAGGCATAATTAAAAATCTATTTAAAACATAACAAGTGGTGTTTAAGGCTTTCGCCCAAAAATATTTTGGCAAACTATTTTCACAAAGTGGAGTTCTACCAATTTCTTCTATAATTCTATTTTTCCTTTCAAAAACACCATTTTGTTGAGGGATTCTAGGAGCTAAAAATTGTGATTAATATCATGATCATCACAATATTTTGAAAATTTTAGGTTTTCAAATTCTTTTCCATGATCACTTCTTATGATAAAAATAGTATAAAAAAAATTCATTCTGAACATTTTTACAAAATTTTACATAACCTTTAAAAGCTTCATCCTTATAAGCTACAAAAATCACGAAAGTATATCTAGAATAATCATCCACAATAATAAGAGCATATTGAACCAAACAAGTTTATGTGCAAAAGCTCTAAAGGTCCATAAGTTGAAACCACATTTTTGATTTAAAAGAGGTTCTTGTTTGTTTTACCATTTGACAAGCATCACAAACTGTCTTTTTTAAATTTGATTTTAGGAAGACCCAACCAAATCTTTTTTAGAAATAATTTTGATTAAACCCATCTTCACATGGGCAAACCTTTTATGCCATAACCACAAGTTTTCACAAAAAGCTGAAAAACACTTTTCATTTTCCAAAGGCAAAGATTTGAGATCAATTATATAGACATTTTCATGTCTTTAGCAAACAAATTTGATGTTGTTGCTCTTGATGTCTATTATAAAACAATGAGAGGATTCAGATATGACTTTATTACTTTTGTCACACAATTAACTAATGTTAAGTAAATTATGCTTACGAAATTCTACAAGTAAAACATAATCAATGGTTGAAGCATTTTTACCAATTTTTTCATGTTTAATGATCTTCATCTTGGTGTTATCTCCAATGGTGACATGTCTACCATCCCTTGGAGTCAACTCCACAAAGATGCTTTGATCATCGGTCATATGGTTCGAGCAACTGCTATTAAGGGACCAATGGTCACTTTCTATCTTTATATGAAAACATAGCTACATCACACAATGATACACAATGAAACTTTTAGGTACCCAAATTTTTTTGGTTCTTTCGGATTAGTCCTTGAAAATACAAATCCTTTAGGAACTCATACTTAATTTCTTAATTCTATAACATGCTCCATAATCATAGTGATTTGAATGATCCATGATCCTAGAATGATAATCATAGTAATTTCTAGGATGTCTAGAATATGCAAATATATTATTCATTGGATGTAAATATCTTGCATTCTTAGAATATCTGTTTCTAGCATTATAAGAGTTATGTGAATACTGTTTCTAGGATATGAATGATGGTTACTTCTAGGATATGCATTCCTAGCATATGAATTTCTTGAATGAGCATAACTAGCATTTGCATTTCTAGAATGAGCATACATATGAGCATATGTACTTTTTGAATGTCTATTCCTAGTATTAGCATATGAATTTCTACCATAGGAATTGACATTTGAATTCTTAAGCTTCTTAACATTTTTCAAAGAAACATTATGATCATTATTAGGTACCTTAGAAGTAGAGGGATCATTTACATATGTTGCTTTAATAAAGATAGTTTCGTTTGATTTTTGCATACCTAATGAAGAATAACCCAAAGATTTTTCTCCATTCAATCTTTGGCAAGCTAACACTTCATCTAGCTTTTCTTTTCCACTTACAAGTCTAGATATAGTATTGTTCAACTCATTCACTTTCTTTTTCAAAGCAAGATTTTCATTTATCAAAGACTCTTGTGATGAATTGTTAAACTCTAAAGAAAGTTTTTCTTTTTGTTCTTTTAAAACTTCCATTTCTTTAGAGAGAAATGAAACTTCCTTCTTTAAAGCAACATTTTTGGCATCAAATTTCTTTAATTCTTCATGCAATTCATTTATAGCTTCTATCAATTCTTCATTCCCATTTTCATTATCAATATCATTTATATGAGAGGAATTGGTTACTTCATTTTCATCATTAATTGCCATCAAACAAAGATTGGCAATATCTTGATAGTCAATTTCTTCATCCGAATTGTCCTTTTCATCATCACTCTAAGTAGTTCCTACCATTGCTTTCTTTTTTAAGTTCTTGTAAGGTTTCTTTGTTGAAGGACAATCCATCTTGATGTGTACAAGTTTCTTTCCTCCGAAACAACATCAAGGTTTTCAAGATCCTTGGCTTCCTCAATCAGTGTCATCTATGATTTTCAAGCTGGTGGTAAAGCTCCAAAAATTTTCTTTACCAAATCTCTACTTTCATAATGTCTACCAAGAAGCTTCAAACCATTAATAATATTAGTAAACCGATAGTACATTTCAGAAATGGTTTCAGTAAAAAACATTTTAAAAGCTTTATATTCATATACTAATTTATAGACTTTAGACTTCTTCACTTGACTAGTACCTTCATAAGTAATTTGAAGTTTGTCCTAAATTTCTTTAGCAGAAGAACAAGTAGAAATTTTATTATACTCATTTATATCTAAGGCACAAAGAAGTATGCTACTTCTTGTAGCTCTACTATTCAAAAACATCATTCTACAATCATAATCATCAAATTCTTGTTTGGTTTTAGGAACAAGAATTTCTACTTCTTTTTCATAAGAATTCTAGATTCTTCTTCAATTATTCTCCACAAGGTATAATCTTGACCTTTTGCAAAAAAAAAAAAAAAAATCATTCTATTTTGCAATAGTTATAATTTGTTCCATTAAAAAAAGTTGGCTTAGTATAAGAATAACATTCATTATACATATTAGAAGCCATTTGATCTACTCCAGGATTTGAAGCCTATTAATGAAAGCTAATCTCTGAGACCAATTGTTAATTAAGATGCAACCTAAGAGAGGGGTGAATTGAGTTTTAAAAATGTTTTACACAAAGCAAATAAGTTCACACAAATATAAAATTAAGCAATTAATATTGGATTGCTGAAAATTAAAAGAGCAAGGAAGAAGAAAGTGTAAACTTAGTTTATAGTGGTTCGGTAATATCGAAATCTCTCTGACTCTACATCCACTCTCTTCAAGGATCCTCTTTATGGTTTTCACTTAATCAAACAAGCAACTTCAAAGGTGTTGCCCAAACCTTTACAATATCCTAAAGAAAATCTCTCAAGTGTTTAACACATAAACAATCACAAGAGTTACACCAACTTTTTCTCTTATAACGGTTAGAATTAATGAGTTAAGAATGGCACAAGAGAGATTGTATTTAATGCTTATAACTGAAGAATATCTCTCTTTCAAAAACAAAACTTTAATAATGGCACAAAAAGAAGTTTTGAAAGCTTTGAAGAGTTATAAATGAGCTCTATAAGAAATTGAAAGTTCCTTATTGTTAGAAATGCTCATTTATGAAGGGTTTTTTTTTTTTTATATATATATATAGTTTTAACTCTATATGATCATTGACACAAAGAATGGCCGTTTGGAGCATTAAATGCTCTATAACTGTAACGATCCATCCCGGGTTGGCTACTCCCGAGACATGTTGTCACTTTTTGAAATCCCAGTACGACATATATATGCAACAATATAAAAATACCAACTGAAATTATCTACATACATAAATCCTCAACCCTCAATAGGGGAGTTACATTATTAAGATCCCAACTGAAACATTATATACAACATATTATGCATAAATGTTTACAAATAATTTTTCTTTTCTTTTCATTAGTCTGAGGATGTAGACCACGTGGCATACAAATAATGACTCAGCTTGATTCTCAGCTCACCAATCTATTTGTCCTTCCGGATACCTGAAATCGTTTAATAATGATGAGTGAGCTTCACAAGCTCAGTGAATTAAATTTACTAAAAGTATTCAATTGTTCAAGTAGTCTTCCAATATTCATTCATCTATATCTCGTATAACTCGATAACAGCATTCTATTATCACTACTCATATCATAATCCTCATCATTTATCAATCTCTTCTTCTCATATATTTAATTATCTTGAGACTATCAATTCTACTTCATAATTACCTAGTTATGAGGTTCACAACATATAGTCAATCACTCAGATAATTCTTATCATATTATACTTTCATATTTCTTTTTTATCATATCTGTCTCTCTGTGATACTCATTCATCTATCAATAAATTTACAATCAATAATAACACTTTAGCATCTCAAGCAATAATAATCAATATTTAAAACAAATGCAATGCATGAATTTAAATTCTATTATTATTTGGGAATGTCTTCCCACATGTCGACATGTTTTATCTTAGATCGGTTGCCTTCCTTGTTCTTTTATTTTTAGCACATACCGACTGTCACGGTTTTATTCAGACTGGTTGCCTTCCTGGTTCTTTTATTTCCAGTATACACTAGTTTGTCACAGATCTTTTATTTCATTTAGACCGGTAACCTTCTCGGTTCTTTTATTTCCAGCATATACTGGCTATCACAATTTCATTTAGATCGGCTACCTTCCCGATTGTTTTATTTCCAGCATATACAGGCTGTCATAATTCTCTTATTTCATTTAGACCGACTACCTTCCCGGTTCTTTTCATTTCAAGCATATGCATATGAACAATAATATGAAATATGCATATGAACAATAATATACAAACAAGCATACATTCAAACATTCAATTTAGCTATCTAGCTCTTTCTCAAAATTATTATTTTTATCATATTCATTAAATTATCTTATCATATATCATATCAAACTATCAATCATAGCTTATCAAGAATTTCATTTATCCCTTCATTATATATTTAATCAACTCATTATTTCAATAATATTACTTATCATATAATAAATCTTTAACATATTAATTATTCCTATCATATCAATCAACCAACTTTCATATATCATCTAATGATAGTTTAATAATTAATTCAAATATCATCACTTTATATTTCGTATTTATCTCGATTACTAAAATTAAATCTAACTCACCACGTAGCACTTAGAGCTACCCATGGATCACCTCCTTGCCTTTCCTGCTCCTTTCAGTAATTTCACCAGATTGGTGATCATCAACACCTGACATAATAATTATATTAAAATTTCTAATTTATTTTTCAATTCTTCTATAATTCATACCATTTTAAATTTCTACATCAAATTCTGGGAAATTTTCATGTATGCTAAATTTCAAAAATAAAATTCACATTATTACCTTTTCGTTTTTCTTAGGGTTTTCCTCGAATCTCTTTAAAATTCTCTCATAAACCTTTCTTTAAGTCCCCACGAGTTTAAAGAAATAAAGTAATTTGAATTGAAGAAAAAAGAAAATCAAACAGGATTTGGTAAGTAATAAATAAATAAAACAAAAATTATATATATATATATATATATATAGACACACACACACTCACCGCCCCCTGCTACCATTTCTATTTTTTGTGCTTAGTGGCCCAACATGCACACTTTGCATGTTAGGCGACAACACTTAGACTGCAGGTGTTGTCAACCGTTTTTTTTAGAATTATTTTATTTAATAATAAATCTTTCATGTATATATTATTTTAATTCCATATCATATCTATCGAATTACTTCTTTATCATTACTTTAAAAATACAGGTATTACAATTCTACCCACCTTATAAAAATTTCATCCCCAAAATTTTTATACCTAATTCATGAAAAAGTTTGGGGTATTCTTTCCTCATTTCTACCTCATGCTCCCAAATAATTTCTTTAACATCTTTGTTTCGCTATAATACTTATATCAAAGGAATGACTTTATTACGCAAGACTTGTTCCTTTCTGTCTAGAATTCTGATCGGCACTTGCATAAAGGTCAATTCTTCCTGAAGTTCTACAACCTGGCTCGGAATACTATGTAATTCATCCTGTAAACACTTTCTCAAAAGTGAAACATGGAACACAGTATGTAATTGCTTTAACTTTAAAAGCAAATCCAACCTGTATGCTACTGGTCCAACTCTCTCAATCACCTCATATGGCCCCATAAATCTCGGACTCAACTTTCATTTCTTTTTAAACCTTAATACACCTTTCCACGAAAATATCTTCAAAAATACCCAGTCACTAACCTGAAACTCAAGAGGTCGTATTATGTTATCAGCATATCCCTTCTGTCTGCTTTGTGCTGCTCTAAGGTTCTCTCTAACCAGTTTGATCATCTCGATAGTCAAATCTATCATTTCTGGACCAAATATCTTTCTTTCTCTAACTTCTTCCTAACATACTGGAGTTCTACACCTTCTACCATATAAAGCCATAAATTGTGCAATTTCAATACCAGTTTGATACTGATTATTGTATGCAAACTCAATCAAAGGTAATTAAGCATCCCAGCTCACTGAGAAACTCAATACACTTGCCCTCAACATATTTTCTAGTATTCTGATGATTCTCTCTATCTACCCATCAGTTTGTAGATGAAAAGCTGTACTAAGCTGCAATTGCATACCCATAGCTTCCTGAAAACCCCTCCAAAATCTAGAATCTCTATCTGATACAATGCTTAAAGGTACTCCATGTAATCTCACAATCTCCACTATATACAGTTCAACCAACTTTTTAGGACTCGGGTAGTTTTAATAGGAAAGAAATGCGAAGACTTAGAAAGTCTATCCACTATAACCCATACAACGTCATGACCTCTCCGGGTACGGGGAAAATCATAAACAAAATTCATGCTCACATTCTCCCATGGCCATTCAAGTAGTGGAAAATGTTGTAATATACTTACTGGATGTCTATTCTCAAACTTCACCTGTTGACAAGTCAAACATCTAGAAATATACTCCACTACATCCTTCTTTATCCTTGACCACCAATAATTCTATCTCAACCCCCTGTACATCTTATTATTACCCGAGTGCATAGAATATACAGAATCATGAGCCTCCTTTAGTATCTCCTTTCTCATCTCCACATCATTGGGAACACAAAATCTATGTCCTAATACCACCATACCATCTTCTCTAACTTTAAACCCAGGCTTCCCACTCAGTATTTCCTGTCTAATCTTCTCTATCCCTTCATCTCTACTTTGCATCTGTAACAAGTGATCAATAGGAGATTGTACCACCATATTTTCCATTAGTACTCCTCTATCACTGATACTCAACTACATTCTCATTTCTCTTAGTTCTACTATCAAGCTAATATCATGACTCCCAATAGCAGCTAATCTCCCTGTAGATTTTTTACTCAGTGCATTAGCTACTACATTAGCCTTTCTTGGATAGTAATGAATTGTACAGTCATAATCACTAATTTACTCCATCCACCTCCTCTGCCTCAAATTCAACTCTTTCTGTGTAGGTAAATGCGTTAAACTTTTATGATCAGTAAAAATTTCACAAGTGGCTTCATAGAGATGATGTCTCCAAATCTTCAAAGCAAAAACTATGTCAGCCAATTCTAAATCATTGGTCAGGTAATTCCTCTCATGGTTCTTCAATTGCCTAGAAGCATAAGCTATAACTCTCCCATGTTGCATCAACACACATCCCAACCCCTGATGTGACGCATCATTATATACCACAAATCCTTCATCACTAGAAGAAAGCACTAATACCGGGACAGTAGTCAGTTTTTCTTTTAACAGTTGGAAACTCCTTTCACATTCTTCTGACTACCCAAACTTCACTTCCTTCCTGGTCAATCTAGTCAATGGTCTAGTAATCATAGAAACTTTTTTAATAACCAGTCAATCCCAAAAAACTTCTAATTTTAGTTACGTTAATGGGTCTTTCCCAATTCAACATTGTTTCCACTTTTTGTGGGTCAACTGCTATTCCTTCTCTTGACACAACATGCCTCAAGAAATATATATCACTAAACCAAAACTCACACTTAGAGAACTTTGCAAATAATTTCTCTCTCCTTAGAATTTCCAACACTATCTCTAAATGTTGCATATGCTCCTCTTTATTCTTGGAATATACCAGAATATCATCAATGTTGACCTTCACCCGTATTTTAATGATGACAAAACACAACTGTTATTATACTAACTAAGTGTAGTAAGCAACAAAAGCATTCAACCAAGGATCAATGTGCAAAGAACTCAAAAGAACTCAAACCGAATCAAAGTATCAAGTGAAGACTGAAGAACTAGTATAGGTCTAAGGTCTTAGAACCAATGTAAGTCTCACTTATACATTGTAATAGCTTGTTCAATGGCTCGAACAAAAAAGGTTTTCTAAACCGATCGTTTTAAAACAAATGTTTTAAAATTAAAACAGAAAAACTGGGTTAGAAAACAACCCAGTCGACTGGGTACATATACCAGTCGACTGGTATATGAGACAGTATGTCTCCAGTCGACTGGGTCATTCATACCAGTCGACTGGTAAAACGGACAGTAAGTCCCCAGTCGACTGGATGAAAAATACCAGTCGTCTGGATACCCAGAAGATCTAAAAATGAGATTTTTTCAAGTGAACCTAGTCGACTGGTATCACGACCCAGTCGACTGGTAGTTCAAAAATATGACCGTTGGACGCCAAATCTGGACGTTTTAAAGTAAATCTTTTTCAAATTAAAGTCCTAACGGCCATATTATTTGATTGCTATTTAAACCCATTCTGTTAAGCTTTCAAAATAGAGCTACACACATTCAAAAAGAGTTGATCTTACACAATCAAGTTATTATACTCTTGAAACTAAAAAAGGTTTGAAATATTCTTATTGAACCATTCTTCAAGCTTTACTTTGAAAGAGAGACATTATTCAGTTGTATAAGCTTCCATTAGTTGTTTCTCTACCATTTACTTTACATCATCTTTTGTAAAGGGATTACTTCTGAAAGGAAGGGGATAGCTTCCGAGAGGAAGGGATTGTAAGGTTTGTACAACACCGGGAAAGTTGTACGACTAAGTTACTTAGTGGATTACTTCAAGGAGTTCCTTAAAGAGAGTGGACGTAGGGTCGGAACAAATCAGATATTGTCGAACCACTATAATCTGAGTTTGCATCCTCTTCTCTTTAAACTCTTTATTTACAGCACATTACTTGTCTTAATTGTTTGCTACTTATTCGTTTTTATAAACTTGTATTAATTCTGCAAAAAGTTTTAAAAACCCAATTCACCCTCCCTCTTGGGTTGAAACCTCGATCTACAATTGGTATCAGAGCTTCGTTATCATATTTAGGCTTAAAATCCTTGAGTTGATCCAATGGCAGCAAATAGCTACTCTGAGGGACACTATTATATTAGACCACCTTTGTTCAATGGTTCCAATTATAACTATTGGAAAAACATAATGAAAATATTTGTCGAAGGACAAGATTACAATCTATGGAGAATCATTGAAGAAGGACCTAGAATTCCTACAAAAGAAATAGCTATTGGAGAGACTTATCATACAATGCCTAAACTCAAAACTGAGTACATTGACGAGGATTATAGAATGATGTCTCTCAATAGCAAAGCAACAAGTATGTTACATTGTGCATTAGATATTTTTTAATATAATAAAATATGTGCATGTGTTTCTGTTAAAGAGATATGGGACAAATTACAAGTCACATATGAAGGAACTAGTGAGGTAAAAAAGTCAAAAATTTACGTGCTAATTTCTGAGTATGAATCCTTTAAAATATCTCCTGACGAAACTATTTCTGAAATGCACTCACGGTTCACCACTATTATAAATGGTTTAAAACTGCTTGGTAAGAATATTGAGGTGGTTGAACTAACCAGAAAAATCTTGAGATCTCTGCCACCAGAGTGGAAACCAAAGAAGATAGCCATACAGGAGGCTAAAGATCTTAACAAACTGGATGTTGAGACACTACTTGGGTCATTATTGACGTATGAGATGGAAGAAATGACTTCCATCGTCAATAATGATGAGAAGAAGAAAAAGTATATTGCTCTCAAAGCTTCTACGAGCAGCAAAGAAATGGAATCAGAAAAAGAAGCTGATAGCAGCGAGGAAGATGGTGAAATGGCATTGATCACCAAACTATTTCATAGGTTCTTGAAGAAAAGCAAGAAACCTTACATAAAAGATCCCACTCCGAAAAAGGAACCGCTTATGTGCTATGGCTATAAGAAGCCTGGTCATATTAGAGCTGATTGTCCGGTTTTAAACAAACCGTATAAGAGCTTCAAAAAGAAAGCCATGATAGCAACTACCTGGAGCGATGACGAAGAAGATGAGTCATCAGACAAAGAAATCGGATACGAGGAAATTGCCAACCTTTGTTTGATGGCAATCGACGATGAAAGTGAGGTAACATCTTCTCCTTCTTCTAAGAATAATATTGTGAGTAGTAGTGAAGAACTGCTAGAAGTAATAAATGAAATGCATGAGGAATTGAAGAAATTTGATTCTAGAAATTCTGTTCTTAAGAAAGAGGTATCATCTCTCTCTAAATAGATGATAAGTCTTAGAGAAGAAAAAGAAAAATTATCGTCTTTACTGTATAATTCTTCTCAAGATTTTCTCAAAGATGAAAATGAGAATTTAAAAAATAAAATTTCTGAATTAAATAGCACTATATCAAGACTTATGCTTGGAAAAGAAAAACTTAATGAAGTGCTTTCTTCCCAAAGATTAAGTGGAGGAAAATCTGGTATATGATACTTTCCTTTGGGAAAGCAAAAATCAAAAGAGAGCTTATGCATGAAAGCCTCATGTGTGAGTGAAGCCTCTACTTCAAGAAACCCTAGCAAGATTAAAAGCACTCCCTCATTAAATGCTAGGAATTCAAATGTTCATACAAAAATGAAGCAACCTAGAAATACACATGCTTATATGTATGCACACTCTAGAAATGCTTATACACATCCTAGAAATAACCAATATGTACATAATCAACATATGAACTCTGCACATGCTCAACCTAGGAATTACCATCATGGTTATCCTAGAAATAATTTGCATACACATACTAGCATGTATCCTCGAATGCATCATCATTCATTTTCTGGAAATGACATGCATTTTCATACTCCTTACCATAGAAACATGTATCCTAGGAACTATTATCCTAAAGATTATAGGAATGCACATGTAAGATATCCTAGAAGTTTTAATTACTATCATCCTAGGATTGTGCATCATCAGTATGTCCATAGATCACCATATATTGTTAAGAAAGTATGGGTTCCAAAAGGAACCGTGTTTTCTAGGACTAACCCCGAAGGACCCAAGAAATTTTGGGTACCTAAAAGTGCTATCGTATATCCTTATGTGATGTAGATATGTCTCCACACCAATGAGAAAGGTAACTATTGGTACCTTGATAGTGGATGCTCGAAACACATGACCAGTGATAAAAGTGTATTCAAGGAGCTAACTTTAAGAGATGGTGGACTTGTGACCATTGGAGACAATGCTAAAATAAAAATCATTGGGCATGGAAAAGTCGGTAATGATTTCTCAACCTTAGATAATGTATTGCTAGTACAAGGCTTTAAGCCAAATTTACTTAGCATTAGTCAATTATGTGACAAAGGATACAAAGTCACATTTGAGACCTCTCATTGTCTAGTTATAGACATCAAGAGCAACAAGATCAAATTTATTGGCCATAGACATGAAAATGTCTACATAGTTGATTTGAAATCTTTGCATTCTGAAAATGAAAAATGTTTTTCTGCTTTTAGTGAAAATCCATGGCTATGGCATAAAAGGCTTGGTCATGTAAACATGAACTTGCTAAAAATCGTTTCAAGAAAAGATTTAGTTATTGGACTTCCTAAAATCAATTTTGAAAAAGATAAAGTATGCGATGCTTGTCAAATGGGAAAACAAACTAGGATTTCTTTTAAAGCAAAAAATGTAGTATCAACTACTAGACCTTTGGAACTTTTGCATATGGACTTATTTGGTCCAATTAGTACCATTAGTCTAGGTGGCCATCAATATACTCTTGTTATTGTTGATGACTATTTAAGATATACCTTTGTTATTTTTATTGCTTACAAGGATGAAGCTTTCAAAGGATTTGAAAAGTTTTGCAAAAAGGTACAAAATGAAAAAGGAATTTGTATTTCAAGCATAAGAAGTGATCGTGGCAAAGAATTTGAAAATCAAAGCTTTTCAAGATTTTGTGATGAAAATGGAATTAATCACAACTTTTTAGCTCCTAGAACTCCTCAACAAAATGGACTTGTTGAAAGGAAAAACAGAGTTCTAGAAGAATTTTCAAGAACTATGCTTTGTGAAAATAGTTTACCAAAATACTTTTGGGCTGAAGCCATGAATACTTCTTGCTATATCTTAAATAGAATTTTGATAAGGCATCTGCTTGATAAAACTCCATATGAACTCTGGAAAAGGCAAAAGCCCAATATTTCCTATTTTCGTGCTTTTGGTAGTAAATGCTTCATCTTAAATAACAATAAAACTAACTTGGGTAAATTTGATTCTAAGACTGATGAAGGAATATTTTTAGGATATTCAACATCTAGTAAGGCTTATAGAGTTTTCAATAAGAGAACTTTAGTGGTAGAAGAATCTGTACATGTAACTATTGATGAATCTAACCCAATTAGTAGTAGAGAAGTTTCCTTTAAAGATGATGTAGATTTTATTCCAAGAATGAAAACTCTTACTCCCATTGTTGACCCAAAAGAGAGTTCACCTCAAGCAAATGAAGAGATAGAAACTCACAATTTGGACCAACCATCTACAAGACAACAAGAGGATATTCTTCTCAAAGATTGGAGGTATGTAAATAATCAACCGATTGATAAAGTAATTGGCGATCCTTCACAAGGGGCAAGAACTCACTCTTCTACTAGAAATATCTGCAATTATGTTAATTGTCTCAAATAGAACCTAAGCCTTTTATAGAAGCTGAAAAAGATAATGATTGGATTATTTCAATACAAGAAGAAATAAATCAATCTGAGAGAAATAATGTTTGGAATCTAGTTCCAAGACCTAAGAATCATTCAATAATTGGAACTAAATAAATATATAGAAATAAGATGGATGAAAATGGAATAGTAACTAAGAACAAGGCAAGACTAGTTGCTAAGAGATATAATCAAGAAGAAGGAATAGACTTTGATGAGACCTATGCTCCCGTAGCTAGATTAGAAGCTATTCGAATGTTATTAGCCTTTACATGCTTTAATAAATTCAAGCTATTTCAAATGGATGTGAAAAGTGCCTTTTTAAATGGCTTTATAGAAGAAGAGGTTTATGTTTAGCAACTTCTTAGTTTTGAAAATCTAGTCTTCCAAATCATGTCTACAAGCTTTCTAAAGCTCTATATGGGTTGAAACAAGCTCCAAGAGCATAGTATGTAAAACTAAGTAAATTTTTGATTGACAATGATTTTGTAAGAGGTAGAATAGACACAACTCTCTTCACAAAAACTCACAAAAATGACACTTTGATAGTTCAAATATATGTTGATGATATTATATTTGGTGCTACTAATAAATCTATGTGTCAAGAGTTTGCAAAGTGTATGCAAGGTGAATTTGAAATGAGCATGATGGGAGAACTTACCTACTTCCTTGGACTTCAAATCAAGCAACTAAAAGGAGAAATCTTCATCAATCAACAGAAGTACATTAAGGACCTACTAAAGAGGTTCGGGATGGAAAGCTCAAAGCCACTTGGAACGCCTATGAGCACAACTACTAAACTCGATCTTGATGAAGGAGGTAAACCTGTAGATTCTAAATATTATAGAAGCATGATAGGTGTTTTATTTTATTTGACTGCAAGTAGACCTGATATAATGTTCAGTGTATGCATGTGTGCTAGATTTCAGGCTAATCCTAAGGAATCACATGTAGTTGCAGTAAAAAGAATCCTTAGATATCTACAAGGAACCCAAACCATAGGATTATGGTACTTTAGAGATTCATCTTTTGAGCTTGTAGGTTATTCAGATGTTGATTTTGCTGGATATAGGTTAGATAGAAAAAGCACAAGTGGTACATGCCAATTTTTAGGAGCTATGTTAACCTCTTGGTTTTCCAAGAAACAAAATTCCGTTGCACTATCAACCGCCGAGGCGGAATACGTTGCAGCCAGAAGTTGTTGTGCCCAAGTATTATGGATGAAACAACAACTAGAAGACTATGGCATAAACCTAAAAAACATCCTAATATTTTGTGATAATACTAGTGCTATCAACCTAACTAATAACCTTATTCAGCACTCTAGAACAAAGCACATAGAAATAAAACATCATTTCTTAAGAGACCATGCTAAAAAATGTGACATAAGGCTAGAATTCATACCTTCAGAAGATCAAATAGCTGACATTCTTACAAAACCTCTAGGTGAAGCTAGTTTTTGTAAAATTAGAATGTTGATGGGATTGCTGGATTATGATAAACTGAATATCTGATTGCTCATCCATTCATCATATGCATGTTTGACATCTAGTGAAAGAGTATTAATTCTTGTTTAAATATCTCCCTCACTCAAGATGTCATAGATAAACAAATTCTGTGCTATATTTCAAGACTGAAAATTTTCATAAGGGTCTAGTCGACTGGTGAATCTATACCAGACGACTGGTAAGTCACTGCCCTTTCATCCAGTCGACTGGTAAGTTTGTTCCAATCGACTGGTAAGTCTCTGTCTCTTCTTCCAGACGACTCGTAAATCCTGTCTAGTAGTCTGGTATCTCTAGACCCTGTTTGGAGCCAATTTTTTGAAAATCAGTTGTCATCCAGTCGACTGGTATCTTACTGTCAGTTCACCCAGTCGACTAGTTCATGAACCCAGTCGACTGGTATGAAAACTGTTCATCTTTCCAAAGGGACCTAGTCGACTGGTAACTCGACCCAGTCGACTGGTATCGCGATTCTATAAAAGGAACTGTTCATTTTTCTGATTTTTTACACCATTTTCGAATACCCTTGCTTTCTCTCTCTAGAAAAATTCATCCTTTTGATCTAAAAACCATCCAAACTTCATCTAAACACACCGATCTACTCATCCATAACGAGATTTTTAACTTTCTATGGTTAAAATCTCTTATTTTCACTAAAATATTTTCTACTCAAAAACTTCAAATTTATCCAAAATGTCCGATAAAATCCGTGTTAAATTCACAACCAGTGGACCAAATGCGCCTAAAAGGCCAAGGTCTACAAAACCTTCGGCATCGGAGTCACGGGGGAAGGGTGTAGCAGGATCATCAAGCAAAACACCTATAATAGAGCTTGATGAGTCCCTGTTTTTCAGTCCTGCGACAAAGGCGAGGTATGATTCAATAATCCGTCATAAAAAGATCATGACGAGTAGAGTTGTAGACTTTGACTCTATTCCTCATGGCAATTTTGATATCTTGCCAGCCTTTGAGGCGATTCACTTGACCCCACTGGTCAAAGTGCATGAAAAATTTTACCCAAGACTGATTCACCAGTTCTACACGAACTTGGTGAAACCCAGTCCTCTGGCTCTGAGATTCAGAACCAGAGTTAGTGGTGTGGAGTTTGAGGTCAACACTGACCTCCTCATGAGCTTACTGAGGATCCCTGCAAGGAGGATCCAATGGAGTCTAGATGGATGGCCAGACAACTTCGACATTGAGGCGGTCTGTCAGATAGTCAGGGGAGACCCTAACTATGTGTACAGACCCACTACATTTCATACATGTAGTGATATGCCCCTCGATTCGAAGCTGTTTCAGCTGATAGTGAGTTGGACCATCCCCCATAGACTCGGGAGTCGATGGTATCTATCTAAGATTGATACTGTATTGATTTGGTGCCTTAAATCTGGGCACCACTTCAATATTTATCCTCTGCTGCTCGCCAACATAATAAATGGCGAAACAAGCGACTCCGGGTGTCTTCCTTACGGGATACTCATTATGCTCATACTCTAGCACTTTCGGGTGCCTCTGCTAGCCTCCGAGGCTCAGGATATTGGACCGATGGATATCATCAATGTCTTATCACTGAAGAAGATGGGATGTGTGATTCGAGACAGCTTCCTCCATCCAAAAGCTGGGAAGCGCTTACGGATACGAGGAGATGAGAGTGATGATGATGAGGAGGAGGAGGCTGCTGCTTATGCTAATAGGGACACTAACACCCGAACACCTCCGATTGGTGACTCGAGTACTGGTCAGACTAGATACGGTGATATACATCAGGATATCTCGAACCTTCAGATGACAATGGAGTCCAAATTCCAGTACATGCAGTCAGAGTACCAGAGATTGAGCTCCTCCATCGACCATCTACGGGACGACTTTGAGTTACATCGAGAGCACACCGAGGGTTCCCTAGCTGAGATTAGGGAACTTCTTCGTGATGGATCGGACTCTCCCGCTCTTTAAGTCAATGTCTTCATTATGTACTTAGGATTTTCCAGCACTTACCACATAGCACGGACATATTTTGTATTATTTTGTCTTATTTTTGGCTTTATGAAGCCCGGATATGTATTGACTTTATGTATATGATATTTTGTTATCATTAGTCATATTTCATATATCTATTTACATTATTTGTGATATGTTTGCATAGTTTCAAACTGTTTTTATTCACGAAAATGCTATGAAACTGATAATGCTTGTATGAAAAATTCCGGTTCTTTCCGGGAAGGCTTCCGAAATCCGAATGAAGCCAAATTTTTGCGTACAGGTTTGTTTAATCATACTCTAGATGACTATGGTTACTAAATAGCTTATTTTTTTTTATTTCTGGCCCCTTTTATTGTTGTTTTCAAAATGGGGGAGAAAAATGAGAAAAACTAAGTAAAAAGAAACCAATGCATAGATTTAGGGGGAGCACTGCTCCAAAACTTATTCTTTGATTGGTTGAGTTAATTGTGGTTGGTTAAAATATATATATATGAACTACATTTGTCTGTTTACAGGGTGGTTTTATTCAAAAGACAGAGGAGACTCTGTCCGATTTTTCGTAAAAACCAAACACTTAGCTTTTTTATCTGTTTTCACATTATTAGTTTTGTCATCATCAAAAATGGGAGATTGTTGACCCTCACCCGTATTTTAATGATGAAAAACATAACTGTTATTATACTAACTAAGTGTAGTAAGCAACAAAAGCATTCAACCAAGGATCAAGGTGCAAAGAACTCAAAAGAACTCAAACCGAATCAAAGTATCAAGTGAAGACTAAAGAACTAGTATAGGTCTAAGGTCTTAGAACCAAAGTAAGTATCACTTATACATTGTAATAGCTTGTTCAATGGCTCGAACAAAAAAGGTTTTCTAAACCGATCGTTTTAAAACAAATGTTTTAGAATTAAAACAGAAAAACTGGGTTGGAAGACAACCCAGTCGACTGGGTACATATACCAGTCGACTGGGTATATATACCAGTCGACTGGTATATGAGACAGTATGTCTTCAGTCGACTGGGTCATTCATACCAGTCGACTGGTAAAATGGACAGTAAGTCCCCAGTCGACTGGATGAAAAATACCAGTCGTTTGGATACCCAGAAGGTCTAAAAATGAGATTTTTTCAAATGAACCCAGTCGACTGATATTTCAAAAATATGACCGTTGTACTCCAAATCTGGATGTTTTAAAGCAAATCTTTTTCAAATTAAAGTCCTAACGGCCATATTATTTGATTGCTATATAAACCCATTCTATTAAGCTTTCAAAATAGAGCTGCACACATTCAAAAAGAGTTGATCTCACACAATCAAGTTATTATACTCTTGAAACTCAAAAAGCTTTGAAATATTCTTATTGAGCCATTCTTCAAGCTTTACTTTGAAAGAGAGACATTATTCAGTTGTATAAGCTTCCATTAGTTGTTTCTCTACCATTTACTTTACATCATCTTTTGTAAAGGGATTACTTCCGAAAGGAAGGGGATAGCTTCCGAGAGGAAGGGGATAGCTTCCGAGAGGAAGGGATTGTAAGGTTTGTACAATACTGGGAAAGTTGTACGACTAAGTTACTTAGTGGATTACTTCAAGGAGTTCCTTGAAGAGAGTGGACGTAGGGTCAGAACAAATCCGATATTGCCGAACCACTATAATCTGAGTTTGCATCCTCTTCTCTTTAAACTCTTTATTTACAGCACATTACTTGTCTTAATTGTTTGCTGCTTATTCGTTTTTATAAACTTGTATTAATTCTGCAAAAAGTTTTAAAAACCCAATTCACCCCCCTCTTGGGTTGAAACCTCGACCTACAATCAATAAATACAATCAGAAATCCATCCAAGAATGGTTTAAACACCCGATTCATTAAATCCATAAATGTTGCAGGAGCATTAGTTAACCCAAATGGCATCATAAGGAACTCATGAAGGCCATAACATGTCCTAAAAGCAGTCTTAGGTATGTCTCCCTCCTTTATCCTCAATTGATGATAACCCGATCTCAGGTCTATCTTAAAAAACACCCCAGCTCCCTGTAATCGCTCAAATAAATCATCTATCCTGGGTAAAGGATATCTATTCTTAATGGTGATCTTATTTGACTTTTTATAATTAATAACAATCACGTTGTTCCATCATTCTTCTTCACAAACAACATAGGGCTCCTCAAGGGGACATACTAGGCCAAATAAACTATTTATCTAGCAAATCCTGAAGCTGGATTTTTAACTCTCTCAACTCAGCTGGTGTCATTCTATAAGATGCTATAGATATGGGTGCTGATCTTGGAATCACCTAAATAGAAAACTCAATCTCCCTGTTGGGAGGTAACCCAGACAACTCTTCAAGGAACACATCAGAAAAATCTTTCACTACCAAGATTTTTTCTAACTTTTTAATCTTCTTTCTAGAATCCACCATATACCCCAAATACCCATCACAACCCTTATTTAACAATTTACTAGTAGTTATGGCAGAAATAAGACAGTTGGCAAGTATCGTACGTTCTCCCTGAAAATTAAACTCCTATTGTCCAAGTATCTTGAACACCACATTTTTTCTAAAACAATCTACCCAAGTATGATATGCAGATAATCAATTTATTCTCAGAATTAAATCAAAATCTGCTATATCTAAAGGCAACAAATCAACTTCAAATTCTCTATCTGCCATACTAATTACACAACCTCGATAAATTGTACTGATAATAACCATATCCTCGGTAAGAACGTCAACAATAATAGCATGCATCAAAGGACTAACACTAGCATCAATAGATTTCATATAAGTAGTGGATGCAAAAGAATGGGTTGCACTAAGATCAATTAATAATCTAGCAGGTCTATCAAGAATAGATACAATACCCATACCAATATCAGGAGTGGCCTATGTATCCTGTTGTGTCAACATATAGAATCTGCTGTCTCTAGAATGTAACTGACAACCGCGTCCTCTCTTAACTACTGATCCTCTGTCTCTGCCCCACATACTCCATGAGCCACCACCTCTCTCCACCTGTCTTCTCCTCACACTTCCAGCACCCACGTCAGTAGATTTCCCCATTAGACAATCTACACTACTATATCTTCCTCACCACATACAAAGCATATTTAAGTAAGGCAATTCTGAGACAGATGCCTCATCTGATTACATCTAAAGCCAACTCTTTCCTCTCGATCATACATCAGATTACCACTTTCTCTTAGTGGCATACTTACTCCTCTGCCATAACTCCCAATTCCCATAGCCTGTCTCCCAAATCTAAGGATCCCACTAATATTACTTTAAGCTACAGAAGCAATAGACCTTGTTTGCCTCTGACTCTATACTACAGTTTTTTGTGACAAGGAACGCCTCATCTAGGGTGGTCTCCCACCCTGTACACTTATACTGCTACCATCTCTTGGTCCCTCAAATCTAGACCTCTTTAGCCAATCCATCCTACCTCTAAACTCCATTAAATCATTCTCAATCTGTAATGCTTTATCCATCAGTATAGTATAATTCTCAATACCCATATAAGATACTTTAGTTCGAATTTCATAGCATAACCCATCTAAAAATCTCTTACATTTCCTCTCTTCCATATTCACTATCTCAAGTAAAAACCTCGATAGGGCTATAAATCTATTATCATATTCACCCACAAATAAAGCACTCTACGTTAAATGAATAAAATCTCTCTCCTACTATGCTTAAAATGCATTCGAAAAATACTTCACAAAGAACACATTCTTAAACTTATGCCAAGTTAAGGGTTGTTCTACCTATGTACCCAATCTAGGCAGAATATCCTCCCACAATTGAAAAGCCTCACCTTCCAACATAAATGAAGCAAAAACAACCTTCTGTCTATCTGTCACTAGTAAGACTTCAAAAAAAATTTTAACCTGTTTAATACATTGCTTAGCTTCCATAGGATTTATAGATCCTCTAAAATACTAGGGTTTAAACTTAAGAAATCTCACAAAATAATCCCCTTGCATCTCATATAAAAACACACCCTCTACCTCATGAGCCTCTTGTCTCACCATATCAGGTTCTATTCTACCCCTTTCCTCTAATCTTCTTTGCAAATTATCAGTCTTTTCATCTGCTGCATTCATTCTCTCTATAGCACGATCAAGAACTTCTCTCAACTCATCCCTCATAATATCATATTTTCTTCCACCTCTACTAGTACCAGCTGCACTAGCAACCTATTCTTTTGCATGAACCGCATACTCAACCTTACCCTCAGCTTTAGCTCTTATAAATATTGGGGGTCTACCATGTCCCTCCTAATTCAGAACTCTACCTCTACCTCTAGCACGTCCATGTGCCATCCCCAGACTCTGCATTAAAATATAATTTATTTAAATCTTCCACTTCTTTAATTTTTTTTCAGTCTATAGAATCATAAAACCTAATGCTCTTATACTAAAATTGTAACGACCCATTCCGAGTTGGCCACCCTCGAGACATGTCATCATTTTTTCAAATCCCAGCACGACACATATATGCAACAATATAAAAATACCAACTGAAATTATCTACATACATAAATCCTCAACCCTCAATAGGGGAGTTACATTATTAATATCTCAACTGAAACATTATATACAACATATTATCCATGAATGTTTACAAATAATTTTTTTTTCTTTCCATTAGCCTGAAGATGTGGACCATGTGGCTTACAGATAATGACTCAGTCTGAATCTCAGCTCGCCAATCTATTTATCCTACCTGCTACCTGAAATCATTTAACAATGAGGAGTGAGCTTCACAAGCTCAGTGAATAAAATTTACTAGAAGTATTCAATTGTTCAAATAGTCTTCCAATATTCATTCATCTATATCTCATATAACTCGATAGCAACATTCTATTATCACTGCTCATATCATAATCCTTATCATTTATCAATCTCTTCTTCTCATATATTTAATTATCTTGAGACTATCAATTCTACCTTATAATTACCTCGTTATGAGATTCACAGCATATAGTCAATCACTCAGATAATTCTTATCATATCATAATTTCATATTTTTCTTCTCATCATATCTATCTCTCTGTAATACTCATTCATCTATCAATAAATTTATAATCAAAAATAACACTTTAGCATCTCAAGCAGTAATAATCAATATTTAAAACAAATGCGATGCTTGAATTTAAATTATATTATTATTTGGGAACGTCTTTCCACATATCAACATGTTTTATCTTAGACCGACTCCCTTCCCGGTCTTTTATTTTCAGCATATACCGGTTGCCACGGTTTCATTTAGATCGACTGCCTTCCCGGTTCTTTTATTTCCAGCATATAGCGGCTATCATGTCGTTTAGATCTGCTGTCTTCTGGTTCTTTTCATCTCATGCATATTCGTATGAACAATAATATGAAATATGCATATGAACAATAATATAGAAACAATCATACGTTCAAATATTCAATTTAGCTATTCAACTCTTTCTCAAAATTATTATGTTTATCATATTCATTAAATTATCTCCTCATATATCATATCAAATTATTAATCATAGCTTGTCAAGAATTTCATTTATCCCTTCATTATATATTTAATCAACTCATTATTTCAATAATATTACTTCTCATATAATAAATCTTTAACATATCAATTATTCCTATCATATCTATCAATCAACTTTCATATATCATCCAATCTAGTGTAATAATTAATTCAAATATCATCACTTGATATTTCATATTTATCTCAATTACTAAAAGCAAATCTAATTCACCACATAGCACTTAGAGCGACCCGTGGATCACCTCCTTGCCTTTCATGCACGTTTCAGCAATTTCGCCCGATTGCTAATCGTTAACACCTGACATAATATTTATATTAAAATTTCTAATTTATTCTTCAATTCTTTCATAATTCATACCCTATTAATTTTTACATCAAAATCCGAGAAATTTTCATGTATGCTAAACTTCAAAAATAAAATCCACATTATTACCTTTTGCTTTTCTTAGAGTTTCCATCGAATCTCTTTAAAATTCTCCCGTTAACCTCTTCAAAACTTTACTCTTTCAACATTTTTTTAAGTCCCCAAGTGTTTAAAGAAAGAGAGTAATTTGAATTGAAGAAAGAAGAAAACCAAACAGGATTTAGTAAGTAATAAATAAATAAAACAAAAACTATATACACACACACACACACACTAACTGCCCCCTGCCACCATTTCCAATTTTTTGTGCTTAGTGTCCCAACATGCACACTTTGCATGTTGGGCGACAACACCTGGACTCCAGGTGCTGTCAACTGTTTTTTTTAAGAATTATTTTATTCAATAATAAATTTTTCATATATATGTTATTGTAATTCCATATCATATCTATTGAAATACTTCTTTACCCTTACTTTAAAAATACGGGTATTATAGTCACGCGCTTCAATTTTCAAAACACTAGCCATTATTTTCGAAGGTCCAATTAACCGTGTCCAAGGTCCAGTCGATTGGGTCTTTTATAAAACTGAAAGAGAGACATCAGGGGTAGGATCCAGTCGACTAGGTACATTGTCCAATCGACTGGTCTTAGTGGCAGAGACTTACTGAACATTCATCCAGTCAACTACATCAAAGGTCCAGTCGATTGGGTCCCTTCAAAAACAAAATTTTTGTTAATTAGATTTATTTCCATTTAAAAAAAAGTTGATTGGACTTTTATCAAAACATTTTGAAATCAAATTAAGCCAAATTAAAGCGAGGTAATTGAGAAGAGATTACCTAAAATTTTAACTACCTTAGAAACTACAAGTCTTGGACCTTTTTCGAGGTGTGTGCAAATCATCTTGAGCACATGTACTCCTTTTAAAGTAATAACAAGGCACCTTAACAACTAACATACTTATATAAATGATATTGCTTCAATTGTGGTTAAACCTTAATATCATTGTGAATAGAAAATGATATGGAGTGGTTAAAGGTTTTGTTAAGTCATTATTTTTTATTATTGCTTCAACTCTTATATTCATTGTTGTCAATTCTAGAATTCCTTAGTCTGAATGACTATATAGTTTGCATGCCTTAGTTTGAATAAATACAAATTAATGTTGGCATTGTGAGACCTATATATGTTAACTGTGCATTCATTCAACAATATGTGTTGTGTTTGGCGGTCTATGTCAAATCCGACAGCTATGTGACTATATGATTTAAAGACCTTACAACAAACAAAGCTTCATTCAAGTATTTTCATAAACACTTATCATTCATTGATTTAAAGACCTTATAGAAAACAAAACTTCATTCAAGTATTTTGGACAAACACCTATAATCCATTACAACAAACACCTCTCACCCATTACATCAAACACTCATATCCCGTTACAGCAAACACTCATGACTAGAAGCTAAATCATAAAAATATAGATCCAAGATGCCCCAAGCATGAACTAGTACACTCTTTCCCTTCTGCGATGCAACTTCACTAGCTCCAACAATTCTGAATTCTCCAAATACAATTTCATAATCCTCTCCTTACCACGGTTGCACACAAATGGATCAAACCATTTAAAAAATCCACAATCTCCAGCACCTTACAAATAAAAATCAAACAAAATTCAGCCCCAATAACATAAACAATCTTTAAAAGAGATTATTGACAGTTAGAACAAACCTTATGGTTGATGCATGCATAGAAACGCTTGCTAAGATCCCTAGATTCCTCGATGTCTTCAAATACGAAGATATATCATAGTAACACAGTCCCCAGTTTTGGTCATAAATTCTAACGGATTTGTGTTTGTTATCTATTACTAGTCTCTCCTTTATCTCTTTTCCCTCAAATTTTTGCTCCAACAATTCTCGGTCTTGTGTGGGTTTGAAACAAGATTATGCCTCTGATCTATAAACCCGCACAATAAAAATGGAAATAAAGAGAAGGTAAATTTAAGGATGATGAGATGAGTTTTCTCTATCTTGACCATTTGTGTGCCATGCACGTGCACACTTAATAGAACAATTGGACGGAAGTTCATACAAGCCCTGATTGGAGTAATTTTGAAGACATCAAGCGTTGATTGGAGCAAATTAAAACTATAGGGGTTAATTGATATATTTGAAAAACCTCAGGGGTGGAAACGAATTGTTTCCAAAAAATATGTTGCCCTTCGTGCAACCCTTTTATTTTCGTCTGAGCTTATAAGCAACAAAACGTCTAGCATCCAGCGCAACGACCTTCTTAAACGTCAACAAAATATCTTCGCCTTCAACTCCACGCCCTAAAATTTTATCCGTTGCAGACATGCTCCAAAACCAGAGCAAGCAAACACACTCTCCATTCAAAACCCAAGCAAGAAGCAACATGGCATGCTCTATCTCCGTCACAACAGCAACAGCAATTATGAAAACCTCAAAACACCACCCATTTTCTTCATTTCCAGTCTCAATCTCAGTCCCGAAGCAAAACACTAGCAATTCATTTCTCCCTGTTCGCCTTGCTGCTACTGCTAAATCTCAGACGGGACCGCCCATCAAGAAACGCTCGTCCTCAGCAGCATCCAATACGAAGAAGAAGAAGAAAAAGGGAAAAACTGGTTCTTTGGAGGATTTGAATTTGAGTGATGTTGAGATTGTTGAGGATTGTGATGATGATGCACATGAGTCGTCTTCTTCTTCGGGATTGAATTCGCGTTCTCTATCAACGAACCATCCTCCTCCTCTGCCCAAACCACCAGCTGGGTTCTTGGTGGATGACACTGGCAGGGTTCTCATGGCCTCTAACAAGCGAATTGCTACCATTGTGAGACTTTTGTTTTTCTTTCTTTATTTCTTCCTTGTCAATTTCACCCAAAATCTTTCATTTTCTTGTCAGAATTGTTCAAATTATGACATACTATTTGAGCCACTGAATGTTAATTTGGAGGATTTCTATGCCTGACTCAAACATGAAACGAAGCTTGCTTTTATCTGTATGGGGTTGGTGTCCTTGTTCCGGAAACCCTACTTTATATGGTTCCATTTTTTTTTCAATCACTTGCAATTTGTTTCATTTGCCAACTAATTTGCTTTGGTTTTGAGGGACCAAAAAAAGACACAGAAGAGTGCTGTACTTTTTAAAGCTTCTAATCTGCTATGGATGATGAATTAGTTGGAGAATTTGATTATTATTCTTTGATTGTATTTTTCCTTGTTTTGTTGAAGAAAAACGATGCTGGTTGTAAATATAAATTTCATGTTCAAAAACTTGTTTCATTTGAGTGATTTTCTTGTTATTCTCTTTTCATAAGGGCCTTGATAATTCTTTTCTTGCACCTTTTGCTCATAAATTTAATTGGAAAAGAATGCTAAAGAAGTTATGGACAGGTTGATTATACCAACAACAGTCCGTTGGAGTGCGTGATAAGAAGATTGTTTACTAGTTCACGAGGGGATGAATGTATGCTACTATGCCCTGTTGACACGTGTGTAATGTTGCTCCATTATGACTATGTAACACATTGAAGAATGTTTAATGTATTTATTCCTCTTTTTGGAAACCAAATTAATTAATTTATTGCTGCAGGCCTGTTCAAATATTAAAGAGCACAAATATTGATGGGTGGTCAGCTGTATGTTTCCCTTTCCACTATTGATATTTCAGTTCAGTCTTGAATTTAGTTAGACATAAATGAAGATTTAACTTTAGAGTTTTGACGCTGGAAATTTATCTTAAGGCATATGTATATTGAATCATTGATATTCACGTTCTTTTGTATGTAATTTGCCTATAATATTTAGCTTTTTATTTTTAAAACTCAGCAACCATTTCTTGAGCTGTTATTTGTTATCCAATGAAACACGGTGGTGTAGTCTCGAATTTGGTTGCCACTGTCCTCTTCTCCTTATCCTTTGTTTTGGGGTTTTGGGCTACTTACAAAAAAAAAGGTATCAGGGTCTTGCACTTTTGACTTATCTCTTAGAGTTTTCTCTGCCATTTACAGTTTTATGGAGCATTATCTTTCTGGCTAGAACTCTCCAAGATAGTGTTTTCCTAGCCAGCCGAACTGGTTCCATATGATGTGTTCTTGAAATTCAAAATTATGCTATCTTCTGTTATAATTTACCTTATCAATAGTAGAAGTTGGGACCTTCTTTCTTTTTTTCTTTCTATCTGAGCTGGGGAATGATTTTTACTTCATCAAGTGTGTACTAATATAAATAATTATGAAAAAATCAATTCTAGATTCTGGTGCTTTAATTTTGTAAGACTCTTTTGATAAATTAATGAAACTGAGCTTAATTTGGAAAAAAAAAAAACAATATATGACTCTGTCGTTAATTGTCTCTCAATTGCATTTAAGAAAATCCTTGGAATCACAAATGGTTATTATATTTCTTTACCATGTATGCAGTTAGAAAACTGCATGAGCACATAAGATGGTCTTGAATGGGTTTAAAATATCTGGATTCAAAGTATTCCAGTGGCTTTCTTGTGAAGCTTTGTGCTTCCTCCACGATTCTGTACTTTTCCATTTAGAAACATAATGATGCTTGAAAAGACATTGATGTTTCTTCTTGTTAAAGTAAACATTTATCTTTTGTGAATAAGTTTTGAGAAACGGATGGGGACTTAATTGAAAAGTATGTTTTTATTTTTATTTTTTATTGAAAGCTATAAAATCGCCCAGAATCAACATATGGAAGGAAGGGGTGATGCGGTTAGATCAGGAAGGTTTTTTCCATGGTGGAAATAGGAGTAATAAATCTGCAATGTTCTTTAAAACATGAGTCCTCTTTTGTCCATTTAAATGTCTTGATGTTATGTTTGAACACATTTTCATCATGTTTCCTTCCCTGAAGAACTTCTTCCTTAATTTGTGACTATCTAAGTGAATTCTTTAAGCATTCAATCTCCATTGATCAGCATTTTGCTGCTTCAGTTTTTTTTAGAAGAAATGCACCTATTCCTGTCAATGTTCCCCCCTGCAGGACAAGTTGCACAGTTCTCAACCTTTGTAATCTTCATGGTTCTGCCTTTTAGGTCAGTGATGAAGAAGTTGAAGCTATTCTTCCTGCAGCTGCTTATGCTCTTGCAAAGATACACATGCATTTAGTACATAGCGGGTATGATGGTTTAGAATTTCTAAATTTTTTAGAATTCCGTATATCAGTATATCTTGGTTCTCCTTCATGTTTTGATAACATTTAGTCCATCCCTGTATCATCCTATCAGATTTTGTTATACTGCAAGGGGTGGATTTTGCTACCCCGGAGATGACATCGTTGATTTCCGCACAGGCAATCACTTTTTCTTGACTATTTTATGCCTTTTGAATGATTTAAATATTAATGAACTATCCCAATGATGCTTTGACTTATTTTCTAGCTAGGAAAGTTGTCAATTTACTTTCAATGTGAACCTCTGGTATTGCGCACTTGTTTGGTTGTCTTCTTATTCTTGTTTTCTTAAAAACCCTTTTTCATCCCTGCCTACACCTCCCTGCTGGGACCCCCACATGGGTCCATTTAAAATCCTGTTTGTTGGCTTCTAATTTCAGGACTTTCGATATGTGAGACAATATGCTAATGTATGGTTCTTAAAATTTGCAGATGATGGCCAAGATGTAGATGGCTTGCCAACTGAAGGCATTGAGATTACATGCTTCCATCTGGTAATGTGATACCTGCAATTCTTGGATCATTTCTTCCTAATTTTCTTAAAAATTGAGATAAACTTAAAATGCAGTGACTGTCATAATGTTTTGTTTGGAAGACCTACTTATTTGCATATAAAGATCCAAAGTTTTTTTTTCCATGTTATTTTGTTTGCTCAAGAATTCTGAGATGGACATACAAGTAATCAGTATTCTCAAAAGGGTTGTCTTATTATCCTTTGTACTCACACCGTCGCACAAAGATTGTCCCTCTTTTGTGAAATGGATATCCCAAAATGTTTATCAACTATCTAAATTTGGAATATAAAAAACACTTACTTTCCAAGATTACCCTCGGTATGGGACACTTCACTAAAAGCAAAATAGAATAGTTTAAGGAATATGTGGGTTCACGTTTAGGCGTAGCCTACTTTCACCCTGTTAAACACTTGTGCTACAAATATTTTACTCTTGATTGTCCAAATTCAGCGTACTGGTTACTACATCAACTGAGAAACATGACCAAGTTTTTCAAAATAAAATTGGAGCAAGACCACGAAATTGCAAGTCATGTTTGTCAACGATGAGAGCAAAAAGTAATTATAGTGGAAGATTTCTTTTGTATGAATTTCTTTCTAGAATGTCATGTTTTCATCTTGCTATTTTACCTCCAATGGTTGTGCCAAAAAATAAAATGTTTCCACTCAAATTTAATTCAAGACATATGACCCATATTAGCAATGTATTGAGGGAAGGAATATTAAAGGGAAGACAAAATTTGTTTTAAACTTTGGAAAATTTGGAATGTGACAATCAATCCGGGGAAAAGGAAGTATTAATCCGAAGAAACCAATATAATCCCAGAGAGAAATTCCAGAGGTCTATGCGATTGTTCGGGGTAAAGATGCTTTGATTAGTTTGTGTGTCTCTTCCCTTAATGGCAGCATATCTGGGGATATCCCTTATGTTTAGAATGTGCATGATTGAGAGCTTGATAGTGAGTGGATTCTCTGAACTCATCTACAAAGTGATGTTGGATATGCTTAGTGAGGATAGACCTAGATGGATTTTGAAAAAAGGAAAGATTTTGATGTTAAGTCCTACAATGCCTTTTTTGGTGAGCTTCCCATGGACGGTTGTTTGAATTTTCCATGGAAAGCAGTTTGGAGGTATGTGCATGCTCCAAAGAAGGTTGGTTTCTTTGCATGGAAGGCTTCTTGGGGATGGATTTTGACCATTAATAATTTGCAAAAGAGAGGGAAACTGATTATTAATCGGTGCTATCTTTGCAAATGCCGAGAATGTTAATGACCTCTTGTTGTGTTGCTCTTTTTCAAAGCAACTTTGGGAGATGGCTACTTTTTGGTAGGGATTACTTGGGTTATGGCCGGCTCCATTCAAGATGAGATTTGGGCTTAGAGCAGTTTTAGAGCTTCTAAGGAGATGATGAAGGTTTTTGCTTTGATTCCTCTATCTTATCATTTGGACGGTTTGGAAACCACAAAAATAGTAGGCTTTTTCCATTGATACTGTTGAGAGTCCTAATTAGATTTATGTTGAGAGTTCTAATTAGGTTTTCTATTATGTGTCGTAGTAGGTTTCTTAGTCTTATATAGTTTATGTTTATCTTATCTAGTTGATGTCTGCTAGTCTTATTAGGGTTGATATTCTTAAGTCTATATATAGGACGGTTGACTTATATTCATATCATCTATCAATAATACAAAAAAAATTTCAATTAGATCCGTACGAAAAAAAAAAAATTAAAAAAAAGAAGGTTGTCAAAAAAAAAGTCATTCCTATGGCTTTAGATAAATCTGCTTTGGTGACTGAGGCTTGGCAAAACGGTCGAGTTGATGTTAGTAGTAGTAAAAGACATGGTTTTAGTGATCTGAGTCGTTGTAATGACAGGAGTGGTCGTGAAATTGGTGGTAGTGATATATTTGTTGGTTGTGGTGGTGATGGTCGGGGTTCAAGTTCATTAATGTACTCATCGTCACCGTTATGGGCATACTCAGGAGACATGCTGGCAATTGGTTGGTCATCTCCTAGTTGCTAATTCTTAATTTGGAAAAAAAAAAATAGCGAAGCAAAGGTTGAATTTAAAAAGAAGAATAAGAGTTCAGCAAGAAGTGTTCAAGAAGAAGAAGAAGAGTTCAGCAAGAAGAAGTGTTCAAGAAGAAGAAGAAGAGTTCTTGACCGTTCCTCAAGAAGAGTTCACCTTGATGTTGATGTTATTGACCCATGCATGTTGATGTTGTTAACCCGATCCAACGTGTGTTGATGTTGTTAACCCGATCCAACGTGTGTTGATGTTGTATCCTTTTGACTCATTGATTGCAGCCCATTCAAGTCAAAGTCAATATTAGTAAAAAAAGACGAAAAAAGAAAAGGTCAAAGTTTTGTTGATCCGGTGTTCTCAGATCTTATCTCATTAGGTGGCATCGACGTGGTGACCTAACTGTTTGTTGTGGGTGTGGAGCCCCGACTTGTTCTCATGGGTTATTGTAATTTATGGATTTGGTTTTATTTGTTTCAGATTGGATGAGGTTTGTTATTGGTATGGGTTTCTTTGTAACAAGTTGGTGCATGTGTATCCTCCAACTTGAGGGGGAGTGTTGAGAGTTGTAATTAGGTTTATGTTGAGAGTCCTAATTGGGTTTCTTATTATGTGTCCTAGTAGGTTTCTTAGTATTACTTAGTTTATGTTTACCTTATCTAGTTGATGTCTCCTAGTCCTATTAGGTTTGATATTCATAAGTTTATATATAAGACGGTTGAATTGTATTCATATCATCAATCAATAATACAAAATTCTATTCAATTCTTAATTTCAACAGATGCCCTTAAAAATAGATGGTTTAATACCCTTTGCTTTTGATTTAAGGGGAAATTCTTTGTACATGAGGAAAAATTCCTTGAGTTCATAGATACACTATCATGTAGATAGTCCTTTGTAAATGGGTTACACCCCCTTGGTGCTTTCTTTTATATATACTTTTACTTATAAAAAAAACATTATCATCTTTTGTAGACATAAACCCAAGGAACCTTGATAACTTTAAAAATGGTCTCTGACCACTTCACAAAGTTCTTCTATTTGCCGCACCATACAGATCCCTTGTCTGCTTTACTTTATCCTGATCATACATTTTTTGACAAATCATGGGCTCTTGAGTTTTGCCACCTCAATCAACATCTTGCCTCTCCTTTCACCTCCTTCAGTTTGAAGCCAATCAATTTCAACTTCTGCAATCATTGGTTTTCGTTGCACATGATCAAATCATCTTGGTCGAGTCCTCCATGTCCCGTTATATATCTACCCCATGTTATACTTAATTGTTGCAATTGCTAACTTCTTAGAGGTATTCTTTTCTGTTGTTACAATGTCATTATCTTTCAATTCATTTTGCAAAACCATATGATTGTCAAATCCTCATATTCTCCCTTTTAATGATGTTTTTTCCAAAATAAATGTAGAAGATACGCTTTGAATATACGTTTGGTTCTTTTATGTTCACTATCTCTGAGAATTAAATGTTTTTCATTGTAGGTTGAGATTCTGGATTACGATTGTAATCTTGTTTATGATTTTAGAAAGTACGTGCTCCTTTTGGTTAAATAGAAAAAGTAATCTGACTTTTGTTCATGTGTTTGCTAGGTAGTTGTGACACTTGTTGTCAAAGATTATGTTGCTAGGCACTCACTTCACTTCCTTTCTTTTCATGAGTGTTTGTGCAGGATGGTGCACATTATATGATCTATACGCCTTCTGATCCGCTTCTCTTTGTTGCTTTCAAGGTAACTTATCAATTATCATATATGTTATGTTTCTTTGAGAGATTTATTGTTTCTTTCTTGAGGACAGGCTGCACTTCTGTTGTTGATTAATTTATCCATTTTGCTAATATTTGACAAAATTTCCTGAAAATCTATTGTCAAAATACTGTTAAAGATATTTTTTTATGGAAGTACTTTTAAACAGTATCTAATTTGTAGACAAGCTAATAGCATGAAAAACTGCTTTCTGGTTGGAAGAAATTTTATCTTTCAAATGGAGGGCGGCTCACTCTATCAAGAGTTTTTTTCCTAGCCTTCCCATCTACTTTATGTCCTTATTCTCCACTCCTTCTTCGGTTGCTAAAAGAATAGAGGGCATCAAAAATAGATTCCTTTAGTGTATATGGAGGAGGAATGTAAGTTTCACTTGGTAAATTGGAAGGTAGTGAAACAAACCATTGAGTGCACGGAGGTTTAGGTATTAAATCTCATCTTATTTAACCAAGCACTTCTTGGGAAGTGGTTTTGGAGATTCATGATTGAAAGTTATGACTGCTAAGTACAATACAGTTCATAATGGATTGGTATCTAAGGAGGGAAGGGATGGGGCGGGGGTTTGGAAATGAATTGGGAAGGGCTGGGAGCTGGGACATGTTTTTGGCTTTTTGTCCATTTTGAGGTGGTCTCTTGGGCACAAGAAGGCTTTGGTTAGTTGTATTTCTGGGAGTGATGGGACAAGGGCTTGGAGTGTGGCTTTCACCCGCAATGGCCAAGACTAGGAAATTGAGGAGTTATCAGTTTTTACTTTTTTATTTGTTATATAGTACTTTGCTTGATGTGAATAGAGATGATAGAGTGAAGTGGAAGTTAGAGGAGGATCATATTTTTAAAGTTAAAAACTATAATATTGTGCTTTTCATTTGAGCCATCAAGGGGAAAGGAAAACAAATTTCCCTTGGGAAGCAACATGGAAGACTTGGGCTCTAAGCAAGGTTGCTATTTTTGCTTGGGAAGGATCTTGACTATCAAAAATCTTCAAGGAAGACGTAGGATCTTAGCAAATAGATGTTACTTGTGCAAGGTAGATGCTAAAGCAGTCCACCATATTTTGCTTTGGTGCCGTTGGGTGAGACAATTGTGGGATTTGGTCCTCTCGGTAATGGGATGTTCTGGACAGTCATGGGGTCTATAGAGGAAGAAATTTGGGTTTGGAGAGGAATACCTATGGTAAAATAAAAGTCGTGGCTTTGATGACATTTATCTATATTTTGGTTGGCTTGGTGGGAAAGGAATTGAAGGAGCCTTTGAGGGGCAGACACCCAATACACAATATAAAGGATAGATGGCTTGCTACTTTCACTTTTTGGTACAAAGGCAAATTTGATGTAAATAAGTTTGATATACTTGATTGTTTTGAGATATTTTGTGAGTTCTTTGTATTTGGGTTGGCACCCCCTTGGTGCCCTTTAATACAATCTGTTTGTATATAAAAACGAAAAAAAGATGAGAACTAGGATTTATTGATTAATGATTTGCAGCAAAACTTACATAGTTGGATTTCATTTATGCAGGATCAAAATGGGATATTTCAAATGGCTGATGATGTAAGCAATCAGACTCATTTCCTGATGAGAGTTAATTACCATTTCCTTTTTCTTTACATGTTCTATATGCTCCATGAAGGGTTGACTCTTACTTCTGATCTCATCACTAACAATTTATCCCATTGTCTTTTGGTCTTAGTATCAATTTGTCCCATGAGTGTTAAGTGAAATAGCGTGCTCCTACAATGTCAAATTGTCCCTCCCCTGAAAATTTTGCTGTTTAAGATGATGGTAGTGCGTTAGGATAAATTTTTGTCGTTTTAATCTGAAAAGAAAGAAGAATTTTTGTAAGTATTGTTCATCTCCTCATTGTCCCCTCCCATCCTTCACCGTCATCATGCTATCTTTACTTTGGGAGCTACCAAAAGCTTTATATTGATCAAATAGAAGAAAATGTTTGCGTATCATATTTGATTATTCAATGCAAAAAGAACATTGGAGTCAGTAGACTGCATAACAAGTGTGTACATGTGTCTGTGCGAGCATGTATTGCTTTACCTCTAGTTTGGATTGAGCGGAATGAGTGGAAAAGAAATGATTAGGAGGGAGAACATTAACCCCTCCATGCCCCTTCCAATCCTCAATTTTTTTAATTCCTCCAAGTTAGGAGGATTTTGAGGCAGAGTCTACCTTATAATTTTTCAAACATCCAAGCAAGAGGTTCAAGTACCCCTCCATTTTCTCTCCTTTCTTTTCCTCTCATTTACTTTCCTTTCCTTTCAAAGTCCCATAACATACCCTTAAGCGCTGTGAGAGAACTGATTGTCTATCATGGAAGCTACTAATTTACTACAAAACAAGTTTCCTCTAAACTGGAGATGTATCTATGACTACTTGATTTAAAGATATAACTTATGATTACATGATCTGGGTGATAGTTTCTGTGTGATAAGTTGGTTTTATCCTTGTAACAGGATCTCTTAGAAGACCCTTCTATCATAAGCTCCATAGATGAGGAGACTGAATTCAACGCTTTGGTGGTATGTAAATACCTGTTGTGCATAGAGTTACTTTCGTTTCAGTGTTTGTTGAATTGTGTTAAACAATTGCTTTGGCTTGTTATTTTATTGTTGCAGGAAGAAGAGGCTGCTCTTCTCGAGTCATTGTTAGGGGAAAGGTGATGAGGTAGTTGCCAGCATAAAGTTTTGTGAGCTGATTGAAGTGACTTAAAAGTTGGTAGTAATTCATTTAAAAATTAGTTTTTTTTTTCTTTTTTGTGCCCTTGTGTACATGGCGTTGGGAGTTGCTTAAATACAACTTAAAAAGGAGTGGGGGTATTTTTGGAATTTAAACAAAAAAATCTGTCTACCCATTTCAAGTTTTGTGGAGAAGAGAGAGTAGGTGTGGGTTTTTTTATTTAAATTTTGAAAATGCCCCTTACCCTTTTTAAGTTCTATTGATTTAAGTAACTCCCAAACAATTTGCTTTTTTTTTTTGTTTAAATAAAAATTTGCTTCCTTGTCAAATCTGTTGAGTAGCATGCCATATTTTCACGTGTATCTACCAAATATGTGATCTTTATATATCAACCAAATATGTGTACTCAATAATCATTGTTTTCTTCTCTTTGCATAACAAGCGAACTTAACAGGTGATCTCACTCTTCATCTCATACTTACGTGGGGATTTGAGTCGATGGGCAATTTGGTCTCTCTTACATCGCCTCTTTAATAAAAGGAATTCATCGCCTTGTGATAGCACATTCAGTCATGGTGGGCGCTTTTTTCCCCACTAGAAGTGAGAAGCCGATTACATCGTTTGGCCTGGCTTTTATTTTTTTGAGAGACGTTTGGCCTAGCTTTTACCGTCCAGTAAAAGCAAGCTGTGTTTTTAGTTGACTTAGAAGGTGAAATCAACTTGAAGGAAAAACTGATCTAGGGCTAAAATTAGAATCCACAAGATGTAGCTTTTGACTCAAGCAATTTCAATTTAGATTTAAGATTACAAAACTGATTTTGGATGGTAAGATAATTTATCAAATTTCTCTAGTTCAATGTTTGTTGCTGAAATTTAAGGATACAATTTGGAGTTATAATTCACTCTTATAAATTTTTAATTGCAATCATAAGGATGCATTTTTTTAGAAACATATGGATTCAATAATTTGTATTAAACTATTGATTATTGATATTGTTATTGAGATAATAATAATAATAATAATAATAATAATAATAATAATAATAATAATAGTGTCAGCTATTAATATCATCATCATTGATTCAACATTATTATTATTATGAAAAAAATTTATTGTGCAAGTATTAAAATCAATTTGATGAACGTTGTCTAAACATCCAAATGGTCAACTGATATTGATCGATTCTTTTTGTAACTTCAACATTTGAAATCACCTTACAACGTAATCAATCAAACATTTTATTTTGACAATATTTTTAATATGATTTTTATCATGTTAATTGTCCATTTGAAACTAATGAAATAAAAAAATCATTTTATTTATCATAGAATTCGTTTGAATTCATTTAAAAATGAGTTTTTATATTTGACTCATTTATATTATATTGTTGAACTATTCAAACAGGTGCAGGTAGCTTTACTGCCTTTCCAGAATAAATTTATCCAAAATCTCCTTGTTTTTTTTCTTAAGTACTAATATTTTGGTTGCAAACTTGTAGAGAAAAAACAAGAGAAAAAGAGATCTTAAAATCTCCCTTGTTTTTTTTTTCCCCCCTAAAGTACTAATATTTTGGTTGCAAACTTGTAGAGAAAAAACAAGAGGAGAAGAGATCTTTGATAACAATGTTTTGTTCTTTTATCTTGTAGAATTCATTTGCAAGTTCTATCTATTTTGATAGAAGTTGTTACACATTTGGTGGCTGCTTGACAAAACTTTTCAAACAATTCTATTGCTAGAAGGCAAAAGTTAAGCCAAACACTTTTGTTTTTTATATGCTTTTTTGATGAATCAAAAGTTGAAAACAAT
The DNA here is from genome assembly GCA_023935145.1 of Bretschneidera sinensis. Classification (NCBI taxonomy): domain Eukaryota; kingdom Viridiplantae; phylum Streptophyta; class Magnoliopsida; order Brassicales; family Akaniaceae; genus Bretschneidera; species Bretschneidera sinensis. Next base: position 27,833,044 of record CM043705.1, on the reverse strand, counting down.
TTTTAAAAAGCTCATATAGACCCAAATAAAAATATTATTTTATTAACAAATGTTATTTTAATTATTTATATTTTATTATGAATAAAATTAATATATTTCTATTGTATAAATAATAAAGTCATTTTTATGAAAGAAAATCTCTAAATAGTATCCAGATACCAGTTTTAGTAATTTCAATATTTAAAAAAGTTTTACAATTTATTTACTAAACACATCAATTACCAATTACTAAAAACGAGTGTTTGTTATATTTTATTAACTAAAAACTTCCCAATTATCTTTTAATTTTTAAAAAAATCAAAGTATTAACTAAAAACGGCGCCAAAAACTTGTTGCGAGTAATTTAAAACTCACAACAAGTTTTTGGAGTTTTAAATTACTCGCAACCGCACGAGTCGTTTGCAATATAGTGTTGTGCAAGTGCGAGGTCGAATCCACAGGGAATTGCGTTGTGAAAATATATTTTTTAATCTAAACTAATCTTATCTTAACCTAGTTCCGAATTTCAGAATGATATTGCAAAATAAATTAAAACTAAACTAAGTTGATTTTAAAACTAATAATAAAAAGCATTAAGGTTTCCGAATCCACCCCACCGAAGTTAAGCATACATGTTCTAAAAATATAGCCTATCAAAACATTCCATGAATCCAACTATAAGACAAAAAACAAAGAATATCCCAACTAAACCAAAAGCACCCAATGTATCCGCTCTTAACAAATCACAAAGGGAATCCAATTTAATCGAAAAACATTCAATATATCCATCAGATGAAACACAAAGAAAATCCAACAGACAATTTAAACTCAATCAATTATAAGATTAACTCAAATAATTGACAGAACATTTATACTAAAAATTGTCAGATTTGTACAAGCAAATCTGAACTACTACGCCAAACAACGGCGGGGCTTCATCTTCAACCTTAGCTGAAGAGTCTAGCCACTCATAACTATAAAACTATAATAAAAAGTGCTAAACATTTAAACTAAAACAACTGAATATAAAGAAATCAATAAAAAACTTTACATGGGAGAAATTCCACTCGCTGACGGGCGGCGCTTCCCCTCGTGGTAGCAATGCCTTCGGGATCCACCAGAATGTTGGTGGACGTCCACCGGTCAACACCAAAATGACTCAGGAATTGTACACTGAATTATGAAGTCAGGTGGTGTTTATATAGGGGGAGACCTGGAGCAATGTGGCTTGCAGAATCGATGTGGGATACTGCCCGAGTGCGCTCGATCTCAGTATGTTGCGATCGATCGCAGGTGCGCTCGATCGCGTGTCTGGTGCGCTCGATCGCGCTGTAAAGATTTCTGACCGATGTGGGATGATCACTTGTGATCAATCGCAGGTCTGTGCGCTCGAGCGCAGGTGTGATGCACTGTAAACATTTCGATGTGGGATTGATGACCTTGCGCTCGATTGCAGCATAGTGCGATCGATCGCAATTTTTCCTGAAGCTTCACATCTCCTGAAATACTTCATTTTCTCGACAATCCTGTAAAAATACACAAAACACAAAAAAAAAACATAAAATAAAGTGAAATACTAATAACTAAGAGTATAACAAATATAAGTTAAGGGTCTAAAATATGCAATATTTAAGACTCATCATAGATGTGCTCATTGGTGTACCAAGTGGCTTTGAGCTTTCCATCCCGAACCTTTTTAGTAGGTCCTTAGTGTACTTTGATTGATTGATGAAGATGCCTCCTTTTAGTTGTTTGATTTGAAGTCCAAGGAAGTAGGTAAGCTCTCTTACGATACTTATTTCAAATTCACTTTGCATGCACTTGGCAAACTCTTGAAACATAGATTCATTAGTAGTGCCAAATATAATATCATCAACATATATTTGGACTAGTAGAGTGTCATTTATGTGAGTTTTTGTGAAGAGGGTTGTGCATACTTTACCTCTTATAAAATTATTGTCAATCAAAAATTTACTTAGTCATTCATACCATGCTCTTGGAGCTTGCTTCAGCCTATATAGAGCCTTAGAGAGCTTGTAGACATGATTTGAAAAACTAGGATTCTCAAATCCAAGAGGTTGCTCAACATAAACCTCTTCTTCTATAAAGCCATTTAAAAATGCACTTTTTACATCCATTTGAAAAACTTATTAAAGCATGCAAATGCTAATAACATTCAAATAGCTTCTAATCTAGCTACAGGAGCGTAGGTCTCATCAAAGTCTATTCATTCTTCTTGATTATATCCCTTAGCAACTAGTCTAGCCTTGTTCCTAGTTACTATTCTATTTTCATCCATCTTGTTTCTAAATACCTATTTAGTTCCAATTATTGTATGATTCTTAGGTCTAGGAACTAGATTCCATACATTGTTTCTTTCAAATTGATTTATTTCTTCTTGTATGGCAAGTATCCAATCATTACCCTTTTCGGCTTCAATAAATGTCTTAGGTTCTGTTTGAGACAAATAAGCTACATAATTACAAATATTTCTAATAGAGGAACGAGTTCTTACCCCTTGTGAAGGATCACTAATCACTTGATCAATCGGGTGATAATTTACATACCTCCAATCTTTGGGAAGACTATCCTCTTGTCGGCTTATAGATGGTTGGTTCAAATTGAGAGTTTTCATCTCTTCATTTGTTTGAGGTGGACTCTCCTTTGGGTCAACAATGGGAGTAGGTGTTTCCGTTCTTGGAATAAAATCTACATCATCATTGAAAGAAACTTCTTTACTACTAATTGGGTTAGACTCATCAAGAGTTACATGTAAGGATTCTTCTACCACTAGAGTTCTCTTGTTGAAGACTCTATAAGCTTTACTAGAGGTTGAATATCCTAAAAATATTCCTTCATTGGTCTTAGAGTCAAATTTACCCAAGTCAGTTTTATTGTTGTTTAGGATGAAGCATTTACAACCAAATGTACGAAAGTAGGAGATATTAGGCTTTCTACCTTTCCATAATTCATACGGAGTTTTATCAAGCAAAGGCCTAATTAAAATTCTATTCAAGATATAGCAAGAAGTGTTTACTGCTTTAGCCTAAAAGTATTTTGGTAAACTGTTTTCACAAAGCATTGTTCTTGCAAATTCTTCTAAAGCTCTATTTTTCCTCTTAACAACTCCATTTTGTTGAGGAGTTCTAGGAGCTGAAAAATTGTGATCAATTCCATTTTCATCACAAAATTTTGAAAAACTTTAGTTTTCAAATTCTTTTCCATGATCACTTCTAATGCTTGAAATACAAATTCCTTTTTCATTTTGAACCTTTTTACAAAAGTTTTCAAATCCTTTGAAAGCTTCATCCTTGTAAGCAATAAAGATAACAAAGGTATATCTTGAATAGTCATCAACAATAACAAGAGCATATTGATGGCCACCTAGACTAATGGTACTTATTAGACCAAATAAGTCTATATGCAAAAGTTCCAATGGTCTAATAGTTGAGACTACATTCTTTGATTTAAAAAAAATCCTAGTTTGTTTTCCCATTTGACAAGTATCACATACTTTGTCTTTTTCAAAATTGATTTTGGGAAGTCTTATGACTAAATCTTTTTTTGAAATGATTTTAAGCAAGTTCATGTTCACATGACCAAGCCTTCTATGCCATAGCCATGGATTTTCACTAAATGCGGGAAAACATTTTTCATTTTCTGAATGTAAGGATTTTAAATCAACTATATAGACATTTTCATATCTATGGCCAACATATTTGATTTTGTTACTCTTGATGTCTATAACTAGACAATGAGAGGTTTCAAATGTGACTTTGTTGCCTTTGTCACAAAGTTGACTAATACTTAGTAAATTTGGCTTAAGGCTTTGTACTAGCAATACATTATCTATGGTTGAAAAATCATTACCAACTTTTCCATGCCTGGATCTTTATTTTTGTGTTGTCTCCAATGGTGACAAGTCTACCATCTCTTAGAGTTAGCTCCTTGAATACACTTTTATCACCGATCATGTGCTTTGAGCATCCACTATCAAGGTACCAACAGTTACCTTTTTCCTTGGTGTGGAGATATATCTACATCATACAAGGATATACAATGGCATTTTTAGGTACCCAAATTTTTTTGGGTCCTATAGGGTTAGTCCTTGAAAATACGGTTTCTTTTGGGACCCATACTTTCTTAACAACATATAGAGTTCTATAGACACTATGATGCACAATCCTAAGATGATATAGTTGTACCTGTCTATAATACTTAGGATATGAGTTCCTAGGATACATGTTTCTATTGTGAGGAATATAAATATGCATGTCATTTCCAGAAAATATATGATGATGATTTCTATGATACATGCTTGTATGCACACTATTTCTAGGATGATGGTAACTCCTAATATGTGCAGTGTGCAAGTTTTGATTACACATATAGTGTCTCGGATGCATATTATGATTATTCCTAGGATGTGTATAAGCATTCCTTGAATGAGCATACATATAAGCATGAGTATTTCTAGGATTCTTCATACTTATATAAGCATTAGAATTAGTATTTCTAGACATGCTATCATTCATTGTGGGTGTGATTTTGACCTTTGAAGTAGAGGCTTCATTCACACACGAAGCTTTGATGAATAAGCTCTCTTTTGATTTTTGCTTTCCTAATGGAGAGTATCCTAATCCGGATTTTCCTCCACTTAATCTTTGGCAAGAAAGCACTTCATCAAGCTTTTCTTTTCCAAGCATGAGTCTAGATATAGTGCCATTTAATTCTAATATCTTATTCTTTAAGTTCTCATTTCATCTTTTAGGAAATCTTGAGAAGAATCATAAAGCAATGAAGATAGTTTATCTTTTTCTTCTCTTAGACTTATCATTTCTTTAGAAAGAGATGATACTTCTTTCTTAAGAGTTGAGTTCCTAGAATCGAATTTCTTCAATTCATCATGCATTTCATTAACGACTTCTAACAATTCTTCACTACTACTCACAATGTTATTTTTAGAAGAAGGAGAAGATAATACCTCATTTTCATCATCAATTGCCATATGGCATAGGTTAGCAATTTCCTCGTATCTGACTTCTTTATCCGAGGATTATTCTTCTTCGTCATCACTCCAAGTGGTTGCAATCATAGCTTTCTTCTTGAAGCTCTTGTATGGTTTGCTTATACAATCGGTCTTAATGTGACCGGGTTTCTTGCATCTATAGCACACAAGTGGTTCCGTTTTTGAGGTGGGATCCTTTGTGTATGGTTTCTTGCTTTTCTTCAAGAATCTATAAAACCGTTTGGTGATTAAAGCCATCTCACCATCTTCTTCACTGCTCTCCGTCTCTTCTTTCGATTCCTTTTCTCTATTGTATGTAGAAGCTTTGAGAGCAATCATTTTTTCTTTTTCTCATCATCATTGATAATGAGATTCATTTCTTCTATCTCATATGTCAACAATGACCCAAGAAGTGTCTCAACATCAAGTTTGTCGAGATCTTTGGCCTCCATGATAGTCGTTTTCTTTGCTTTCCATGTGGGTGGCAAAGATCTTAAGATTTTTCTTGTTAGTTCAAACTCCTCAATGTTCCTACCAAGAAGCTTCAAACCATTAACAATAGTTGTGAAATGTGAGTGCATTTGAGAAATTGTTTCATTAGGAGACATTCTAAAACATTCATATTCAGATACTAGCATATAAATTTTTTTATTTTTTAACCTCACTGGTTCCTTCATATATAACTTGCAATTTATCCCATATCTCCTTAGCCGAAACATATGCAGAGATTTTATTATATTCAGATATATCTAAAGCACAATGTAAAATACTTGTTGCTCTACTATTGAGAGACATCATTCTACAATCATCATCATTATACTCAGTTTTGAGTTTAGGCATTGTATGATTGATTTCTCTAATAGTTATTTCCTTTGATGGAATTCTAGGTCCTTCTTCAATGATTCTCCACAGATTATAATCATGTCCTTCGACAAAGATTTTCATATTGTTTTTTCAATAGTTATAGTTGGAGCCATTGAACAAATGAGGCCTAGTATATGAGTGTCCCTCATAATAGCTATTTGCTGCCATTGGATCAACTCAAGGATATTAAGCCTAAAATTGAGAACGAGGCTTTGATACCAATTGTAGACTGAGGTTTCAACCCAAGAGGGGGGTGAATTGGGTTTATAAAACTTTTGCGAATTAAACACAAGTTTATAAAACAGATAACACCACAAGCATATAAACAAGTAATATGTGCTGTAAATAAAGAGTTTAAGGAATAGAGGATGCAAACTCAATTTATAGTGGTTCGGCAATAACAGATTTGTTTCGACCCTACGTCCACTCTCTTCAAGGAACCTCCTTAAAGTAATCCACTAAGAAACTTAGTCGTGCAACTTCACGGTTGTTGCACAAACCTTACAATCAATCCTTTCCTCTTGGAAGCAAAACCTCTTCCTCTCGGAAGCAAACCCCTTCCTCTCAGAAGCTAATCCTTTTACAATAAATGCTATAAATTAAATAGTAGAGAGACAACAATGAAAGCTTATACAACTGAATAATATCTCTCTTTTAAGGTAAAGCTTGAAGAATGGTTCAACAATCAATTTTTCAAAGCTTTTTTTGCATCAATGAGTAATAACTTGATTGAATGTATGATTCTTCTCTTTAAAATGCTCAATAGAGTAGGTTTATATAACCTTGATGTAATATACCCGTTCTCAACTGAGTTGGTACGTTTTGGTACAATTTATGCTGAAATCTTGCGTCTCAACGGTCATATTTTTTTGAACTACCTGGGTCTCAGTACCAATCGACTAAGTCAAGCTTAAAAATCCCATTTTTAAGGCTTTGAAGGTACCAGTTGACTAGGTATGACTTACCAGTTCACTGGGAAACTTCTTCCCAAAGTACCAGTCGACTAGTATGTGTGACCCGGTCGACTAGGGACCTACCGTCCCTTATACCAGTCTTCTAGTATAAGTACCCAGTCGACTGGGTTGTTTAATCAACCTAATTTTCATATTTTTAATTTAAAACATTTATTTGAAAAGTTCTATTTAAAAAAGCTTTTTCAAAATAAGCCATAAGACAAGCTTTTTACCTAAACAAGTGATATTTACAACTTGTTTAAATACCTTAACCTATACTAGATCTTCTGTCTTGACTTGGTGTTTGATTCGGTTTGAGTTCTTGCACTTTGGTCCTTGGTTGAATGCTCTTATTGCTTAATACACTTAGATAGCATTGTTAGTATAATAAGAGTTGTGTTTTATCATCATTAAAATATAGGTGAGGTCAACAGGTAGTATAAGTGTACAGGGTGAGAGATCACCCCAGATGGGGCGTTCCTTGTCATAAAGAACTATAGTACGGAGTCAGAGGCAAGCAGGATCTGTTGCTTTTTTTTTTAGCTCAAAGTAATATTGATGGGACCCCTAGATTTGATAGACATGTTACGAGAACTAGGAGTCATGGCAGAGGAAGTAAGTATGCCACCAAGGGAAAGTGGTAATCTGATGTTTGATCGAGAGACATAAGTTTGTTATATATGTATTCAGATAAGATATTTATCCCAGAATTGTCAAAATTTGAAGTGCTTTATGTATAGAGAATGTGGACATATCAATGTTGGTTGATCTTGGTGCAACCCATTCTTTTGCATCCAGTATTCATATGAAGTCTATTGATGCATATATTAGTCCTTTGATGCATAATATTATTGTTAAAGTTCTCACTAGAGATAGAGTGATAATCATAAATGTTTATAAGGGTTGTGTGATTTGTATTAGTGATAAAGAATCTAAAGCTGATTTATTATCTTTGAATATGGTTTATTGTTTTAGAAAGAAGGCAGTGTTCAAGATATGGACATGAGGAGTTTAACTTTCAGGGAAAACATAAGATACTCTTAAACTATCTTATTTTGCTATGAACACTAGGAGAAGGTTGAAGAAGGGTTGTAGGAGTATTTGGCATACATAATGGATTCTAAAAAGGAAAATAAGAAGTTAGAAGAAATCTTAGTGATGAAAGATTATTCCAATGTATTTCTTAATGAGTTGTCTAATTTACCTCATAGTAGAGAGATTGAGTTTTTCATAGATGTGATTCTGGTTTCTGAACCTATTTCAATAGCATTCTACACAATAAGACATGTTGAATTGAGAGAACTGAAGGTTCAACCTTAAGAATTGTTAGACAAATAATTTATTCGACCAAGTGTGTCACCATGGGGAGCCTTTGTATTGTTTGTGAAGAAGAAAGATAGAACGATAAGGTTATATATATATATATATATTACATACAGCTGAATAAAATAACCATTAAGAACAAATATCCTTTACCCAGGATAGTTGATTTAATTGAGAAGTTGTATGGAGCAAGGGTATTTTCAAAAATAGACCTAAGATCAGGTTATCATCAATTGAGGGCAGAGAAAAGAGACGTGCCTAAGACTGCTTTTAGGACACGTTATGGCCATAAATTTCTCGTGGTGTCATTTGGATTGATAAATGCTCTAGCAACATTCATGGATTTGATGAATAGAGTGTTTAAACTATTTCTTGACAAATTGTGGTTATAATTATTGATGACATTTTTGGTATATTCTAACAATGAGGAAGAATAGGTGAAACATTAGAGAGTGTGTTGGAGATTCTAAGGAGAGATAGATTGTATGCTATAATTTCCTAAATGTGAATTTTGACTGAATAAAATAACTCTCTTGGGGCATGTAATATCTGGAGATAGCATAATAGTTGATCCACAAAAGGTAAAGGCAATGTTAAGTTGGGAGAGACCAACTAATGTGACTAAGATTAGAATCTTCTCGGGGTTAGCTGGTTATTATAGATGATTCTTTCAAAAAATTTCTATTATTGTAGTATTACTAACTAGACTGACCAAGAAAGATGTGAGATTTGTATGGTTTGGGAAGTGTGAGAAAAATTTTCAATTACTAAAGGAAAAATTGACTACAGCTCCAATATTGGTGTTTCCTTTTGGTGATGAAGGATTTGTGGTGTATAGTGATGTGTCGCATCAATGGTTGGGATGTGTGTAACATGGGAAAGCTATGGCCCATACTTCTAGGCAATTGAAGATTCATGATAGAAATTACCTCACTCATAGCTTAGGTTGGCTGCTATAGTGTTTACTTTAAATAATGGAGACATCATCTGTATGGAGCCACTCATGAGATATTCATGAGTTATAAGAGTTTGACATACTTACCTACACACAGAGAGTTGAATTTGAGGAAAATATTGTGTATGGAGTTGATTAGTGACTATGATTGTACAATTCATTATCATCTACAAAATACGAAGGTGATAGCTGATGCATTCAGTAGAAAATCTACAAGAAGATTAACTGCTATTGGAAGTCATGATGTGTAATTGATGATAGATTAAGAGAGATAAGAATAAAGTGGAATATCAGTGATAGAGGATCATGGTTAACAAATATGGTTGTACAGTCATCCATAGTAAAATGCTTGTTAGAGATACAGGGTAGAGATAAAGAGATAGAGAAGATTTAGCAGGAAGTGCTTAATAGAAGGTAATATGAGTTCAAAAATTTGAAATGATGGTTTTCTGGTCTTGGAACATAGAATTTGTGTTCTCAATAATGCGGAGTTGAGAAAAGAGATAGTGAGAAAGACACATGATGAGGTAGATTCGATGCAACCAAGTAACAATAAGATGATCAAACTGGTTAGAGAAAACCTTAAAACAACACAAAGTAGACCGAATAGCTACGTTGATAAGAGAAGAAGAACTCTTGAGTTTCAAGTAAGTGATCTGGTGTAGTTGAAAATATCTCAATGAAAAGGTGTGTTGAGGATTAAAAAGAACGGAAAGTTGAGTCTGAGGTAAGTGGGACCCTATGAGGCTATTGAGAAAGTTGGGCTAGTTGTGAATAGCCTGGATTTACCTCCAGAGTTGAAGCAGTGACATAACGTATTCCACGTTTCACGTTTGTGAAAGCACTTACTTTATAAATCTCATAATATTTTGAGCCAAGCTGTAGAAATTTAGAAAGATTTGACTTTTATACAAGTACCAGTGAGAATTTTAGACAGAAAAGAACACGTCTTGTATAATAAAATAATTTCATTAGTTTAAGTTCTGTGGCGGAATAAGGATGATGAAGAGATTACGTGAAAGTGTGAGGCAACTATGAAGAAATATTATTCACAATTGCTTTCTTGATTAGGTAAAGAAATTTCAAGGACAAAATTTTTATAAGGTGGGTAGAATTGTAACACCTGTGTTCTTAAAGTATAGGTAAAGAAGTAATTTGATAAATATGATATGAAATTAAAATAAAATAATATATACACAAAAGTTTTATTATTTGAATAAAATAATTCTTTTGAAAAAAAAGTTGGACGCATGATGGGTGGATACAAAGAAAAAGAAAAGAAAAAAAAAACGTCCAGACATGGAGGGATAAAAAGGAAAAAAAAAAAGGAAAAAGAAAAGGAAAAAAAAAGGACAACACCTAGACAGCTCATGAATTTCATGGCAACCAAATAAGAGGGGCGGGGGTATGCTGAGACTTCAACTTTTACATGTATATATTTATACTTTTTGCCTTATTTTAATTTTTCTTAGCAAATCTTTGGTTTTCTTACTTCTTCAATACAAACTACTATATTTCTTTAAACACTTGGGGACTGAAAGAAAAGTTGAAAGAGTAAAATTTTGAAGGGGTTCATATGAGAATTTTACAGAGAGTCACGGAAAGCTCTTAGAAAAACAATAGGTAATAATGTGAATTTTATTTTTGAAATTTAGCATACATAAAATTTCCTGGAATTCAAAATAAGAATTTTCAAAGGGTGTTATTTATGGAAGAATTGAAGAAAAAAATTAGAAATTTTAATATAAATATTATGTCAGGTGTTGACGATCAGCAACCGAGGGAAATTGTTGGGAGGAGCAGGTAAGGCATGGAAGTGATCCTCGGGTAGCTTTAAGTGCTTCGTGTGAGTTAGATTTACTTTAAGTAATCAAGATAAATGTGAAATATCTAGTGATAATATTAGAATAAATTATTAACTTATGCTTTGGTGGTATATGAAAGTTGGTTGATAGGTATGATAGGAATAGTGGATGTGTAAAGAATTATTTTATGCGAAATAATATTATTGGAATAATGAGTCGATTTAATAGTAAAGGTGATAAGTGAAATTCTTGATGAGCTATAGTTAATGATTTGTTATGATTATGAAGAGAGGAAATTTAGTGGACCTCGACGAGCTATGGTTAATGATTTGATATGATTTATGAGGAGAAGAATTTTGTGGAAATTTTCAAATAATAATTTGAGAATAATCAGGATAACTAATTTAAATATTTGAATTCATGTTTGTTTTTATATTATTGTTCATATGCATATTTCATATCATTGTTCATATGCATATGCATGAAATAAAAGAACCGGGAGCGGGTCGTTCTAAGATAAAAACATGTCGACATGTGGGAAGACATTTCCTAATAATAATTTATGCATTGCATCTGTTTTAAATATTGATTATATTACTGAAATGCTGAAGTATTGTGATGAGTGCCAAATATTGCATATTTTGGCCCCTCAATTTACGTTTGTTAGCTTAGGAATTTGTTACTTTGAGTTGTTTTTCGTTGTTTTACAGGTTTACAAGCTTGGAAAGGAGTTTTACTAAATTGCCAGAATTGCTCATACAGATCAGTCATGTTTTAGGATTAAACTATATTGATTCAGGAATAACGAGGAGATAAGCCATATATTCCTGGAAAGATCCGGATGTCTATTTTCTGGAGAATTTTATGGATCAATAAAATGATTTTTCTAGAGAAAGTTATGACAATTTTAGTAGACAAAGGTCAGGCTGTGCATGATTTCAGCGTGACAGATCAGCCATTTTTGAGGATTTAACTGTATTGATTCAGGAAGAACCAGGAAATGAGCCATATATACTTGGAAAGATCCGGATTTCTATTTTCTGGAGAATTTTACGGATCAATAAAATGATTTTTCTAAAGAAAGTTATAACAGTTTTAGTAGACAAAGGTCAAAGAGCAAAAACTGGAATCTACAGTATCCCACATCGGATTGGAAACACATTGCACTTGTGATGTTTCCCTATATAAGCCCCTCTTCACTTCATCTTTAGTGTGCAATCCAAGTGCCATTTTGGTGCAATTCGGTGGATGTCTGCTAGCATTCTGGTGGATCCCAAAGGCTTTGCTACCACGAGGGGAAGTGCCGCCCAACAGCGAGTGAAATTTCTCCCATGTATAGTCAGTTTTAATTTACTGTTTTTTTTTTAGTTTAATGTTTAGCACTTTTATTATGAACTCTAGTTTCATGATTATAAGTGGCTAAAATCTTCAACTAAGGTTGAAGATGAAACCTCGCCGTTGTTTGGCATAATAGTTTCAGATTTGTTTATACAATTATGATGTTTTTTTTAGTATAAATGTTTTGTCAATTATTTGAGTAAAATCTTATGATTGATTGCGTTAAATTATTCTGTTGGATATTCCGTGTATTTCATCTGATGGATACATCAAATTGTTTTTTATTAAATTGGATTTCCTTTGTGATTTGTTAAAAGTGGATACATTGGATGCTTTTAGTTTAATTGGGATATTTGTTGTTTTTTGTTTTAAGTTGGATTCACAGAATGTTTTGACAGGCTATTTTTAGAACATGAAGAGATATGCTTAACTTTGGTGGGGTGGATTTAGAAACCTTAGTGTCTTTATTATTAGTTTTAAATTAATTTAGTTTAGTTTTTATTTGTTTTGCAACATATAATTCAAAACTCAGAACTAGGTTAAGATAAGTTTAGTTTAGATAAAATTACATTTTTACAACACAATTCCCTGTGAATTCGACCTCGCACTTACACAACACTATATTGCAAACGACTCGTGCGCTTGCGAGTAATTTAAAACTCACAACAAGTTTTTGGTGCCGTTGCCAGGGAATTGTTTTGTTTGTGAAATTTTTGTCTAAATTAATTTTATTTTTCTACTAGTTTAGTTAGCATTTTTGTTTTATTTTTAATTTTAATTTAATTTTGGCTTATTTGCATTTGCCCAAAAATAAAATAAAAAATATATAAAAAAATGTGGATGAATCCAGCGCCGGTTTCACAGTCATTAGAGGACACCCTCAAGGATTTCATGATGATGACTGGCCAGTTCATCCATACAACCAATACATTCAATGTTGATAGTTGTTTCATCTGTGCTAGTCCTATGCATTTAGTGTAGAATTATCTATCTACACCGGTTTTTGTCGAGTATCACATGGAACAAATGAACGCTTTTAATGACTATTGGTGGCAATCAAATGGATCTTACTCCGAGACGTACAATCCAGGGTGGCGGAACCACCCTGATTTTTCATGGAAGCAGAACCAACTGATAAATCAGGGAGGAGCCCCTCATCATGCTCACAATCAATACCCTCCCGGATTTCCTCCACCAGTTCCAAGTTATGGTTTCTCAGCCCATTCAACACCATCACCCACTTACCAAGCTCCCACTAAAGCGCCAGCATCGGTTTCATAGTCATTAGAGGACGCCCTCAATGATTTCAGGAAGATGATTGGCCAATCCATAAGCGAAGTAAGGAGTGCGCAAATAGTAAACACCCAAGTGATTACTAAGATAGAGGGTCAAATGGATCAAATCGCAAGTCACTTGGGTGAAGAAGAGAAGGGAAGGCTCCCCAGTCAACCTGAGCCTAACCCGAAGGAAAAGTTTGCGGTGAGAAATTCATCAACTCCTATGCATGGGCAGGAACAAGTGCAATTGATTGTCCCATTGAGATCTGGGAGACAAGTGGACAATCAAGTGGAAGAGAACCCAGCTATGCAACAAGGGCAAGAAAGTGGCAACAAGAAAAAGAGAGATGTTGAGCCATCTACAGCCACACCTATTATTAAGGATCTCCCTAGGTCGTTTGTACCTAAAACGCCTTACCCTGAGAGATTACAAGAACCCAAGAAATGAGGGGAGTCTAAGGACATTCTGGAGGCATACTTTGCTCAGTTTGGAGAGGATTTGGATTTAGATAAGCTACTTGAGCAAACAACTATTATCTTGGAGTCTGCTCCTCGGGAGAGCAGTAAGACAGAGGAGACTATAGGTGAATCAAGCATTGAGGACCCCTTGGAGGCATGCTTTGCTCAGTTTGGAGAAGATTTGGATTTGGATAAGTTACTTGAGCAAGCAAATGCTATTTTGGAGTCTGTTCCTTAGAAGAGTAGTGAGACAGAGGAGACCACAACACTTGAACCCCCCAAGAAGAAACTTAAACCTTTACCGGATAATCTTAAGTATAAGTTCCTAGGTCCAGCAGATTCTTTGCCTATGATTATAGCTTCAGATTTGGTTGATGCTCCAGAGGAGAAATTATTAGACGTTTTAAGAGAGTATAAGGAAGCTATCAGTTGGACTATTGAGGATATCAAGGGAATCAGCCCCTCGATGGTGATGCCCAAGTTACATTTGGAAGAGAATGTCAAGCCATCGAGGGAGCCACAAAGAAGGCTCAACCCAGCTATGCAAGAGGTTGTGAGGATTGAAGTGATAAAGCTGTTTGATGTAGTGATCAATTATCCAATCTCTGTTAGCAAGTGGGTGAGCTCGATTCATGTCATGCCCAAGCGGGCTGGAGTGACAGCAGTGAAGAATAAGGACGATGAGTTGGTGCCAATTCGTGTTCAATCAAGATGGAAAGTATGTATAGACTACCGTAAGTTGAATGCTGCCACAAGGAAGGATCATTTTCCACTCTCATTTATTTATCAGATGGTGGAGCGCTTAGTTGGGCATGATTACTAATGTTGGGTTTGGCTGAAGACGTTAAACTTAGCATTTATGGGAGGTACCCCACATCATATCCTTTTTGTTTACTTATGATTTGACATATTTATGATTAATGTTTGTTTCCAGTATTTTTGTTTTCCAGTCTTTATTTTTCAGGGACAACACGTACTTCAGTTCAAGTTTGGGCGTATGCTATAAGCCATACCAAGTCCATATAGTTCTTTATATCCCAGGTCAGCTCTTTCCATATTATTCACACTTTAGGGTCAATGTGTAATTTAAGTTTGGGGGTATGGGAGACACATTACACACACTTTGTTCTAATTTGTTGTTGTTTTTCTTCATTTAAAAAAAATAATAATAATAAGGTAAATGTATGCTCAGTAAGCAGTAAGTGTTCACGTCAAAAGGTGGGAATTTTATTCATAATGATCATTGCGAAACTTTTCGTTGCGTAACTGTACCTCTTTACTCAGTAAGTAGTGAGTGTTCACGTCAAAAGGTGAAAAATTTGCTTGGTAGCATTAAGGCCAGTTTAGTTTTGTAGCATTTTTTACTCGAGTTAGTAAGTCCTTAGGGGCATCTTTACACCTAATGCCCTAAAACCATCTGGTTTGGGAGTCATTGACTCAACACTCGCTACATAGGTCAATTAGAAAGCTTAAGGGAACTAATCATAGCAGAGTATTATATAAAAAAAAAGGTAAAATAAAACTATACTATCGTTGTTCATTCTGATGAGAAATTTTGTGAATCTTGAGACATGGAGACATTGTACATTGAAGTTATTTGGAAACCTCATTTGTATATGCTAATTCACTTTACACTGATTCAAGCTTGTGATGTCTTAGTCTGCCTCTTATAAGTAATTAGGTTTTAAAATTACTATTCATTACGAAGATGGGTTATATTTTTTAAGCTTGCTCATGAACGAATATCAGGGTTTTGAGTGCTTATTAAATTTTTGGATACCATGAGTGATGAACTTATCTTTATGTTTTTTGTTTTTCATTTAGTTTTTTATTTCGTATTGCTATGGGACTAGCAATATGTAAGTTTGGGGGTATTTGATGAGTGCCAAATATTGCATATTTTGGCCCCTTAATTTACATTTGTTAACTTAGAAATTTGTTACTTTGAGTTGTTTTTCGTTGTTTTACAGGTTTACAAGCTTGGAAAGGAGTTTCACTAAATTACCAGAATTACTCGTACAGATCAACCATTTTTGAGGATTAAATTATATTGATTCAGGAAGAACCAGGAGATGAGCCATATATTCTTGGAAAGATCCGGATGTCTATTTTCTGGGGAATTTTACGGATCAATAAAATGATTTTTCTAGGGAAAGTTATGGCAGTTTTAGTAGACAAAGGTCATACTGTGCATGATTTCAGCGTGACAAATTAGCCATTTTGAGGATTTAACTGTATTGATTCAGGAAGAACTAGGAGATGAACCATATATACTTGGAAAGATCCAGATGTCTATTTTCTGGGAAATTTTACGGATCAATAAAATGATTTTTCTAGAGAAAGTTATGACAGTTTTAGTAGACAAAGGTCAAAGAGAAAAAGCTGGAATCTGCAGTATCCCACATCAGATTGGAAACACATTGCACTTGTGATGTTTCCCTATATAAGCCCCTCTTCACTTCATCTTTAGTGTGCAATCCAAGTGCCATTTTGGTGCAATTCGATGGACGTCTGCTAGTATTCTGGTGGATCCCGAAGGCTTTGCTACCACGAGGGAAAGTGCCGCCCAACAGCGAGTGGAATTTCTCCCATGTATAGTCAGTTTTAATTTACTATTTTTTTAGTTTAATGTTTAGCACTTTTATTATGAACTCTAGTTTCATGATTATGAGTGGCTAAAATCTTCAACTAAGGTTGAAGATGAAACCTCGCCGTTGTTTGGCATAATAGTTTCAGATTTGTTTATACAATTCTGATGTTTTTTTAGTATAAATGTTCTGTCAATTATTTGAGTAAAATCTTATAATTGATTGCGTTAAATTGTTCTGTTGGATATTCCATGTGTTTCATTTGATGAATACATCAAATTGTTTTTGATTAAATTGGATTTCTTTTGTGATTTGTTAAAAGCGGATATATTTGATGCTTTTGGTTTAATTGGGATATTTGTTGTTTTTTGTTTTAAGTTGGATTCATGGAATGTTTTGATAGGCTATTTTTAGAACATGAAGATATATGCTTAACTTTGGTAGGGTGGATTCAGAAACCTTAGTGTCTTTATTATTAGTTTTAAATCAATTTAGTTTAGTTTTTATTTGTTTTGCAACATATAATTCAAAACTCGGAACTAGGTTAAGATAAGTTTAGTTTAGATAAAATTACATTTTCACAACACAATTCCCTGTGAATTCGACCTCGGACTTGCACAATACTATATTGCAAACGACTCGTACACTTGCGAGTAATTTAAAACTCACAACATATTGTTTGTTATTGTAAATTCATTTATAGATGAATGAGTCTCACAGAAAGACAGTTATGGTAAGAAAGAAACATAAAAGTATGATATGATAAGACTATCTAAATGGTAGATTGGATGCTGTGAACCTCATAAAGAGGTAATTATGAGATGATTGATGGTCTTAAGGTGAACAAATATATAAGAAGAAGAGATTGATAGAGAATGGGACTTATGATATGTGTAGTGATAGTAGAATGCTATTATCAAGTTATATGAGATATAAATGATTAAATATTAAAAGATTATTTATACAAATTGAATACTTCTAGTAAATTTAATTCACTGAGCTTGTGAAGCTCACTTCTCATTGTACAATGATTTCAGATAGCAGGTAGGACAGATAATATGATGAGTTGAGGTTCAGACGAAGTTATTTTATGTAAGCCACGTACGTGTCCACATCCTCAGACTAATGAGAAAATAAAATAAAAATTTATTTGTAAATATTCATGCATAGTTCGTTGTATATAATGTTAAGTCAAGATCATAATGATGTATCTCCCCTGTTGAAGGTTGAGGATTGATGTAAAAAAAAATTCTATTGGTGTTATTTTTTCTTGTTGCATATATGTGTCGTGCTGGGATTTTCAAAATGTGACAATATCATCTTTGGGGTGGCCAACCTGGGATGGGTCGTTACAAATGGTGCCGAGCATATAAGTAGCAGTCAAAATGCTCGACCTCGGAGATCTTTGATGAGGAGTGGGCCTGCATAGTTTTTTTGGATCGTATTCCTTTCTTTTGTGCTCATAGAATATTTTTGGGCTCATCTTTTTGTTTTGGGCTTATTGGGGGCCTTTGGCTAATTTCTTTTGCTTTGGGCCCACAAAAAAGCCTTTGGGTTGTTCTTGAATACTTTGTGGAGACATTTAATGCTGGAGTGTTGGACTGTTCTAGAATATTCTGTGGAGGCATTAAATGCTAGAGCATGTACTGTCGTTTTGAGGAGTGTAAAGGTGGCGCATGCACTTAGTGGTATATCTTCAGCTGCCTTAGGGAACAAAACGAAAGCGTCTTTCTTTGATTATGCGAAACATCATGTCTTTACAACTGGGGGTAGAGTTAATTTCCCTCGTTAATCATGCCCGAACTTCTATATAAGAGAGGAGTTTCCTCTTATTTCTTCACTTCATTTCATTTGTATTCAGAATGAAAATTTTGAGAGCCCTTGGATCTAGCCAAAGTTTGAGAGCCCTCGGAGTTTGCTTAGAGTTTGAAATCCTTTGGTCATGTAGAAAAGGATCAAGGTGTGGAGCTTACTCGGAGTTAGATTTGAAGTGCTCGGAGTTACTTCTATGGTGTCTTCCTCTTTTCACTTTTACAATGTCTTCCCTAAGTAGTTATCGTGATAGGTTTAGCGATAGTTGTAGTGGTAGTGAGGGTGAGGCCTCAAGGGGTGATGGTGCTCGGGAGAGACCATTAGCAATGGTTCCCTATGAGGGAGAGGAAGAGCAGCAGAAGGAGGAAGACAATTCTTCTTTTGAGAATGAGGATAATAATGTCCTTGCAAAGCTTAGGGGTGACATGAGGGTGGAAGAAAGGGTACAATGGTTATATACGGCAAATTCTGTGCCGAATAAGCTTGAAGTAGAGGAGCTCAAGGCTATTAGGCGTGAATGTTGGATTCTAGAGGAGTATGTTTTCAGGAATGCTAGTGTAGGGGAGAGAGTTTGCGATGTCCTCCCAAGCCAAAAACCCTTTGAGATATGCATTTATACTTAACACCTGAAAGCTGAGGTCAGATTTCTTCTTCACCCATTCTTCTGCTCAGTGCTGAGATATTTTGACATAGTGTTATGTCAATTAGTGCCCAACTCCGTGCGTTTTTTGCATGGAGGTGAATGGGGCTGATGAACATAAACGTTTTCAAAGCTCAC
The DNA here is from genome assembly GCA_023935145.1 of Bretschneidera sinensis. Lineage (NCBI taxonomy): Eukaryota > Viridiplantae > Streptophyta > Magnoliopsida > Brassicales > Akaniaceae > Bretschneidera > Bretschneidera sinensis. The sequence goes on along the minus strand of CM043705.1, from coordinate 27,813,905 downwards.
TTCCAAATTAGCAAGCACAGCCAGCATGAGTGGGTCGTGATTAGTTCTAGAGCTAAGAAAAGGTTGTTGAAGAAGAAGCCCACGTCCATCAAGCAGTGGAATAAAACCTTCTTTCTATGTTCAGAGTGAAAAGAGTTTCGAAGTTCCACTGACTTGGAGTTTGGACCACATGGGGAAGTGTAAGAAACCACACCTTCTGCACTGCGATATGTTATACTGGTGAGTGGTTCTGCTTTCACCCACTTGGTGAAATAATCTATTGCTACGATAAGATGCTTTCTCTGATCGGGTGCTCTGGTGAAAGAACCAATGAGATCCATTCCCCAAATGGAAAAGAGAACTGGGGTGGTGATCTAGGTGAGAGAATTTGCCGGCCTATGAGGTACAGAGTAGTAATGCTGACAATTTCTGCATTTCTTGACCAATTCTGCAGCATTTCTTTATATCTTGAGCCAGTAGTATTCTTGATGAAGTATTTTGAAGGCTAATGCCTGACCCCCCAAGTGATTTTCGTATATCCCTTCGTGAACATCTCGAAGAGCATAATCGGCTTCAACAGTCCCGAGACAATTCAGATAAGGCACCCTGAGACCTTTTTTTTACAACTACTCATCTATGACTACATATCGAGAAGCGCGAGAGATAAGCTTCCTAGCTTCACTCCTCTATTCGAGGAGCTGTTCATCAAGTAAATACTGGAGGATCGGGTCTGTCTAAGTTTCACCTTCAATCACAGGCAGTACAGGTACTTCATCAATACTTGGACTAGTGAGAGTCTCAAGGTAGACGACATAGGTTACCTCCGTATGTCGAGAAGAGGCAAGTCGGGCTAGAGCATCAGCCTTCGAGTTTTCTGCACGCAAAACCTAAGTTATCCAGAATACTTTGAATGCAGTGGAAAATTCTTTGGCCTTTTTGAGATACCGAGCAATCTTCTTGCCCCGGGCCTCAAACTGACCTCTCATATGATTTACCACCAGTTGCGAGTTGATGTATATGTCCAAGGCTTTAACGACCATCGCTCTTACCAGCTTTATCCTGGTGAGTAATGCCTCATACTCTATTTCATTATTGGAAGCTTTGAACCCAAATCTTAAAGCATATTCAATTATGAATCTGTCCGGAATACAAAGGATAAGCCTTGTCCCACTTTCAGTGTTGTTCGAGAAACCGTCTACATGAAGAGTCCACTATGGAATTTGCTCTGCAATCTCCGGTTCTGGTGCTTTGCTCAGATCCTCTTGGAGTGTTTGATAAGTGCTTAAATATTTGTATTTATGCCTCTTAATTTACATTTGTTAAGTTCCTAGTTGTGTTAATTCATGCTATTTTATTTCTTTTCTGTGTTTTCTATATTCTCCTAGGATATTAAAGAAAATGGAGCATTATCAGGCTTAGAAACCAAACACTTGCAAGAACTAGCAGATGTATAGTGCGATCAAGCGCACCAGCACTCATGCGCACAAGAAGAAGGCTCGAGCGCACCAGCATGAGATCGAGCGCACACGTGCAGTAAAACGGCAGAACCTATTTTGGAAAGTAGGGTTAGGGTTCTGTTTTACGAGTTAAGGTTTCTAGATGTCCTTAAACCTTATAAATAGGCCTGTAAACACAGAAACCAGATCTTCTTTTTTAGTTTTAGCTTTTGAAGAAGAGATTTGGAGAGGAGAATTGACGACTCTTCTAGCCAGTATTTTTCGGTTTTCTTCTTTCCTTTATTTTATTTATGAAGGTGTTTAACATCAGAACCATGTGTAACTAACTTATTAATAGGGCTCGATTGAAGCCCTGATTATGTTTTTCCATATATGAATATTGTTGCCTTTGCGATAGTTGTGTTATGATTCTTAACTTAATTAATGCCTGTTTTATTGAATTTCTCATATGTGTTTGCCTGATCAACATATGGATGTGGTATGGATTAGTTAGTTAGATTAATTTGGATGACCGAGTCATGGGTCTGACAATAATAACAAAAGAAATCCACGCTGGATTCTTGGGTTAATCAACATGGGAAACCAGGAGTATATAACATGCCTTAGGTCTTGTGTGTTTGTTGATTTTCACAAATAATATGCTCTCTTAAGGAACAACTTAGCATACACCATACTAAATTCCTTAAGAAAGAAAAGAGTTATACACTATGCCTAACTCGTTGCTTAGGAAAATCAATAGCTTAAGGAATATACACCATGCCCTTAGGTTGACAACAGTAGGTATTCATAACATGACTAAAGCATTGGCACATTGTTTTATTGGGAAAATATGATTAGTGGTGGATATCAAAGCCCTATGTTTTTATCATTATCAATTCAAATTCAATACCTATTTCTATCATTTTATATTATGAATTTAATTTTAAATCGAACTTTACCAATCCATGTGGAGATGATCTCGCATTTTGCACACTATACTACTAAGTTGACCTTGTGCACTTGCAAGTAAAACCGTTCAATTATTTGCTTATTAATTTAGGTAGATTTTTGCACAACAAGTTTTTGGCGCCGTTGCCGGAGATTGCACTAAATTTTGTTTAGAATTATTTTTTTGTTCAGTTTCATATTTCTATTCTATTTTATTCTGTTTCATCAAAAATCTAATTTATTTATTTATTTTTTTAGTGTTTGCTGTTTTTTCTGTTTCAGGCTTGCAGCAAAGTAATTGCTAGCACTGTGATCAAGCGCACTCGGGTCGAGACTACCTGAGCAGCAGTACTGAGACTGTTGCACTAAAGTGTTTCAGCTAATTCATGCAAGGGCTTCGATCCAAGAATCCAACCTTCTTCCCACTTGATACAGAGCTTGAGCAGACCATTCGACAAAGGCTTAGAGACAATGTTGAAGAGGTAGAAGCAGAATTCGAGGGAGAAGCACCAATGGCGGAACAGCTTAACAACCAACTGCCACCAGAGCGAAGACCCATGAAGCAATCCTTCATTCCATGGAACCTCGACCAGTCTTCATACATCGCTTACCAACCTGAGGTAGAAGGAAATTATTACATGTCCCCACAGATACTCAGTGCTTTAACTCATTTTAGGGTACACATGCTGAGGACCCACATTTGCATCTTCGGGAATTCTTTGATCTCTCCAAGTTCCAACATATCTAGGGCCTAGATCAAAATGGAATCAAGTTAATTCTTTTCCCTTTTTCATTAAAAGATAATGCTAAGTTGTGGTATAATTCATTGCCTACAGTGTCCATCCATTCCTGGGAAGAACTATCCAGTAAGTTCCTAAGGAAGTTTTTTCCAGCACAAAAGACAAGATAGATGAGGAAGGAGATTCAATCTTTCCAACAGAAGGATGAAGACCTTTTTTTTGAAGCATGAGTACACTTCAATGAGCTGCTACTCAAATGCCCACATCACATTCTACCTCAGGATGAACTAGTACAAGCTTTCTATGAAGGTTTGAGTGACATTAATAAAGGTATTGTGGATTCAGGTTGTGGATGAGTGCTGGTGGAAAAGAGTAGTGGAGAAGCCCTAGAGCTGTTTGAGACATTAAGTGAGCACACCCAATAATTCTCCTCTAGAGGTAGACAATGGGTCAAGAGTAAAGGAATGTATGAGGTAACCTTAAATGGTGGATCCACAAATCAGATGGCTATTGTGGAAAGAAAGCTAGATATGCTTGTAAAAGTCATGACTGCTCAGAACACTTCACCGAGTCCACAAGCTATATGTTCTTATTTTGATCACACTACTGAAACTTACCCTTTATATTCATCTACAGATCCAGAGCAAGCAAACTATGTGGGACCAAACAACTATCCACCCAAGAACAATCCGTATGTAAATACCTACAATCCAGGATGGCTAAACCATCCCAACTTCTCATGTAACAATAATCAGAATACCCTAAATCTTCAAGGGCAGCAAAGGAACTCCCAACCAATAGCCCAATTAGTTCTCGAATCAAATAAAAGTAACCTAGAAAGTCTTGTGAGGCAATTGGCAACTCAGCAACAACAGTTGATGACTTCACAAGATCAGTTCATGGTAGATGAAAGGAAATTTTGGACTGAGCAAAGATAAACCACTGCAAAGCATGAACAAGCCATTCAAAGACTAGAGGTACAAGTGGGGCAATTGGCCAAAGAGCTGAGTAGAAGAAAGTAAGGTGAACTACCTGCCCAAACACTACCTAATCCAGGAGGACACTAGCAACTAAAGGCTATTACAACTCTAAAAAATGGTAAGATCATAGGAACTGATGAGTCTGCACAAGCATCTCTAGAGAAACCATCTGCATCAAAGGTAAGTGAAATGGAGAAGCTAAATACATGACTCTTCCCTTAAAGGTTAGTAAAGCAAAAGAAAGAAAGTAAACTGCTTGATATTTTTGAAACTTTGCGGAAAATAGAGATAAACATTCCTTTATTAAATGTGATTCAACAAATACCTGCTTATGCTAATTTTTTAAAAGATTGTTGCACTCATAAGAGGAAGTTTTAGGAATATGAGACAGTGGCTTTAATGAAGAGATAAGTACAGTGTTGTTAAGAAAACTACCACTAAAGCTAAAAGATCCAGGTAGTTTTACTATTCCTTGCAGGATAGGTGACCAGCTGTTTGAGAGTGCATTACTGGATTTAGAAGCAGGTGCTAATTTGTTGCCTTACACAGTATTTGAAACACTAGGTTTGGGGGAGCTTCAACTGACTTCCATCACTTTGCAATTGGCAGACAGAAGCATCAAAAGACCAAGAGGTATTCTTGAGGATGTCTTGGTAAAGGCAGGTGAGTTTATTTTACCTACTGATTTTATTGTATTAGATATGGAAGAACACCCTATGCCATTACCTCTGCCCATCATCTTAGGAAGACCTTTTATGAGAACTGTTGATACAAAAATTTGTGTAAAAATGGGTATTATAAGTATGAAGGTAAATGGTGAGAAAATAGAATTCAAAATATTTGATGCATTAAAATTACCCCAAGATGATATAGAATGTTTTAATGCATGTATGATGCAAAGTTTTGTTGAGCAAGTTTTTCAGATCCATTGGAGACCACCGTTACCCATGGTTTCACAAGATTAGATATTGAGCAAGAACTTGAAGATGTTACTGATGACATCATTAAAGCTGTGCGCCTCCTTGAGGCCTCTCCAAAACATTCAAGTAAGTATACTCCTATATTTGAACCTCTTGTGCCTACTAACATTACTCTTCTCCCTTCTATTGTCCAGGTACCAAACTCGGAATTAAAACAGTTGCCATAGCATTTAACCTCTGCTTATCTGGGAGAGAATAAGACATTATCGGTGATAGATGCTGCCAATTTTAGTGTCAGGGAAGAGGAGAAACTGTTAAGTGTTCTTAGAGAGCACAGATCGGCTATCGGATGGACCATTACTGACATCAAGAGGATAAGTCCAGCCAAGTGCATGCATCATATCTACCTTGAGGATGAAGCAAAACCTACCCGAGATACTCAAAGAAGACTCAACCTATACATAAAAGGGGTAGTCAAGGCAGAGGTATTAAAACTATTAGATTTCGGCATTATCTACCCCATCTCAGACAGTAAATGGGTAAGTCCAGTCCAAGTTGTTTCAAAGAAGAGTGGGATCAGAGTGGTGAAGAATGAAGATGAGGAGCTAATACCTACAAAAATAATCACTAGTTGGAGGGTATGCATTGATTACAGAAGGATAAACAAGGTGACCAGAAAAGATCATTTCCCCTTGCCCTTCATTGATCAGATATTAAAGAGATTAGCTGGCCATAGCTACTATTGCTTCTTGGATGGGTATAGTGGTTACAACCAGATTGCCATAGCACCAGAGGATCAAGAAAAGACCACTTTCACATGCCCTTTCGGCACATTTTCTTATAGAAGGATGTCATTCAGTTTATGCAATGCACAAGCCATTTTTCAAAGATGTATGATGAGCATTTTTTCCGATATGGTGGAAAAATTAATTGAGGTATTTATGGATGATTTTAGTGTTTTTGGTTCTAATTTTGATAAATGCCTCAATCATCTGAAGAGTGTCCTCAAGAGATGTGAAGAATGCAACTTAGTATTAAATTGGGAAAAATGTCACTTTATGGTTCAACAATGCATTATGTTGGGTCATTCCATCTCCAACAAAGGTATTGAGGTAGACAAGGCTAAGATCGATATCATTTCAAAGTTGCTTCCTCCCCTAACAGTAAAGGGTGACAAAAGTTTCCTTGGACACGCTGGATTCTACAGACGATTCATCAAGGACTTTTCTAAGACCTCTAGACCTCTTTGTGCACTGTTAGCTAAAGATGCCAAGTTTGAATGGACTAATGACTGTATGGAAGCTTTGAAAACATTGAAAAACGTGCTCACCTCTGCACCAATAATGATGGCACCTGATTGAAGTCTTCCATTTGAGCTGATGTGTGATGCCAGTGACTTTACTTTGGGAGTTGTTTTGGGCCAGAGAATCAATAAGGTACCTTATACTATCTATTATGCTTCTAGAACTTTAAATGATGCTCAACTAAATTATTCTACTGCTGAAAAAGAATTGTTAGCTATTATTTTTGCTTTTGAGAAGTTTAGATCATATCTGATTGGCTCTAAGGTTATTGTATTTACTGATCATGTTGCTTTGAGATATTTGTTTGCTAAAAAAGATGCAAAGCCTAGGTTGATCAGATAGGTACTTCTATTGCAAGAGTTTGACTTAGAGATTAAAGATAAGAAGGGCAGTAAGAATGTGGTTGCTGATCACATATCTAAGCTACCTCATGAGGACAACAAAAATGAGCTACCTTTGAATGAGAACTTCCCTGATGAACAATTGTTCACATTAGAGGTAACACTTCCATGGTATGTCGATATTGTAAATTATATAACTGCTAAGGTTTTTCCTCCAGGTATGTCCAGTCAAGAAAGGAAACGGTTAATATCTATGTCTCGACACTACCATTGAGATGACCCCTACCTATTCAAATTATATCCTGATCAAATCATCAGAAGGTGTGTCTCCGAGGACGAGCATTTGAGTTTATTGCAACATTGCCATCAGTTTGCTTGTGGATGACACTTTGGGGCCAAGAGAACAGCTCTTAAGGTATTATAATCCGATTTTTATTGGCCTAATTTATTTAAAGATGTCTTTTCATGTTGCAACTCATATGATAGATGCTAGAGGACAGGTAACATCTCATGTCTAAATCAGATGCCCTTACAAAATATTCATATAGTATAACTTTTTAATGTATAGGGTACTGATTTCATGGGCCCATTTCCTAACTTATATGGTTGTTTATATATTCTTGTGGGTGTAGATTATGTGTCTAAATAGGTCGAGGTTGTCCCCTCAAAGATTAATGATCACAAAGTGGTTGTGAAGTTTTTACATGGCAACATCTTTACACGGTTTAGGACTCCAAGAGCAATCATCAGTGATGGAGGCAGCCACTTCCAAAATCAATCTTTTGCTGCCCTAATCAAGAAATATGGGATCACCCATAAAGTTGGCACTCCATATCATCCTCAAACTAGTAGCCAAGTAGAGATAAGTAACCAGGAGATCAAAGACATCTTAGAAAGGACTGTGAAACCTAATAGGAAGGATTAGTCTTTGCGCCTGAATGATGCCCTATAAGCATATAGGACAGCTTACAAGACACCAATTGGCATGTCTCTATACCGATTAGTTTTCGGGAAAGCATGTCATCTACTGGTAGAGTTGGAGCATCGAGTATATTGGGTCATCAAGCAGTTTAATTTTGACATGAAACAAGTGGGTGAAAAGAGAAAACTACACTTGAATGAGCTGGAAGAATTAAGGTATGATGCATATGAGAACGCAAAGCTCTACAAAGAAAGGACCAAAGCCTATCACGATAAACAGCTGATTAGGAAGAAATTTTATGTGGAATAGAAGGTATTGCTTTACAATTCATGATTAAGATTGTTCCCAGGCAAGCTCAAGTCCCGATGGTCTGGTCCTTATGTGGTCACCAAGGTCTTTCCGCATGGTGCTTTGGAGATCCGTGGTTTCGACAGCACTCGGACATTCATGGTAAATGGACACAGAGTCAAGCCATAACTTGAAAGCCAATTGCTACCAAGAGATAAAGATTTGGCATTCCAGTCTATCCAGTATGCAGAGGCACCCAGAGCACTTAAGCCACATGAGGTGGACTTTAAGTGTTCCCAACTAAGAGAGTAGCACTGAAGCTACTATAGAGAGCGTTTGAGCAGTTCAGACTTTGATAAACTTATAGCTCAAGTGCCTCTATTGAAGTCAGTGGTACTGAGGCCACTGAGTACGGTATAGTTTTATTCATTTTTGTCAATTGTTTTTCATTATTTTTAATTTTTTTCATTCCGTCTATAGTTCATTTAGTGGTTCAACACATTCTGTCCTTGCGATCGAGCGCACTCTATAGTGCGATCAAGCGCACTCTCGCCATGTGCCTAATGGCGCGCAAGTGCAATCACTTGCACACACCTGCACACAAGTGCGATCGAGTGCACTCGAGACAGAGAGTCACGTGCCTATTTTAGGTCATTTCATTTTCTGTTTCACATTCACTCTCACTCTCTGCACACCCTCACTCTCATGCACTACACTTCCATCGCACCAATTTTCTGGACCTCACCACACTCAACCACTGCACTCACAGCATTACCACCATACCTCACCGTCCAAACTCCCTACGTCACCGCTCATACCCACTTCCCGCACCAGGTAATACCTTATGCCCATTTTGCCCTTCACGCCCATTTTCGATTATTGTTGAATTAATTGTTGTTTTTAAGAAGTAAATTCATACATACCATTTTTCTTGTGCTCTTGGGTTGTTTCTGGTGGTTTTGGCAGGAGGTTGAAATTTTTTGGAAGTGTTAGCTATCAATTGGATTACAGTCACACATCATCTATTCGATAAAAATCCTAACTCATTACGATCGAGCGTAAGGGGTAGTACGATCGAGTACAGAGGCAGAGTGCGATCAATCGCACATTATTATGATCGAGCATAAAATCTACAGAACCTTGTCCAAGAAGCCTAAGCACACTACATCCACATCCCGTGTTTCGGGAAGCCGAGCACAGTCAACTCGGCCTACCTTTGAGCAACGGGGAATCTTATTCGAAACCATGTTCAACATAGATAGTGATTTCAAGGGGTTTGAAGCCACTTAATGGGCTGTTCAAGAATTCAAGCGCCGTGGTTTAAAGAGGTTGTTCAAGCCTGTCGGCTCTACTACTTACACTAGATTTATGGTTCAGTTATATAAGAACCTCTCATTCGACTACAGTAGGCCGGATGTCTTATCTTCCTCTGTTCAAGGAAAGTACTTTGACTTGACCTCTTCGGATATTGTGACAGCCCTCCGATGCAATGATGACTCCCCACTTGAGGACACCCAGATAGATGAGTAGCCGGAGTCTTTTTCCTTATCCACCATCATTGAGGACATGCGTGTTGGGCAGTATGCCGATCAGCACAACCATACTAAGAGCTGGTCTAAGTTGCCTCCATGACTCTGGCTTGTGGATTCTATTCTTCAGCGTAATGTGTGCCCATTGGGACATAAGACCCAAAGGCGTGACCAGTTTTTCTTGGCACTTTATGCATTTCACAGAGGCCACTGGTACTCCATCCCTGCTATTATTTGGAGTCAGATTCATAAGTTCTGGGACCACGTCCATGCACGCCAGGTCACCACTATTAATGCATAGCAACTCCCATTCCCATTCCTCCTCAGTTGCCTTTTCAAGAAAAAGGGAATTAAGGGCTCCTCCATCGATAGACTAGTCAGGGAGCACCCATTCTTTGGGAAGAGTCAGTGGACCCAAAGCCAGTCACATATGCCGAGATGACTTTAGGGGCATGCACCTACTATTGAGAGGGTGGAGGATGATCCTATGGAGATCGAGGACCCAGTGGCTAGCCAGACATGGGAGGATGACTATACTGACATGGGACCCACAGAGTACCAGCACATTCTTGAGGAGATGTTATCTTTTCGGTGCGAGATAGTTGATATTTGTCGAGAGGATCGAGAGGCTATGTGCCTAGTTCATCAGCACATAGATGGGTTGGAGGCATGCTTTACGAGGTAGAAAGTGACGCTCCAGGATATTCTAGATTAATTACCTCCCGTCCCTGGTGCCTCATCTTCCACGCCACCTGGAGACCATCAGTCAGAGTGGTGCACCGTCTGACTGAAGACGTAAAACTTAGCGCTCATGGGAGGCACCCCACAGCATATCCTTTTGTTTTTATTATTTTTCACATTTCTTGTTCGTGTTTATTTTTTTATGTTGACCTTTTGTTTTTCTCATTACTATTTATTTTTAGTATCTTTTGTTTTCCAGTATTATTTTTGTTTTCCTTTTACAGGGACAATGTGTGCATCAGTCCAAGTTTGGGGGTGTGCTATGAGCCATGCCAGCCAGCTAGTTCTCCATCTCCCATATCAAATCTTTCCATGTTATTCACACAATGGGGACAATGTGTAGTTTAAGTTTGGGGGTATGGGAGACACATTCACACACATTGTCCCAGGTTTTTTTTATTATTATTGAAAAGATAAATGCATGCTCATATTGTTTTGAAAATTTTGGTTGATCTAAATGAATATTGCGATAAGATTTCATCAGTAAGCTTAAAATCTTGAACATATGGTATAATAATAGAGTTTTAAAAGTTTAGTTACTTACTTTAAGACATTTAAGAATTCACAAGTTTGATCTAATCTGACATGAGCACATTAGCACATAATTGTGTGGGGGTCTGATATGTAATTTTAATATGTATGTTTCCATGGCTTAACTGTAACTGGATGACTTGTTAGATGAATACTTTGGCATAGAAAAATAGAAAAAAAATTTATTGCACAAAAAGAGAAAAAAAAATGCTCCTAATGATCATTAAATAAACTTTTCATTGAGTAACTGGACCTCTTGCCTCAGTAAGCAGTGAGTGTTCACGTCAAAAGGTGGGAATTTTGCTCATAATGATCATTAAATAATCTTTCCACTGAGTAACTAGACCTCTTGCCTCAGTAAGCAATGAGTGTTCACATCAAAAGGTGGGAATGTTGCTTGGCAGCATGAAAACCAGTTAGTTTCGTAGCCTTTTTTACTCGAGTTAGTAAGTCCTTAGGGGTGTCTTTTCACCTAATGCCCTAAAACCATCTGGTTTGGGAGTCATTGGCTAAACACTCGCTACATGGGTCAATTAGAAAGCTTAAGGGAACTAAACATGGCAAAAATCTCATAATAAAATAAAAGAAGGAAATTAAAACTATGCCATTTTTGTTCATCTTGATAGGAAATTCTTGAGACATGGAAACACTACACATTAGAGTTATTTGGAAGCTTCATTTTTTATGTGCTAGATCACCTTATACTGAGCCAGACTTGTGATGCCTTAGCTAGCCTCGTGTAAGTAATTAGATTTTAAAACTCCTATTTATTGCAGGATGGGTTTGTATTTTAAGCTTGCTCATGAATAAATATCATGGTTTTGTGTGTGACCTAAATTTTTGGATACCTTAAATGATGGATTTATCTTTGTTATTATTTTTCATTCAGTTTTTAGTTTTGTATTGCTAAGGGACTAGCAATATATAAGTTTGGGGGTGTGATAAGTGCTTAAATATTCATATTTAAGCCCCTTAATTTACATTTGTTAACTTCCTAGTTGTGTTATTTCATGTTATTTTATTTATTTTCTGTGTTTTCTATATTCTCCTAGGATATTGAAGAAAATGGAGCATTATCAAGCTTGGAAACCAAACACTTACAAGAACTGGTAGATGCATAGTGCGATCGAGCACAAAAGTGTGCGATCGAGCACAAAAGTGTGCGATCGAGTGCACCAGCACTCATGCGCATAAGAAGAAGGCTCAAGTGCAATCTTGCACTCGAGCGCACCAGTATGAGATTGAGCGCACACGTGCAGTAAAACGACAGAACCTATTTTGGAAAGTAGGGTTAGGGTTCTATTTTACGAGTTAGGGTTTCCAGATGTCCTTAAACCTTTATAAATAGGCCTGTAAACACATAAACCAGATCTTCTTTTTTAGTTTTAGCTTTTGGAGAAGAGATTTGGAGAGGAGAATTGACGACTCTTCTAGCCAGTATTTTTCGGGTTTCTTCTTTCTTTTATTTTATTTATAAAGATGTTTAACATCAGAACCATGTGTAACTAACTTACTAATAGGGCTCGATTGAAGCCCTGATTATGTTTTTACATATATGAATATTGTTGCTCTTCTTGGGTTAATCAACATGGGAAACCAGGAGTATATAACATGTCTTAGGTCTTGTGTGTTTGTCGATTTTCACAGATAATATGCTCTCTTAAGGAACAACTTAGCATACACTATACTAAATCCCTTAAGAAAGAAAAGAATTAGAGTATACACCATGCCTAACTCGTTGCTTAGGAAAATCAGTAGCTTAAGGAGTATACACCATGCCCTTAGGTTGACAACAGTAGGCATTCAAAACATTACTAAAGTATTAGCACATTGTTTTATTGGGAAAATATGATTAGTGATGGATATCAAAGCCTTATGTCTTTATCATTATCAATTCAAACTCAATGCTTATTTCTATCATTTTATATTATGAATTTAATTTTAAATCGAACTTTACCAATCCCTGTGGAGATGATCTCGCATTTTGCACACTATACTACTTAGTTGACCTTGTGCACTTGCAAGTAAAATCGTTCAATTATTTTCTTATTAATTTAGGTAGATTTTTGCACAACAGTGTTGTCTCTACAATGAAGTCTGCGAGGGCCTAAGCCTTGATGGCTTTTCGGGGGTTATACAAAATGTCAAACTCTTCAAGATCTATGGACCACTTAACCATTCTCCCTGAAATGTTTGGCTTATGAAGCACTTGTCTCAGCGGCTGATCTGTCAAGAGGACGATAGTGTGTGTCTGAAAATATGACCGAAGTTTTTGTGCTATTATTAAGAGAGCATACACTATCTTTTCTATCAGGAGGTACCGTACTTCAGTATCGTGAAAAACTTTGCTAACATAGTACATGGGTTTCTGGGCACCCATATCTTCTCGGATCAAAACAGATGCCACCACTTCTTGCCCAATCGATAGATATGTAGAATTCCTCTCCTTCAATAGGCTTGGCCAGAAGCAGGGGAGAACTCAGATACTCTTGAAGCTCTTCAAAGGCTATCTAATAGTCTTCAGTCCCGATAAATTTCTTTGCCTTCCTATTGGCTCTGAAGAAAGGGAGATAGTTCTCTGCAGATTTCGACATGAAACGACTAAGTGCCACTACATGTCTTGTCAACTTTTGTACTTCCTTTATCGTCTGAGGAGGGGTCATACCAAGGATAGCCTTGATCTTCTTTGGGTTAGCTTTTATTCCTCTTTGAGTGATCATAAAACCTAGGAACTTCTCTCCAGTGACTCCAAATGTGCGTTTTGCAGGGTCAGCTTCATCCGGTAATGCCAAAGTATCTTGAATGCCTTCTCTAGGTCGGAGTTGTGGTCCTTGGATTTGACACTTTTGACCAACATTCCATCCATATAAACTTCCATATTTCTTCCGATCTGTTCACGAACGATCTTGTTTACTAGTCTCTGATACGTTGCCTTAGTTTTTTTTAAGCCCAAATGGCATAACTTTGTAATAGTACAACCCTCGATCAGTGACAATGCTATTTTCTCCTAGTCTGGCTCATTCATAAAAATATGAATATAACCTGAATAAGCATCCACGAAACTTAGAAACTCATGCCCCGAGGTGGCGTCAACCAGCTGATCTATGTGCGACGGGGGAAAACTATCTTTCGAGCAGGCTTTGTTCAAATTCGTAAAATCAATACAAATTCACCATTTACCATTGAGTTTCTTGATCATCACCACATTGGATACCCAATCAGGGTAACCCACCTCTATAATGAAATTGGTAGCTAGGAGTTTATCAACTTCGATCTTAATAACAACTTGCCTTTCCAGGGCGAACGATATTTTCTTTTGAATAATTAGTTTATGGCCCGAGTCCATATTTAGCTAGTGCACGAGGACATCATGGCTGATCCCTGGTATATCGGAGGCCGACCATGCAAACAATTCTTGATTCCTCCGAATGAGAGAGAGAAGTAACTCCTTAAGTTTTTCGAGGAAACCGAAACTGATCTGGACTGTTTTGGAGATGTCTTTACCAAGCGGAACGATTGTCAGTTCTTCCACGGGCTAACCGCATGGAGCTTTGACTTCATCTCTAAATCTTTTATCTCAAGGGGCAAAGTTTTAGTTCTCTTCCTTTCCCTCACAGAATTCAGATAACAAGACCTAGAGACCTAATGGTCTCCCTTGACTTAACCAACCCCACTGTCGGTAGGGAACTTTATTTTCTAGTGGTAGGTAGATACAACTGCTTTCAACTCATTGAGGGTGAGCCTACCAAGGATTACATTGTAGGAGGATGGTCGCTTGACTATTAGGAAAGTAGTCTGTATTGTGGTAGTCCGTGAAACTACTCTTGCAGTAACCGGGAAAACTATATTGCCTTCAGAAACACCGGAGCCCCTGAGAAACCATAAAGTGGGGTTGACATCGGCTTCAACTGACTATCTTTCAATTGCATTTTCTAGAAGGCATCGTAAAACAAGATATCTGTCGAGCTTCCGTTATCCACAAAGATGAGTCTAACATCATGGTTAGCTATAAGGAGGAAAACTACCACATCATCATCGTGTGGTGTCTGTACTCTTTCAAGATCATCATCCGTGAAAGACATTGTCTGGCTTGCCTTCTTTCGCTTATGAGGTCCACTTATGGAAGCTATAGACCTGATGTATGCTTTTCTGTTTTGCCCAGAGTTACCTTCAGTGGCTGGCCTGCCATATATCGTTTTGATGACTCTAATGATTGTGAATTCTTGGCTTCCCTGGTCAGGCTCCTCTCGGGTCGGCTTAAAACTTCTTTTGGGAGCTTGACGCTATTGGACTTGGCCAGAAAGACGTCCTGGACTCCTTCTAGATCAGTCAAGCATTCTCCATCACCACGATCCTGTAAATTCCTTTAAGTACCCCCGGTTGATGAGGGACTCAATATCTTGCTTCAGAGCATGGCATTCCTCAGTATTGTTCCCATGGTTTCTATGGAATCGGTATTATTTGCTCTGATTTTTACTGAGGCGCTGCGGCTTTGGGAGCTATCGAAGGATCGCTCTGTCCTGAATCTGCATCATGACATTGGTCCTGGATGCATTGAGATGAGTGAAACTTTCAAAATGGGTGGTGGCCTTATATCTGCCATCGTGATTGGGTTTTTTGGTTGTCCCACCTCAAGGGTCACTGGTGTCTTTCTTCTTATTTTCTGTTTTCTCTTCAATTTCTTTTTGAAAAGCTTAATAGTCTTCGGCTAGCATGTACTTCTCTGCTCGGGCCAATATCTCGTTCATTTCTTTAGGCTATTGCCTGGTGAGCTTGGAGTTAAAGATTCTAGATCTCAACCCATTTTTGAATACTAATATTTGTACGTTAGGATCGATGTCAGGGATCTCCCATGCGGCAATATTGAACCTTGAGATGTAGGCTCGAAGTCTTTCCCCTCGATGCTAAAGGATATTTAAAAGAATTTTCAAGGTCTTCTTGGGTCCCTTGCTGTTGAGAAAGTGGGAAGCAAAGGCATAGTTAAACTCCTTGAAAGCTCCGATGCTTCTCAGCTTCAGCCAAGAATACCACGTACCGATAGCTTTTTCAAGCGTCAGGGAAAAGCTCGACATATAACAGGATCGAAACATCGATGTAGCATCATGGTGGTCTTATAATACTGTAAGTGATCCGAGGGGTCTCTTAAGTCGTCATAGGGCTTGATTCGTGGCATCCAAAAATTTGGTGGGAGCGGAGCTTCAAGAACTTCCTCCATGAATGGTGGGTCCTGGATGCTGAGTTTATCCAGAACGTTATGATTTTGGTATTTGAGGGCTTCGTTAATTCTCTCTTTCATCTCCTAAATCTGTTTATCCATGTCGAGGTTGTTCCTAGAGGAGAAACCTCCTCTAGATCTACTAGCATGAGGTGGTAACGACCTCCTTCTCGAACTTTGGTAGCCAAGTCCATTACCAAACGAAAGAGCTTTAGAAACTGTTCTTGAATCATTTGAATGGTGAAATGCGTTGAGGTGGCTCCTCTGAGATTTTTAAGAGGATCTATCTCAACCTGACGAGGACGCCGCATTCCCGGAAGAGCTCGCTGGTCATAGCCAGGGTTAATGTGCTCAGACATAGCAGGGAACCTCGAGCCAAACTACTGGCAGTGAGTACTGTTTCATGTATGTGCGGCACTGATTCTGGTAATTCCCTTGCCGGTATTTTTGGTGGTGTTTCTAGGTGGCATGGCAACAGATGAGTTCTTAGATTTTTTCGCTTTTACTGATCAGCGAAAGATTGGTTCCTACGGACAATGCTAATATATTGCTTCTGAAAATCTACTGCTGAGCTGGAGATCTGAAATTCTGAGGTCTGCATAGAAAAAGAGCAATGAACTAAAGAGTCACCAGAAGAAAGGGGGGTGGCACATCTGAGGACTTTCTGATACCTTTGTTAGTGCAAGGTTTTCTTGAGGGAAAATGGAGAGGATTGTAGTGGTAGTAGTATTTTATTGTGAATAAATGAATACTGAAATCTGCACACCTTGGGTCTTTTTATAATGATTTAGGAAATAAGTTCGTCACATGCTCAGGACAACACAATCTCTGAAATTTCGCTTCCCTTTTTGACGTGTGAGAAGTCTGTTACGTGTTAAGGGACGACACAATCTCTGAAATCTTGCTTCCATTTTTACGTGTGAGAAGTTTGTTAGTGATTATGACTTTATCATTTGCTCTGCTGCGTGCCCATCATCATTGCAGCCACACATCATCAGGTCATTAGAGGGAGAGTTATCCACGTGTTATCAGGTTATTAGAGGAAAAATTGTCCACATGTCACCAGACTATTAGAGAGAGAATTGTCTAGTACATCATATCTTAAGTTTTACTTGTTTTTATAATGATTTTTTATTTTTTAATTTACTTAATTAGTCTATAATTTCATGTTAAACACTTGAGCTCCAAATCCACCACAATTTATCACTATAATTACTTGATAACTAGCATATGAGTTTGAGTCTTTTTGTTGTGATGGGGTGAGGCAAGTTCGGTGATGTAATGTGAACCAACACTTGTGAAGCGTTCATATAACATAATAGGGAAGTCACTTACTCCCTTCTAATTTTTTTTTCTTCCAAAAAAACTATCATATAGGTGATCTCTGTAGTTGGCTTCCCATTTTTCGTAGAAGATACTCTTTTATTCTTTTTTTATACATAGTTTTTTTTATATATTGTTAAATCGGTGCTACAAATGGAGGTAATTTTTGTACACTTTTTAAAGTTATAACCTAATTTAATATAATGGAAAATCACTTTTTAAATTTAATTTACATTTTTCATGTTTATCAATTTTTTCAAAGTATTATCCACCCCCTCACTTAAAATTTCTTGTTCCTTCCCTAAACTTAATCGTATATACCATGAAGTGGATAAATGTGCTTATTGTCTAGCTAAAACTGCTACTCAGCTTGATCTGGGTCTTTTTGTTTGTAAAATGCCACCTAGTGGCCTAGGTTTGTTCCTACCGGCTGATATATGCCATGTGCATCTCAAGCCTAAAACTTATATATTCGTAAGTTATTTATGAAATCCTTATTAACCATAAAAAAAATTGGTAGTAATCAAAGTATAAGATTTTTTAAAAAAGAGTAATTAAGACAAAGGAAATAAGCAATAAAGAAACATTATTTTAAAAAATTTATGTGATGTGGCAAAATCTTAACTTTAAGATGAGATTTGATGGTTAAGATGTTGAGAACTTGTCTCTTCATTTCCTGTACAAAACTAAGAAAACCAAAATCCTATTTGAAAGTGATGAAGAACACTCCAATGTTGGAGAAACTTTCTTCATAAGGTTATGTAATTTATCTCTTTGTTGTTACTCAAAAATGAGGCCTCTTGTTTATAAGTGAGGGAAAGGAGTTCAATTTTTGAAAAAAAAAAATCGTCAATTTAGAAAGGTGCATTTTAAACTTACGGGTTTTATGGTTATTCTAAATTATGAGTTTTATCCTTTATAGCACATATAACACTTTGCAAAAAAAAAAAAAACTATGTTTGTGAAAGTTTGAGGTAAATTGAAGATATAAATATTAGGCTAATGTTTTTGGAAAACCATGTGGTTTGCCTCAATTTCATAACAACCCCTAAGATTTGTTTTGGTTCATACTAAACACTGTGGTTGGCATCGTTAGTACTAGGGTTAATGATTTTAACTTTGGGTTTATTCTGAAACTGAATAAAATCATAGAGTTTTCTATGTAATTTAACGATTTTTAAAAACAATCATCTCTCCCACGACATTCTCTCTCTCTGCAAATTCCTCTTCTCTCCCCCCCCTAGCCACCAGCTTCCCTCTCTTCTTCATCCTCCTCTCTCCCAGCTACCAGCCACCCTCTCCTCCTCTTCCCCTTCTTCTTCTCCTATTTTTCCTTTCTTTCTTCCCCTTTTCCTCTCTCTTCACCGCGTACTCCCCCTCACCCTCACCACTGAGCCACCATCATTTCCTCTCTTTCATGAAATAGACCAAATAATTTTGTTCTATTTTCACTTATGTTTTATGAAAAAAAAATAATGTGAGTTTAAAGTTACAATAAAAATTTGTCTAACACCTATTTGAAAAAAAAATGCGAAAAAATGGAGAATAACCCTTCAAGTTTTTAAGAGTATTGGAGAAAAAGCCCTGCATATTTTTAAGAGTATTTTTCTCTAATAGATTTTTTTTTTAAAAAAATAAACTCTATTCTTCAAGGAAACCTGATCCCCAACGGGAATTTAAACTTAAAACCTTATTGTGTTAGGATTCTTGTCTCGATAGTGAGAATAAAAGAGAAGAAAAACAGAGGGAGGGATGGTGGCTTGGTGGTGAGGGTGAGGGGGAGCACTGAGGGGAGACGAAAAGGGGAAGAAGAAAGGAAAATGAAGAGAAAAAGAAGGGGAAGAGGGTAGCCAGAGGCTGAGGGAGAAGAGAAAGAAGAAGAGAGGGAGAGATGGAGGCACGATGGTTATAGTGAGGGGGAGAGTGCGCAGTGAAGGGAGAGAAAAAAGGGAAGAAGGAAAGGTAAAAAAAGAGAAGAAGAAGAAGAAGAGGAAGAAGAGGGGGGGTGGCCGACGGCTAGGGGAGAGAGAGAAGAAAAATATGTAGAGAGAGAAAATGTCATGGGAGAGATGAGTGTTTTAAAAAAAAGGATTAAAATACATAGAAAACTTTGTGATTTTGTTCAGTTTCATAATAAACCCAAAGTTAACACTGTTAACGCTGGTACTAACGGTGCCAACCTCAAGGTTTAGTATGAACCAAAACAAACCTCAGGGTTTTTTATGAAACCGAGGCAAAGCACAAGGTTTTCCATGAAATTTAGCCTAAATATTATGCATTAGTTCTTGTAAGTACCATAGAAAATTATGTAGTACATGGTAACAACTCACAAGCATCTAATCGTTGATATATCTTACTCATCAATCATATTACTTGTGATTGATGATAAATTTTTTATTTAAAATAAAACTGAAAAATTAATATATTGAAATAATATAGCATCTTAAAAAAATCACATATATGGAGAGAAATGAAAAAACAATTTAAACTTCATATTGTGATTTTTTTTACTGAAGATGTTCTATTCCCTAACCTTTATATAAATATATATATATATATATATATATATATATATATATATATATATATATATATATATATATGTGTGTGTGTGTATGTGTGTGTGTGTTTTCTAATTTATCTCACTAAGTTAGCAATGTACCTCAATCATTGTGAACAAAAATACTTTTAATAATTCAAATTTTCATAACACAAGTGCAAGGATAATAGAATAATTCAATAAGTGCACCTATTTAATTTTATCACCTTTGAGGTTTTTTAACAATATCGAGTCAACCAGTGGTTAAAAAGTGTAACCCAATATCGTTGGAAATCTCTCATCGAGATCTACAAAATGAGATATGAAAGTATTACCCTTCGACCAACCGGCCACTCTCATGTGATGTGGTTACCTCGAGAGGGTATTTTTTAGATCTAGCTTTTTCTAGTGATTTTAGCAGAAAGTAACATCACCACTGGGTTGAAAATTGAGTATTTGACGTACTTGCAAAATTTCATGGCGAATTGTCGTCGGAAATAACAAGGGTGGATCACACTCTACGATGGACTCTGACAATCACGAGTGGGTTTCGTCATTGCATTTTGAATTTTGATTTCTAATTTTTTTAATCACAAAAACATATCTATTTTAATCATGTTTTAGTATATATATATATATTTACCCCACTATATGTGTAAGTTAGCATTGTGCCCCAACTTTTTTGGACCAAAATGCCTATAAAATTTCATATTTCTTTAATACAAATAAAAGTCAATAGGGTAATTCACTAAATCTATTGATTTCATTTTTCACATTCGGATACAATATGAGACTTGGTTTCAACACCTTTCGTTGAGACTCTGCTATCATACGTCATCTTATCGTAAATTGAAGGGACACCTTTTTAGATTTGGTACTTTTCAATCACTTTTACCAGAAAATAATACTATCACTAGGCCAAAAAATTAATTTTTAGCATATCTACAAAATTTAGAGGCAAACCGTCGTTGAAAAATTCAGAGATGGATCACACTCTTGGACGAACTCGATTGCCGGGAGTAAGCTTCGTTCTTTGGTATATAATTTGTTTCTTTTTAGATTTTTTTATGTAAAATTGTCCAAAAAATCTCTACTTTATTAATATTTTATGGGATAATAAAAGTGAACAACTAATGTGTAAACAAATCTTGTAAAAAAATGTGTAAACAAATAAACAAAAGTGAACAACTAATGGGTAAACAATAAATATAAGAAAAAGGATTTTCTTTTTTCCTTGTCAAAAGGAATTAAACCATGTGGGCCGTATTCTTATTGTGGGCTAAAGCCTGATATAAGGCCCCAACGTAACTATTTTTGTCCAGACGTCTCCCGTTACCCTAATGCGAGTTCACGATCTCTGTTAGGAATGGCAACGAGTAGTTATTCGTGAAATTTGACATAACCTTAATCGAAATAGTTTAGCTATCCGAACCCAAACCCGAACCTGTTTAGACTTTACTTTTCAAACCCGAACCCGTATCTTATAACTATTTAGCTACCCGTTAATAACCAAACCTATTTATTTATAAGTTATCGGATGAGATTACTCATAAAAAAATCAACACCGAACCAAAACCCATATAATTAAAAGTTATTGGATGCAATTATTTGGGGAAAAAAACTGCTAAACATAGAACCATTAAAAATCACAGATACTGTTTTCTCTTTAGAAAGCCATGAAAACAGCCATTCAAGGATTCCCATTCAACTTCCTTTATAGCCACTATTTGACTATTAAAAAATACAAAACTATATAGAAAGATAAAAAAACCAACTAAGGTTCAGAGGCAAGATTATTAGTAGGAGGAAATGAGGAAGTAGACTTTCAGTGTGTAAATGTAAATAGGAAATTCTAAGTCTATTGTAAATAGGAAACCCTAGTCCTATTAGAACACTTTGATGTATCTTAGTCCTATTGGGACACTCTTTTGTAAATACCCTATAAATATGTCTCTCTACTACTGCAACATGAAGCAGTCAGAAAACTTAAACTGATTACTCTCTTAAGTTTCTTCATAGTATCAGAGAAGTAAGGTCCTCAACCCTAACACACTACTCTTTCTCTAAACCCTAAAAACCATGGAAAATATTGTTCCCTTGTCTTCTTTCTCTCATCTCACCAAAATTCCTCCTTCTATTGACTTTGACAACCTCTCCCATCATGCCACATCAGCGCTTTTCCACTCTCCCATCCCGCCACCTCAAAGCTCCAAACCCATTCCCATCACAGCACCTTAACCCACTCCTATCAAGCCACATCACGCCGCATCACGCCCCTCTTCTATCACTGTACTCTCCATCACACCACATCCCCAACTTCATACTTCACCACAGTCGGTCCCACTCAGGCTTTCCCTCTCAAACCGCCACCTCACCATCATATCACACCAGCTCCTCTTCCTTGCCCGCCTCAATCCTTACACTAGATCACTATACATTAAATTCTTCTACCACACACCAGAACCTATATTTCATTCCATCACATCCCACTTATTTCCTGACCCTACCACGATTTCCAGCCTCTCTACTTACAGTGCGCACCCTCATTCTCTTACAACCCCTAATGTATCCCTTCATGGTCCCTCTCCACACGTTGCTGCTCCTGTTAACCCATAAGCTCATCCTAATTTCTCTTATCTCCCTCTTTTCTCCGCTCCTAGCATTACACACCTAATTAGTATCAAACTTGATAATACTAATTACATCTTTTGGTGCTTTCAATTTTTACTAGTCCTTATATGTTATGAACTCATCAGCTATGTTGATGGTACCTACTCTTGTCCCCCCAAAATATTACTTCTCTAGTAGTGGCACCCCTACCCTTAACCCTGACTTTCACTCTTGGATCTGTACGGACTAGTGCCTTCGCTCGTGGATTAATGCTACCTTTACTCTTGATATCCTTCAAGACGTCCATGATCTGTATACCTCTAGGGATGTCTAGCTTGCCTTGGATCAATGGTACCCTGATCAGTCCAATGGTAATGAGTTTGACATCTGCCTGAAGCTTCACAAATATACCAAAGATGGCAAATCCATAGAGTAGTATCTCCGGGATCTCAAAGCCATTATTGATGCTCTTGCTGCCATCAATTCACCCCTCTCCACCAAAAACCTCATCTCATATGCTTTAGCAGGTCTATCTACCGAGCATGAAAGCTTTATCACAATGGTTACCAGCACTAATATCACCGTTAATTTTGACAGTTTGCGTACCAAGTTGTTTCTCCAAGAACAATGCCTCAAGCATCTTCGGATCAATTCTCAGCTTTCTAACCCTCTGACCACCTTTGCCACCACCATAATCTCTAGCATTTCCCGTGGTCATGGCAGAGGTCACTCAGGCTATCGAGGCCGTGGCCAGAGTCATGGCCACAATACTGGTCGCGGTGCTTCCTATTAGCATAGTTTAGGTACTGATTAGTCTTCTAACTTTTCTCCTATATTTAATCGATCTGCTGGTACTTTCTCTTATAGTTATGAAGGTTTATTAGGACCGCATCTTGGAGCCTCTTCCACAATGTGTCAAATTTGTCACACCACCGGTCACCTTGCCTTAAATTGTTCCCTTTGGTTCAATCATGATGTTCTCTCTCATGACTTACCCAAATCATTTGCCACAATGTCAATGGGTAAGTCTAATGCAGCCCAGTGGTATCCTGATATGGTCGCTTCCGCTCACATGGCTCCTCAGTCAGGTATACTCACTAACCTTACACCTTATTTTGGCAAAAATAAAATTTTAGTTGGTAATGGACAATTGCTTGACATTAATAATGTTGGTTCTAATTTCTTACACACATCTACTAAATTACTTCACCTTAAAAACATATTGCATACCCCATAATTATCTCATAATTTACTTTCTGTTAAACGTTTATGTTTTGATAACAACTGCTCTGCTAACTTTGATGCCTATCATGTTGTTATTAAGGACAAGAATATGGGAAAAACTCTTCTCAAATCCTCTAATGATGGTGATCTCTACCCCCTTCCACCCAATTCAGTCACTCACTCTCCTCTGGCACTTGTCTCTCATCAAGTCTCTAATGATGTTTGGCATCGTCAGCTTGAGTATCTAGGTCCTCATGTGTTATCTCTTATACAAACTCGCAAGAATATTTCTTCATCCTCTAAATATTCTAGTTTTTGTTTGGAGTGTTAGTTAGGCAAGTCTAAACGTTTACCATTTGATGTTGTTGAGCATTGTACTGTCCAACCTTTAGCTTTAATACATTTTGACGTTTGGTAATCTCCTATTTTATCAAATTTAGGTTATCGATATTATGTTATTTTTATGGATGATTTTTCTCGTTATTCTTGGATTTTTTTCTATGCGTAAAAAATATGAAGTCTTTCAACATTTTAGTACCTTTAAAGCTCTTGTTCAAAATCAGTTTTCTACAAAAATACAAAATTTTCAAAGTGATGGCGGTAAAGAATTTTATCAAACTCCTTTTAAACAATTTTTGGATCAACGCACCCTCTTAATTCATTCCTATCTTCTTGAGTCTTTTTGGGTTGATACTACATATAATGCACTTTATATCATAAATTGTCTCCCTACTCCTGTTTTACAAAATCAAGCTTCTTATACAAAATTATTTTCTAAAATTCCTGATTACTCATCATTTCGTCTCTTCGGATGTGCATGCTACCCGAATCTAACTTCCAATGCTCCCACAAGCTCGCACCTTGATCCAAACAATGTGTTTTATTAGGTTATGCTCAAAATTACAAAGGATATAGGTGTCTAGATCCCAACACTGGTCGTGTCTACACTAGTCGTCATGTTGTCTTCCATGAACTATCTTTTCCATATCTTACTCTCGCGGCACACGTCTCCTCCCCTAAAACTACCCAATTTCTCATTACACCACTTGTACTCACTACTACCAAACCCCTACATCAACCATCTCCCTCACCATCTATGTCTCAAACCACTCTTGTTCCTCTTCTCCTTATTCCTAATCTTCTTTCTCCACCACCAGTTCCTATTGCCTCGTTGCCTCCCACTTCGACCTCAACCTCTGTGCCACAAATTTTCTCTTCAGTAACTCAACCGACCCAACCAATGTCTCATCTACTACAGTCTCTTTTATCTACCTCATCCGCACCAGCCACAGCTTCCTCCAACCCCATTGTCCTTCCCTCTCCTGAACCAAATGCTCGTTCTACCTCTAGTTTTCCTCTAATATCTCTCCCTGCCCATTGTCACCCTATGATCACTCGTTCTAAAACTGGTATTCGTAAACCTAAACAATTACTCTATCTTTCCACTACTACCCAGCAAACTGAACCAACTTGTTTTTCTCAGGCAAATAAAGATCCCAAGTGGCGATCCACTATAACTGACGAATTTAATGCTCTATTAACTAACCACACTTGGGATATGGTTCCATATGATCCAACGAAAAATTTTGTTTGGTGTAAGTGGATTTATAGGATTAAATATTGGGTTGATGGGTTTGTGGAGCACTACAAAGCGAGGTTGGTTGCTCAATGATTCCACCAACAACCAGGTATTGACTATCATGAAACTTTTAGTCCTGTTGTTAAACCTACTACTATACATACTATTTTATCCTTGGCCATTTCTCATTAATGGGTGATTAGACAACTCAATGTTAAGAATGCCTTTCTTCATGGTTTTCTTAATGAAGTGGTGTACATGAAACAACCTCCTGGTTTTGTTGATAACCTTCGTCCCACTCATGACTGCAAATTACGTGAAGCCATCTATGGTCTGAAACAGGCTCCTTGGGCTTGGTTTCACCGCTTTAATTCTCTTTTTTCTTCCTCTTGATTTTTCTTACAGTCGGGCATATACTTCAATGTTTATTCTTATGTCATCTCATGGTCTTCTTATCTTACTACTGTATGTTGATGACATTATTTTCACATGAAAAAATTCTAGTAATCTTTTTCGGTTTATTCATACTTTATCTAACCAATTTGCTATGAAGGATCTTGGTGATCTTCATTATTTTCTTGGCATTGAAGCTGTTCATCGTCCCACCAGTTTGTTTCTATCTCAAACTAAATACACCAAAAACCTTTTACTTAAATTTTCTATGTCTTCGGCCAAACTAATTAAAACTCCCCTACCTTCCCAGACTGCACCTTCACAACACGAGGGTGAACTACAAGCTGATCCCTATGAATTTAGGAGTATGGTTGGAGGTCTTCAGTACTTAACCATGACCCAACCTGATATTGCACATGCTGTTAATCTAGCTAGTTAGTTTTTGCATGCTTCCCGTATGGTTCATTTCCAGTTGGTTAAACACATTTTTCGTTATTTATGTGGCACTACTAATCATGGGTTACTTCTTGCTTTTACAAAGGATTTTTCTCTTTCATATTATGCAGATGCTGACTGGGCTGGCTGCCTTGATAGTGTTGTCCACCACAGGTTATGCTGTCTTCCTTGGATCCACTCTTATTTCTTGGAAAGCAAAGAAACAACCCACTGTGTCTCGTTCCAGCACTGAATATGAATATCGCTCCATTGCCTATGCTGTAGCTGAGACCTACTGGATCTGCACGTGTTCTTAACTCGTCTAGTTCAAGTGTATTGTGATAACATTGGTACCACTTATCTTGCTACTAATCCAGTGTTTCATGCTCGTACCAAGCATATTGAGATAGATTTTCACTTTGTTCGTGAAAAAGTAGCCCAAAGCGATATTCAGATCCGATATATTCCTACTGATGCACAACTTGCATATATTTTCACCAAAGGATTGTCATCACCTCGGTTCCTTCAACATAAAAGCAATCTCTCTGTGGTTTCACCTCATTCGGATTGAGAGGCGTGTAAATATAAATAGAAAATTAGGAAATTCTAAGTCTATTATAAATTGGAAACCCTAGTTCTATTAGAATACTCTTATATATCATAGTCCTATTGAGACATTTTTTTGTAAATACCCTATAAATATGAGTATTTACTACTGCAACATGAAGCCGTCAGAAAACTTAAAGCTATTACTCTCTTTTAAGTGTCTTCACAATGGTTAACAAGAATTACCAAATTAGTTTTTAAGTGATATAAATATATTAAATTGTAAAATATAAAATAACATATTGAGTTGATTCATGGATTGTGCGTTTTATATATATATATATATATATATAAGAGTATGATATATAACCGAATTTAACGATAACCGAATGAAAAACTACTCAAAACCGATTCGATAGGTTTGACCCGGATCGGATAACTGCCAAAACCCGTTAATCCTAATCTGTGTCTACTCCGGTCTGATCTCCATTTCTTCTCTCTCTAGGGTTTTGTCATCTTAATTTCCCTTCAGTATGATCTCTCTCCAATGAAAACAACCCAAATGAGAGCTCTACGCTTTTCTCTTCTTCTCTTATTTCTCCTCTTTCTTGTCTACCAAACAGCATTTTCCTGGAAGAAAGAGGAGTTCCGTAACTGCAACCAGACCCCCTTCTGCAAACGCGCTCGATCACGCAAGCCTGGTGCGTGCACTCTGAACGCCCGTGACATCACCATCTCCGACGGTGACCTCACTGCCAAGCTCCTCCCGAAAACACCACCTCATGATGATGAAGATCAAATGAAGCCGTTGATTCTCACTCTTTCAGCTTACAAAGATGGGATCTTGCGGCTAAAAATCGACGAGGACCATTCCTTAGACCAACCCAAGAAGCGATTCCAAGTTCCCGACGTGATCGTACAGGAATTTGAAGACAAGAAGCTTTGGTTGCAGAGGGTTTCGACGGAGACGATCGACGGCGATGTGGGCCCATCTTCAATAGTCTACCTGTCGGAAGGCTACGACGCAGTGCTCCGGCACGACCCGTTCGAGGTCTACGTGCGCGAGAAATCAGGTAACCATCGCCGCGTAATATCTTTGAATTCTCATGGGTTGTTCCATTTTGAGCAATTGAGAAAGAAACAAGAAGGAGACGACTGGGAGGAGAGGTTTAGGAGCCACACTGATACGAGGCCGTATGGTCCCCAATCGATTAGCTTCGATGTATCGTTTTATGGGTCGGAATTCGTTTATGGAATACCTGAACATGCTACTAGTTTTGCTTTGAAACCCACTCGTGGTCCTGTGGTTGATGAATCTGAGCCTTATAGGTTGTTTAACTTGGATGTTTTCGAGTATGAGCACGATTCTCCGTTTGGGATTTACGGGTCGATTCCCTTCATGTTCTCGCACGGGAAATCTGGGAAAAGTTCAGGGTTCTTTTGGTTGAATGCCGCCGAGATGCAGATTGATGTGTTGGGGAGTGGCTGGGATGCAGAGAGTGGCATTTCGTTGCCTTCGGGGCAAAGTAGGATCGATACCTTTTGGATGAGTGAGGCGGGAATTGTGGACACGTTCTTCTTTGTGGGGCCAGGGCCAAAGGATGTCGTGAGGCAGTACACCACTGTGACTGGTACCCCTGCCATGCCACAGTTGTTTGCCACGGCGTATCATCAATGTAGGTGGAATTATAGGGATGAGGAGGATGTGGGGAATGTGGACTCCAAGTTTGACGAGCATGATATTCCATATGATGTTTTGTGGCTTGATATTGAGCATACGGATGGGAAGAAGTACTTTACTTGGGATACGGTGTTATTCCCACGTCCTGAAGAAATGCAGAAGAAGTTGGCTGCGAAGGGTAGACACATGGTGACTATCGTGGATCCTCATATGAAGCGAGATGACTCATTCCCTTTGAACAGGGAGGCTACCCAGAAGGGGTATTATGTTAAGGATGCATCTGGAAAGGATTTTGATGGTTGGTGCTGGCCTGGTTCTTCATCCTATCCAGATATGTTGAATGCAGAGATTAGATCATGGTGGAGTGAGAAGTTTTCGTATGAGAATTATGTTGGTTCTACTCCTTCGTTGTACATATGGAATGACATGAATGAACCTTCTGTCTTCAATGGTCCAGAGGTACGTCAAGCTGCTATTGTTGTGTCTTTCTTTGCATTACATGTTGTTAGGATTAGATGTTTATCTTTTATTTTATTTATAATCCTGTTATCTCCTATTGTGATGACATGTGAACTATTAATATTCAACCTACAAATACAAGTTGTGGGAGCACTTTGTCAATCTCTTGGGAAACTCCTTAATAAAATGTTAATCATGAATAAGCTTTGGCCTCCCTAAGCGAGTGGATGCTAAGCTGAAGGGAATTATATTACATCTCTCCTTAAGTGTATTTTCGTCATGGTTGTTTCATGGAAGGTTAGATGGAATTAGCTTCTTCCTTCTTACAGCTGGTCTGGCTTGTCCTGATTCTTAAATGCCCAAAGGCTGTAGTTCTCTAACTGCTGCACTGTGACCATAGTTTTATAAAGGTTTATGAAATGGTTAAAGTTTATAAAAATTTGAATTTATCTCACAAAAATTGTTTTCAATGCTGCTAAACAATTTATACTATAAACTTTATAGCTCCACTACTGTTTTATCATAAATCGTTTCATAAACTATAAACTAAACCATAAAACATTTCTACTGCAACTCGAAACGGGGCCTAAACTAGTGTTCAAGATGTCTAAAGTTTAACAAATATATCATACATATCAAAAGTTTAATTAGGCGCTCTTTAATAATTCAATTAGATTTTAACATGTATATATATTATAGAAAAATTTTAAATATATAAAGGGATCGGTTTACCAGTTTGGTTCAGCTTAGTGCAATTTTTTAAACCGCAACCCAAACCAGATCAGTGGTTTCTTGAAAACTCCAAATCGAAGCGAGTCTGGTTTGGTTTGCACCGATCCGTTGCACACCCTTACCCCTTTCTCGATGGTTTGTTTGACCACTCCCCATTTTACTAAGTGGTGTCCTCCGTATTCTACCAAAGAAAAATCTTTTTTGGATATTCCCCAATCTCTTTGCTACCACATTGGGGATTGAAAAAGAGACATAAAGTAGATTGGAAGGCTACCAAGTGTGCTCTTTATAAGCGTCAATCTCCCAGGCTTTTCTTCCATCCAACCAATTTCTTCTTTAACTTTTCTACAATAGGATCCCGCAACTTAGACTAATCATTAAAACAAGTTCTTGTGCACAAAATTAATTAACAACTTAAGTCCTTTTCTTTACTCTTCTCTCTCTCTCATATGCGCATACATTTTTCCTTTTCTTTTTAATCTCTTTCCTTCATTGCTTCATCCATCTTCTGTATTATTGTCATTATTTTTCTTCATTGCTCAGTTTAGAGGAGGTAAGAAATTTGTGATATTATTTGTTGTTGCTGTTAGAATCATATGACCATTATATATTTTAGGCTTAATTTCAAAAAATGCCTTGTGGTTTGGCCTGATTTCAGAATAGATCGTGAGGAATTTTTTGTCGCAATTAACACCCTGTGATTGCGAATATTAGCCTGGGGTTACACATGTAGCACACATGAATATTCTTCCACAATTGAAAAAAATTAAAAAAAGAAAGATTAGATCTAGATCAGCTGGTTGCATGACGCCGACAGCCTCATCTGCAAGCTGAGGTGCTAACCAGCCTTGCCGGCCAGATCTGAACCAGATCTGGTTCAGTTTCATTTTTTTTTTCAATTGTCCAAGAATATCCAAACGTGTGGAAACTAACGGCTGTAACCCGCCAAGTTAACATCCGCATGGTGTTTTTAAATTAAGCCTAAACTTTTTGTGCATGATTTTGATAAATTTGCGCCCTATCGTCCATAAGCGCACACCTAATGCTTAGCCCTAGGAGTCATTTGTGTTTTAATGCGTCTTGTGCCTTTAAGAGCTATTATTATGACAATAAAAAAGGATTCAATTATTGTGGCATTTAAACTTAAGATGGAATGTTACACTAGAGACGCTAATATAATTTGTGTTTTCATAAAATGTGGGTTGCTGACGAGGATAGTGTATAACCAACAATTCGTGTAGTTGCTTTGTAAGGTTTTCTGGGGAAAATTTCATTGTATCTGCAAATCAATCATTGGTTAGAAAATACGGGGAGAGTTAACTGAACTTTTCATTGAGTAGGTCACAATGCCAAGAGATGCTTTACATCTTGGGGGTGTGGAACACCGAGAAGTGCATAATGCCTATGGGTATTACTTCCACATGGCAACATCTGATGGCCTTGTGAAGCGTGGAGATGGAAAGGACAGGCCTTTTGTATTGTCAAGAGCGTTATTTGCTGGAACTCAAAGGTACGGAGCAGTTTGGACAGGAGATAATACAGCAGATTGGGATCACCTCAGGGTTTCAGTTCCAATGATTTTGACACTCAGTCTTACTGGAGTTTCATTCTCTGGTATTTTTTGATTTGTTTTTGTTGAAATACTTGATCCAAGTTCCTTTTTCTTTATAATGATTATTTTATTCTTTTGTAGGTGCGGACGTTGGTGGGTTTTTTGGCAATCCTGACCCTGAGTTACTAGTTCGGTGGTATCAACTAGGCGCATATTATCCTTTCTTTAGGGGCCATGCCCATCATGACACCAAAAGACGAGAGCCTTGGTTATTTGGGTAAGTTGGGTATTTACTACACAAGTGTTTTGAACATAATACTTATCGTAATTGTAAATGTAATTTCTTGGTTCCCTGTAGTGTGCTGTGACTAATCTGCCTACTAATTTGTGCCTTGTGATATTCTTTTTACGCTCGCACATATGCATATGTATTAGACATATATTATATATTTTTATTAAACTATGCATTTTCCTGAAGTCCAAACTTATCTGTATATCTTCTGGAGTATGGACCGTGGAGGAGATCCTAATGTTTACTTTTCCAATCTGTATGTTGAATTTTACAGCTAAAATTTGTGGTAGTTCTGCCAAAGTTGTATGTACAAATGTAGACATCGTATGACAGGTGGAGCCCTTTGTGGTCGACTCTTCTTTATAAAGATTCGGCTTTGAAAGTTTTGCATATGCAATGAAGCCCACTTGTTTTTGCACGGTATAGATGCAATCTCATTTGAACTAGAGGGAAAGCAGGTCAATGGATTTTTGTGGTGGTCCAAAATATTATGTTGTTGCTTAATTTCTTTCCATTGAACTCTACATTGTTTCTAATACAATAAGTACTCTGAAAGATGTAGTTATGCGCATCTAAAGTTGCTACAAGTTCATAAAGGATGTGGATCGAGGTTGTTAGACGTTATGGTTATATGATTTCCACCGAAGTACCAAAGATAAGGCCATAGAGTTGGAAAAACGAATTTGTTAAGCTGAGGCTTAACTCACCTGACCTTGTTATATGTTTCTAGCGAATAGCAGATTCTTATAGAGTTCTTACTCCTGTTAGCAGTTCCTTAAAATTTACTATCTGGTGCCCTCCACATTATGAGGAAGCCACATTAGTCCTTTCTTTCTTTTTTCAAGCGAGGATAAAACCACTCAAGTGAGATAACGTTCTTTACTCTATTTTTGCAAATATAGATAAGAGAAATTGAAGAGCATAAAGGCTATTGAGTCTTGAGCCAATTTAGTACATTATCATGGTTTCTTGGGCATTTTCCGTGGTTCAGAATTTGCAGAGAGAACTCTGTGCTCTACTCAAATTGGTAAGCTGAGCAGGATAAATCCAGGATATTTAAAATTTTGATTCAAATTTTGGCAATGGCATCTGCAATGAACTTACCTATGTTGAGTCTGTTAATAGACACTTTTGAGAGCTAAATAACATTGAAAGTACTCATTCTTAAACTACTTATTTATACTGATATCTATCTGGACGTTCTAAATATTTGGTTTTGTCTGTGTAGTTCAAATCTACTATCAGTTTTGTAAATTAATGTTCTTTATTTTGTTGCAGAGAGCGGAACACACAACTTATGAGAGATGCCATACATGTCCGTTACATGTTGCTCCCATATTTCTACACGTTGTTCAGAGAGGCAAATACTAGTGGTATTCCTGTTGCACGTCCACTGTGGATGGAATTCCCATTTGATGAAGCTACTTTTAGCAATGATGAGGCATTCATGGTTGGAAACAGTCTTTTGGTGCAAGGCATTTACACTGAGGTATGTGGTGACTGGATCTTCATACTTTCTTTCAATTTTATATATTCCCTTCTCCTTTCTCATCTGTTCTCGTGGTGTCACAAACTGAAGCGTGATGTGTTTTCTTGTAATCAGCGAGCTAACCATGCATCAGTCTATTTGCCTGGGAAAGAATCTTGGTATGACCTGAGAACTGGAACTGCATATAAGGGAGGTATAACACACAAGCTGGAGGTTTCAGAAGAGAGTATTCCTGCATTCCAGAGGGCTGGAACAATCATACCCAGGAAGGAACGGTTTCGTCGAAGCTCCACACAGATGGTGAATGATCCTTATACTTTGGTACGTACTTGATGCCAATATGATCCTTCTGGGTGCATAATAGCTCTCAAGCCTTCATTAATATGTTTATAAGTTCTGGAACACATATACCTTAACTCTGTGATACCCGTAGTAGTTTTTACTCAA
The DNA here is from genome assembly GCA_023935145.1 of Bretschneidera sinensis. NCBI lineage: Eukaryota > Viridiplantae > Streptophyta > Magnoliopsida > Brassicales > Akaniaceae > Bretschneidera > Bretschneidera sinensis. Next base: position 27,780,730 of record CM043705.1, on the reverse strand, counting down.
TTATTATTTCTTTTAGGTCTGTTGTTGTTTGAGCATTTAGGATAGTGTTCTATATAGAGTGGATTAGTGCAAGAGGATTTATGCAGCTTATTTGGTTTTTTTTTTTTTTTGTTTTTTTAAAAAAAAAAATTGGGCTACACAACGGGAGGCAACCTTCTTTTATCCCTAATCCCTCACATCTTTGGTGTGAGTGAGGTTTGATTCCTGATCTCTTGTGCAATGACAAACGATTTTACTAATTAAGCTAGCTGGCATCCACTTATGCAGCTCATTCCATTTAGTTGGATTATGGCTTTCCCTCGCTTTTCAAAATGTCATCTTTTAACATATGTGTCATAGTAGTTAAAAATTTCTTAATTTTCTTACGTTATGGGCCTCTCAATATTTTTTCAATCAAGAACTGGTTCTATTCACAAAACACAATAGGTACTTATTAATAATAAGGTTTCTTTCATGGCATTATTCTACTGCTCTTTATCTCAAGCTTAACTGACAACAAAGTGACTTCAAATGTATTTCAAAAATTACAACTGCTATTTTATTTAATACATTAAGAAATGTAAAACTAGGTGGCTTGGGTATAGCTCAATTGGTAACCACTCCTCTAAAGAAATGTTCCAAGTTCAAAACCCTTTTCCGATTATGTAAAAAATAAAAAATAGAAAATAATATATGCATGAACTGATTTTGTGACAAAATCCTTTTCGTACCTAAACAAATAGAATTGAATTCATATTCGTGAGTTGTTCTTAATATACATTACCTGAGAACCTTTTTTTTCACTTTAATTTGTAATAATGTCTATTTTAGTTTTATTTGTGTTTACTTGAGATATATATGTAACCATTTTCTTGGAGAATTTTTTTGCTAATGTTCACTCAGGCCCGAAGAAAATCCCTTAGTTTCGTCACTTGTTGAGTTGTGTCCTAACATTGAGGAAATCTGCAAAATGCTAACGCATTGTGTCATATGATTGATGATACATATCTTCCACATATATTATGTCAAATTGGATAAAGCATCTGTCTGATTGCTTGGTCGCCCTTAGACTTGGTTTGTATGCACAAGAACACTTTTTATTTGACTAATAATAGGAATAATTTATGGGGGTTTCTTGGGTGGTTGTGGGTTCGGTGAGAGATGAATTTTGGGCTTGGAGTGGTTTGAAGGTTCAAAAGAGGATGTCAAGAAGGCTTTAGATTTAATTTCACTCTCAATTTTGGTGGATTATTTGGAGAGAGAGGAACCGGAGGGTTTTTGATGGTATTGAAAGACCTATTGCAAATATTATGGATGGTTCAATACCTTTAATTTTTGGTTTAAAGAAAATTTCTTTGTAAATAATGACGATCTTCTAGATTTTGTGGAGCTTCTTCATTGTAAATAGATTTTGGCTTTGAGTTGCACCCTCTTGGCCTTTTTTTAATAATTTTTTTACTTATTAAAAAAAATAATTGGAATAATTTATGGAGAGTATAAATAGCTCAGTATGTTTTCCAATAGTTTAGGTGACCATGAAGTATATTATTACAAAGCAAGATGAGCTGTGATATTGTCTTGTTGAACTAGTGTTCTGCTAATAATGCGTGAATACAGGTTTATTTCTTTCGGAACGACTCTTCATTCAGAAGGATATTATTTTGAAGTGAGGAAGGCATATCGTTTTAGACATTGTTTTGTGAAGAGCTTGTGTTATGACAGCTATCTGCTGTTCATGCCAGCTTGCTTAGTTGTCTATTTTCACAGACCGAATGAATCCTGTAAAGGCCTAAATATACAAATTTAATCTCTAAATATAGAATTAAGTGTTCAATCTAAAAGTTCTGTTTGGATTCTTTGTCCACATTAGTTAAATGATTTATGCTGTGTAACGAGTTCATGAGGTCTGTTGGATCTTTGAAATATTTTCTTCTGGTTCATTTTTGTTTTGTAGAAGTAAAATTTCTTCCATTAATGTATTATTATTTCCTTCTTTGGACGTCTTTACATAAAAGCTATCCACTGAAGCACATGCAGTGTTCTTCTGAGTTTTCATTATCTTAGTCCATTAATCCTCAACAGTACTCGTGTTACAACTTATTGATAATAATCGCATTTGTGGGATAAGCGGCAATTAAATTCTAACACCTGTGTCTGTTTAGGTGATAGCTCTGAATAGTTCACAAGCGGCAGAAGGTGAACTCTATGTGGATGATGGCAGAAGTTTTGATTTCAAACAAGGGGCTTACCTCCACCGACGATTTGTGTTCTCAAATGGGCAGCTTACATCTTTGAACGTGGCACCTACTGCCCCTGGCAAATCCCCATTCTCTTCAGAGTGCATAGTTGAGAGAATCATTTTGCTTGGACACGTATCCAGGCCAAAAAGTGCTCTTATCGAACCAGCAAATCGAAAGAGTGAAATTGAACTCGGGCCACTCCAGCTAGGCAGGCGGGGCCCAGCTGTTGTAACCATCCGCAAGCCTGGTGTCCGGATTGGGGACGATTGGACAATAAAAGTTTTGTGAGAACCATTTAGTTTTTCACATCTTTCTGTAGGAGAAAAAATCTCTGCTGTTACTAGTAGGATTTTGGTTTTTACTGCGAGGGTGGAATTATTCCTGATTCAATTACAATGGACCGCAATTGTAATTGTACACAACACACTATTCTAAAAGAACACAGTTAAGAGTAATGCATTAACTGTTTAGCAGCCCAGTTTGGTTGCTATTCGTCACAATTCTCATGTTCCCTATCTCTCAATTTTCCCCTTGTGAAATGTTGTGGCATCTTGAGTTCTCTGGCTTTTTCACTTTGTAAAAGTACACAAAGATATAGTAGATTTGTTTAATATGCTTAATTAAGGTGTTAGATTTTAATCAAAGTGAATGATACTGGGTTGACTAGTGTAAAAGATGGATGGCTGGATATTGCTAATGATAGAATTTTGTTCGTTCAAATCTTTCCTTCCCTTGTCTGCTTGAATCAGTGATGCTGAGTTTATCCCACCAAATGAGATACTGCTGTATTTTTACCGTTTTATCTGTTGGAGCAACTCTTTCCTTTCAAACCTTACTAATATCTCCTTCCTTTCTTAGTCAAACTTGGTGAGCTGGAAAGCTCCCTTGGAATACCACAGGCCTATGGCACATTTAACCAATTCGTCTTAGAAGTGGACAGGAAACAAGAGTTCTGGCTTAATTAACAGTAAGTTTTACCTTGTTGGACAGCAAATTTAAGTCAAGTAGGAAAATGATTTTTGAAAGACTTGAAGAACAATCTTGAAAGTTTTGAAGAAGTGGTCATAAGATACGATAGGTGCCAAGTATAGGTTCTCGAGTGAGTATTAAGTTCGTATTATTGGAGTATGGGTGTCTAAAATATGAGGCGAATCCCATGTGGATTGATTGTGCATGCTTAGATTCACTGTAACATTAAATAGTCCTCAATCATTCAGAGGGAAAAGAAATTAAACAAGTCATATATTTTTGTAAGGCACGAAAGAGTGACCTTTTGGTATATCTACAGATTCATTGAAACGTAGCATGGGTGTGAGTTTGTCCACCTAATGAGAGTAGGCAATATAAGGTAAGGACTTCAAAAAGTTCCCTTAAAGATAATCGCTTTACCTTTCATTAGTGACAAACACCATTAACAAAAACCGGCAATGACTGGTATTTGGTAGGGGAGAAATTTTTCGCTGGACTGGGCCAACATCAACTGTCCGACCGGGTGGGACTCTATTATATCGGACAGTTGATGTGGACCGGTCCAACTAAGTATTTCTCTTGATAGGGAGAAATATTGGAAGGAAAAAAGTTGTAAAGGAAAGATAAAAAGAAGGAAAAATACATTTTTTATTGGTAAGGAAGAAATGTGGGTAGAAAAAAATGGTTTGATTATCTTTTCCTCTTCACATTGCGTTTGGGAATTTTGGAGAAAAGGAAATGAAGACTGTTTAAAGGAAAGGAAAGCTACTGAAAGGAGAGTAACAGAGGCTGAAAACTTTCATTTGTTTGGGAGTTTTATAAAGTAAAAGAAAATAAAAGAGGGTAAACAAGCTTAATTTTTTTGCAAATTCCCCAATTTGAGGTGTTAAAAAATTGGCTGGTTGGAGATTTAGGAGGGTTATAGGAAAACACTCAAAATCTTTCATCTCCTTACGAGAAAAACTCTCAAACATAATTCTTAATTAACCCATCATTTTCTTTCCTTACTTAACCCTAAAAAAACCCCAACCCAAATACACTATCAAGCTTAATTGTCAGTCCTCCCAGAGAATGGAAAGTAAATGAGCTATTTTTCCCCTTTATAGCTCCCTTTTTTTTTTTTTTTTTAGTTTCTTTACCAAATCATAGTTATTAGAATCAAACTGGACTGATTGGTCTGACCGATTCGATTGTGAACCGAAAGTCAAACTGGTTCAATCCAGACAAAAGGTTCAATCAAGTTTTATGAACTGGCATGAACCGACAAGTTATTTACTACTTGTCGATTTTTAAAAATCAAGTTAAAATCATATTTTAGTCACAAAAAATACTAAACGATGACTTAAACTTTAGTTGGTTTTGCGGTAATGTCAACACACAACTACGGAAGAAGGACTAGGTGGATTCGAGTGAGATACATGTTGTCATAACCTTAATAATGTTGTAGAGTCAATCCACGTTAGGATCATGTTGATTCTGCTATGGTGAAGACCGTCACGTCATATGATGAGATCTCAAGGCTATGTTTGAAGCGTCAAGGATCCCATCAAAGTCAAGTTCTATGAATCGTATAAGTATGGGTGTTCCTTATAGTGTGAACTTTACAAGAATCAAGGTGGAAATCTTTCAATGAAGACAAAAGCATGAGACAAATGTCATGAGTTGATAGAGACTACAGTTAGAGTAGTTTCTAGCAATTATTGATTCTATAAATAACATATTGTTAATGTCGAAAACCTTCAGGAATTTGGATAGTCGGGAAGTGGGACTTGCACACGAAACGAAGAAAAGACCTAAATTCGCGAAGGGCCGGAGAGAGAGGTGTGCCTCTAGAGGACTTTCGATGCTTAAGTTAGATAGGGCCTTTTGGAGATAGGGAAAGATGTGTAAAATAAGAGCTGCAAGTTTTGAATTGATAAAGTACTTTTTGATTTTTGAAGACCTCTTTTTATAGTGTATTGGAGCAGAGTCCGACTCGGAGAACAGTTCTAGTGTTGAGATAGGGGTGGTATTATTTTGAAGTTATCTATAAGCTCGTTCGAGTTTATCCAAAGGTTGGAGTGCGGAATAGTATCAAGCCATTTAGTGTGAAGTTACCATTATGCCCCTTGCCACGTGTTGGGAGGAGTTTTGCTATCTTGTCGTGGTTATAAAATTACCATTTATCCTTAGAGATCAACACATGTTATCATGTTAGTGGAAATGGAATTTACCCCTACCTTAGATGCTTCAACTTCCTTAAGTGCATTTATGCACTTGGGGAAGTAGGTTGCATGGGGTATATCATGCAACTCAGAGTGGCTGATGGTACTTTTAGCGCCATGGTGGTTTGAACCTATTTGAGTGGAGACTGTTAGGAGGCCCGTCAAGCTGGTAACCTTTCAGAGTTTGCTAAACAAGTCCTAGGAGTTGGCATCCAGTCAAAGTGACTCGGAGTTTGGCTACTCGAAGTTTGGCGAATGAGTCCGAGGAGTTGACACACAATTTAAACTTTTTGGAGTTTGGTGAATGAGTCCGAGGAGTTGACACTCAATCAAAACTGCTCAGAGTTTGGCGATAGAATCAGAGGAGTTGATGCTCAGTCGAAACTGCTCGGAGTTTGGTAAATGGATCCGAGGAGTTGACGTTCAGTCAAAACTGTTAGGAGTTTTGGCAAAAAAGTCTGAAGAGTTGACACTCAGTCAAAATTGCTCAGATTTTGCTAGAAAAGTTCGAGGAAAAAGATATGGAGTTAAACTGCTCATAGTTTGATGAAAAATTCCAAGAAGAAAGACATAGAGTCAAACTGCTTGGAATTTGTTGGAGAAATCCAAGGAGAAAGACATGGAGTCAAACTACTCGGAGTTTGATGGAAAGTTCGAGGAGAAATAAATGGAGTCAAACTGCTCAAAGTTTGATGGAAAGTTCGAGGAGAAAGACATGGATTCAAACTACTTGGAGTTTGATAGAAAAGTCCGAGGAGAAAGATATGGAGTCAAACTGCTTAGAGTTTGATGGAAAGTCTGAGGAGAAAGACATGATTTTTATTTTACAACCTTAATCGAATTCTTTTTGTTTTTTGTTTCAGGCACTCTAGGAGAGCTTTCTGTGCCACTTGCGATCGAGCACACCCTCCTGTGCGATCGAGTTCAATTAAGGCAGAAAGTTACCTGAGTAGCAGTGTTTGACTGCTGCACTTAAGAGACTGCCGCCGATTCATGCACGGGCTTCGATCCAAGCATCCAATGTTCTTCCCCCTCGATACCAAGCTTAAGCGAACAATCTGACAAAGGCTTAAAGACAACTTGGAAGAGGTAGAAGAAGGAATTGAGGAAGAAGTACCAATGGTAGAACAGATCGACAATCAGCAACCACCTGAGCAGAGGCCGATGAAGCAATCCTTCATCCCAAAAAACCTTGATCAACCATCGTGCATTGCGTATCAACCTGAGGCATAAGGAAACTACTACATATCTTTGCAGATATTCAGTGCACTGACTCACTTTAGGGGTATATCTAATGAGGAACCACACTTGCACCTTCGAGAGTTCTTCGATCTTTACAAGTTCCAGCACATCCGAGGCTTAGACCAAGAAGGAATAAGGTTAATTCTTTTCTCTTTTTCTTTAAAAGATAATGCTAAACTATGGTATAATTCTTTGCCTGCAGTTTCTATCCACACATGGGAAGAGTTGGCTAGCAAATTCTTAAGGAAGTTTTTCCCAGCCCAAAAAACGAGGCAAATAAGAAAGGAAATTCAGTCCTTCCAACAAAAGGATGGAGATCTATTTTTCGAGGCCTGGGGACACTTCAACGAGCTGCTACTCAAATGCCCACACCACAACCTACCTCAAGACGAACTGGTACGAGCTTTCTATGAAGGTTTGAGTGATACTAACAAAAATATTGTGGATTCAAGTTGTGGAGGAGTACAGATGGAGAAAAGTAGTGAAGAAACGATGGAACTCTTCGAAACCCTAAGTGAACACACTCAGTAGTTCTCCTCTCGAGGAAGATATATAACCAAAAGTAAGGGTATGTATGAGGTAAATTTAAATGGAGGATCTTCTACTCATATAGCTGCTATGGAGAGGAAACTAGACCTGTTGGTTAAAGCCATGGCTGCTCAGAATGCCTCACCTAACCCACCAGCTACACCACTCCAGGTATGTGCTATTTGTTCCCAATTTAATCATAATACTGAGACGTGTCCCTTGTATTCATCTGCAGATCATGAGCAAGCAAACTTTGTAGGACCAAACAACTATCTGCCAAAGAACAATCCTTATGCAAACACCTACAAGCCTGGATGGCGGAATCACCCAAATTTCTCTTGGGGCAACAACCAAAACGGTCAAGGGCAGCAAAGAAACCTCCAACCAGTAGCCCACTCAGCTCCTGAGATATTGGATTAGCCAGAAATCTAGCACACATGCATACACTGAACATTATATCAGGTCTACTTGCAGTTAAATAAAGTAAAACTCCTATCATGCTTCTATAATATTTAGTATCTACACATTTACCTCCTTCATCAAGATCAAGTTTTGTTGAGGTGCTCATGGGTGTACCAAGTGACTTTGAGCTTTCCATCTCGAATCTTTTTAGTAGGTCCTTAGTGTATTTTGATTGATTGATGAAGATGCTTCCTTTCAATTGTTTGATTTGAAATCTAAGGAAGTATGTAAGTTCTCTCATCATGCTCATTTCAAATTCACCTTGCATGCACTTGACAAACTCTTGACACATAGATTCATTAGTAGCACCAAATATAATATCATCAACATATATTTAGACTAGTAGAGTGTCATTTATGTGAGTTTTTGTGAAGAGGGTTGTGTCTACTTTACCTTTTATAAAATTATTTTCAATCAAAAATTTACTTAGTCTTTCATACCATGCTTTTGGAGCTTGCTTCAACCCATATAGAGCTTTAGAAATCTTGTAGACATGATTTGGAAGACTAGGATTCTCGAATCAAAGAGGTTGCTCAATATAAACCCCTTCCTCTATAAAGCCATTTAATAAAGCACTCTTTACATCCATTTGAAATAATTTAAACTTATTATAGAATGCAAAGGCTAATAACATTCAAATAGCCTATGGGAGCATAGATCTCATCAAAGTCTATTACTTCTTCTTGATTATATCCCTTAGCAACTAGTCTAGCCTTGTTTCTAGTCACTATTCTATTTTCATCCATCTTATTTCTAAATACCCATTTAGTTCCTATTATTGTATGATTCTTAGGTCTAGGAACTAAATTTCAAACATTGTTTCTTTCAAATTGATTTATTTATTCTTGCATGACAATTATCCAAGCATTATCCTTTTTGGCTTCTATAAATATCTTAGGTTCTATTTGAGACAAATAAGCTACATAATTGCAAATATTTCTAATAGAGGAATGAGTTCTTACCCCTTGTGAAGGATCACCAATCACTTGATCAATCGAGTGATAATTTACATACCTCCAATCTTTGGGAAGACTATCTTTTTGTCGGCTTGTAGATGGTTGGTCCAATTTGAGAGTTTCCATCTCTTCATTTGCTTGGGGTGGACTTTCCTTTGGGTCAACAATGGGAGTAGGTGTTTCCGTTCTTGGAATAAAATCTACATCATCATTTGAAAGAAACTTCTCTACTACTAATTGGGTTAGACTCATTAATAGTTACATGTACGGATTCTTCTACAACTAGAGTTCTCTTGTTGAAGATTCTATAAACCTTACTAGAGGTTGAATATCCTAAAAATATCCCTTCATCGGTCTTAGAATCAAATTTACCCAAGTTAGTTTTATTGTTATTTAGGATGAAGCATTTACAACAAAATGTTCGAAAATAGGAGATATTAGGCTTTCTACCTTTCCATAATTCATACGGAGTTTTGTCAAGCATAGGCCTAATTAAAATTCCATTCAAGATATAGCAAGAAGTGTTTACTGCTTCAGCCCAAAAGTATTTTGGTAAGCTATTTTCACAAAGCATTGTTCTTGCAAATTCTTCTAGAGCTCTATTTTTCCTCTCAACAACTCTATTTTGTTGAGGAGTTCTAGGAGCTGAAAAGTTGTGATCAATTCCATTTTCATCACAGAATTTTGAAAAACTTTGGCTTTCAAATTCTTTTTCATGATCACTTCTAATGCTTGAAATACAAATTCCTTTTTCATTTTGAACCCTTTTGCAAAAGTTTTCAAATCCTTTGAAAGCTTCATCCTTGTAAGCAGTAAAAATAACAAAGGTATATCTTGAATGGTCATCAACAATAACAAGAGCATATTTATGGCCACCTAGACTAATGGTACTTATTGGACCAAATAAGTCCATATGTAAAAGTTCCAATTGTCTAGTAGTTGAGACTACATTCTTTAATTTAAAAGAAATCCCAGTTTGTTTTCCCATTTGACAAGCATCACATACTTTGTCTTTTTCAAAATTGATTTTGGGAAGTCCAATGACTAAATCTTTTCTAGAAATGATTTTAAGCAAATTCATGTTCACATGACCAAGCCTTCTATGCCATAGCCATGGGTTTTCACTAAATGCGAGAAAACATTTTTCATTTTCGGAATGCAATGATTTTAAATCAACTATATAGACATTGTCATGTTTATTGCCAACAAACTTGATCTTGTTACTCTTAATGCCTATAACTAGACAATGAGAGGTTTCAAATATGACTTTGTTACCTTTGTCACAAAGTTGACTAATACTTAGTAAATTTGGCTTAAGGCCTTGTACTAGCAATACACTATCTATGGTTGAGAAATCATTACCAACTTTTACATGCCTGATGATCTTTATTTTTGTGTTGTCTCCAATGGTGAAATGTCTGCCATCTCTTAGAGTTAACTCTTTGAATACACTTTTATCACCGGTCATGTGCTTTGAGCATCCACTATCAAGGTGCCAACAGTTTCTTTTTTTCTTTGTGTGGAGACATATCTACATCTCATAAGGATACACAATGGCATCTTTAGGTACCCAAAATTTCTTGGGTCTTTTGGCGTTAGTCCTTGAAAATATGGTTCCTTTTGGGACCCATACTTTTTTAACAGCATATGGTGATCTATAAATATGTTGATAATACATAATCCTAGGACAATAGTTATTGAAATTTCTAGGATGATTTAGTTGTGTATGTCTATAGTTCTTAGGATAATAAGTATTTCTAGAATACATGTTACTAATGTGAGGAATATACATGTCATTTCTAGGAAATGTATGATGATGATTTGTTGAAAACATTCTTGCATTATTATGAAAATGCATATTATTTCTAGGATAACCATGATGGTAATTCCTAGGATATGCATGTGCAGTGTGCAAGTTTTGATTATGCATACTGTTTCTAGGATGCACATAGTGGTTATTCCTAGGATGTGTATAAACATTTCTTGAATGAGCATACATAAAAGCATGAGTATTTCTAGGATGTTTCATTCTTGTATATGCATTAGAATTAGCATTTCTAAACTTGCTAGCATTCATTGAGGGTATGCTTTTGACCTTGCTAGTGATCTTTGAAGTAGAGGCTTCATTCACATATGATGCTTTCATGAATAAGCTCTCTTTTGATTTTTGCTTGCCTAATGGAGAGTATCCTAACCCAGATTTTTCTCCACTTAATCTTTGGCAAGAAAGCACTTCATCAAGCTTTTCTTTTCCAAGCATAAGTCTATATATTGTACTATTCAATTCTAATATCTTATTCTTTAAGTTTTCATTTTCATCTTTGAGAAAATCTTGAAAGAATCATAAAGCAATGAAGATAGTTTATCTTTCTCTTCTCTTAGACTTATCATCTCTTTAGAAAGAGATGACACCTCTTTCTTAAGAGTAGAGTTCCTAGAATCGAATTTATTCAATTCTTCATGCATTTCATTTATGACTTCTATAAACTCTTCACTACTACTAACAATGCTATTTTTTGGAGAGGGGGAAGATAATACCTCATTTTCATCATCGATTGCCATAAGATATAGGTTGGCAATTTCCTCAAATCTTATTTCTTTATCCGATGAGTCTTTTTCTTTATCCAAGTGGTTGCTAGTTGTATGGTTTGCTTGTAGCTGTGCAATCGGCCTTGATGTGACTGGGCTTCTTGTATCCATAGCACACACGTGGTTCCATTTTTTATATGGGATCCTTTGTGTATGGTTTATTGCTTTTCTTCAAGAATCTATGAAACCGTTTGGTGATTAAAGCCATCTCACCATCTTCTTCACTGCTCTCCATCTCTTCTTCTAATTCATCTTCTTTGTTGCTCGTAGAGGCTTTAAGAGCAACTACCTTTTTCTTCTTCTCATCATCATTGACAACGGGATTCATTTTTTCCATCTCATATGTCAACAATGACCCAAGAAATGTCTCAACATCAAGTTTGTCGAGATCTTTGGCATCCTGAATGGCCATCTTCTTTGGTTTCCAAGTAGGTGGCAGAGACCTTAGGATTTTTCTTGTTAGTTCAAACTCCTCAATGTTCCTACCAAGAAGCTTCAAACCGTCAACAATAGTTGTGAAACGTTAGTGCATTTGAGAAATTGTTTCATTGGGAGACATTTTAAAAGATTTATATTCGGATACTAGTATATAGATTTTTTTATTTCTTAACCTCACTAGTTCCTTCATATGTAACTTGCAGTTTATCCTAAATCTCCTTAGCCGAAACACATGAAATTTTTTTATTATATTCAGATATATCTAAAGCACAATGTAAAATACTTGTGGCTCTACTATTGAGAGATATCATTCTACAATCCTCATCATTGAACTCAGTTTTGAGTTTAGGCATTGTATGATTGATTTCTCTAATAGTTATTTCTTTTGTCAGAATTCTATGTCCTTCCTCAATGACTCTCCATAGATTATAATCTTGTCCCTCGACAAAGATTTTCATCCTCTTTTTCCAATAGTTATAGTTGGAGCTATTGAACAAATGAGGCATAGTGTAGGAGTGTCCCTCAGAATAGCTATTTGCTGCCATCAGATCAACTCAAGGATATTAAGCCTAAAATTGAGAACGAGGCTTTGATACCAATTGTAGACTGAGGTTTCAACCCAAGAGGGGGGTGAATTGGGTTTTTAAAAACTTTCACTAATTAATCACAAGTTTATAAAAACAGTTTAATCCAAGCGCATGTAAACAAGTAATGTGCTGTAAACAAAAGAGTTTAAGGAATAGAAGATACAAACTCAGTTTATAGTGGTTCGGTAATATCGAATTCGTTTCGACCCTACATCCACTCTCTTTAAGGAACCTCCTTGAAGCAATCCACTAAAAAACCTTTAGTTGTGCAACTTTTCGGGTGTTGCACAAACCTTACAAACAATCCCTTCCAACTGGAAGCTTATCCCTTCCTCTCGGAAGCTAATCTCTTCCTTTCAGAAGTTAATCCCTTTACAATAAATGCTGTAAAGTAAATGGGAGAGAGATAGCAATGAAAGCTTATATAACTGAATAATATATCTCTTTCATGGTAAAGCTTGAAGAATGACTCTACAATAAATATTTCAAAGATTTTGTGTATTAATGAGTAAAAACTTGATTGAATGTGTAATCTCTCTTTTTTGAATGCTAAATAGAGTGGGTTTATATAGCCTTGTATTGATATGGTCGTTTTGTACTAACTTGGAATGTTTTGGTGCCTTTTGTGCTGAATTCTCACGTCTCAGCGATCATATTTTTTGAATTACCAGTCAACTGGATCTTAGTACCAGTCAATTGGATCAGCTGAAAAGTCTCACCTTTAAGGCTATGATAGGTACCAGTCGACTGGGGACCTTCTGTCCAAAGTACCAGTCGACTGGTATGAGGCACCCAGTCGACTGGGGACACACTGTCCCTTATCCCAACCTTCTGGTATAAGTACCAGTCGATTGGGTTGCTTTCAACCCAGTTTTTCATTCTTTGAATTGTTTTTAACTTAAAAACGTTTGAATGAATAGTTTTGTCAAAAAGCTTTTACAAACGGAGCCATTGGACAAGCTTGTTACCTGAACCGGTGAGATTTACAACTTGATTCAATACCTTATACCTATACTAGTTCTTCTGTCTTGACTTGGTGTTTGATTCGGGTTGAGTTCTTGCACCTTAATTCTTGGCTGTATACTTTTATCGTTTAATACACTTAGCCAGCATTGTTAGTATAATTAGAGTTGTGTTTTGTCATCATTAAAATTTAGGTGAGGGTCAACACATATATATTATTTTAACTCCATGTAATATCTATCACTTTACTTCTTTACCTTTACTGTAAGAACACGGGTATACATTAATGCATGAGGGTGTCTTCTCCAATAAACCTCTTTTTAGCCTAGAACTCAATGTCACCTAGCCGTTCTCATTATGCTTATTAATTTGAAAGAGGCTTTTGAAAACTTTCATGTTCATCACCCCTTTCACTTTGATGTTAAAATAAAAGAATGGCATAAGTAGACGTATGGAATTTGGTATGAACTGATATAGGGTAATGCCATAATGCCTAAGCACGGTACAGACAAAGGGGTGAATAGGGAACCTAAGCCCAGTCTTTAGGTGTTGCAGATAGATGAATAACTCCCCCTCCTTCAGATCATCATAAACACAATCCCAAATCCCAGCATTCCTAAGTGTGAACTCCTTATTTATCCTATATGTGATCCTTCTCTCCTCGAGCTCGTCTTTCCTCAGCTTATTAGGGGCAAGATTCACCGTGAACCCTATGTTCGGCCTCTCATCCTCTCTTATCTCCTCTCAAAGTTTGCACAGGGCGTAGTTACCCTCTGAAGAGAAAGAAGATGACTTATCCCCTCATAAAGAACTAAGGCACGAGAGTCTCCCAAGGAATCATTTATCACGATTTCTAGACCACAGCTACCCCTACGATTCTCATTACTACTGCCACTCTTATCATCTCCACTACCCATATTGTCATCTGTATTGCTACCACTATCACTACCACTATCTCTATCGCGGTAAATATCGAAAGAAGACATGAGCAGAAAAAGATGGGACTCACCGATCGAAGAAACCCGGAGAGTTTAGCTACCTCAAGACTCCGAGCTTTCCATGATGATAGAGACTCCAAAAGCTTCTAAACTCAGAGATTCCTGAATCCCTAAAGCTTATACTACTTTAAGCTCCCAAACTCCAAGGGCTCTCAAACTCCAAAGGCTCTCAAACTTCGAAGGCTCTCAAATTCTAAAAGCTCTCAAATATTTTGATAGTTGTGAATGAAACGAAAAACAAAGGAAAAGCTCCTCACACAAAGAACAAGGAGGAGTGATTAACTTAGTTGTATTCTCTAACATCAAAGCAATGCTTTTCTCCAAAATCAAGAAAGATACCACCTCTTGAAGAACCCTAGGACATGTGCCGCCACTTCTCAGCATTTAAGAGGATGGCTTGAGATTTTCTCATTTAATGTCCAAATAATAGGACAGGAAAGTCCAGGGCCAGATACGAAGATCAAGCCTTAAAGTTTAGCATCTTGGGCCCAAATAAAACCCTGGCCCACTACAACAAAGTGCACAAAAACTAGAAGGGGCAGAAGGCCCTATGAAAGTCACTCTGCATGTTCAAAATAACTAAGTCCTTTCTTATCAAAAGCAGCTCACGTTCACCAAAATTCCGAGCAGTTGGAGTCCATGTCCAACTCCTCAAACTCCTTCAACAAACTTCAAGCAGTTGGAGTTCATGTCTTTCTCTTCGGACTTCTCTAAGAAACTCGAGCAGTTTGAGTTCATGTCTTTCTCTTCAGACTTCTCTAAGAAACTCCGAGCAGTTTGAGTTCATGTCTTTCTCCTCGGACTTCTCTAAAAAACTCCGAGTAGTTGGAATCCATGTCCAACTCCTTGGACTTTTTCAACAAACTCCGAGCAGTTGGAGTTCATGTTTTTCTCCTCAGACTTCTCCAAGAAACTCCGAGCAGTTGGAGTCTATGTCCAACTCCTCGAACTCCTTTAACAAATTCTGAGCAGTTGGAGTTTATGTCTTTCTCCTTGGACTTCTCCAAGAAACATCGAGCAGTTGAAGCCCATGTCCAACTCTTTGGACTCCTTCAACAAACTCCGAGCAGTTGGAGTTCATATCTTTCTCCTCGGACTTCTCCAAGAAACTCTGAGCAGTTTTAACTAAGTGTCAACTCCTCAAACTCAATCGCTCAACTCTGAGCTGTTTTGACTGAGTGTCAACTCCTCCTTGAACTCAATAACCAAACTCTGAGTAGTTTTAACTGAGTGTCAACTCATCGGACTCAATCACAAAACTCCGAGCAGTTTTGACTGAGTGTCAACTCCTCAGACTTAATTGCCTAACTCCGAGTAGTTTTGACTGAGTGTCAACCCCTCAGACTCAATTGCCAGACTTTGAGCAGTTTTCCAACTCCTCGGACGTACTTAGTAAACTTTAAGCATAACTAGCCTAGCAGACCTGCTCATGGTTTCCTCTCAAATAGATCCAAGCCACCATTCGAAGTTGCACGATATATCCAATGCTACCTATTTCCTCAAGTACATAAAATGCACTTAAGGAAGTAGAGGGCATCTGATGTAGGAGAAAATCTCTCTACAATGACATGGTGACACTTGACAATATCCAAGGTGAAAATGGTAATTTTATAACCATGACAAGACAATCGATCTTCTCCCGACACATGGTAGGGGCATAATGGTAATTTCGCACCAATAGACCTGATACTATTCCACCACTTTGACTTTTGGATAAACTCGTATGGCTTATAAATAACTCCCAAAAGAATGCTATTCCTATCTCAACACTACAATTGTTCTCCTAATCGGACTTTGCCCCGACACACTATATAAAAAAGGTCTTTATAAATCAAAAAGTACACACAATTTTTCATCCACAGCTCTTGATTTTATACAACTCCCTTTGTTTCTCCAAAAAGGCCCTATACTAACTTAGGCATTGGAGAGTCTTCCGGAGGCACACCCCCTTCAACCCTATGTGACTAGGGTTTTGCTTTGTTTTGTGTGTGTAGGTCCCACTCATCGATTGTCTAGATTCCAGCAAATTTTCGCCATCATCAGTTTGATTTTCTTTTTTGTTGAATTCGTATAATGAAGAAGAAGAAGGGAAAAAAAGAGAAGAAAAGTAAAGACAGAAGATTCCGAAGAGAATGAAAGTTTTTTTGCTTTATATACGAAACAAATGCAAGGGTATTTTGGTCTTTATACATATTATCCTAATTTAATCTCAATTCAATAATCTCATTAACCAAACATAATATTAAAATAGTCTCACTTTAATCCAATTTGATTCTATCTTACTTTAATCATAATCTATCTCATCGTAATCCCTGATTCAATCGGACCTAAGGAGATGGGATTCAGGGTTCACCACATTTTTGGAAAGGAAAAAGTAACAACCAAACAAAAGCAAAGCTGTTATGTTTGCTTTTCTTTTCTCTCTAAATGCCTCCCAACCGTGAACCACATAGAAGAATAATAGTATTAGGTTTTGTACTAAAAAGAAACTACCTGCAAACCAATAAACGTCTGTCAAGGAGAAATGGGATCCTCTACCTAATCAATGCCGCTGTTTCTCTACTACCTGCCATACCAAGACAAAACCCTCTCTGTCTTTCTCGCTCTCTTTCTGTCAAGCAGCTTTCTCTCTTATCTTTTTGTGTATATTTTTACTGTTTATGTGTACAAATAATTATCTCTTCTCCTCTTCCAAAATCGCAAGGGAAAGATAGAGAGGTAAGAAAGTTTTGACAGAGGAGAGAGATTTGTTGCTTTTCTCTGTACGCTCCATAGAAAAGGAGTATAAGAAAGGAAATATGGCAGAAAGCACGAATGAAGTCACGGCTCCCATTCGTCGGGTTCTTCTCATCTCTGCTGGGGCTAGTCACTCTGTTGCTCTTCTCTGTACGCTTTGTTTTTCACTTCTCTTTTGCAATTATATACTATCCTTTTCTTTTTTAATTTTCTGGTGTTAATCAATATGGTGTGCTAATCGCTGCCATTACTAAAATTGAATTTCAATGCTTAATTTTGTTTAGTTTTTAATAAAACAAGATACTTAGCTAGGCTTCATTTCTTTTCCTTTCTTACAATTACATACCCTTTCCCTTTTGCTGCATTGTTCTAATTCGATCGTCCATTGATCGGTACTAATTTTTTCCATCTCAGTTGTGCAGTTGAATTGATTTTTGGGTTTATGAATTATAATACCAGTTTGTGTATGCCTCATCTGTTGTTGGTCACTTGAATAAATTGGGGTTTTTTTGTTGTTGCAGAATACCAGTTTATAAATTATATTACCAGTTTGTTTGTGCCACATCGATCTAATGCGAAGACTTTCAATTTCAGTTCTTGGTGTAATAATCGCTAACATATTGCTGTGTTTGGATATGGAGAGTTTCATTACTCATCTACTGGCTATTTAGGGCCCTAGCTGTGGGTCAGTGAGGATGACATTTGCATTTCTGACTAGCATTAGGTACGTAGTATGCATTTGAATGTGGTATTCTGATGGCATCGAAGTGATTTAGGGAACATTACTCATACAGTGAGAAAATAGGATCTATCTGCTGTTGCTATTGTCTGTGCCAGATTCTATTAAAGGCTCCATTAATTTGCATAGAATTGTATAAAGCACTATAACATGCACTAGGCACATAATCTTCCTCTTAGGAGTTGATTTGCCTTGACTCTCTTGCCTTAGTTAATGTTGATCTTTCATTTTTGTTAATATACTGTTGAAATTGTACCGAGATATGATTGTAATTTGCTTCTATTAAGAATCAGATACTAACTGTAGTAATTATCAATTGCGTTGTAAACTGAAGAACATCTCCAAGTACGTTTTCTCATGACCTATATTGGTTGGATATGCTTCACAGTTTATAAGGACCATTGTAAAGGTTGTTAT
Source organism: Bretschneidera sinensis (assembly GCA_023935145.1). Lineage (NCBI taxonomy): Eukaryota > Viridiplantae > Streptophyta > Magnoliopsida > Brassicales > Akaniaceae > Bretschneidera > Bretschneidera sinensis. Next base: position 27,762,683 of record CM043705.1, on the reverse strand, counting down.
TTGTTGTTGGTCCTACTGAAGAATGGTCCTGGAAGGGTGATCCAGTATAGTTGTACCCACCATTCTTTTTGAAGTGGCTGTTCTTATTACTTAATCCAGTTCCTTTGAGCTAGTGACCTTAAGACTTTTGCTCAGGAAAGGAAGAAAAGAACAAGAGAAAAACTGTTGTTAGCAATTTCTCCTTATCTGAGCAGTTAATGCATAAATATCTCCCCTACAATGGCTCCAGAGTTGAAAAGAGGCAATCTTCATCGTTCCTTTTGGAAACCTTGTTCAATTGATAGATCCTTCTACTTTCAATTTATTGTTGCTTCTCTTGATAACTTCCCTGCATCTTACTTTGCCTATGACTGTCTTGCGTTTTTTCATTAATTGTCATTACTCCATAATTCTCTTCATTTGGTATAACAAGTATGCAGCTGAAAGTTCTAGCTTTGAAAACTTCTTCTCTTTTGTTTTATATCTATATTTAATTTATGTGAGTTAAGGATGGAAATGTTGTTTGTTCATGGGGATGAGGAGAGGATGGGCAGTTAGGCCATGGGGATGCTGTGGATCGACTTTCTCCTACTCAATTGAGTGCACTGGATGGACAGGAAATAGTTTCTGTCACATGTGGGGCTGATCATACAACTGCATATTCTGAGTCACGTATGGAAGTTTATAGTTGGGGATGGTTTGTTCTTATTTCACTTTAGTTTTTCTTAAACTTATTTTTAGGATATATTTTTCAAAATGTTTACTCTTGGTTGCCGCTTGAGAGCATCGTTTCTGAATATGAAAACTCAAAGTGGATCAGAAGTTGGCTGAAAATTTCTCATTTATTCTCTGTTTAAAAGAATTTGGTTATGTGATCGTCTTGTCACATTTTGATAAATGATAATGAATAAATATATAGCAAGAATCATTATTTTTATAAAACTTGCAAAGCGGATGAATTTGTTCGATCATAGGTGACTTTTATTTATAGGTTTTGCCAACTAAAAAGTGACTAATACAAAAAGAAAGTGACATACTTTTTTTTTTTATCATTGGAGGCAACTTGACAGTTGATTGAAACCCTAGTTTTCATGTGTATCCCTCCTCTTTTATTTTTAGGCTTAATTTTAAAAAATACCTTATGGTTTCCCCACTTTCTATTAGACCCGCTGCGGTTTATTTCGTGACAAAACAAATCTTGTGCTTTGCTTCGTTAACAAAGGGGATAACAAAGGTTAGTTTTTGGAAAAATTACAATTTTACCCCTGCTGACGGAGCAAAGCACAATGTTTAATTTCTCCAAAAAAAACTCCTCAGGGAATGAAAAAACCGGGATAAACCACAAGGGTTTTTTTATGAAATTAATCCAAAAAAAGGTGCTTCACACGTATAGATGTTAACGTCCTCACCCCTCAACTAACGGAGCAAAGCACAATGTCTGTCCTGTCACGAAATAAACCACATGGGTAAGATGGAAAGCAGGTAAACCACAGGGTATTTTTTAAAATTAAGCCTTTTTTTTTATCATTGCATGCACGTTATTTGTCTCCTGGGAAGTATGTGCATTGGTAGTCTGGTAAAGATGAGCTTGAAATACATGGTTCTTCTGCCTTTACTTTAGTGAACAACTCTTTTTGCATTGACAACTTACTTTTGGTTGAAAACAACATATCGGTTAGCTATTGACCATGAAATTTGCAAGGTTTCTGTCCTTTACATTTGAGCTTATAGAAAAAGTAAGTAAAAGTTTACAAGTAACAGTCTATAACATGGGGCGTGGTTTACTCGTAAAATTACCTGTAAAGAAAAGATTAAGTAGCTTTCTTTCTCATATGCAAAATTTCATGGTCATAAAACATATTTATTGTAGATGAGTACTGTCATTCTGATAATAGTGCCAGCATCAATAGCATGAATGTGGCATGTTGTTGTCCCATGAACAAGCATGTGAATGTGGAAAATTTATTGAGAAGGGATCCTTCATCAAATGGCAGAAGAAATAATATGATTGGACAGCACTGTGTCAGAATAGTTGGTGCTGTCAAAGTGAAAGGTTTGAAGTTCCCAAAAATAATCTTTGTGGCATTTGGGAATCAAAGGAATCAGGAAGAATTTAATTTGGATAAGCTTACATAAATTGGTTAGAATCAAAGTGTTTTTTCCTGTTCATGCCAAAAGAAAAATGAAAGGGATATATCTTTAGCCCTTTTCTTTCTTGTTTATGGTTATCATGCTACTTTTTTACAGGGGAGTGAGACGTGTAAACACTATATTCTAAATTTTGTTGGTTCTCTGCAGACTTTACCAGCCTGGCATACTAATAAATGTTATATTGATACATTTCATATTCTAAAATTTAAAGCAATTTGCATGTTCTTGGTGCCTCTTTTTAATATGGCTGATTGTTCGGTTCTGTGCTTTTTTGCCCTTCCTGGTTTGGTTTTTGTACAAGCTTTAAGCATTTTATTTCCTTTTATTAATCCTTCAGGGGTGACTTTGGAAGGTTGGGTCACGGCAATTCTAGTGATTTATTCACTCCTCAGCCAATTAAAGCATTACATGGTCTATGGATAAAGCAAATTGCTTGTGGAGACAGCCATTGTTTGGCAGTGACAATGGAAGGCAAGGTGCGGAGGTTAGTAGTCTTTCTTATATTGATTTAGTTGACTACAGATTGTAGTGGTCTTGTTTACTTTTGATAGCATGGATGCTTATTTTGCACTTTGATGAATATGAGTTCCAGAATCAGTATCATCTTGTGTTCGGGAGATATGGGCTTCAAAGTCATCAAGCAAGGGCCCAATCATATGGTTTAGGACACTTGAACCAAAAGGTTTGAGCCATAGATTTGGGTCCTATATAGGTCACTCACTTTCACACTCCTTTTCAATTTGGGATATCATTCTCACATGTGAACATTAACAAATCTCCTCCTTTCATATACGAAATTGTGATATTGACTTCCACAAACTGCTGCTCAAGTGTGTCTTGTGCCCAAGCGTAAATGCCTCGAATTGCATCCATGTGAGTTGGAACCAGTCCTACCAGCCATGCCTGAAACTTCCTGGAAATGTCCAATGGTAGCTGTCATTCATTTTGGATGGCTGCTGAAAGGGAGTTTGTGATAGAAACAGAATTTCTGTTGATAGAGTTACATTAAGATGGATGAGCTGGAGAAGTGCTAAAAAATGTTGTTTGTAAAATATTCATTCACGTATTGTCAAATTTTATACAACTGTAAATGCCCCCAGTAAATAGCGTTCATCAAAATTAGGTGGCAACCCCATCGTTTTTTGCTTTAACAATTTGTACTTTTAGGCAGATCCTCTCATACAAATTTGCACATGTATACTAAGATTGAAGTGGAAAGACCAAATGATGCATATTGTGAGGTTCTTGTTAGTATAAGGTCCCATGTTGATGAATCAGATATTGCTGATGATGCTGTCCTACTTGGTTAAATTTGGTGTGAGTAACTTGTGTATAAATACAACCCAAGTTGCTTGTTATTTTTTCTAATTGATTGTCAATCTTCAAGTCTCATAATATATTTTAGAAATCTCTAAGTATGTTTTATGGAATTGAAAATCAACAGCATTCAATATAGTTTAATTTTTTTTTTACTGGAGCACTGTACTAATCAGATTTGTTTTAAATAAAGGAATATTCCAAAGATTATAGAGGCTTTGAGTGTGGATGGATCTAGTGGGCAACAGATAGAATCCTCAAAAGTTGACCCATCATCCGGTGCCATATTATTTTCACCCTCTTTTTTCCTTGACACTAACTGAAGAATGGTTTTGTTGATGTTTCTCATTTTGTTGATTATTTCTATATTTCTCCTGTGCAGGGAAAAGCTGGGTCTCACCATCTGAGAGATATGCAGTTGTTCCTGATGAAACTGTAAGCTCTTGTTTCTGAAAACCTCCAATATCAGAGTAGTGAAAAAATTAAATATTTCTTATCTGTCATAAAAATCTAGAGATGCCAAAGATGGTTTAGGAAAATGATGAAATTGGCATTCCTACATGCTCACAAATGTGTTAATTTACCAGCATTAGCCATATGTAACGAGGAATTCAAGTTTAGGGACTGAATCAACATGTCATAGTTTAGTAAGATCTATAGTAAGGTATTGTGACAATTAGCATAACAACTATGCGCTACGGAGAGGCAACCAATCTTAAGTTGCTTCTTACAATTTCAGGATATCCACTGGTTTCAAATTTTAAATATTATTATGGTCATGGTATTGTTTGCATGCGTTCCTTTTTTTTGTTTTAACTGTAACTTATTTTGATGTTTATCTTGCAAACAATTTTTCTTCAAAATAAATTGATATTGTTAAATTACTCTCTTTAATGTTATTGTATTTGTAGACAGACATGTTCTGTTGCAAAATGGAGAAAGTTATAACAGCTAACAAAGAGATAACAGTGAACCAAATAAATCATCAATAACTTGTACTGTATTAGAATTGAAGTGTCTTTGACCATAAACCTTGAATGTTTTATGGAATTTTACTTTATCGAGTAACTAGCTCAATCGATACTTTTCGTGGCTCTCAAGAAGTAGAAAGGGGAAAAATGTATATACTGTGGAAATTAAGTACTATAACATTTGTGTTGCTAGTCTCATAAGGTGAAATTTATTATGATGGATAAGATCAATTGGTATTTTCTGATGGTACAGGGGCAAACGATTATTTCAGTTAGGGGTAATGGGAGTGATGAGAATGTCCCTGAGAGTGATGTCAAGCAGATATGGATTTGATATCTTGAGCTTCCAATATGAGAGGAAAAACCCTGTTCTTCTGGCCACTGAACTTCCTCATCGATCAATATATCCGAATCAGGCAATGCCTTACCTGACCTGTTATGTATCCTCTTATTGTAAATTTATGACAACAGTTCTTGGAGAAGTAGAGGTGGGAAGGAGTGATAATTATGTTTTGTTCTAGCTCAAGATGAGTTGTATCAAGGGCTACTAAATTAGGATTTCTGATTACAAGTTTAATGTTGTACTATTTTGTACGGCCTAATATATGTGAACGAGGGGAATATATCTCATAAGGAAGAAAGCAATTTGGTTTATTTGTTTCACTGATCTCTATCGACGATCAAGGTGACAAATGGGTCGGGTCAATCGGGTTCGGGTCTTGTTGACTCTTGGGTCATTTGGGTTGCGGGTTACTTCAAGTCAAGTCGGGTTCGGGTCATTTCGAGCTCGGGTCGTATCGGATCTCGGTTCATGTTGGGTTAGGTTGGGTCGAGTCAAGTCGGGTCAACAAAATAGATATTTATATTTAATTAAAAAAATATTTTATTTGCATATAATAGGACTAAAATAGTTACAATGCCACATATTTGAAACTTAATAATAAATCAACACTTAATTTTTTAAATAATATATTTAATTTTTTTAATGCAATATGCAATGTTATGATTCTTAGTCTCAAAATTCAGTATTAAATGATCTCAGATAACTAGTCTACAAATTTATTCTCACTAGTAACGTCTTATATTAGATTTGGAGATTAAATTTTATATAATACTTCATTCCATTATATTTTTTTTTCAGAACAATTAAAAATAAAATTTTATTGTGACTTGAAGAACAATGAAAAATTTACTATTATTTTTTATTTTTATTTGAAATTAATGAGATTAATTATATTAATAGAATGTTGAACCATGTATATCAATACATTTAAATCAATAATTAATTAATTATTATATAATTTATTTTATTTGACAACTAGTAAATTAACTACTATCTTAGTTTTAGAAAGTAAATTGTTTTTTTATAAAAAAATATATATATTTTCAAGTTATTTTGGGTCGGGTTGTTTCGGGGTCGGGTCGTTTCGGGTTTCTGGGTCATTCGGGGTCGGGTTCGGGTTCGGGTCATTATTTTGATGTATTTTTGGGTTTGGTCTAGATCGGGTCGGGTCAAATTTTGCCACCTCTGGATAAGAGTGTTCATAGTTTGGGTTGCTTTGGTTTTATCCTTACACCAAGCCTAAGAACTGTCCTAATTAATAGATGTACTCGATCGTTTAAAACCACACGTGTTAGTTAAATCTAGAAAGTGTTAAATCAAATATGAGAACTCACTAGTTCATGAATATCTTCTTGGCCAACAAACTTGCCACAAAAGCCAAGTTAAGATAAACATTTTGCTAGTGCAATGATAATAAGTTTGAATGCCATTAATGGCTAGTGTAAATTGAGTTTACACAACGGATTTGATTTCTTATTAGTTTGACTTAAAATCTTCTTGTAATTTTGGACTCCTCTTTGGTTCTTTACGCTTCAATCTCATCGGAGGTCAGACGTGAAATCACAATGAATGAAATCACGTTCTTGTCACAATTCAAGAACCTTTTAGTAATTTATAAAGAAATTGGTGTATGTAGTTTCTCTCTCTAGAATGCATGAAGAAAAACACTAATAGTTAGTTTGTTTTGGTGCTTATGTCCAGATAGATTCCTGGGTGGTTTTTCCTCTTTCCTTTTTCAAGCCTATGGAGTTTGAGGGAAGTTAAACACTTACCCAACCGTTCTCTCCGTTCCATTTAAAATGTTAAACAGATCTTGGGTAGGTCAGGCAGGCCACCTGACTTGTCTCGGATTACATCTTCCACTCACACATGATGGGCTTGACAACGTCCAATAAAGATAGAGATAATTCTTAACACCAAATTTCCTTTTGAGAGGTTCATACAAACAAATGAATAGTGCAACCTGCGACTACATTTACACTTCGGAGCTCAATACTATGCATCTGTTAGGGATACATAGTGGCTTCAACCCTAAATAAATATTGAATTAGAAAAGTCTCGTTGTGCCTCAGACTTATTTTATTACATCAGTCTTATCATACCTAAGCCCTCAAAAGCTATACTAGACCAATTATGTCCAGGCTTCAACAAAGCGACATAATTGGTCGTCCTATGAACATATATGGTAGATGTAAACAAAACAGTCTTCCTTCCACACTTATATCTCTATGTTTTAGACTGACTACTTTCCTAAACATGATCTATAAGGCTAATTATTTCATCGTCGTCGGAAGCATGCTAAAGTAGCAAACATTAGCATGCCCCTTTGAGAACATAGTCGAAGTCACATAGGGCGTTAGTTAAGGCTTTTAATTACACAAGCCTATAGGGTCTCACACAATGAGGATGTAGGGATTCACTCACTCACTTCCCTTTGAAGTCGTACTAAGCACATATAGTATGAAATACATGCTTTAGTGGTTTACTCTTTATTGATAAGAGCATGTCTTTTAAACTGCATACTACTATACGGATCTTAGCTTAGTCACAACCAACACATTCATGCTCCCATGCGCCTAGCTTGAGTCCTCTATTAGCTCGCTCCTTTAAGTGCCTCATCAAACACTTGCATCTGACTCTATATAGGTTTCCATAGTCATGGGATGATCATGATTGGTCTAAGTTTATAATCTTTGGCTCAAGGCCTCATCTTGACTATAGTCAAGGCGACTAAAACAAGTTATACTATTTATAAATACACATTCATTATATACTTGGCTCGCTCTCATTAGTGTCATAAATAGTATACCAAGTCCCATCTCCTCGCATTATCTCAGTGCCTGAGGTGATCGCTCGCGTTAAGAGTGACAACATTTTCTTGGTGACATACTTTCATATGTGTGTGTTTGTGCTAGTATCAACATATATAATACATCTAACATGTCCAAAAGTACATGGAATGAACACAAGTTCAATAATAGACTAGTACATAGATATTAAATTAATCAATATGCATACCTAGAGATTTCAATGCATGACTAAATCATACTTCTAGGGATAAATTCAACTCAGTTATCTAATGTAGAAATATGTACTATAGGACCACATTCTTTTGATCCACACTGTTTCCAATGTAAGTTATTATTATAATCAATGTACTTGGTCCCACCAAGATATTAAGGATCCCACATGTAAGCATTATCAACTTAACTATCAAAGTTGACCGTCACTAATTCCAAGATATTAGCGACAACTTTCAGATTTTTCAAAGAATCTCTTAAGTTATACTTCCTCTTGTACTCTAGCAAAAACAAGCTATGAACTCAGCCTTCATGGCTAGTCATTTGCAATACTCTTAGGTATATGTGAATCCCTATTGACCATTGTCTAATGCTTCTTTCCATTCACAACTATTCACTAACTCCAAGGCTTAGCAAACATCAGACATAAAATACCTCTAGCATACAATAGGCTTTTGTAATACTCGTGTTCTTAAAGTAAGGGTAAAGAAGTAATTTGATAGATATTACATGAAAATAAAATAATATATACGTGAAAGATTTATTATTGAATAAAATAATTATTTTGAAAAAAAACCTGTACGTGTGGTGGTGTAAAGAAAAAGAAAAAGAAAAAAAAACGGTGGACAACACTTGGAGTCCAGGTGTTGTCGCCATGTTGAGACATTGCTCACAAAAATGGAAATGGTGGGGGGTGGGGGGGGGGGGGGGGGGTGGGGTGGGGTTGTATGTGTGTGTGTGTGTGTATATATATATATATAGTTTTTGTTTTATTTTATTAATTTCTTACCAAATCCCGTTTGGTTTTATTATTTCTTCAATTCAAATTACTCTCTTTCTTTAAACACCTAAGGACTCAAAGAAAAGTTGGAAGATTAAAATTTTGAAGAGGTTTACAGGAGAATTTTAAAGAGATTCGAGGGAGGCTCTAAAAAAAACAAAAGGTAATAATGTGAATTTTATTTTTGAAATTTAGCATACATGAAAATTTCTTGAAATTTGATGTAGAAATTTAAAGGGTATGAATTATAGAAGAATTGAAAAATAAATTAGATATTTGAATATAAATATTATGTCAGGTGTTGACGATCAGCAATCGGGTGAAATTGCTAAAAGGATCAGGAAAGACAAGGAGGTGATCCACGAGTAGTTTTAAGTGCTACGTGGTGAGTTAGATTTACTTTTAGTAATCGAGATAAATATGAAATATAAAGTGATGTTATTTGAATTAATTATCAAACTATGATTGGGTGATATATGAAAGTTAGTTGATGGATATGATATGAATAATTGATATGTTAAAGATTTATTATATAAGAAGTAATATCATTGAAATAATAAGTTGATTAAATATATAATGAAGGGATAAATAAAATTCTTGACAAACTATGATTGATAATTTGATATGATATATGACGAGATAATTTAGTGAATATGATAAAAATAATAAATTTGAGAAAGAGCTGGATAGCTAAATTGAATGTCTGAATGTATGTTTGTTGTTCATATGCATATTTCATATTATTATTCATATGCATATGCATGAAATGAAAAGAACTAGGAATATAGCTAATCTAAATGAAATAAAAGAACTGTGACAGCCGATATATGCTGGAAATAAAAGAATCGGGAAGGTAATCGGTCTAAATGAAATAAAAGAACCGTGACAGCCGGTATATGCTGGAAATAAAAGAATCGAGAAGGCAACCGGTCTAAATGAAACTGTGACAACCGGTATATGTTGGAAATAAAAAAACTGAAAAGGCAACTAGTCTAAATGAAATAAAAGAACCGTGACAGTCGGTATATACTGGAAATAAAAGAATCAGGAAGGCAACCGGTCTAAATGAAACCGTGACAGCTAGTATACACTGGAAATAAAAGAACCAGAAAGATAACCAGTTTAAGTTAAAATTCGACATGTTGGAAGACGTTCCCAAATAATAATATATTTAAATTCATGCATTGCATTTGTTTTGAATATTAATTATTATTGCTTGAGATACTAAAGTGTTATTCTTGATTGTAAATTTATTGATAGATGATTGACTCTCCCAGAGAGAAAAATATGATGAGAAAGAAATTTGAAAGTATGATATGATAAGAATTATCTTAGTGATTGATTTTATGCTGTGAACTTTATAACGATGTAATTATGAGGTAAAATTGATAGTCTCAAGATAATTAAATATATGAGAAGAAGAGATTGATAAATGATGAGGAGTATGATATAAGTAGTGATAACAGAATGCTATTATCGAATTATATGAGATATAGACGAATGAATATTTGAAGACTTTGAAAAATTGAATACTTTTAGTAAATTTAATTCACTGAGCTTGTGAAGCTCACTCCTCATTGTTAAATAATTTCAGGTAGCAGGTAGGACAAATAGATTGGTAGACTGAGATTCAGATTGAGTCATTATGTGTAAGCCACGTGGTCCACATCATCAGACTAATGGAAAGGAAAAAAAATATTTGTAAATAATCATGCATAATATGTTGTATATAATATTTCAGTTGAGATTTTAATAATGTAACTCCCATGTTGAGGGTTGATGATTTATGTATGTAGATAATTTCATTTGGTATTTTTATATTGTTGCATATATGTGTCGTGCTGGGATTTCAAAACGTGATGACATCATCTCGGAGATGGCTAAGCCGGGATAGGTCTTTACAATTTTGGTATCAGAGCATTATGTTTTACGATTTTGTAGACTGCATAAAAAGAAGAAAGTGGAAGATTAAAATAAATTACATTTTAATGAATAGTCTGAGGATGACACGTGGACGTGCTAGAGCTAGAGTTAGAGTTGTTGACTTGAGACGGCGTGGTAGGCCCTAATATTTAGACAAGTCGAGGTTGAGAGGGAGGTTGAGTATGAGTTTATGGTTCCTATAAGGAAACGTGTTGATAGTATGGTTGGTATTAGTAGAAGTGTGAGAGAATTTGGAGTTGAAAGAGATGAGCTAAGAGAAGCTCTTGCCCATGCTTTTGAGAAAATGAATGTAACAGATGATAGAGTTGATAGTCTATAGCATAGACTTGATAAATAGACTAGAACAGTGCCTGAGGTTGTTATAAATCCAATAATGGTAGACGTTAAAAAAGGAAAAAGTGAGTTTATGCACGAGATGCGAGGAGATTGTTAGATATATTAAGTTGAATGATTTGTTGTTTAAATGATTTATGAATCCTTTTGAGCCTGAGCTATGGGTGAAACATGTAGAGAGATTATTTGGTATTTTACCAGTGACTGATAGGCAGAGGGTCGCCTTTGCTTCGTTTAAGTTTGAAGGAGAAGTTTTAGAATGGTGGGAGGATACTTTTCCCAAGGTAAGTGTATCTGTTGATAGAACCTTAACTTGGATTGGTTTAGGAGGCTTTTTCTTTTATAAATATTGCTCATATACTGGCAGAGCCCAACGGAAGAGAGATTTCATTTATTTGAGGTAAAATATGTTGACTGTGGCTCAGTATGATAGTAGATTTGTGACCTTGTCAAGGTTTGTATCGAAAATGGTAAACATAAAGGAGAATAAGTGTAAAAGGTTCCTAGATGGACTATATTTTGAGATTTGATCGAAACTATCTTACATGAGGCATATGAATTATGTCAGGTTGGTGGATATAACATTTCAGATTGAGAAAGAGGTGATAGAGTTTAAGGGAGAGAGAAAGAGCGGTTGAAGAGGCTTAGACATGAAGGTTCTAGAGGTAGTGGTAGTATGAGTGTACAGGGTGGGAGACCACCCTAGAGGGGCGTTCCTTGTTACAGGGAATTGTAATACAGAGCCAGATTTGGGAGACAGTCTGTGGGAACTAGAAGTTATGGTAAAGGTGGGAATGTACTACCTAGAGGATGTGGTAATGTGATAGAAAGACTACAACATGTTATAGATGTAACAAGATGAGATATTTATTCATGAATTATCCTAGTTTGAGGTGCTTTGTATATAGAAAAGTTAGACATATTAATGTTGGTTGATCCTGGTGCAACTCATTCTTTTGCATCCCTTATGTTTATGAAGTCTATTGATGTTACATTAGTTCTTTGATGCATAATCTTATTGTTGAAATTCCTACAGAAGATAGAATTATGATTAAAACTATTTATTGGGGTTGTGTAATCCGTATGGATGATAGAGAGTTTGAAGCTGATTTGTTTTCTTTGAATATAGTTGATTTTGATTTGGTTTTCAAGATGAATTGGTTGTCGGTGTATCATGTCTGGGCTGATTGTTTTAAAGAAAATGTATTGTTCAAGATACCTGGATAGGAAGAGTTTAACTTTCAGGGAGAATGTAAGATACTTTTCAGTTATCTTATTTCTGCGTTGACTGCTAGTAAGCGGTTGAGAAGAGGTAGTGAGGAGTATTTAGCATATATGGTGGATCCTAGTAAGGACGATAGAAAGTTTGAAGAAATTTCAATGGCGAGAGATTATTCAAATATATTTCTGGATAAAATGTATGGTTTGCCTTCCAATAGGGAGATTGAATTTTCCATTGATATGATTCTGGTTTCTGAACGTATTTCAATAACACCCTACAGAATGAGACCTGTTGAATTGAGAGAACTGAAGATTCAACTTTAGGAATTGTTAGACAGATAATTTATCGATTAAGTGTGTCACCATGGTGAGCTTCTGTATTGTTTGTCAAGAAGAAGGATAGAACGATGAGGTTGTGTATTGATTTTAGACAGTTGAATAAGATCACTACTAAAAACAAATATCCTTTGTCCAAGATAGATGATTTGTTTGAACTGTTGTAGAGAGCAATGGTGTTTTCGAAGATAAACTTGAGATCAGGTTATCACCAGTTCAGGATAAAGGAGGGAGACTTGCCTAAGACTTCTTTTAGGACATGTTATGGTAATAAGTTTCTTATGATGCCATCTGGGTTGACTAATCCTCCATCAACATTCATGGACTTGATGAATAAAATATTCAAACCATTTCTTGATAATTTTGTGGTTATGTTCATTGATGACATTTTGGTGTATTCTAAAACTAAGGAAGAGCAGGTAAAACATTTAGAAATTATGTTGGAGATTTTGAAGAGAGAGAGATTGTATGCTATAATTTCCTAAATGTGAATTTTGGCTGAATAAAATAAATTTATCGGGGCATGTAGTATCTAGAGATGATATAGTAACTGATCCACAGAAGGTAGAGGTAGTGTTGAGTTGGGAAAGACAAAATAATGTGACTGAGATAAGAAGCTTCTTGGGGTTGGTTGGTTATTATAGATGACTTATCTATAATTTTTCTATTATTGCAGTACTGCTGACTAGATTGACCAGGAAAGAGGTGAGATTTGTATAGTCTGGAAAGTGTGAGAAAAGTTTCCAATTACTAAAGGAAAAATTAACTATAGCTCCAGTATTGGTATTTCTTTCTGGTGATAAAGAATTTGTGGTGAATAGTGATGCATCCTATCAAGAGTTGGGATGTGTGTTGAATCAACATGGAAAGGTAGTGGCATATGTTTCTAGGAAATAGAAGAATCATGAAAGAAATTACCCGACCCATGACTTAGAGTTAGCTGCCATAGTGTTTGCTTTGCAAATTTGGAGACATCACCTGTATGGAGCTACTTGTGAGATATTTACTCATCACAAGAGTTTAACATACTTACCTACCTAGAGAGAGTTGAATTTGAGACAGAGGCGGTGGATGAAGTTGATTAGTAACTATGATTGTATGATTCACTATCATCGAGGAAATGCGAATGTGGTAACATATGTCTTCAGTAGAAAATCTACAAGAAGATTAACTGCTATTGAGAGGTTTAGATGTTGTCTGGGTGATTATAGATAGATTATCTAAACCATCTCATTTCGTCTTATTAAACTACTTGGAGTTCTGAAAAGTTGGTTGAACTGTATGTAGTTGAGATGGTGAGATTGCAAGGGGTACCTTTGAGCATGGTATCAGATAGAAATTCTAGATTTATATCTAGATTCTGAGAGGCTTTCAGAGAGCCATGTGTACATAGTTGCAGTTTAGTACAACTTTCCATACTTAAACAGATGAGCAGACAAAAGATTATTAGAGTATTAGAGGATATGTTGAGGGCAAATGTATTGAGTTTTTCAGTTAGCTGGGATGCTTATTTACCTTTGAACGAGTTTGCATACAATAATCAGTATCAAGCTAGTATTGGGATGACACCATTTGAGGCTTTATATGGTAGAAGGTGTAGAACTCCAGTATGTTGGGAAGATGTTGAAGAAAGAAAGATATTTGGTCCAGAAATGATAGAGTTAACAACTGAGAGGATCAAACTGGTTAGAGAGAACCTTAAAGCAGTACAGAGTAAACCGAATAGCTATGCTGATAATAGAAGAAGATCTCTTGAGTTTTAAGTAGATGATTGGGTGTATTTGAAAATAACTCCATGAAAAGGTGTGTTGAGGGTCAAAAAGAAAGGAAATTTGAATCCGAGGTATGTGGGACCCTATGAGGTTATTAAAAAAGTTGGGTTAGTTGTGAATAGCCTGGATTTCCCTCCAAAATTGAAGCAGTGACATAATGTATTCCATGTTTCACTTTTGCGAAAAAGCTTACAAAAAAAATCTCATAATATTTTGAGCCAAGCTATAGAAATTCAGGAAGATTTGACTTTTATACGAGTACCAGTGAGACTTTTAGACAGAAAAGAACAAGTCTTATGTAATAAAGTAATTCCATTAGTTCAAGTTCTGTGGCGAAATAAAGATGTTGAAGAGATTATGTGAGAGGGTGAGGCAACTATGAAGAAATATTATTCACAATTGTTTCTTGAGTTAGGTAAGAAAATTTCAGGGACGAAATTTTATAAGGTGGGTAGAATTGTAATACTCATGTTCTTAAAGTAAGGGTAAATAAGATTTGATAAATATTACATGGAAATAAAATAATATATACATGAAAGATTTATTATTAAATAAAAAATTCTTTTGAAAAAAAATGGATGCGTGGTGGTGTAAATAAAAGAGAAAAAGAAAAGCGATGGATAACACTACCCAACATGCAAAGTGTGCATGTTGGGACATTGCTCACAAAAATGGAATTTGGGGGGGGGGGGGTGAGTATGTGTGTGTCCATATATATATATATATATAGTATCCTTCTTTCTTTAATTCAAATTACTCTATTTCTTTAAATACTTGAGGACTCAAAGAAAAGTTGAAAGATTAAAATTTTGAAGAGGTTTACGAGAGAATTTTAAAGAGATTCGAGGGAAGCTCTAAGAAAAACAAAAGGTAAAAATGTGAATTTTATTTTCGAAATTTAGCATACATGACAATTTCCCGGAATTTGATGTAGAAATTTAAAGGGTATAATTTATGGAAGAATTGAAAAATAAATTAGGAATTTTAGTATAAATATTATGTCAGGTGTTGATGATTAGCAATCAGGTGAAATTGTTGAAAGGAGTAGGAAAGGCAAGGAGGTGATCCATGGGTAGCTTTAAGTGTTACGTGGTGAGTTAGATTTACTTGTAGTAATTGAGATAAATATGAAATATAAAGTGATGATATTTGAATTAATTATCAAACTATGATTGGATGATATATGAAAGTTGGTTGATAGATATGATAGGAATAATTGATATGTTAAAGATTTTTTATATGAGAAGAAATATTATTGAAATAATGAGTTGATTAAATATATAATGAATGGATAAATGAAATTCTTGACAAGCTATGATTGATAATTTAATATGATATATGAGGAGATAATTTAAAGAATATGTTAAAAATATTAATTTTGAGAAAGAGCTTGATAGCTAAATTGAATGTTTGAATGTATGCTTGTTTTTATATTATTGTTCATATGCATATTTCATATTATTATTCATATGCATATGCATATGCATGAAATGAAAAGAACTGGGAAGGCAGGCGGTCTAAATGAAATAAAAGAACCGTGACAACCGATATATGCTGGAAATAAAAGAACTGAGAAGGCAGCCAGTCTAAGCTAAAACATGTCGACATGTGGGAAGACATTCCAAAATAATAATATAATTTAAATTCATGCATTGCATTTGTTTTAAATATTGATTATTATTGCTTGAGATGCTAAAGTGTTATTCTTGATTGTAAATTTATTGATAGATGAATGAGTCTCATAGAGAGACAAATATGATGAGAAAGAAATGTGAAAGTATGATATGATAAGAATTATCTTAGTGATTATTTTATGCTGCGAACTTCATAACGAGGTAATTATGAGGTAGAACTGATAGTCTCAAGATGATTAAATATATGAGAAGAAGAGATTGATAAATGATGAGGGGTATAATATGAGTAGTGCTAATAGAATGCTATTATCGAATGATATGAGATATAGATGAACGAATATTGGAAGACTATTTGAACAATTGAATACTTCTAATAAATTTAATTCACTAAGCTTGTGAAGCTCATTCTTTATTGTTAAATAATTTCAGGTAGCAGGCAGGACAAATAGATTGGTGAACTGAGATTCAGACTGAGTCATTATCTGTAAGCCATGTGGTCCACATTCTCAGACTAATGGAAAGAAAAAAAAAATATATATTTATAAATATTCATGCATAATATGTTGTATATAATGTTTCAGTTGAGATCTTAATAATGTAACTCCCTTATTGATGGTTTATATATGTAGATAATTTCAGTTGGTATTTTTATATTGTTGCATATATGTGTCGTGCTGAGATTCAAAACGTGACGACACCGTCTCGGGGGTGGCCAACCCGGGATGGGTCGTTATAGCTTTCACTATCACTGAAGTAGGAAGCTCTTCATATTTTGATATAGGGGTGTCTACGGGATGACTATTATGTAAATTGAACTCTTTAAGAATCTTCTTAGTAAGGCTCTTGTGATGGAGTTAAGAGATTCCTTGAACGATCTTTATAGATCTTTACATTAAGTACATAATTAGCTTCTCCCAAATCCTTCATTGAAAAAAAAAATGAGAGAACAACCATTCTGAAGTGATGACAACCTCCTTATCTTTTTAACCAATAAATATTATCAAGATTGCAATAAATTTATTCTTGGACCGTTTTTCATACATTTAGTGATCCTCATTGATCATACAAACTCATAAGTTTTCGTAGCTCAATGAAATCTCAAATGCCATTGTCTAGATAAAACTTTAGGCCATATACGAGACATTGGAGCTAGCATACTTTGTGTTCTTAGCCTTCTAACACAAAACTACGGGTTGTTCTATGTAAATTTAGTCATCCAATTCTCCGTTGAGAAATGTAAGCATAACGTCCATCTGGTGCTTTCACAAGCCCAAACTTATGGCGATAGCTAGAATGGGTGAATAAAGGTAAACTTGACAAGCTACACCCTCTTATAGGATATAGTTTTTCGCCAAGCCTTCTACCTCTTAATAAACTCATTCTCCTATCGTTTTTTGCATGATCTTGAGAACTCACCTGTTCTGAATTACTCTGCAATAGGTAAAAGTTTGACCAAGTCCCAAACATTTTTAATTTCATCTAAACTCCAAAACTTTCTCCATTGTTTTTAATCCATTTTTCTTTCCAGAGATGATCAAAACTTATCTTTTAAGCTCATATTAACGACAAAATATCCTTTTTTCGGTTGCCTCCACACAACTATGATTCTTGATGTAAGCTCCAAATAGTACCAACAATCAATGTATCACTCCCACTAGGTTGATAAAGTTTAGGAATAACCTTATTAACCTCATCTTATTTATTGGGTGCACTAACATGATCAAGATTTTTTATCTCATTGAGCAAAAAGAATATATATATATAAATATATTTTTTTATCTAACCCTATCTAAGAAAATAATTGGTTTCTTAGGACATTACTTTTATGAAGTTCAATCAAACTTCTATTTGCTTATACATTAACAAACACAACCCTTTTGGAGTGTTCTTGGTATCTACTAAAGATATACTTTCACATTTTGAAGCAAACTTCCCAAAGTTATGAGAATGGTCCTAAACATAATCAGTTGACCCCCAAGATCATCAATTGACTTAGATTAAGTATCAAACCCATTCATACTCAATTAAATAATAGTAACTTAAAGAAAAGGTATGTGGTTAAGCAAATAGGCGACAATTAACAAGGTATCTCAATAGAGATAGACTGCATCAATAACTTAACCATCTATAGCAGCGTCCTATTCTATCTCTCTGCAACAACATTTTGTTGCTAAATTTTTAAGGAAAGAACAATTGTTTTCTAAAACCCTTTAAAAATGCCCTAAAACAATTCTTCTAGACTACAAAAGTCCAGATGAATTATTAACAATGAGATTTTAGTTTCAGTTTTTGTATCAAATGGTTCTTAGTTGTTTTATCAGCTAGACAAAGTTCACATGTATGAAATAATAAAACTAGTAAGTGAGCGTAACATGCTATCACTAGTCAAACCATTTTATTATTTCAAACCTAATGTGATCTAGTCTAGCTTGCTAAATGGTTTCGCATCAACAATTCACACAGAAAGGAGATGCAATTAAATAAAACAACCACAATTATGATTATATTACAAAACATAAATCAATTTAAAGTGTTTTGGAACCATTTAATACATAAACACAACATAGAAAACTATTTCCATCATTACATCCACGCAACACCATAGTAAATTACATTAAAATTGTGTTTAGAAGGACTAAACATAAAGACCAGCCCCGTCAAATTAGAGTACATATTGGAAATTAATAGGACTTGGGTTTGATCACTAGTCAACCTTAGCTGATACGTGTCCAAATCCTTGACTTCAACTTTAAGCTGCTCCTCACACATATCCATAATGCACTTTTTCAGATTTGACGGTATCCTACAATGCTCCCTGGTCTCCAGCTACATAGTATGCCTCTTTCGAGTCTATAATCCATAAAGGATAAGATTCAATGAGCAATACATAGCTAGGAACATAAGTGGAGTAGGGTATACCTTATTCATCTCAGTGCAATCACGAGCGAAGTGACCCAACTCACCATAGTCATAGCAGCTCATCTTGATCTTGTCCCTCTTACCATCATGCTTACCCATCTTGCGCTTCTTGGTCTTCTTGGATGCCTAAATGATCTCTTTAACTTTCTCATGATTCAAGCCCAAAGTATTATACAAACTAGATTCAGCAGCACAAGCTTGACTTGAATATCTAGCAATCTCAAAGCAGTCATCTTCAAGTTCTAGGTGTCCCCTAATGTCATGAAAAATTTTAAGATTCTCATTGCACATCATTTTAGCTTTCATGTGCTCTTAGTTCTTAGGTAGAGACTGGAATACTGTATGAACTGCTTGTCCATCAATTAAGGGGCAACCTTCTACCTTAATTGTTTTTATCATGTTTGACATCTCAACAAGATGTTGTGTAATTTAATGATCTAGATGCTTCTCATAGGTGCAAAACTTGCAAATGAAACATCTCAACTCAATAGAAAAACTTTTTCAATGCAATTCAAATTTCCTTAGCGGTATCATTCTTCACATGCTCATATTCGAGATCATCTTGCAAACTACTCATCATCACCATGCGAGCAATATTATCATTTATCTTCCAGGATTCATAAGCATTATGATCTCTTTCACTTTGAGTACAAGTTCCTCGTTCTGGTTCACTCATAATGTGGCTGATGACTTTCTTGACAGCTAGTGCTTCAAGGATGCACTGAATCTTTTGGTGCCAAACTTCAAAGCTTTCACCATTCAATTTTTTGTCCTCGTTCAACTCAGCCTTAATCGAATTAAAATTTGATGCCATGGTCTAAATAACTACATTGAGACATATCACTAATCAAATACTAGCACATTCATAACCATATTCATACACATTTATTTTACAGCTAATAAGAACGAAATCGATGATAATTTTCATTAAAACATGGAATTGAAAGTTCGTTATGCTTCCAATCATCTTCTATGTACAAAAGTTTAATCATAGAAAATTTAGTCTAATTAGCACACAATTTAAGTCCTAGGTGGAGACACATCACTAATCAAATACTAGCATATTCATAACCATATTCATACACATTTATTTTACAACTAATACGAACTAATTCGATGATAATTTTAATTAAAACACGGAATTGAAAGTTCGTTATGCTTCTAATCATCTCCCATGTACAAAAGTTTAATCATCAGAAATTTAGTCTAATTAGCACACAATATAAGTCCTAGGTAAGAATTCATCTCAACTCTACCAACCTAGAACTCCCACTAAATTCAATAAATTAAAGACATTAAATGATAAACATATTGCATGATCATTAGCATAAAATTACAAAGCATTCTAGAACGAAAACATTTCATTTTGTAAACCGAGGTTCAAACCCAAGAGAGGTGAATTGAGTTTTAAATTTTTTTTCTAATTAACTTGCAAAATTTTTAAACAATTAAATACACAAATTACACAATCAAATAATATACTTGAAAATAAAAGGAGTTAAAAGGAAGAGAATATGGAAACTCCATTTATAGTGGTTTGGCAACATCATATTCCTTCCGACCTTACGTCCACTCTCTTTAAGGAACCTCCTTGAAGTAACCCACTAAAACTTTAGTTGTACAACTTCACAGGTGTTGCACAAACCTTACAATAATCTCTTCCTCACGGAAGTTACAACTGAAGTGTTTAATCCTAAACACTCTAGGAGTTACACCAACTCTTTCCCTTTACAATAAATTCGATTGACTATAAAGTAAATGGTAGAGAGATAGCAATGAATGATTTTTACAACTGAATAATATCTCTCTTTCAAGAAAAAGTTTGAAGAATGGCTCACAATAAATTTTTTAAAGCTTTTGAGAATTAATGAGCTATATGATGAATTGAATATGCTATCTTCCTTGTTTAAATGCTCATTGAAGTGGGTTTGTATAGCCTTGAATCAATATGGTCATTTGACACTGACTTGGTAGGTTTAGGGCATTAAATGCTCAAGTCCCATGTCTTAAACGGTCATATTTTTGAATTACCAGTCGATTGGGTCCTTATACCAGTAGACTGGGTAAAGTGAAAAATCATCATTTTTAGGCTTAGGGAGAGTACCAGTCAACTGGGTCATAGGACCAGTCGACTGGGTGGAGTTACTAGTTGATTGAGAACTTTTTGTCCCATATCCTAGTCAACTGGTATGTAGAGGCAGTCGACTGGGTTGTCCTTCAACCTAGTTTTCATGTTTTTTAAACAGTTTTTAACTTAGAAACTTTCTGTATTATAGTTTTAACAAATTATTTTGTAAATTGAGCCATAGATTAAGCTAATTAATTAAATTTAGAGATTTACAAATTAATTCAATTACCTTAGTGCCTATTCTAGATCTTTTATCATTTTTTGGTGTTTGAACGTGTTGAGTTTTTGCATCTTGTTTCTGAACTGAATGCTTTTATGGCTTAAGCACTTAGATAAAATTGTTAGTGCAATTAAAGTGATGTTTTGTCATTATTAAAATCAAATACAGGTCAACAATCTTCCTTTTTTTTTATGATGACAAAACTAAAGAGAGAAAAAACAGTTTTAAAAACTAAGTGTTGGGTTTTTAAAAAAATTTGGATAGAGTTTCCTCTATTTTTCTGATAAAAGCAACCTGTAAGCATTCCAAATAAAATTCATATACAATTATATCAACCCAACCAAGAAATACAAGATTATATTACATTTGTCAGCATGTTCGGAGCAGTGCTCCCCTTAAATTTATGCTCTATTCTAAGTTTACATACAATTTTCTCTTTTTACATTCTAAGGAGCTATATAGATACATAACAAAGAGATGAAACAAAAAGCTTAGCGAGGGGGGGAATCAGAGCCATATCGATGAAGATCCCCAAGCTTAACCAAAGAGTCCTATGTGTGCTCCCGGTGCAACTTGAAATCGTCTCTGAGTGTGCGAAGGTCGTGATGCATGTGATCGACTGAAGAGCTCAAGATCTGGAACCTGGACTACATGGACAGATGAAGGCTCAGAATAGCCTGTAGTATGTCATCATATCCAGCGTGACCAGCACTGGAGCCACCATATTGTGGACTAGGTGCTCGCTCGTCAGTGTCCATAGCAGTGGGGGGAGTTGCATCACCCGACATCTCGTCGTCCTCCTCGTTGCTGTCACTATCACCGATCCGTATATTCCTCCTAGCCTTAAAGTAGATCATCCCATCTTGGATCGAGCACCCCATCTTCTTTAGTGAGGACATATTAATAATGTCATTGAGGTCGATATCGTGTGCCTCGGAGGAGGGCAAAGGGACATGGAAATGCTAGAAGATCAGGGTGATAAGCATACCATATGGGAGGTAGCCGAAGTCACTCGCTTCGCCATTAATCATGTTGGCTAGCAAGAGGGGGTAAATATTGAAATAGTGTCCAGTTTTGAAACATCAAATCAGTACCACGCCTATCTTAGACAGATATCCCTGACTTCTGAGTCTCGGTTGGATGATCAAACTTACGATGAGATTAAACAACTTTGAGTTAAGAGGCATGTCACTACATTGGTGAAATGTATTGGACCGAAAGTTATAGTTAGGATTGCCCTTAACAATCTGATAGGCCTTCTCATAATCAAAGTTGTCTGGCCATTCATCCAGACTCCACTAGACCCCTCCCACGGGGATTCTTAGTATATCGATCAAGAGGTCAGTGTTCACCTCAAATTTTATGCCTATTACCCTGGTCTTAAACCAAAGAGCCAATGGACTTGGTTTGACCAAGTTAGCATAGAACCAGTGAATGAGGCGTGGGTAATATTTCTAGTCGATTTTGACAAGTGGTATCAAATATATAGCCTCAAAAGTGGGTAAGATATCAAAGTTTGCATGACGGATAGAATCGAAATCGACGAATCTACCCATCATGATTTTTTTTATGGCGAATGACGGAGTTATACTTATCTTTGACAGCTAGACTCCAGAAGAGTGATTCGTCAAGCTCAAACCTCACATTCTTGCTTGAGGAACCCGCCAACCCCTTTCCCTTGGCGTCCAGTGCCATGGATTTCTTCGATCTAGCCTTTGTAGGCGCGTGAGGTCCGACAACGATGGTCTTTATCCTGATTTTCTCAGACATTTTATGAAAATTTTGTTTGGAGAGAGATTTGGGGAAAAGTTGAGTTTTTAACCCTGAAAAGTTAAAAAAGATGATTTGAGGTATGATTAAAGGTTACATGGAGTAGTTTTGAGAGATTTTAGTCTAAAATCAAGGATTTTCTAGAGAAAAAGCTTAGGGTTTTCAAAAATCGCATAAAATTTCTGAAAAACTAAAGCAATTATATATAATATCGCGATACCAGTCGACTGAGTTAGGGTACTAGTCGACTAGGTCCATATTTTAAGGACAGTATGACATATCAGTCGACTGGTGAAATGGGCAGTGAGGTACCAAACGACTGGGTATCCCTTACCAGTCGACTAGGTAACTGGACAGAAAGACACCAGTCAACTGGATAAAGATACTAGTCGATTGGGATCTTTACAAAACATAAAATTTTGAGCTCCAACTTGGAATTTTAGCATGAAATAGTTTATCTATGCCATCTTGAGTGAGAGATGTATTAAATAAGAGTTAATACTCATTCACTAGATGTTAAATATGCATATGATGAATGTTAATGCACTTAAACATACATTTTATCATAGTTTTTCAAGCCCGTTAATAGTCTAATCTTGCTAAAGTTGTCTTCGTTCAATGACTTTGTAAGAATGTCAGCTATTTGGTCCTTTAAAGGTATGAATTCTAATCTAATATCACCCTTTTGAATGTGGACTCTTATGAAGTGATGTCTTATTTCTATGTGTTTGGTTATAGAATGCTGAATAGGGTTTTTGGTCAAGTTGATAGCATTATTGTTATCGCAATGAATTGGTATATTTCTAAAGTTCATGTCATAGTCTTCTAACTGTTGTTTCATCCACAACACTTGTGCACAACAACTTCCGGCTACTACATATTTCGCTTCGACGGTTGATAGTGCAACCAAATTTTTTTCTTGGAAAACTAAGAGGTTAACATTGCACCTAAAAATTGGCATGTTCCACTAGTACTTTTTCTATCTAGCCTATAACCCGCAAAATCAGCATCTGAATATCCTACAAGCTCAAAAGTTGATTTTCTAGAATACCATAACCCTAGGTTTTGAGTTCCTTATAGATATCTAAGGATTCTTTTCACCTTCAATTATATGTAATTCCTTAAAATTAGCTTGAAATCTAGCACACGTGCATACACTGAACATTATATCAGGTCTATTTACAGTTGCATAAAGTAAAGCTCCTATCATGCTTCTATAAGTTTTAGTATCTACACACTTACCTTCCTCATCTACGTCAAGTTTTTTAGAAGTGCTCATAGGAGTGCCCATTGACTTTGAACTTTCTATCCCAAACCTCTTTAATAGGTCCTTGGTGTACTTTGATCGATTGATGAATATGTCTTCTTTCAATTGTTTGATTTAAAGTCCAAGAAAGTAGGTAAGCTCTCCCATCATGCTCATTTCAAATTCACCTTGCATAGATTCATTAGTAGAATAAAATATAATATCATCAACATATAATTGGACTAGTAGTGTGTCATTTTTGTGAGGAGGGTTGTGTCTATTTTTACTCTAGTAAAAACCGTTTTCAAGCAAAAACTTACGTAGTCTTTCATACCATGCTCTTGGAGCTTGTTTCAACCCATAGATAGCTTTAGAAAACTTATAAACATGGTTTGGAAGACTAGGATTTTCAAATCCAAGAGGTTGCTCAATATACACCTCTTCTTCTATAAAACCATTTAAAAAGTCACTTTTTACATCCATTTGAAATAGTTAAATTTATTGAAGCATGCAAAGGCCAATAACATACGAATGGCTTCTAATCTAGCTACGGGAGCATAGGTCTCATCAAAATATATTCCTTATTCTTTGTTATATCCCTTAGCAACTAGCCTAGCCTTGTTCCTAGTTATTATTCCATTTTCATCCATTTTATTTCTATATACCCATTTTGTTTCTATTATAGTGTGATTTTTTGGTCTAGGAACTAGATTCCATACTTTGTTTCTTTCAAATTGATTTAATTCTTCTTGCATAACATTTATCCAATCAACATCTTTTTTGGCTGCTACAAAAGTCTTAGGTTCTACTTGAGATAAATAAGCTACATAGTTACATTTAAGTTCTTACCCCTTGTGAAGGATCACCAATCACTTGATCGATTGAATGATAATTCACATACCTCTAATCTTTGGGAAGACTATCCTCTTGTTGACTTGTAGATAGTTGATCAAGATTGAGAGCTTCTATCTCTTGATTTGTTTGAGGTTGGCTCTCCTTCGGGTCAATAATGGGAGTAGGTGTTTTCATTCTTGGAATAAAATCTGCATCATCATTAAATTAAACTACTTTACTACTAATTGGATTAGACTCATCAAAGGCTACATGTACTGATTCTTCAACCACTAAAGTTCTTTTGTTAAAGACTATAAACTTTACTAGATGTTGAATATCCTAAGAATATCCTTTCATCGGTCTTTGAGTTAAATTTACCTAAATTAGTTTTATTGTTATTTAGGATGAAGCACTTGCAACCAAAAGCACAAAAATAAGAGATATTAGGCTTTCTACCTTTCATAGTTCATATGGGGTTTTGTCAAGCATAGGCCTAATTAAAACTCTATTTAAAACATAGCAAGAAGTGTTTACTGCTTCTGCCCAAAATTATTTTGGCAAATTATTTTCACAAAGCATTGTTCTAGCAAATTATTCTAGAACTTTATTTTTCCTCTCAACAACTCCATTTTGTTGAGGAGTTCTAGGGGCTGAAAAGTTGTGATCAATTCCATTTTCACCACAAAAATTTTGAGAAACTTTGGTATTCAAATTCTTTTCCATGATCACTTCTAATGCTTGAAATAGAAATACCTTTTTCATTTTGAACCTTTTTACAAAAGTTCACAAATCCTTTGTGTGCTTCATATTTGTAAGAAATAAAAATAACAAAGGTATATCTTGAATATTCATCAACAAAAACAAGAGCATATTGATGGCCATCTAGATTAATGGTACTTATTGGACCAAACAAGTCCAAATGCAAAAGTTCTAATGGTCTAAAAGTTGAGATTATACTTTTTTGATTTAAAAGAAATTCGTTTTTGCTTTCCCATTTGACAAGCATCACACACCTTGTCTTTTTCACATTTTATTTTTGGAAATCCAATGACTAAATCTTTTTTTGAAATGATTTTAAGAAAAACTATGTTCATATGGTCAAGTCTTCTATGCCATGGATTTTCACTAAAAGCGGGAAAACATTTTTCATTTTCCGAATGAAAAGATTATAAATCAACTATATAGAAATTTTCATGTTTATGGCCAACAAACTTGATCTTGATACTTTTGGTGTCTATAACTAGACAAAAAGAGTTTTTAAATATGACTTTGTTGCCTTTGTCACATAATTGACTAATACTAAACAAATTTGGCTTAAGACCTTGCACGAGAAATCATTACCAACTTTGCCATGCCCAATTATCTTTATCTTTGTATTGTCTCCAATAGTGATTTGTCCACCATCCCTTAGAGTTAGCTTTTTGAACATGCTTTGATCACTAGTCATGTGCTTTGAGCATCCACTATTAAGGTAGCAATAATTACCTTTTTCCTTGGTGTGGAGACATATCTACATTACACAAGGATATTCAATTGCACTTTTAGGTACCCAGAATTTCTTAGGTTCTTTGGGGTTAGTCCTAAAAAATATGGTTCCTTTAGGGACCTATAATTTCTTAACATTATAAGGTGCTCTATAATTATAAACATGCTGTTAATGCATAATACTAGGATAATAGTTATTGAAATTTCTAGGATTTCTTAATTGTGCATGTCTATAGTTCATTGGATAAGCAATTCTAGAATACATGTTTCTATTATGAAAATTATGAACATGCGTGTTATCTTTAGGAGTGGTATGACGGTAATCTAGAGTATATGCACTTGTAGCATTATGAACATATATACTATCTCTAGGATGCATATTATGGTAATTTCTAGGATGTCCACTTTTGCCATACAAGTTATGAGCATACACATTATCTCTAGGATATATATGATGATAGTTCCTAGGATGTGTATTCATTGAATGATTATTTCTAGCATTTCTAGGATGCTTATCTCTAGTATATGCCTTCTTATATCTATTAGTATATATTGAGGGAGTGCTTTTAATCTTGCTAGTGGCCTTGGAAGTGAATGCTTCATTCACACATGTTGCTTTCATGAACAAAGTATATTTTTTTGTTTTTGCTTGCCCAATAGGGAATAACCCAAGCCAGATTTTCCTCCACTTAACCTTTGGCAAGATAGCATTTCATCTGGCTTTTCTTTTCCAAGCATAAGTCTAGATATAGTGCTATTCAAATCCATTATTTTCTTCTTTAAAATATCATTTTTATTTTTTAGAAAATCTTTTGAAGAGTTGTAAAGCATGGAAGATAGTTTTTCTTTTTCTTTTTTCAAACCCTCCATTTCTTTAGAAAGAGATGAGAGTTCTTTCTTGTGGGCCACATTTCTAGAATTGAATTTCTTCAATTCTTCATACATCTCATTTATAACTTCAATTAATTATTCACTACTACTAAAAATGTTATTATTATTAGAAGGGGAAGAAATTGATACTTCATTCTCATCGTCGATTGCCATCAAGCATAGGTTGGCAATCTCTTCGTATCCAACTTTAATTTCCGAAGTTTCTTCCTTTTCGTCATAACTCTATGTGGTTGCAATCATGGCTATCTTTTTGAAGCTCTTATAAGGTTTGCTCATTGTTGGACAATCGGCCTTAATGTGACTAGGCTTCTTGCAACCGAAACACATAAGAGGTTCCCTTTTTGGAGTGGATTCCCTTGTGTAAGATTTCTTGCTCTTTTTCAAGAACCTGTGAAATCTTTTAGTGATTAATGCCATCTCACCATCTTCTTCAGTTCTCTCATCCTCTTCTTCTTTCTCTTCCTCTTTGTTACTTGCAAAGGCCTTGAAAGCAATCATCTTTTTCTTCTTCTCATCATCATTGACAATAGGATTCATTTCCTCCATCTCATATGTCAATAATGATCCGAGGAGTGTTTCAACATCAAATTTGTCAAGATCTTTGGCCTCCGTGATGGCCGTCTTCTTTGCTTTCCAAGTGGATGGCAAAGACTTTAAGATCTTCCTCGTTAGTTCAAACTCCTCAATGTTCCTACCAAGAAGCTTTAAGTCGTTAACAATAGTGGTGAAACGTGAGTGCATTTGAGAAATTGTTTCGTTATGAGATATTTTTAAAGATTCATACGAAGACACTAGCATGTAGATTTTTTTTTATTTTTTTAACTTCGCTAGTGCCCTCATATGTGACTTGTAGTTTGTCCTAAATCTTCTTAGCCGAAACACATGCATAAACTTTATTATACTCAGAAATATCTAAAGCACAAAGTAATATGCTAGTGGCTCTACTATTTAGAGACACCATTTTACAATGCTTTTCATTGAACTCAGTTTTGAGTTTAGGCATTGTATGATTGATTTCTCCAATAGTTATTTCCTTTGTAGGAATTCTAGGTCCTTCCTCAATGACTCTCCATAGATTGTAATCTTTTCCTTTGACAAAGAATTTAATTCTATTTTTCCAGTAGTTATAGTTGGAGCCATTGAACAAAAGATGCCTAGTATAGGAATGCCCTTCGGTATAGCTATTTGATGCTATCGGATCAACTCAATGATTTTAAGCCTGACATGGAGAACGAGACTATGATACCAATTGTAAACCGAGGTTCAAACCCCTAAGGGGGGTGAATTGGGTTTTAAAAACTTTTGCTAATTAACTTGCAAATTTTTTTAAATAGTTAAATACACAAATCACACAATCAAATAATATGCTTGAAAATAAAAGGAGTTAAGGAAAAGAATATGCAAACTCCGTTTATAGTGGTTCGGCAATATCGGATTCCTTCCGACCTTACATACACTCTCTTTAAGGAACCTCCTTGAAGTAATCCACTAAAACTTTAGTCGCACAACTTCATGGGTGTTGCACAAACCTTACAATAATCTCTTCCTCACGGAAGTTACAACGGAAATGTTTAATTCTAAACACCCTAAGAGTTACAACAACTCTTTCCCTTTACAATAAATTTGATTGACTGTAAAGAAAATGGTAGAGAGATAGCAATGAATGCTTTTTACAACTAAATAATATCTCTCTTTCAAGAACAAGCTTGAAGAATGGCTCACAATAAATTTTTCAAAGCTTTTGAGAATTAATGAGCTATATGATGAATTGAATGTGCTATCTTCCTTGTTTAAATTCTCATTGAAGTAGGTTTATATAACCTTGAATCAATATGGCCATTTGACACTGACTTCGTAGGTTTGGGGCATTAAATGCTCAAGTCCCGCGTCTCAAACGGTCATATTTTCGAATTATCAGTCGATTGGGTCATTGTACCAGTCGACTAGGTCAAGTGAAAAATCTTCACTTTTAGGCTTATGGAGAGAACCAATCGACTGCATTATAGGACTAGTCGACTGGGTCCTCAGCACTAGTCGACTGGGAACTTTTTGTCCAATATCCCAGTCGACTAGGTTATCCTTTAACCTAGTTTTCATGTTTTTAAAATAGCTTTTGAATTAGAAACTTTTTGTATTATAGTTTTATTAAAGTCTTTTGTAAATTGAGCTATAGATCAAGCTAAGTAATTGAATTTAGATATTTATAGACTGATTCAATTACCTTAGTGCCTATTCTAGATCTTTTGTCAATTTTTGGTGTCTGAACGTGTTGAGTTCTTGCATCTTGTTTCTAAACTGAATGCTTTTATGGCTTAAACACTTAGATAAAACTGTTAGTGCAATTAGGGTGGTGCTTTGTCATTATTAAAATCAAATAATGACCATAGAAGCCTATTTCTTAATCTATTACTCGTTTTCTTATCTTAACCATCCAATGATCCCTCTTTCCTACAAAATCCATGTGTCTTGAACTACGGAGATTTGAAAACTATGATAACACAACAATACATCTCATTCCTGAAAGTAGATGATGCTCTTCTGCCAGTTCCAACTCATTGGAGACTTTCATGAAACTATTTCTAACTTTTAGGTGGTGCCTCATAGTAGTCTTCATGGTTTTCCATTCATCATCCGAAAGGGACTTGAACAAGACTTGAGCCTTAAGACATTTACGAACAATGGGATCATCAACTTTAACTTTACCCCACTTCTTCGCCACTACATCTATGTGCTTACACATTGTATGTTTTGGAGCCTTTTCATAATTAAAAAACTCTAATAGAAGTGACATGTTCACTACATCGAAGAGTAATTAACATTTGTAAGTATTTAAAATTGATACTCAATCAATTGTTAAATTCATTTACATAACAAATATATGTGAACATAAGTATGATTGAATTTAATTTCAACTATAAGGAATAGCATAAATAAAGGAGCTTTTACAAGCTTCCACTAGATATTGACCCCATTAAAAAAATTGAAGCTCAAAAATAAGTTTGTTGCACTCAAATTTGCGCAAATTTGAATTTTAGAATTTTTTCAAAAAAATATTATTTTAAATTTATTTAATTAATTTTTATTCAAAAATTAATATTAACTAATCTAAAAATAATGATTTTTGAAAATATTAAAGAAAAATCAAAAAATAATTTCTAATCAAAACTGTATTTTTTGCGTCGCCAAAGTCACCGCCAACCATCGTCACATGCCAATGATGGTTGGAATGGTGGTTACTGTCTAAAAACTGGCCAAAAATAGAAAACTCACACCCTAAGCGCGTGTAATCCACTCTTCACCTTCCCAATGTAGAATGTTGATCGAATCAACGGTAGATGCTTCGTCCGATCGAGCTAGTCATGGTGGTGGGGGTTTTGGTCATCCAAAAGGTGAGGGAGTGCAGCCACTCTCCATAAGCGCATGGGTGAATGGAGATGAATAATGTCATCTTTAAAACCTTCACTCCACGATTTTGCCTTAAAATACCAAATTTTCGATTTCAGTTTTCTCCCTTTGCAAACAACCAAAAAATGTGTCATATATCGTTGGAAAGCTTATGAGATCCTCTTTCTAACCATGTAAATTTTATGTCATGAATTTAATTGTACAATTTATGACATTAATTCAAAGTTTTAGGTTTCATGGTTAGGGTTTCAATTTTTTCTCTCCTCCTTGAGAGTTAGCCTACCGGATTTTTCATATTTCATTTACATATATAGGCTGCATTACTTTAGAAAATCATGGCATATCATTGAGAGATAAAAGATTTTCCATTCATGAAAGATACATGTTTGAAATTTTTTTGTCTAGCTCAAATTCATGAAAGATACATGTCACAAAGGTTCGTTTTATCATTGAATGAAAATAAAATATATTTTTTCTCTTTTCATGTTATTCAATAATGAAATAGACCATTATATTATGTATCTTTTATAAATATATGCTAGACAAAAACTTCTTCTAAGGTTAACTGTTATAACCAATTTGTCAATAAATTCTCCATTTTGTTCAATCGGTTTTCTTTAAGACTGAGAATTGAGATACTCTACCATTGTACTTGTCAGGTTCTTGTTGGACAATCAGATGGTCAGAAACCCACCATAGTTTTTGGATTTTTTTTTCTTTTCTAATTATAAACCCATTTTGTGTTATACCCAACTTCTTCATGACACAAACATGATGTGACAACCCGAATTATTGCCTCTATCCACAAGTGATTGTAGAACTTTTGTAACCAGTTTTGAGTTCTTTTTGAATAAACTACCACTTTTCAATCTAAACAAAAAAAATTTATTCCAACTCTGCCAGAGTAAAATAGAATAAAATAACAATTTCGTTTCTAAGGTAATGAAGTAAAATTTTACCACCCATATAGGCCATGTTTGCTTGTCATTTAAGCCAACTTGCTTTAAGTTAGCTTAAATGACAACCAAACATGGCCATAATGATAATCCACTTGAATATAAGGTTTCTTTAGAGCTTCTTTAGGGTTTGTGTGAGTGTTTTTCTTACCTTGTGCATGATTGTTTTCTCCTTTTCTGTGGGAGTTCAATTTATTTATGTTATTGTAGTTTGGTGATTGTGATGGAGAGGGAATTACTTGCAAAATTGTAGTCTGTTACCTGGAAAAAAGGGTTGGGAGGGGGTGATGGTGTTGTAAGGACAATAGGTAAAGGAGGGCTTACAGATTGGTCAGTTAAGTTTAGTGGGCAAACTTTTGTCCATCGGGTCGTTTAATGGGGAAGACTTAATTAGCACAATGAAGCTCATTTGGTAAACCATTAAACCTGTAGAGGGTAGGATTTTAGGAGATGATATATTTTTGTTTAAGTTTGCATTTGAAAGGGATCAAAACTAGGTGGTGGATAATGGGCCTTAGGCTTTTTAAAAGAACTTTCATAATGCTTTATTTTGGGATAGGTTTCATAATTTTTCGTTGGGTTGCATGTGTCTGAGCTAGTAAGGCATCTGTTGGGAGACAAGTTTGGGTTGGTAGAGAAGTTTGATGCTGATGAGCATGGCATAGGGTGGGGTTGTTATCTTAGGCTAAGGGTTTGCACGGATGTTGTCAAG
This sequence comes from Bretschneidera sinensis, assembly GCA_023935145.1. NCBI lineage: Eukaryota > Viridiplantae > Streptophyta > Magnoliopsida > Brassicales > Akaniaceae > Bretschneidera > Bretschneidera sinensis. Next base: position 27,730,315 of record CM043705.1, on the reverse strand, counting down.
CATTTAAGGAGATGAGTTAAGGTGTTGCTGCCTGGCTATGAGCAAACTTGGTTGATACCTATAACATATGAAAAATTATCGAATTTTTATTACGATTACGGTCGATTAGGGCATTGTGATAAGTATTATAATTTTTTAGGGTTAGGGGTCAAGGTGGAATAAATCTATATGGGGATTAGTTTCGTGCGACACTTGGATGAAAACGTAATGGAGGTGGAGATGGTAGACATACGACAGAGAAGCGTGATGACAGAAGGAAGGAGTCAGGAAGGGGTGCTACTATGCGTGTTAAGGGTGTGTGTTATGAGTTCATTAAACAACAAGTTAATGAATCAATGAAAGTGCAGGGTATAGTGCAAGTACATCTCTTTATGTTAGGGAACCCATGGTGTCTGTTAAGAAGGTATTAAAATTGATTAAGGATGATGTCAGTAGGAAGGACAAGGTTTTAAAGGAACAACCTAACCATCTATAAATAGGAGAGACAAAAGGTTAGGGTGTCTCTGAAGGTTTAGCTAGGACAATGTTTATACCCTTACTTGAACAATTTTTGCAAGATAGCTTAGTGAAGCAGCTCGATGAGGGATTGGTTGATATACTAGTATTAACTGTCAATAATTCTCTCGATAGTCAGCTCGTGGGAAAGAGATCGGAAGCAAAGTGGAAACGGTAGAAGTGAGAAGCTGGTAAATGTAAGAGTATAGGGAGAAGTAGGGGAAACTTAAAGCATAAAGCTAGTTTTTTTATTCATAATGTTGGCACTAGTAGAGAGGGGGTAGTAAAACATATGATGAATGAGGACGTAGCTAACATGGAGAGAGTAGAACAATTTGGGAAAGCAGAGATAGCAGAGCTACTCCATCGATATCAATGAGGTTATTAAGTTGGAATGTACGAGGGCTCGAGAACCCCATGCATTGCCTACACTAGGGGATTTATTCAAGTGTGAAATTCACGATTTGGTTTTTCTTGATGAAAACTAAGCTTTAGGTTAGTGAAATGGACTTTGTCAAGCGGCGATGTGGTTTTGAGTGTGGTATTGTAATGGGGGCTATAGGGTGTCATGAGGTTCTACTTCATTTTGGAAACGTGGGATGACGGTTCATTTACTTAGTTACTCGAATTTTCATATCGATGTGGTTGTGAATGCGGACTATGGGTCACTACAATGGAGATATACAGGTTTCTATGGTAGCCTAATGACGAACTTACACTTTGTGTCTTAGGATTTGATTCGATGTCTTAAGGGGAGGAGTAGTTTACTGTGGGTGTGTCAGGGTGATTTGAATGAAATTTTGGTATCAACCAAAAAAAGGGATGACATATCAATCAAATGGCCAAATGAGTGACTTTAGAGCAATGGTTCGTGAATATGGATTTTGTGATCCTACAAAGGTCAATGGTATACGTGGACTAACAACCATGACTCGGAGGTCATGTTAGGGAGAGGTTGGATTGTCTTTTTGCTACTGAGGCTTGGAGTTCATTGAAGCTTAACTATTATGTGTCGCATTCTGTAGCGAGTTACTTTGACCATGTTCTTAATGTTTTGGAAATGGATAGACCACGAGGGCATAAAAACTATTGGAAAAAGCCTTGGCTTACCAGTTTGAAGAAATGTGGGTTAAATCTGATGAGTGTGGAAAGATTACTGCAGATCTATGGCATGATCTAGACGTAGAGGCTCTTGTGTGTGCGAAGTTGAAATTGGTAGGCACAAAGCTATTTGCATGGCATGACAAAGTGTTTGGGACAATGGGATGAAGAATGAAACAACTACATGAAAGATTGCATTATGTTTGGTCCTTTAGAGTTCTAACAAAACTTTGGAGGAGGACAATAAAATAGTTTGGCAGTAGAATAATTTATTGGAGAAAGCAAGAAATTCTTTGGAAGCAATAATCTCGATTACAATGGCTAAAGGAGAGAAACAAGAATAAGTCATATTTTTGTAGGTGAACTAGTCAGCAGTTAAGGAAGAATTCTATTGATCAGTTGTGAGACCCCATTGGTGTATAGTATGAACATGATGAGCAATTTGAACAAATAGTTTGTGACTCTTTTCGGGAGATTTTTGTTACATCTTACCCAAACCGAATTGGTGAGGCGTTTAAAGAAATGGAGATAGTGGTTTCAGGGGAGTTAAATATGTTCTTACTGGCTGAATTTACTTCATATGAAGTTCATCGTGCCTTATTCCAAATGCATCATACGAAATCCCTAGGACCTAATGGTATATGTGCATTATTTTATAAAACGTATTAGGATATTGTGGATGGGAAAGTTACTAAAAAAGTGTTACAATTTTCTAATGGGGTGAGATGGATATTAATATTAACTTCACTTACATTATCTTGATTGCTAAAGTTAAAAACCTGTAGGTTATGTCCCACTTTAGACCAATTAGTTTATGTAATATGTGCTACATAAATTAATTTTTAAGGTGCTTGTTAATAAGTTGAAAGTGATCCTTCCATTGATTATTGATTAGGCTCAGAGTGCGTTTGTGCTTGAGCGTATGATAATGGATAATGTATTGGTAGCTTATAAACCTCTACATGCCTTACATAATAAAAGGGGGAGAGCGAGTATATGGCATTGAAATTAGACATGAGTAAGGCCTATGATAGGGTGGAATAGGGATATTAGATGGGCTAATGAGAAAGATAGGTTTTGAGGAGAGATTGGTTCAACTGATAATGAGTTGCATTTCTATTGTCTCTTATTCGGTCTTGGTGAATAAGGACCTGTAAACACCCAATTTCGTACCAAAAGTTTTTAACAGACCACACGTAGGTTCCTATAACGAATCTTTGATCCGAGTGTGCTCAGACTTGGTAAGTGAAGAAGTATGGATTTAATTGGGGAATATGAGAAATTGCAAGACCCATTTGTTCAATCCATTTAATTCACTTTGGGTTTAAATCAATTGGACTTTATTTGATTCAACTAATCTAAGACCAAAGTCTTCATTTAAATTTTGACCCAATCCAAAACCTATTAAAGCTCTTTGATCTTTCTTAAGCCCAAACACCTTTGGCCCAAATTTCAAGCCCAAGAAGACTTCTAATTTTTAAGGATGAACTTTCAATTTCACCCTCCACTTGGCACTCCTTGATTGGTTCACTTTTCTCAATGTAAAAGTTATTTTTTTATGACCAAGAAGATGTTTCTCTCCTGTCCCTATGCGGCTAGCCATAATGAGGAATTTTCACTCTTTCTTTTAGCCTTTTGAACTCACATCTCCCTCCTAGATTCCCCCATCTTCCTTTTTACCAAATTCTACCTTTCTTCCACACAAAATAAGATTTTTTTCACCAAAAAGCAACAACAATGCACTTATAAAGTAGCTGATTTTTTCTTCTTCTGTAGACAGCCATGTATACAAAAAAAAAAGATGGAGTTTCTCTTCTCCTTCTTTTTCTTAGTTAATTGGACATTACCTTATTAATCTTCCAGCCTTTCCTAAATGTTAAATAACACAATTTTCTACCACAAAAATCATATTTTATACCCCAAAACAGCGTTTAAAAAATAGCAGTTTTTTTAGAATGTGAAGCCTTTTTCTCATTTCTTTTGCTTTGTAAATGCCACTTTTTTCCCCTAAGTTTTTTCACTTTATTATATATAAAAAACAAAGAAAATTGTGTCCTTTCCACCCTTTTTGGTTGTCCAAAGCAAGGAGAGTTTCTCTTTACCTATTTTGCTTTTACTTTTGCTTCATTGAAAACACTCCAAAATGTCCTTTCTTGTTCAGCTTTTTTGCAAACCTTCTTTTTCACATTTTTTCACCTCAAAGAAACCCCTCTATCTTCCCCATCTCAGAAGTTGAAACTATTTTTCCCATTCCTTATATGACCAGCCATGCACCTTATTTTCACTTATTATTTTTCTTTTTTTAATCTTTTGGCCAACCCTTACTCATCCTATAAATACCCCCTTTGCTAACACAAAAAAACCAACACAACACTAAGGCAAAGTAATGCAAAAAAGAGAGAAAATTTAGATAGAAAGAAATAACTGAGAAAATAGAGAAAAAGAGAGAAGAATAGGAATATCAAAGAGAGGAATATAACAAAAGAGAAGAGAGTGTTCAAGAAAGGTGAAAAAAAAAGCAAAGAGTGAAACATAAAAGAAGAACTAGTGAGAGTTCTTCATCATTTTCGGCCACCTTTTTATTTGAGTCTTCTAATCTTTATTGGAATCATTCTTCCAACTTCACTAAGTCCACAAGAGCACAAGTATCTTGAGGATAATCCCCACGTGTGGAAATTTTCCTTAGCCAAAGAAGGTTGGTTAAGTTTCTACTTTTGCAAAATAAATTGTTAGTATGATTCATGTGTTTAAAAGACCTTGAAAATATACTAAAATAATTTGGTTCACTTAAAAATTTTCATTTTAAGATACTTACTAGTTTCTTAGTATTTTATTTTTCACTAGTTATATATCTTTCTTTAGTTAGCTACTAGTCATAATGTAGTCTCCCCATTAAATGCAATGTTAAATTAACGGTAGTTTTGAAGTTTTTTCTTTTAGTTTAGTACCTTAAGATTTTTTATGTTCTCTATGTTAGATGTTTTATTTTAAGTTGTCATTAATTACATGTGAACTTTAATTCTTTAAGAAGAATTTTGGGCTCTTTTGGTCCTTGTTAATTTTGGGCCCCCTTTGACCCATTAAAAATGTTACTAGTTACTAGTTATTTTGATTCTCATCTTTAAGGTAGTTTAGTTTAAATCTATTTAGCTTAATTCATTTTTTTAACTCGTCTAGTTTAAAGTAGCTTAGTTTAATTCATTTAATTTAGTCTTTAAGTTTAATTCATCTAGTTTAACTTACATAATTAATCCACCTAGTTTAAACGCACGCACTTTAATTTACTTCTCATCTATACTTTGCAAGTAGTTTTAATATTTTTTTTTCATAGTCAAAGAAATTTATTTCCTTTATATACTTACTTTTACCGCATTACTTTAAAGGTACTATTTCGTGTTACTTTGTTTGAATTGAAAAATGTGTGCTTGGTTTTATTAGTAGTGTATGATGATAATACTTGAATTAAAATTTCAATTAATTCCCTTGAAATACAAAGGCTAGACTTCGGTCTAGGTAAGAGAGAGAGCTTTAAATCCTCACTCTTTTGCACCCAAATCTCTCGATTTTTGGAATTTCTCACATAGACCAATGACAAGGGATTAAGGTCAAATGGCGGCTCCTTACCCATCATTCTTGCTTTATGCTTGGATGACAAAACGACCCCTTGTCTAATACATTAAAAGTGCACCCATCATGGAAGCCTCTTTACTACTTATAAATGGTTTGTATTAGACTTGGTAGGTTTCACTCATTTCCATATGCCTACTCATCGTAATCTGCACCCTTGCCATATCCACCATCTTTAAGGGGAGTGGGCTTGGGTATTGAGCTGGATGCATGGGTCCCAGGCGAAAAAGAGCAGTATCTATTGTTGGCGACTCCACTAGGGAGATTAAACCTTAAAGTGTTTCTTGGAAATCTTTTGAAATTTTAATTTGAGTTATTATCTCATACTTCACTTTGAACACTAACACTTACCCTTTGCTCTCGACAGAGTAAATTGGGGGGGCCGTGTCCTTTTGGTGTCTGGTGTGACCCCCATTTGCTTATTGTTAGCCTTTGGTGTGGGACAAGTTCCTCTTAGTTCTTGTCCGTGTAACGAAGGTTTTCTAAATGTGTTTGTACTCTTGTGGTCTACTTTTTAGACCACTAGAAGAGCATGATAGCATCATTCCAGTCATGGGGTACCTAAGCCCACCAGAGTTATAAGGCGAGCCTACCATCTTTTAAGCAAACCCTAGAACCTTTCCATCTAGGACAAGACCATTTTATATCCATTTTTACTTGCTTATATGTGTTTGCCTTCACCTCACATGTTAAAAAAAAGAAGATAAAATCAATTTGTTTGATAATATGTTTGGAAATTTAGTAGTTTCTTCGATTAAATCACAGTCAAATAAATTAAACTCGATATTGGTTCTAGGTTAGCCAGTAACAGTGGATTTTCTCTTAGTTAAGTTTTGTTAGTTTGACCTCATTAATGAGCCTACAAAAGAAACTAGTGATGGTTGGGCCTTAACCTAAGAAATCTAAAATGAATACGACTGAAGACTCAAGGACAGGGGGAGAGATCCATGTTAAGGGAAAACTTCATCGTTTGTTTGGACTTCTTTGATTTAGCCCTAATCACTACTTGGTTCCAAATCTCTTGGGAAAGTTAGTGATATCAAACCCACAGTACTTAACTATGAGAAAGCCCATGAAGGATTGAAGGGGCCTAGACTAAGGAAGTTTGATTGGAATTTAATTGGAGGAAATTTCCTTTGATTACATTATAACCAAATGAAATGAGCCCAACATTGAGCCGAATTTCTTTCTTAATAGAGGATTTTCCCCTTAGTTAAGGTTGTTTGATATCACTGAGAAGCCTATAAGAAAAAACTAATGTTGATTAGGCTTTAACCTAAGAAATCTAAAATGAAAGTTATTGAGGGCCCAAGGATCCAGTGGAACGATCCATGTAGGGGGCAATCTTTATCTTTCATTTGGGCTTCTTAGGTTTAGCCTAAATCATCATTAGAGTCTGACCCCCTTGGGAAGCTTGTTGATGTCAAATCCACCACATTTAACATGAGAAAACCAAGAAAATTTGATTGTAATTTAATCAGAGGAAATTTTTCTTTATGTTTTTGTCTCCACTTAATTGGGCTAATTGAGAACTTATCCACAAGTAGACTTTAATTCATTCAGCAGGCATTTGGATGCAAAACCGAAGCACATTGACAAAGTTAAAGTAATACTATGGATAAGCGACCATGGAAAAAAAAATTCATAGAATAGAGAACTTAAAAAATGTCTTGTCTTTTTTGTAATAAAGAGTCATATGTCCGGGACAGGTGGTAGTCCTTCTTCATTTTGGTACTGATCCTCTAGTAGAAGGCTAAAGAAAATGTCTTCATCGAGTCTAATCTCACATTCAATGGAAAAACTTACTAACGACTCAGCTCCCATACCTAATTACACCTAACCAAACTTCCTTAACATGATCAAAGAATTACTCACTATGTCCAACCTTTCCACCCTAAACACAATCCCTGACCCCTCCACCATAAACACAACCATAAGCATAACCACAAACACTAACCCTTCCAAGCCCAACTTCGGAGAGATGAGTAGTGTCAAATTTTGGGGGCTCATGGCCCTAATTGAAGAATTCTTGGATCTAGATGGTTCGACTTTGAAGATCACAACGAATGAGGAAGATAGTGTGACGTCAATGGTAGGCCCTATTACAATGCATGAACAACACATTAAAAGGAATGAGCAGGGAGTCGATGGACATCACACTAAAAGATGCATTCGAGAAATAAATCGAAATTGAGAATGCCAGCCAAGTGTAGAACATGTGAGCGATGCAAGTTAGTTTAAGAGCATCAATAAAGAACTCGAATGGTTGTACCAGTTTGAGTCAACAGTTTGAACCCATTCTTTATCTGCCTCTTATTCAAATGCACTTCCCATGTCAATGAAAAAATCTCTAATTTTGAATGTGCTATGTTTCCAATATGTGATAAGAAATCTCTTTCAATGAACTTGATTTTGAAAACAAAAAATTGAAACAAATAAACTCCAACTGTTAATTTGGGTACCAAATCTTTTCCACTTTAATAAAAACAAAACATTTCATAGTATATATGCATTGTATACCTAAACATTTGAGTTAAATGTCACCTCAGCATATAAAAAAAAAACATTGGGAAGTTCACTTGTAATCTTGAACCTATAAAATATTTGGTTTGGAAAAGCTAAGCAGTTGCATTTGAGATAATGAGAGGCCATCATTCTAATTTTTCCCATTAAAAAAAAAGAATATAAACTTATTATTTTAACATAATCATTGACGTCTAAAAATGTAATAATGTAATTCGATAAATGTTGGATGATTTATCCATAGCTACTCTACAGAACATGGTACAACACATCTAATAAACATATTTGAAAGTCACCATGCTATCTAATTATGATGCTATCTTTGCCAATTTCCATTAACATTATAGCCAGTGAATCTGTCATATTTCTCTTATTGTTCTATTGAAAGTTATCTAACATGTTTTTCAAAATCTTTAATAATGGGTAAACAAGTTAGGTTTATGATTCTCAATATATCCTCAATTAAAAGAAATATAAATACAAAAGCATAATTAACGATGAAAGGTTTATGCTAAATTGTTATTAGATAAATTCGCATTTTTAATATAAATTACTTAAGTTGGTTTACTACATATGTATATATTTTTGGAAATTTCTGACACTTCAAAACAACTACGCAATCACAATAGCAAAAATAAAGAAAAAAATGCAAGAATTTTTAACGTGGTTTGGCACCTCTTGCCTACGTCCACAAGTCAATCATTATTCCACTACATTTGTAACATTTGGATGGAGGAAAGCTGTTAAAACTCACTACATTACAGTACAAAAATTTTCTAGACAAAACTGTGTGAAAACTCTCCTCAATATCACAACTCAAAACCCCAATACACTCAATCTTCACTCAACCCTTGGATCCCTCTATTGGTGTTTGGTTGTTACACTCTCATCTAACCAACTATTACTAGTTAAGGAATAGGGATGAAAGACTACATCTCTTGATGTCTATATTTATAATAACTAGTACTCACATCCTTTTGACACATAGACGATGTGGGACTATAACTACTTACAATAACATTTTTCTCTGATATGGGATTTGAGGAGCATCCCAACAAATTCTTCCTTGGACCCAAATCCTTGAATACTTCGATCCCTAATCTGTATTTTCCTCCACCCAATCAAAGCCTCCATCTTTAAATCAAGCCTTTAATATCGCTTAATCATATTTTGGGCCTAATCCCAACAATCCTCCACCTAGCTTTAAAATCTAATCTTCAACAACAATTCTCTTAGTTTTTGCCGCTGTTTTGACACACCAAAACAACTATACAATCACAATAGAAAAAAATAAAGATAAAAAATACAAGAATTTTTAACGTGGCTCGGCACATCTTGCCTACAACCTAAAACCCCAATACCCCATGTTCACTCAACCCTTGGGTCCCTATATTGGTGTTTGGTTGCTACACTCCCATCTGACCAACTATTCCAAATTAAGGAATAGGGATGAGAGACTGTTGATGCCTATATTTATAATAACTAGTACCCACATCTTTTTGACACGTAGACAATATGGGACTATAACTACTTACAATAATACTTTTCTCCAATGTGGGATATGAGGAACATCCCAACAAATTCCTCCCTTGACTCAAATCCTCAAACAATTCGATCCCTAATCCAGATTTGCCTCCACCTAATCAAAACCTTTATGTTTTAATCTAGCCTTCAATATCTCTTAATCAGATTTTGAGCCTAATCCCAACAATATTTCTATTGGATGCTTGTTTTCTGTTGATTTATCATGTGATTTTTATTAAATCTTATGCGCTTCAAATGCCATGGTATTTGTATAATTATAGTTTTATAGTTACACGGTTAATTGATTTCATTGAATATATATGTGTGTGTGTGTGTAAAACTACAGTCTCGTGCAGTTAGTTGGATGCTAAGGATGCTACAATTGATTATTTTTTTTATAAAAAAAATCTTATAAAATTCGACTTTATTTTTTATAAAAATATTATAAGATTTAAATATAAAGTATTTCAATCAGCACTTACAATATTGTACGCAAGTTTTTTATCAAATAAGTGAGAATAAATTTAATATACATATATAAAATAGAATCTTATACATTGTAGTTGTGCTACACATACATGACATTTATTTCTAAATAGTAAATATTTAATTTTTTTGTATTATGTTTTTTTTTAAGACATAGCAATCCATCCATTCTAAATAGTGAACTTAAAGGAAGAAAATCTTGCATTGAAGTCAACTTTTTTTCCTCTACGTACAATCTTTTTTCTTGAGCTTCTAATATTATATATTTTATGTTGATTGCATGGCATATATTTTATTGAAACTCTACAGGATTTTCTCCACATGTTTATTTTTGTGTCTTCAATTTTAGAATTTTCTTATTGATTGTTTACAGGCAAGTGATCTTACCCAGAAAATCTTTCAAGAATCCAAGAAATTGATTTTTTTTTTCATTTAAGGTTCTCTCTCTAGATTTATCTCAATCAACACTTTTTTTTAGTTGGTTTTCAATGAAGTTTAATTGATTATAGAGTATATGATTTGTGTTGATTATATGTTGTCAAGATGAGTAGATCTTTCAAGACTTAACAGATGGTTCTCGACCACATTGATCTATAATAACAATATCTTTGAATCGATTTTTCTGGATATGAGACCAGCAAATACTCTTAGGTGGTGTTTTTTTAATTGTGAAGTGTTGAATACTGAATAAGCATCTGAATAGTGTTGAACCAATAAGAGACAGTGTTTGAATGTTGAATGGTTAATTGTTTAGATTGTTTGATAACTGAACTTATTAAAACATCTGAATATGTGTATTTTTCCTTTTTAAACCCTTTTAACAGTTAAAATCATGACTGTTTATTGCAAATAAGAGCCAGATGTTGATTTAAACAAAGTTTTCATGTTTCATCACAAAAATATTCCCAATTGCTTTTATTTTTATTTTTTTAATAGATTGAGCCATAATCCCAGTTTTTTTAAATAACTAATCTAAACATAAAATAGATTGGGTTAATAATGAATACATATTACTAATTTAATACTTAAGTAGTCAATAAAATTAATTAAAATTTAAAACATAAAAATTGTTGCTACCACTAGCTGTCGATCTTAGTTATTATGTTACAAGCCAAACATAAAATGCTAATATTTTTATTGATAAAATATGTTGTTTTATGTTATTTATAAAAAGATTTTATTTTATGCTAAATTGAATATAATTGGATACCATCTTGTACCAACATTTTATCCACTCAACTAAATCATATTACAATTCTTATTATATTCCTTGTGCAAACCATTTCCAACATAAAGCTTTATATAGAGCCAACCATTTGTAATAATCATTTCAAAAAATGCATGTTTCAGTCATTGAAAGAACTTAATTGTTTCTCTCACACTTCAGCATGGAATGCAGTAGTTATGTTAATTTGCACTAGCATCCCGCTCTTAGAATGTATACATTTCTTTCCATTGCAAAATCCACCAAAATGGAAAATGTAAAACATTGTAAAAATAGTGAAGTCTTCAAATAACAATGATTTTCCTATGATGTTTTGGTTTCCAATGCTTGTAACCTCCCATTTCTTTTTTTCCTTTGATTTTGAGGGGAGAGGGTTGTTAAGGGACAAACCTGTCTTTCAAAATAATATGGGTACAACGCTTTAAAGATTTTTTCCCAGTTTAAATTCCCACCCAGTGAAATTGGAAAATGAAAGCCTGTGATTGTTTCGGTTACAAGAATATTAACCATCATCCAGTCGCCACATGACAGTATTCAAACATCAAAACAACTCGAGAAACGAAGCCAACAGTTCCCAAGGCAATCTTGAGTTCAAACATGATTCACACGATACTGCTTCTGCAACACAACCTGCAGGATAAAGCAAGATCTGACTTCAAGATATGAACACAAAACGCTTAGGAAAATCAAATTACTGAGGAAAACAATAAGATATGACCATCATACCGAGATCTTGTCGTGGTATTGATGAAGAGCTTGGGATTCACCAGCACCTTTTGATGTTTGCTCGAGTCGGCACCATCACCACTTGTTATGAGTTTTAAATTACTCGCAAGTGCACGAGTCGTTTGCAATATAGTGTGTGCAAGTGCGAGGTCAAATCCACAGGGAATTGTGTCGTGAAAATAGATTTTTATCTAAACTAAACCTATTTTAACCTAGTTTCGAATTTCGAACTGTGTCGTGTAAAGAATATAAACTAAACTAAATTGATTTAAAACAAATGATAAAAGCACTAAGGTTTCTGAATCCACCCCACCAAATTAAAGCATATATTTTCATGATTTTTGTTCTTACAACCGACAAGCAATTACATCCTATGTATGTTCTATATAAAAGTAATTTATCAAATAATTCCATGAATCCATCGATATACAAATCACAACGAATACCCTAATTAAATCAAATCATCTAATGTATCCATTTAATTTGCAAATCACAGTGGATATCCGATTTAATTTGAATGGTTCGATGTATCCGTAGGATGAAACACATCGAATATCCAATTTGAACAGTTTATAAACAAAACAATCAATCATAAGAATTTACTCAAACAATTGAACTGAAAAAGAACATCAATACAAAAATGTCGAAATCATTCGAACATATATGAAAATATAATTCTAATCAATGGCGAGGCTTCATCTTCAACCTTAGATGAAGGTTTTAGCCTCTCATGATTATGAAAATAAATTTCACAATTAAATTACTAAACATTAAAATTTAAAACACAAAAGAAATAAATTAAAGCTGAAAATACATTGAAAGAGAAATTACACTTGCAGCTTCTCTCTTTGTTTTTTGTTTTTGCTGTGCGCTCTCCCCCCTTGATAGCAAAGCCTTCGAGATCCACTCACCCCTGAAGATGAAGTGAAATGGGGTTTTTATAGGAAAACTCCATGAGTGCAATGTGTTTCCAACCGATGTGGGATGTGGGATGTGGAATTTAAGCCTTCATATGCCGCTCAAAACTTCTTCCCACGTCACTTTTATTTTAGCAGCTCATATACTCAAATAAAATCTTCATTTAAATGAGAGAAAAAGTCCCTAGACGATAGGCTGCTAAAATTTGAATTTTTCTTTTCTTCAAATATGAAATAAAAGAGATGTGCTCTCTTAATCGTCTCTCTCTCAACATAGTGCGCTCGATCAGCATGGTGCGGTGATAATCATCTCTCTCCTTTCCAAAATAGGCCCAACCACCATACTGCGTGAATGCACTTGATCGTAGCATGGTGCACTCGATCGTAGGTCTCCTGTACTCGATCACAACAACAGATTCCAGTTTTTTCCTATTTTTATCTTTAAGCCGAATAATTCCATAATGCTCCAAAAACCTAGAAAAACACAGTAAACACAAAAATGAGATAAAATAGGATGAAATAACAGAAACTAAAAGCTTAACAAATATAAATTATGGGGCTTAAATATGAATATTTAAGCACTTATCACCACCCTTCTTAAAGTAGATAGGCACAGATTTAGGCATTTTGTGAGAGAATAAACCGTTAAAATGCTTAAAAAGTTAAGGGAAAGTATTTCTATAGAGGAAAATTGATGATTTTGGGGCTAATTTGGTGAAAAATCACTGAATTTCATATGAGAAAGAAATGATGTGCAGCTATGGTTTCGAAAATTGGGGATTTTTGAGGTTGAAGATGAAGTGCAGGCTTTATAATTGCGATTGGACAATCAACTGTAAAAAATGGTCAGTCGACTGTCCATTCTAAATGTCGACTGTCCATTTTAAATGAATGGACCACGTACATATATATGGTTAGATAGTCGACTGTCAAAAATGGGCAGTCAGCTATCCTTTTTAAATCAAATGACCGGACAGGAGGATAGTCAACTGTTCATATGGATAGTTGACTGTGAAAGTCTCTGTCCTTTGCACAGTCGACTGTAAGATACCATATTCATATAGAAAGTCGACTGCCAAAATATATATCCCTTGGATAGTCGACTGTCAAAAATACACAGTGAATATTCTAATTGCTATCTATCACTTAATAGCAATTATGCACATAATGAATGTTAATGCAATCAAACACACACATAGTCATAATTTTTTTAATCCCATTAACGGTATTTTCTTTGCAAAAATTGTCTTCATTTAAAGGTTTAATAAGGATATCAGCAATTTGATCTTCCTAGGGAATGAGTTCTAGCCTAATATCACCCTTTTGAGCATGATCTCTTATAAAGTGATGTCTTATCTCAGTGTGTTTGGTTCTAGAATGCTGAATTGGGTTTTTTCGTCAAGTTGATCGCACTAGTGTTGTTACAATGAATTGGAATGTTTTGAAAACACATGCCATAATCTTCTAGTTGTTCATCCATAAAAATTATGCACAACAACTACTGGTGACTATATATTCTGCTTCGACGGTTGATAGTGCAACCGAATTTTGTTTCTTTGAAAACCAAGAAGTTAACATAACACCTAGAAATTGACATGTTCCACTAGTACTTTTTCTATCTAACTTACAACCCGCAAAATCAGCATCCAAATACCCAACAAGCTCAAAAGTTGATTTGCTAGAATACCATAAACCTAGATTTTGAGTGCCTTGCAAATATCTTATGATTCTTTTCACAGCAATAATATGAGATTCCTTAGGATTAGCTTGGAATCTAGCACACATGCATACACTAAACATTACATCTGGTCTACTTACAGTTAGATATAGTAAAGGTCCTATCATGCTTCTATAAGTTTTAGTATCTACACACTTACCTTCCTCATCTACGTCAAGTTTTGTGGAGCTGCTCATGGGACTGCTAATAGATTTTGAGCTCTCCATCCCCAACCTCTTCAATAGGTCCTTGGTGTATATGGATTGATTGATGAAGATGCCTCATTTCAATTGTTTGATTTGAAGTCTAAGGAAGTAGGTGAGCTCTCCCATCATGCTCATTTCAAATTCACCCTGCATACACTTAGCAAAATCTTGACACATGGATTCATTAGAGGCACCAGATATAATATCATCAACATATATTTGGACTAGGAGTGTGTCATCTTTATGAGCTTTTGTAAAAAGAGTTGTATCTATTTTTCCTCTTGTAAAACTATTTTCAAGTAAAAACTTACTTAACCTTTCATACTATACTCTTGGAGCTTGCTTTAACCCATAAAGAGCTTTAGAAAGTTTATAACATGGTTTGGAAGATTAGGATTTTCAAACCTAAGAGGTTGCTTAACATAAACCTCTTATTCTATAAAACCATTTAAAAAAAGACACTTTTTACATCCATTTAAAATAGTTTAAACTTATTAAAGCATGCAAAAGCTAGTAACATACGAATGACTTCTAATTTAGCTACGAAAGCATAGGTCTCATCAAAGTCTATTCATTCTTCTTGATTGTAACCCTTAGCAACTAGTCTAGCCTTGTTCCTAGTTACTATTCCATTTTCATCCACTTTGTTTCTCTATACCTGTTTATTTCCTATGATAGTATGATTTTTTGTTTAGAAACTAGAGTTCACACTTTATTTCTTTCGAATTGATTTAACTCTTCTTGCATAGTATTTATCCAATCGATATCTTTTTCGGCTTCGACAAAAATTTTAGGTTCTACTTGGGATAAATAAGCTATAAAATTGCAAACATTTCTCATTGAAGATCGAGTTCTTACCCCTTGTGAAGGATCACCAATCACTTGATCAATTGGATAATAATTCATATACCTCTAATCTTTGGGAAGTTCATCTCTTTGTTGACTTGTAGAAGGTTGATCAAGACTAGGATTATCTACCTCTTGATTTGTTTGAGGTTGACTTTCCTTAGAGTTAATAATGGGAGTAGATGCATCTACTCTTGGAGTAAAACCTGCATCATCATCAAGGGATATTATTCTACTACTAATTAGGTTAGATTCATCAAAAGCAACATGTACAGATTCTTTAACCATTAGAGTTCTTTTGTTAAAGACTCTATAAGTTTTACTAGAGGTTGAATATCCTAAGAATATCCCTTCATCAGTCTTAGAGTCAAATTTACCTAAGTTAGTTTTATTGTTGTTTAAGATGAAACACTTGTAATCGAAAGCACAAAAATAAGAGATATTAGGCTTTCTACCTTTCCGTAGTTCATATAAAGTTTTATCAAGAATAGACCTAATTAATACTCTATTTAAAATATAGCAAGAAGTATTTATGGCTTCTGCCCAAAAATATTTTGGTAAACTATTTTCACAAAGCATGGTTCTAGCAAATTCTTCTAGAACTCTATTTTTTCTCTCAATAACACCATTTTGTTGAGGAGTTCTAGGGGTTGAAAAATTGTAATCAATTCCATTTTTATCACAAAATTTTGAAAAACTTTAGTTTTCAAATTCTTTTCCATTATCACTTCTAATACTTGAGATATAAATTCTTCTTTCATTTTGAACCTTCTTACAAAAGTTCACAAAACCTTTATAAGCTTCATCCTTATAAGCATTAAAAATAATAAATGTATATCTTGAATAATCATCAACAATAATAAGAGCATATTGATGGCCAGCTAGACTAATGGTGCTTATTGGACCAAACATATCCATATGAAGAAGTTTTAATAGTCTAGAGGTTGAGATTACCTTTTTAGATTTAAAAAATACTTTAGTTTGTTTTCCCATTTGATAAGCATCACAAACTTTGTCTTTTTTCAAATTTGATTTTGTCAAGTCCAATAACTAACTCTTTTCTTGAAATGATTTTGAGTAAATCCATGTTCACATGTCCAAGTCTTCTATGCCATAGCCATGGATTTTCACTAAAAATAGGAAAACATTTTTCATTTTCCGAATGTAAAGATTTTAAATCAACTAGATAGACATTGTCATGTCTATGGCAAACAAACTTGATCTTGTTACTCTTGATGTCTATTACTAGACAATGAGAGGATTCAAATATGAATTTGTTTCCTTTCTCACATAGTTTACTAACACTAAGTAAATTTGGCTTAAGACCTTGCACATATAAAATATGGCAAATGGTTGAGGAATCTTTACCTACTTTGCCATGCCCGATAATCTTTATCTTGGTGTTGTCTCCAATGGTGACGTGTCTGCCACCCCTTAGAGTTAGTTCTTTGAATATACTTTGATTACCGGTCATGTACTTTGAGCATCCACTATCAAGGTACCAATAGTTACATTTTTCTTTGGTGTGGATACACATCTACATTACACATGGATATACAATTGCACTTTTAGGTACCCAAAATTTCTTGAGTACTTTGGGGTTAGTCTTAGAAAATACGACTCCTTTAAAGACCCATACTTTCTTAACATTATAGGGAGCTCTATAATTGTAGACCTGTTGATGATGCATGATCGTAGGATAATAGTTATAGAAGTCTCTAGGATGTCTTGAATATGCATGTCCATTATTCCTTGGATGAGCAGTCCTATGATACATGTTTCTAGCATGAGAGTTATGAACATACATGTTATCTCTAGGATATGCATGATGGTAATTTCTAGAGTGTGCATTCCTAGCATGTGCATGCCTTGAATGTGTATTCCTAGCATTTGTATATCTTGAATGAGTATTCCTAGCATTTGTATTTCTAGGATATGTATTCCTAGCATTTTTATTTCTAGGATAAGCATACATATATGCATATGTGTTTCTAGGATTTCTATCTCTAGCATATGCATTAGAGTTCTTAGTATTTGAATTGAAATTTATTTTTAGACTTACTAGCATTCTTTGAAGGAAAACTCTTAACCTTGCTAGTGGCCTTAGAGGTGGAGGATTCATCTACACATATTGCTTTTATGAACAAAGTCTCTTTTGATTTTTGTTTGCCTAATGGAGAATAACTCAAACCGGATTTTCCTCTACTCATTCTTTAGCAAGATAATACTTCATTTAGTTTTTATTTTATAAGAATAAGCCTAGATATAGTGTTATTTAACTCCATTACTTTCTGTTTTAAAATATCATTTTTATTTTTCAAAAAATCTTGTGATGAGTTATAAAGCATGGAAAGTTAGTTTTTCTTTTTCTTCCTTTAAACTTTCCATCTCTTTAGAGAGGGATGAGACTTCCTTCTTAAGAGCAATATTTCTAGAATTAAATTTCATCATTTCTTCATGCATCTCATTAATTACCTCAATCAATTCTTCACTTCTACTAACAATATTATTATTATTAGAGGGAGAAGAATGTGTTACCTCATTTTCATCATTAACTTCCATCAAGTAAAGATTGGCAATTTCTTCATATCCGATGTCGTTTTCCGAAAGTTATTCTTCTTCATCATCACTCCAAGTAGTTGCAACCATGTCTTTCTTTTTGAAGCTCTTGTATGGTTTGTTTGTTGTTGGACAATCGGCTTTAATGTGTCCGGGTTTCTTGCAACCAAAACATACAATAGGTTCTATTTTTGAAGTGGACTCCTTGGTGTAAGATTTATTGCTTTTTTTCAAGAACTTATGAAACCTCTTGGTGATTAAAGCCGTTTCACCATCTTCTTCATTACTCTCATTCTCTTCTTCCTTTTCTTCATCTTTCTTGCTTGTGGAAGCTTTGAGAGCAATCACTTTATTTTTCTTCATCTTATCATCATTGGCATTGGGATTCATTTCTTCCATCTCATATGTCAATAATGATCCGAGAAGCATTTCGACATCAAGTTTGTCGAGATCTTTAGCCTCTGTTATGGCCGTCTTCTTTACTTTCCAAGTTGATGGCAAAGATCTCAATATCTTCCTTGTTAGTTCAAAATCCTCAATGTTCCTACCAAGAAGCTTTAAACCATTAACAATAGTGGTGAAACGGGAGTGCATTTGAGAAATAGTTTCGTTAGGAGACATTTTAAAAGACTCATACTCAAACACTAGAATATAAATTTTTGAATTTTTTAACTTCACTAGTGCCCTCATAAGTGATTTGAAGTTTGTCCCATATCTCCTTAGCCGAAACGCATTCAAAATTTTTATTGTACTCAGTAATGTCTAAAGAACAATGTAACATACTAGTAGCTTTACTATTTAGAGGCATCATTCTACAATCCTCTTCACTAAATTTCGATTTGAGTTTAGGCGTTGTATGATTGATTTCTCCAATAGTTATTTTCTTTTTAGACATTCAATACCTACAATCGACTGTCTCTTTGAGTACGGTGAAACTCTTTGTCTCTTTCACAGTCGACTGTCCATTTTAGTTCTTAAACATGGTCAGTACAGAGACTTGACAGTCGACTGTCCGTTTTGTAAAACTTAGACTTTTAAGTCAGTTTTTGATAGAAGTGAGTTTTCAATTGACCAAAACATTTTCACAAAGAGTTTTTGAGTCAAGATTAAGCTAAGAGATTAAAGGAGACATTTATATGTGAAGGTAAACTACCTTAGAATCTAAACTTAGTCTTCGATCTTCTTTTGAGTGTCACTCAAGTGCAATCTCTTCCTCTTTATGCGTGACATACGTCTTGTCCTTGAGCTAGATGCTTAAGTTTAATGAAAAACACTTAGATAAAACTGTTAGCACAATTAAAATACTGATTTGTCATTATTAAAATCAAATAAGGGTCAACAAATACATTCATTTTTGGTGGAATGGGACATAATGAAACTAGCAAACCTATCAATAATGTCAAACCACATTGCCATTGTTGCTCATTTAAAAAATAGAGCTGTATGGAGATCCTTCCTAGAATCCTCCATAGTTTTCAATGCAACATATCATTCATTAAATATTTATGAATGAAGCACGTATAAAGTAAAAATATACATTAGGAGCATATTTTCTTACAATTATAATAACTTCTCAAAGTTGCCAGCTTATACGAAGAGCACCCAAAATAACACCCTCTGTAAGTGAACAACTACAATAATTAATTCAGTCATAAGAAACATTTACAGAAATTAATAACAAAAAAGGAGAAAAACTCATGGACCTAGAGGACTCAAAAAAATTAATCATGTTTTAACAATAGGGAAATTAAATGAAAACATAAAGATTGAAAAGTATGAATCAATAGATTTTCAACCAAGATTAAATCACAAAAGTTAAAAGCAAAAAGAGTTATTATCATAAAAACAAACATGATATATACATAGGCATACATAGATTATTGAAAATGTGAATTACATACACCAATAAGATGAGAGAAAACAGATAAAGACCCATGCAAGTGGGATTTTGGAAGCCATTGACATGAAGTGGGTCAAGAACTCGGCGGAGAGAATGACAGCGACGAGAGATATCACGAGTTGCAGAGAGAAGGAGATGCGAAGGAGAGTTGAACAGCGGACAAGGAGAGGAGATCTGATGAGAATGGGTTTTATTGGGGTATTTGTGTGATTTTGTTAAAATAACGAGGGTATTTTTGTCCAAACAACCCTCTTAATGGTATTCAGATATAATTTTTGGTCTGATTTAATCAGACCCATTAAAAGACATTTAGACATGAAAAACAAATGAACTTAATAACACCACATCTGACTGAATCAGATCTAATTCCATTAAGACGCTTATTAATAGAAACAAATAGACCCTTAGTATAAATTTTTATTTGGCAATTTAACTGACATAAAATTTTTGCTTTTATGTAGTCGTTGTGTTCCTAAGTAACATCTTCCCAATCATTATGGATAGTCTCTCTATATATAACTCTTACAATACTTTGATCTTAATAATCGGACTTACTTTTATTCATAATCCCATTAGTACTCTTCCTAATCATTATGCTTATTGTGTACGTTCTCTATATTTGGAAAAGGTCGGAGATTCGTTATAATTTTAATTTGCTTGGTTGTTGGAAAATAAAATTTAATTTCAATATTAAAAAATTAAGTAGTGCGTTAGAGACTTTGTCCTAAGCTGTTCAGCTGAATAACTCGAAACAGTTACTCCATCTGTCCCACTTTACATGTCTTCATTTTTCACTTTGAGAAAAAATTACCTAGCACAGTTTTATGAGAAATACATAGTATAAATGTTTATCTCACTTTTAAATGAAAATAATAATTTTTTTCTTTCTTTTCATACCATTTAGCAGTGAGATTGATCCTTATGTTGTGTAGCTCTCATGGTATTATATTAGACAAAAATTTCTCTATTTCGAGATGTTCATAAATAATTGTCCCAATAAAAAGTCAAAAGACTTTTGTAATCAATTTTCTAATTATATTATTCATTATTACTTTAAGTACAAGTCATTTGCATGCAATTAATGTATTTTTTGTTTAATAAAATTGGTATTATAATATCGTAATTAATGTGGTTTTTTGATTTTTTAACGTTTTCAAAGAGGGCATCTAAAATAGGATGGAGGTGGTATGAGTTTTAAAACCCTTCAATAGCTAAGGACCCAAATTTAGTACTACATTAAATTTGGACTACTCTTTCTGTCGTAAAAATGTCGACTTCACAAAATATGTAGACATTAATATTTTTTCTAAGGACCATTTACATAGAAACAATATTATTGCAATTACCGAAGCCTATATCTATTCGCAATTCCTATAAATAAGCATAGCACTTTTATTTTCTAAAAAAAAAAGAAATGATAGGGAAGAAAAGAGGCGTTAATTAGTTATCTATGTAATGTAGGTTTTGGTACCTTTATACACGGTTTTTTACTTATCTTTTTATTTTAATTTGATGTTTTCTCTGAGAGATTTCAAGATTAATTACTTAGTCAAAAATATTATTGATTTTTTGGTGATTTGCTTGGTTTTAGATTTACTCATTGAAATGATCATAAATAGAAGCTGCAGCAATTGCAAATATATGCAGAGCTTGAAAGCAGAATTAAGGGGGTCTTGATATATACGGGGAATTATCTCTGATATTGAGGAAATAAAATAGCATGTAGGTTATAAGTCTTGAGGGCATTCAGAGATAATTACTGGAGAGCTTTATACTACGTGTTAAGGAACAAAATACTCTTACAAATTGACCATTCAATGATTGAAATTGTTGTTTGCAGAGTCCGACAATTTTTCTTACTAACGATCATATGTTCATATATCTTTGCAATATATTGAGCTTTAAAGTAAACAAAACTTACAACTTTTCTTCAGTTTTAATATTGTTTAATATTCAATTTTTTTATATATAATTTAAGTTAGTTTACTATATAACTTGATTGTATTCTTTATTTTAAGTTTTATATAAATTATATTTTATTATTTTAGAGTTTTATATATATATATATATATATAAGATTTTATATATCAAACATAACTACAATTATTAAAACTATATTGTATTAGAAAAAAAAAGCTATAGAGATATTAAGAATTGTTGTAATTGAATACGTTTTTTTTTAATTTTATTTCTTATAAAACTTGATTTTTTTTTAAATCCAAGTTACATGTTTAAAGCTGGCTATATTATAATCAACGACGTATAGTATTATATTCGAGGTTTTGCATTAAATAAAAAGAAAAAATAAATAAAAAATAAATTATTGTAAAAAATATTGACATGAATAATTCTATTCATATAAAAAAAATTCAACAACAGTATTTTATGATTATTTGATATATCAAATGGGTTCCAATCAAAATAAATATAAAAGAATTAAGTAAATCATTAACGATGAACCCTCTATGTTAAAATATTATTTAATAAATTCAATTTTTTGAAAGTTCAATTTATATTTAATTTGATTGTATTCTTTGCTTTAAGTTTTTTTTAATAAATTGAACTTAATTGTTTTAGACTTTTAGGAAGTTTATAGATTTGACTTTATATAACCCGCATAACTACAAATACTAAAATGATGTTGTGATAAGATTAATAAAAAAATCATACAAATTTATTTTACTCTATTTTATAATTTGATTTTATTAAATATATAATTTAAGTTAGTTTACTATTTAATTATTAAGTTGAATATATTTTTTATATTGAATTTCTATTTAAAAAATATTTTTTTTATATTTAATTTTAATTTATTGAGCTTTACTATTTTTAGGCTTTTATAAAGTTATGGATTGAGTTTCATATCCCAATTAATTATGAAACAATACTACTTTATTGAGATTTATTATTTTAGACTTTTATGGATTGGGATTTCTATCCTATTAATTATAAAACCAAAACTATGTAGTTTTACATTTAGAGTTAAAAAAAATTAGACACATAGCATCACCAAAGAGCTTCTTAAAAAAATTTCATAATAATTAATATTAGTCGTGTAACTCATGCAATGCACGGGTGTTGTAAAAAAATGTATAAAATAGTATTACTATTGTAAAAAAAATATGATTCAAATAAGTACATAACTCTTATACTTTTTTTCCTACTACAAAGCTCTTATTATTGGATATGAAATATACTATAATAAATTTAAAAAAATGCATAAAATATATCTTAAGCATATTACATCAATGATTTAAAACTTGCATGTGATTGTGACGGAAGTTCATATTTTTTTCTTCTTTTTATATATTTAGAATAAAATCTCAATACTTCAATTTGTTGAAAATATGATTTGGCTTATGCTATTAATTAAATTGAAAATATATTTATTTTTAAAATGTTTATAAGTTGGATTTTTATAATAAAATAATGACACTAAATCTCAATCTATCAAATGAGATAAAAAAAAAAAAAAAAACTATAGTAACAGCCCACTTGTTTCTTTCATTTTTTTGACTTTTAAAATATTATATCATATGTTCAATTTATTCGGATATGGTTTAAGTTCATTTACTGTTTATTTTTTTTCCTTTAAAATATTAATAGATTTAATTTTATTACTTTAGGCATTGGTAAGGTATATAGAACAAAATTAATATAACTAACTACTAATAAAAAACTAAGCCATGCTAGTGTTAAAAAAAAACTGTGAAATGAGCTTTATATATTTATATATAATTTATTGAATATTAGAGTTAATTTAAAGTATTCATAAAATATATTTTTTTAATGTTGTTAAAATTTTCTTATTTAGTTCATTTTGCTTTTTTTAAAAATAATCGTTATTTATTTGATAAAATTTTATATAATTAGTTAACATAAAATGTGAATTCCAATAAAAATATAATATGTGCACGAAAAGATCAACTAATTACAAAATAACTTAAGATATTAATTTAAAAATTAATCAAATAAACAATTATTTGTTAAAACATTTTTTATCTCCTCAACATAACAAATGTGAATATATAAGTTAAAATTTAAATTTAATCTTATAAATAATTAAATACAATAATAAATTAAGAACCATGTAGAGAAAACCAAATTTTGAGATGTTGATATTCAATACAATAGAAAAAAAAATTATATATAAGATAGAAACTCTTATTAACTTATTTTATATTTTTTATAATACAATCTCATAAATTAAATTTATTTAAATTAATATTATATATTGGATTTAATAATAAAGTATCGCAACATTGAATCTCAATTTATTAATTAAGTTAAAAAAATAAAATTTGTGTCAAATAAATTTATATTCTACCCATTCTTATAAATTCAACTAATTTATTATTTAAATTTATTAGATTATTTAATTTAGATATTCAATATATTAAAACTTTATATTTTGGTCTTTCTAAACTTTACAAATTAAACTTTTAATAATAATGATATAAATACTAGCTCACATGCATCCCATGCAAAAGAGCATCCAGTATTATTTTATAATTATTTGATCTAACTGAATTTCAATCAATAAAAATTTTAAAAAAATCACGAATGGTTAATAATAAAAACCTCCATGATGGAATATTATTTAATAAATTTATTTTTTGGGATATCTAATTTAATTTAATTTATTACATAACTTGATTGTATCTTTTATTTTACACATTTTATAAACTTTATTTTATTAGTTTAGACCTTTTTTGGGTTTTTAGATTGGGTTTTATATAGCTCATACCAAAATTATACTGTGCTGAAAAAAACATATAGAAAAAAAATGTCATGTAGACTCAATTTTTTCTCTTCTTATGATGTAATCTTATAATTTAATTTTATTGCATATCAAATTTTAGTTTACTATTTATCTATTAAGTTAAAAGGAAATTATATTGATTTTTTATTCTAAAAGTTTCTTATATATAGTTTTAATTGATTGGATTTTACAATTTTAAGCTTTTACAATATGTTTATGGAGTGAGTTTTATATCATAATTAATTATTAAACCAAAATTACAATTCTTAGGCTCACTATTTTAGGTTTTTATAAAGTTTATGGATTGGATTTTATATCCCAATTAATTATAAAACCAAAACTATGTAGCTTCATGCTTGAAGTTAAAAAAAAAAAAAAAATAGAGATACATGTCATATGAATCTCCATCTGTTTGAATACTTTACATTGTTGCTCGTTTGGTTTTGTGCTCCTTTGACTTGTACGATTTATTCTTTCTCTAAAATTTCCTCCCAATTTTAATCTTTGTATATGACTTTTTCAACAGTTATATCTGGTCACTCATGTTGATTGCTGTTAGGATGTCATTAAGGCATGACTTTGAAGCTTGAATGAGTGCATGCCATGCTTATGCTCAAGGCCCTTATGATGTGCAAAGCAGAAGGAGGGTAAATTTTGAACTAAAATTACTTAAACCTCATTTGTTGTTCCTAGTTATGTAGTCTCGTACCGAGAGGCCTCATGTATTGGAAAATTCTTTTATTTATGTAATTCTAGACATTAGTAACTCTGGATGCCTTTGTTGGGTATTGCATTTGAGAGATGAATCATATTGACATATATATGTTTACTTGTTAATTTTATCACCTATCAAAAGAAGATGTAATGTTCAATACTTAGTATTCATGCTGGATAATGAAGCATGCCGTCTCTACATTGATTTTGTAGCTATCAACAGCTTATATGGTTAATATTTTTTTTCGGATCATACTTTCTGATTTGGTCCTCTTCTACTTCCATCCTATTGAGTTGAGTAGTATTTTCAATCTGGTTTTCTGTGTTGAATACTTTACATTATTGTTCCTTTGATTTGCATGATTTATTCTCTCTTTAAAAATTCCTAACAATTTTAATCCTTGTAGACGTAATTCTATAGTTGGTAATGATCAGTTTTCTATGTTAGATAAGATCTCTTCAATGGATGGCATATCAAAATTCATGTAACTCGACTTTAAGATGTTCTTAATTCTTGAGAATGTATGAACACACAAGCACTGACATGGTTTTAACGGACGAACAGGTCTGTTGTCCTCTAATGCACTATAACTTATTTGTATCTAGGGCTTTAGAGGCAATTCATATCAAAATGCCTTCAATGGTCTGTTAAAGTTAAAGAAAATTGTTCTGTTTTATTTTTTCCTTTTGTTTTCTTATTTATCAAACTGATTTCTACAACCTGCATGCTTTCTGTAAATTTAATCTGACAAGGTGTCCTTTTTTGTGGGATAGATTTTGTTGGGATGACACAGTTGCAGGTAATTAAGCTCTCTTCTTTGTCTGTTATATTCTTTTTCTTTTTTCCTCCTTGGTGCCTCCTCTATCTAGTGAGAGCTGACATTTTTGGCAAATTCTGGACTTTGATGGGGCGATGCTAAAGAATCTGTCAGGGTGGGGATGGATATGCTAAAAGTGATGCTGTTTGAGGTTTGGTATACTTTTAGTGACCTGCTTTAGAATATTGTTTTGGGGTTGAATAATTATGTTACCATTGTTTACTTCTCCTTTTTCATTAGCTTACTGTATTATGTTGTTTCTGCATTGGTGGTGAATGAATCTGGCAGTTTGCCATTCAGACATATTCTGAAATTGTTGAAGCATATAATTCTTTAGGAGATCTTAGTCTTTGATGGCCCAAAATTTTTACTATCCTTTGACCTTTGAGTTGGCCTATTGGATTTAATAAAGAATCAATTCAAAACAATGCAAGGGTACTTCAGGTAAGTTAGAAGTGTTTATGTCATACCGTCAAGAGTTGAGCACTACTACGGATGAATGATTTATCTTTTGAGTCCAGTAGGCCGCTTTGAAAAAAACAAGAGAATAGTGGAACTATGCAAAATTAACACGATGTTTCATTTGAGATAGCGGAATTTATGTAATCCCTTGTAATATCTACAGCTGGTATATGACGTAAAGGAAAGTTTTCTAAACAAGCATAAATGCATTGTAAAAATTCTAGTGCATACAGTTTAGTTGAAATAAAGATATTGAAACTGTTACTTTTGGATTCGAAAACAGACTTTGGAATGATGAAATTGGGCGTTCGTGTAATATTTGTCTCTGCTAGCAATCTCAAAGTAAAAAATGATTTATAGGCTGATGATCGCATGCATGGAGATGAGTTGATGATGCATATTCTTTTTTTTTTTTGTTGATATTTTGCCCATTTCCCTTCAACTCATCTTATTCTCGGCCTATGAAAGGAATTAGAATATACTGAAATATGTTGTCCAGATGTTTCTTAATTGTTCCTAATGAATTTATTAGTTAGTTATTTTTATCCTTTGTTGTTTGCTTTTCTGCTGAATGAATCTTTAGATAAGAGGAACACAGAGTAAGATGTTAATTACAAAAATCTTTTATTCAATTCAACTTAATCCTTTACTCAAGTTCTCAATTTCTCTACTCCATGGTTCCCGTTTCTGCCTATGGAAAAGAGTGGCATTTAGCCAGAATAGTAATATTCTAGTTAGTCTAAAGTAATTGCCAATAATGAAAATGAATTTAACCACAACAATGAATGTCTTAAGAATGTTTTACAAACATCTAAAATACACAACTTACTTCAACAACTGGACTAGGAGTTAGGAAAAGATCGAAAAATTGTCATCAATGGTGGCAAAGTTATTAGAGCTGTTGACCCCGGATGATTTTTTTGGTAACAATATCTTAATTAAGAACTAATGAATATTAAGTAATACAGCTTGTTAATAGTTCTTATACCTCAAAGAAGATCAAGATTATAGAAATTGGTGAACCAAAGTTGATGATCTCAAAAGTCAATAAGTTTTCCAAAAGTAAAGGAGAATAATTGAAATGCAATTTCAAAGACAAAAGAGCTAAATCATACGTTTGAATCCTAAGATACACTTTGTAAACATTTCAATTTTTAGGAGCTAATAAGTTGCATTGCATTTTATTACCTAGCTTTAATTAATTAAAGATATAAAATCTCTAGGTGAATTTATGTAATTCAAATATTCAATTATTAACATGTTCTCATTGAACTTAGAAAGAATTTATTTTGTCATATAAAATTATTTGAGCATTTTTAAATTTGTTATTCTTCATATATTTTGTATACATGTTATGCTTAAATTTGTAATATGTTTTGTCATAGGCCTCAATCAAGAAATCTATTAGATTAGTTTTGATGATTACAAAATACTCTTGAAGTGTTTACAAGTTTTTAATGTGTAAAAAAGTTTGATTCAATTGGGAAATTTTTTGGAACTAAAACATCCAAAAAGAATGAAGAAATATGGAGAAAATTTATGCTGAAAACAAACACTATAGTAGTGGACAGAAACTTTGCCACTTATTGGGATTTTACCTCTAAAATCCAATTACTCAAATTTTAGGCAAAAGACACAACCACAACAATTAAATAAGCAAAATAAATAAATATCAAGAATATAAAAATTTAACATGGTTCGACAATCTCTTTGCTTATGTCCCACAACTTTATTAATCTTCAATAATAACTTTAGGAAGAGCAAAGTTGCTAAATTTTCACTACTTCACAACCTGAAAGCCTTAATATAACCAAAGCTAGCTCTCATGGACTCAAAAATTTTTTTTTTTTTTTTTTTTTGCAAAGTTATGAAGGACAGTCGACTAAGGAAGCTCCAACAGCTATATTTTTTAATTTAAACTCAATAAAAAAGTTACAAACTTGTCTCTAACAGTTCTATTTTGTCTCTAATAGCTAGAAAACTTCAAGACACTATAAATAGAGCCTCAAGGATCATTTGGAAGACAATAAAAACAATTCTACATTAAGGATTAAAGCAAAATCTTCATTCTCGTCTTCTTCATTAAAAAACTCCATTGTTAAGCTATAAGCTTTTGAGAGAGGAAATATTGAGTTGTAATTTTCATTGGGATATCTCTCTCTTGTTTGTTGGTTTCAAACTTTCCATTCATCATGCATACTACTAAAAATTTGGTGTAACTCTTGTGAGAGTTTGTGAGTGTTGGGTACATACACTTAGGTAACAAACTTAGGACTCTTGTGAAAAGAATGAAGGATCACCCTTAAAGTTTCTTGTTTATATTCAATTCTAGCAACACCATTGAAGTTATCTGTTCATGTTAGTCAAACCTTCAAGGATGAGCCTTGAATAGAAGTGGACATTGGGTCGGATGCGATTATGATATTACCGAACCACTATAAATCGAGTTTGCATCTCTCTAACTTTATCTCCTTAATTACTTTCACAATTACATTCCTAGAAATATTTATTATTCAAATAAATGATATTGATTGCTTAATTATTTTTTAATTCAATTATCTCTTCTATATTAAGCAATAAACTCTTTCATATTTGTGCTAGTAATTTAGAAAGATTGATTTGATTTAATTTCGCTTATGTTTTGATCAATAAAATATTTGAGATTGCAAAATGAATTCTAAAAATCCTTAATACCTAATTCACCCCTACCTCTTAGGTATTGTCATAGTATATTTTGGATCAACAATTGGTATCAAAGCAAGGTGCTCTTGTTTTACGCTTAACATCCTTGAGTTAATCCTATGACAACCATGTTTTTAGAAGGAAGAGATCCTACTAGTACTCTACTTCGCCATGGCACAAACTTTACCAATTGGAAAGCTAAAATGAATATTTTTATTGAAGTTTATGATATTGATGCTTGGTACTTCATTTTCAAAGATTTCAAAAATGAGAATGCTTTCGATGCAAATGATTGTAAATTGATTCAACTAAATGCTAAAGTTATGAACATGTTTATAGTGCTCTTGATCAAAATAAAATTGATCAAATTTCCTCATGTAAGATAAAAAAAAAATTGAGATTTATTGGAGGTCATATATAGAGGAAATGAATAAGAAAAAAATTTCAAATTGAAAAACATTGTTCATGACAGAGAACATTTTAAAATGAAAGAAAATGAATCAATTTTTTATTTGCAAACTCATTTTTCCATTCTTGTTAAAATTCTATCTTTTATGGATCAAATTTATTTTAACTGTGAACTTGTGAGAATATTTCTTAGGTATTTGTCAAATCAATGTAAAATTATTTTGAGAAAGCATTTTACAAGTGAAAGCTTAGAAAAGCTTGTGGAATCCCTCAAGGAGCATAACATGTAAAGACCCCTCCCGAGTGGACCTTACTCGGAATAACTCCATTACTTTTCAGCACTGAGCACCTTGACTCTAGATGCTACCATACAAGGCATACAAACCAAACATTAAACTTTCAATAACTTCATATCTATACAACCACGAATCTTTACAATAAAGAAATGTTTTCAACAAATTAATCTAACTCTTAAAATCTTACCAAGGATACAATACAAGAAACTTCATCCAATAAAAAAAAAAATTGAAAAACTTGACAAAAGAAGTAATTAAGACAAAAACTTAGACTTTGAAAATGACCCAAGAAATGGATTGTCATATATGAAGACCTTACAAAGAACTACTTTCAACTTAATCTAAGAATTCTAGCACTTTCATGAAAGGTTAGTAAAAGAAAGAAGTGAACTATAAAGATCAGTGACGAATCACATTACTAGAAGTAATCATCTCGAAAAGTAATTCTTTAATTATTGATCCTACAATCCATACTATTATGTCCACCCTCTCCTCAAACAAAACAAATAAAGTAGGATAATTCTGAGATAAATGTCTTGTCTGATTATACCTATAACATAATCTTCTCTCTCTATTAGATACAATATTACCACCTCCTCTTGGTGGCATACTTCCACCTCTACTCAATTTTCCAACTCACATAGGTTGTTTCCCAAACCTAAGGGTTCTTCAAATAGAACTCTAAGTAACTAAGGCCACATATTCGCCTTGCCTCTGCTGACTCTGAATAAACGATCCATGTGAAAGGAACGACTCCTCTAGGGTGGACGACCTCCCTGAATCCCCAAACTACCACCTCTAGGATCCTCAAGTCTACTTCTCTTTAACCACTCCCTATGTCCTCTAGACCCAACTATGTCATTCTCTATCTGAAGTGACATATCTACAAACTTAGCATAATTCGAATGCCTCAAGTATCAGAGTTTAGAACATAACTCAAAGTGCAAGCCATCAAGAAATATCTTACACTTTCTCTCATCGGTATTCACCAACTCAAGTAAAAATCTAGATAAGGCTACAAATCTCCCCTCATATTGTGCCACAATCATCGTATTTTGCATCAATTGAATAAAATCCCTTTCCTGCTGAGATCTAAAAGTATCAAGAAAATACTTTGCAACGAATACTTCCTTAAACCTACTACGGGTTAAAGATCGATCTACATCCACATTCAGCTTAGGAAGAATATCATCCCACCAATCAGTAGCCTTACCCTCTAATTGGTAAGATACAAATGTAACCTTCTACTTATCAGTCACAGGTAACACTCCAAATAAACTTTCTACATGTTTTACCCACAACTCGTCTTCAATTGGGTTTTCAGATTCTCTAAAAGTTGGGGGTTTCAGTTTAATAAATATAGTAAACCAATCTCCTTGTATCTCCTGAGCAAATCGTCCCTCTTTTCTCTTAACATCATGCCTCTCAAGGATCCTCATAGGATCTACTACAATATACAGATATTTTCCAACATGCTTATGCAATCTATGCTATAGATTATCAACTCTACTCTTTTCCCGGTTCAGTCTATCAAGAGCCTGAATAGGAGCTTCTCTTAACTCATCTCTTTCAACTCCAGAATTCCTTACTACACCACTAATACCAAGTACACTATCAACATGTTCCATCTCAGGAACCAAAGATTCAACATCAACTTCTACCTCCTCATGTCTAAATAAAAAGGGGTGTATCACGCCCTCTCTGTCCTAAAACCCTAGCTATAGGGCTACCACGTTAATGCATCGTTCTCAGACTTACAGTAAAATAATTTATTTTAGATTCCTCTTTACCAATTTACTTTATGCGGTCTACAAAATCTTAAAACCTATAACTCTGATACCAAAATTATAATGACCCATCCTGATTAGGCTCCACCTAAGATGACAACGTCAAGTTTTAGATCCAAGCACGACATATATGCAACAACTATTTCAAAAATAATTTGAAATTAATTAGAACATTAACTTCAACTCTTTCATATATGAGTTACAAACTTTCTTTACAATACTTACAAAAATATTCAAACATTTACACTAATGCATGTACATGTATAGTACTTTTACAAATATACAATTGTCTATTCTTTTCTTCTTTCATTCTTTTCTTTTTATTTCTTCTGTCTTTCTTTCTTTCCTTATCTTTTATTGTTTGAGGATGCCAACCATGAGGACTTACCTAGTTACTTACTCTGACTCTCAAGTCAAGAATTTACCGATCCTGCTTGCGGCCTGAAATTTATTTAATATTGAGGATTAAACTTCATAAACTCAATTAATTTTAATTTACTAGAACTACTCGATTTGTAGACTTCTAGTCATAATTCACATATAGACAATTCAAACTTTTATTTATCTATCAACTTTCATATCATATTATTTCAATCAAAATATCATTTCTAATATAATCACAGGTATTTGATCAACTTATAATTATCATTTGTAATATCATTTTTATCATCTTTTCATCATAATTGTCTCATCATGAGGTTCATATTTATTTCATTCATTATATGAAAATCATAATAAACATCATATTCATCATTTTCTTATTAGAACTGTCTTATCATGTGACTTATACTCATATCATCAACAATTAACTGTCAATCTGATGCCTTAGCATCTCAATTGATATGAATAAGTAAACCTGAATGCATAATCATCTTCCACATCCATATCTCATCATATTATGTCCCAATATTTCATTTTTTTTTTCATATCTCATCACATCACATCTCATCCATACTATCATACGTATGGGTAATTCATCCATTTTTGGGTATCCATACCAGTCTAAAGTAAAACTTTTGGGAACGTCTCCCAACATGCTAACATGTTTACATCCAGACCAGCCATAGTTCTGGTCTTCCCCAGGACCACACACTCTATCTCTCTAGTGGCTCTAGCAATTCATATGAACAACCACACATCAGCAAGCATAACATATCATCATATAATTCAAATAATTTTCTTTTCATAAAATCTTCCTTTCATTATATGAATAAATATAATTTCTTGATATATAATATCAATTAATATATCACATTGACTCAAGAGATTTATTTCTCTTCTCAGTGTTATCATTTATCACTTATCAGCCTTATCCTTTCAAGTATACAATTTCATCAACTTATTATGCATTCATTTTCAATCATATATCTATTTAATCATCCAATTAACACATATATCATATGTTCATTAAATCAATCATGTTTATGACATATTTATCAATTTTCTTATAATATTTTCATTTCAAGTTTTATATAATTTTTCTTATTCTTCTTGCTTACTAACAGTAAATTGAACTCACCACGTAGTAGTTAAATCTAAATTTGGATCACTTCCTTTCCTTTCTTGCTCCTCTCAGCAATTCCACCAGATTTCTCACCACCACCTAACCATAAATTCTCATCAATCTCACTATCTTATATTTCAATTTTTATACTATGTACGGGGTTAATTTCATGTATGCAGGTTCATCTTAACTCAAATTCAAATTTTGATCCTTTTTTTTTTGTTTGAATCCAAGTTCAAATCCTTTTTAAGAAGAGTGCAAGAATTAAACTCTCGAAATAGAACTCTTAAAATCAAATTCTTGAAATTTACCTTTCCAATGCTTTTTCTTCAAATTTATTAAAATTCTTCTGCGATTCAATCAATTTTTAAGACAAGATTATGAAATCATTAAGTTTTGTAATGTTTAAGAGCCTTTTCTAGAGAGAGAATTCTTTGTAGAGAGAGAAAACTGAATTCAGATCGTAAGAAAATGATTTTAAACGCCTCAAATTCCTTTTATATGAAAAGTTTGGTCTGATCGATCGACCACCCAGTCAACCAATTGGTTAGCAATGGACTTTCAAAATTTACTAGCAAAATACTTAAACCAAACCAGTTGACTGGTTTATCAACCAGCCTTTTGTCCAGTACCCAGGCGATGCCCGGTCAATTAGCTCATCCCAAACCAACCGACCACGATTTCAAATAATTTCTCAAATCTTTTAACTATCAGTCAACCTAACAATCGATCAGTCACCTTCACCAATCGATCGGTTAGCCGACCATTTCGGTCACCAATCGACCATACGATTGACTGTTCCCTCTTTGAAATTGGAAAAAAATCCTTTCTTTATTCAAAATTTTCTACTATTTTTCTTCAAATTTTTTCTTTAAAAAACTACTTCAGTTTCATATTCTTAATTCATATATATGAATATTAATTTCAAAATAATTTTACAATTACTTCTTTACCCTTATATTAAAGGTACGAGTATTACAATTCTACCCATCATATTAAAATTTCGTCATCGAAATTTTCTTACCTATCTCATGAAAAAAGTTGGGGATACTGTTTTCTCATGCTCGCTTCGCATTCCTACATGATTTCCTCAACATCTTGATTCTGCCACAACACTTGAACCTGTTGAATAATCTTATTAGGCAAATCCAATTCTTTTGTATCTAAAATTTTGATTGGAACTTGGATAAAAGTTAATTCTTCCTGAATGCACTTTGCTCTCTTTAGGTTACATCTAACTACCACTCCCTCTCTCATCAACTGGTCCTCTACCTTGAGCTCTATCTCGAACACTCATAGATTTAGCACCTCTATCTGGCTAACCTCTCCCAACACATCCAACAAAAACTACCTCAGTTCATCTAATCTTCAATGGACAATCCATACTAATATGTCCACCCTCTCCACAAACGAAACAAATCAAATAGGACAATTCTGATATAAACGTCATCTCTAATTAAACCTATAACATACTCTAATATCTATATCAGATACGATATTATAATCCCTTCTTAGTGGCACAGTCTCACCTTTACTTAATCTTCCAACTCACATAAGTTGATTCCTAAACATAGGGGTTCTCTAATAGAACTCTAGGTAACTAAGGCCATAGATTCACCTTGTCTCTGCTGACTCTGAATAAACAATCCTTGTGAAAAGGAACGACTCCTCTAGGGTGGGCAACCTCACTGAATCCCCATACTACCAACTCTAGGATGCTCAAGTCTACTTCTATTTAGCCACACTCCATACGTCCTCTAGACTCAACTATATCATTCTTTATCTGAAGCGACATATCTACCAACGTAGCATATTTCGAATGCCTCAAGTATGAGAGTCTAGAACGTATCTTAAAGTGCAAGCCATCAAAAAATCTCGTACACTTTCTCTCATCGGTATTCACCAGCTCAAGCACAAATCTAGATAAGGCTACAAATCTCCCATTATATTGTGCCATAGTCATCGTATTTTGCCTCATTTGAATAAAATCTCTTTCCTAATGAGATCTAAAAGCACGAGGAAAATACTTTACAAAGAATAATTCCTTAAACCTACTACAAGTTAAAGATCGATCTATATCCATATTTAGCCTAAGGAGAATACCATCCCCCCAATTAATAGCCTCACAATCTAATTGGAAAGATACAAATGAAATTTTGTGCCTATCAGACACTGGTAACACTAAAAAAATGATCTACACGTTTATCAACAAGTCATCTTTAGTTTGGTTTTCAGATTCTCTAAAAGTTGGGGGTTTCATTTTAATAAATCTAGTAAAACAATCTCCTTGCATCTCTTGTGCAAATCTACCCTCTTTCTTCTAAACATCGTGCTTTTCAGGGATCCTCACAAAATCTACTACAATATCAAAACTTGATCTAATATTGTTATCCACTATACGCTTTAGATTATCAACTCTACCCTCTACATGGTTTAGTTTATCAAGAGCTTGAGTAAGAGCTTATCTTAACTCATCTCTTTCAGCTTCAAAATTCCTCATTGCATCATTAGTACCAGGTGCACTATCAACATGTTCTATATTAGGAACTACAAATTCAACATCAACTTCTACCTCCTCAGGTCTAAACAAAAAAGGGCCTACCACGTCCTCTCTATCCCAAAACCTTAGCAATAGGTCTACCATGTCCACGCGACATTTTCAGACCTACATTAAAATAATTTATTTAATATTCCTATTAACCAATTTACTTTATGTAGTCTACAAAATCTTAAAACCTATAGCTCTGATACCAAAATTGTAATGACCCATCTTGTGTGGGCCCTACCTAAGATGACGTCGTCACGTTTTAGATCCAAGCATGACATATATGCAACAACTATTACATAAATAATTTGAAAGTAATTACAACATTAGCCTCAACTCTTTTACATATGAGTTACAAACTTTATTTACAATACTTAAAAAAATATTCAAACATTTACACTGATGCATGTGTATGTATAGTACTTTTACAAATATACAACTTTTTATTCTTTTCTTTCTTTTTATCCTTTCTTTTTATTTCTTTTGTCTTTCTTTCTTTACTTTTCGTTTATTATCTGAGGAAGCCAACCACGACGACTTACCTAGTTACTTACTCTAAGTCTTACGTCAAGAATTTACCGACCCTGATTGCGGCCTCAAATTTATTTAATATTGAGGAATAAGCTTAACAAGCTCAGTGAATTTCAATTTACTAGAAGTACTCAATTTGTATAATTATACTCATTATTCACATATCGACAATTCAAACTTTTATTCATCTATCAATTCTTATATTATATTATTTCAATTAAAACATCATTTCTAATATAATCACTTGTATTTGATCAACTTATAACTATCATTTGTAATATCATTTTTATCATCTTTTCATCATAATTACCTCATAATGAGGTTCACATTTATTTCATTCATTACATGAAAATCATAATAAACTTCATGTTAATCATTTCTTATTACAATTGTCTCATCATGTGACTCATACTAATATAATCAACAATTCATAATCAATCTGATGCCTTAGCATCTCAATAATTATGAATAAATAAACATGAATGCATAATCATCTTTCACATCCATATCTCTTCATATTACATCTCATTATTTCATTTTTTTAACATCCCATCTTATCCATACTATCATAGGTATGAGTAATTCATACATTTTCGGGTATCTATGCCAGTCTAAAGTACAACTTTTGGGGGCGTCTCCCAACATGTCGACATGTTGGTGTTTGTCTAAGGTTTAAACATGGTTTGACAAGGTTCTTCATTAGACCTTGGCGCCTCAGCACACAAAGTGTGCGCCTCAGCGTACATTAAGTCAAAGAAGTGCAGCATCAGGTCAGGCCGCGGTGCCCAGCATGGAGGAAGCCTGGAGGAGGTGTGCACCATGGCTCAGCCTCCCATAGGCCGCAGCACCCAGAGAGTGATGCATGTATGCCCTGGCTTGAGCCATAGCCTACCTTATTCTAGGCCATGGTGCCAGGCACACTGAGACTAGTCTCTTCAGCCTGTTGAAAGGTGCGTGGGGCATGAACCAAAATGCACAGGATCACTAAGGATTGATAAAGGGCTATGATTGAATGATCCTCAAGATCTAAGGGAGGAGATTGACTTCAAAGATTGGCTCAAGAAGTGGTGCACTATATAAAGGGTCACCTAGCTTCAATCTTAAGGACAAGTGAGACATAACACATACAAGTGATCATCATACAAGAGAATTCAAGTGCAAGTGTGAGAGTACAAAGTCACAAAACACAGGAGAGGCACTAGAATAGATCTCAAAAGAGAGGCTGGTTGTAAAGAGAGAGTAGCATAGATTGGGTAGAGGGCTTTGTAATAGTTCTTATCACATTCTTTCTTCTCTTCTTTGGTTCTTCAAGAACTTGAGATTCTTGAAGGGGTGTTGCTAAAATCTATAAGAACTCATTGATTTAGTGCAGAGAGTTCAGAGGAACTCACGGAGACGTAGGCTATTGCTGAACCTCGATAACCATTGCTGTGTTCTTTTTTTTCTTTGATTTTTGTTTCTGTTTTGATTCATTACAAGTCACTCTAGACTTGTGTGTTTGGAAGATCACCACCTGAGCATTTTGAAGGTGGTTTACCAATACTGGTATCAGAGCTTTGGTGAGCGGGTATCAGAGCTGGAACAGAAGGTATCGGAGTCAAGACTCCAAGAATCAAAGATTAACTTCTTGGGTGATTCAAGAATGGAGTAAAGATTAAGATCTGATTGTGTTCTTGAGTGTGATTCAAGAACGGTAATGAGATCAATCTTCGATCGTGTTCTTGAGGTTTAGGAGAAGTTGGAAAGCAATTGTGGGTGCTGCATAAATCTGGAATTTTCTTCGCAAGATGGCTTCAAATTTTATTGTTGAGAATTTTAATGGAAATGGAGACTTTGCCCTTCGGAAGCGGAGGATCAAGGCGGTTCTTATGTAACAGAAGGTGGACTTGGCTATTGGAGAAAACGATACTTTTTCAACAATTATCACGGAAGTCCAGCGGATTGAGATGAAGAAGATGGTGTACAACATCATTTTCTTGCACATGTCAGATAGTGTCACAAGGGAGTGCGGAGACTCGGAAGATCCTGCTATCATATGGAAGAAACTAGATGAGTTATTTCTTACCAAAACTCTCCCTAATAAGATTTATCTTCTTAAAAGAATCTTTGCTTTTAAAATGAATCCTAATAAAGAGTTGCAAGATAATCTTGATGTGTTTAATAAGCTAGTTCAAGATTTGAATAGCTGTAGCATAACGTTCCCGGATGAACAATTGGTTGTTGTTTTGTTGAATTCTTTTCCTGATTGTTTTGATAATTTGATTAATTCAATTGAATATGGAAGAGATACTTTAACCAAGGAAATTGTGATTAATGCCATAAGGGCTCATGATTTCAAAGCCAAGATAAAGGAATCATAAAGTAGAGAAGGGCTGTTCATTAGAGGAAGGCCAGCAACTCAGAATGACAGTAACATTCATGGCCACTACTGGGAGAAATCAAAAAGTAGAGGCCAAAGCCATGGGAGATCACATTCTAAATCAAAGTTTGGAGGAAGGAGATGCTACTACTGTAATAAGGAGAGTCATTTCAGGAGAGATTTCAAGAAGAAGATGTGGGATAAGAGAGGAGGAAGCCATACTAAGAATAGAGAGGCTTCGGTTGCCAATGGAGAATGACAAGATGATGTTCTTGTTGTGTGCTCAAATGTGAGCAGGAGGCAAAGCAGCGAGAGATGGATCTTGGATTCCGGGTGCACTTATCACATGTGCCCTCACAAGGATTGGTTCAAGAATTTCCAGGAAACCAATTATGGAAAGGTTTTCTTGGGGAATGACACTTCTTGCCAAGTGAGGGGGATAGGAGACATCCAATTGAGGATGGTTGATGGAGTTACAAGGCTGCTATGGAATGTGAGGTATCTTCCAGATTTGAAAAGGAATTTGATCTCATTGGGGCAGCTAGATTCCATGGGGTACACATACAAGGTAGAGGGAGGAAAGATCAAGGTGACCAAGGGATCTTTGATAGTGATCAAAGAAGCAATAAAAGATGGACTCTATGAGATGATTGAAGAGACAAAAATCAAGGATCAAGCAGCAAGCTTGATGGTTGAGATGGATAAGGCAGCCCTTTGGCACACTTGCTTGGGATATATGAGCGAAAAGGGCCTGGAATTTCTCAACAAGAATGGTCTACTTGGTGGTGACAAAGTAGAGAAATTAGATTTCTGCGAGTGTTGCGTTCTTGGGAAGCAACATCAGGTTAGCTTCAACACCGGAGTGCACAAGTCTA
This sequence comes from Bretschneidera sinensis, assembly GCA_023935145.1. Classification (NCBI taxonomy): domain Eukaryota; kingdom Viridiplantae; phylum Streptophyta; class Magnoliopsida; order Brassicales; family Akaniaceae; genus Bretschneidera; species Bretschneidera sinensis. The sequence goes on along the minus strand of CM043705.1, from coordinate 27,690,720 downwards.
AGGGCATTCTTGACTACATTCATTCGGATCTTTGGGGACGAGCAAGAACACCGACACAGGGAGTTAACTTTTACTTTCTGTCTTTAATTGATGATTATTCAAGAAAGGTTTGAGTTTATTTTCTTAAAAATAAATCAGATGCTTTGAATAAATTTATGGTGTGGAAAAAGTTGCTGGAGACTCAAACGGGTAGGGTAGTTAAGGCTTTACGAACCGATAATGGCTTAGAATTTTGCAATAAGGATTTTGATAAATTTTGTGAGTTAAATGACATTCTAAGACATAAAACAGTTGTAAAAACACCTCAGCAAAATGGAGTTGCTGAGAAGATGAATAGGACCTTTATAGAGAAGGTTAGGTGCATGTTAATTTGGTCCGATTTACCAAAATATTTTTTGGGGGAAGCTGTGCCTACTGCTGCATACTTGGTAAATAGATCACCCTCTAGAGCTCAAGACTCCTATAGAAATGTGGAGTGGTAAACCCTCTGAGTTGAGCAACCTTAGGACTTTAGGGTGTGCTGCATTTGCACATTAAGAGGATGATAAACTTAAGCCAAGGTCTAGAAAATGTGTATTTCTAGGGTACGGTGATGGGGTTAAGGGGTATAGGTTATGGTCCTTAGAACCAAAAGGAATGAAAGTCATAATAAGTAGGGATGTTATTTTTAATGAATGTTATTTCCCTATTTTGAGAAAACTAACCCTGCAGGAGCTAGTGAGCAAACCAGTCTAGAATTTATGGAGCATCGCATCAAGGAAAATTCAGTTCAAGTAGAGCAAGGAAGACAAGAGGGTTCAGACCAGGTAGAGCCCATTAATGAAGACCATGCTCGGGATACTCAAGAGGAGGTTGAACTAGAAGGGGATGATGTAGCAAGTCAGAATGACTACCAGCTCACAAGGAACCGAGAAAGGAGGTTGGTCAGATCACTTTTGAGATATGGGTTTGCGGATGCTAATGTAGCATCTTCTTGGATAGAAAGAGGGAAGGTTGAACCAGAAACTTACATGGAAGCCTTGGAATGTAAGGATTCCTTAAAGTGGCAGCTAGTTATAGAGGAAGAAATGGATTCTTTGAGGAAGAACAACTCTTGGGAATTGGTACCCAAACCAGAAAAACAGAGAGTTGTGGATTGTGGGTGGATCTACAAGATCAAAGAAGGGAATCCTCCAGGGGATGAAGTCCGATATAAAGCTAGGCTGGTGGCGAAGGGGTTCACACAAAGAGAAGGCATAGATTTCACCGAAATATTCTCACCGGTTGTGAAGTACAAGATGATACGGATAGTATTGGCTATGGTGGTCCAATTTGATTGGGAGATCAAGCAAATGGGTGTGAAGACAGCATTCTTGCATGGAGAGCTTGATGAGACCATCTACATGAGGCAACCCGAAGGCAATGAGGAAGAAAAGTAGGGAGAGTTGGTGTGCCAATTGAAGAAATCTCTCTATGGCCTGAAGCAATCACCTCAGCAATGGAATAAGAGGTTTGATTCCTTTGTAACTAGCTTGGGTTTCATGAGGAGCTACTATGATTCGTGCTTATACTACAAGGAGCACAAGGTGGAGGAAGTGGTGATCATCCTCATCTATGTTGACGATATATTGCTGGTTGGGAGCAGCATGGAGAGGATAGAAGAATTGAAGTCTCAACTTAGTGAGGAGTTTAAGATAAAGGATCCTGGCCATACACAAAAGATCCTTGGGATGTGTATAATCCGGGAAAGGGAGAGAAATAGATTGAACATTTCTCAAACTTCCTATATAGAGAAAATGATATCTAAGTTCTCTATCGAAGATAGCAAACCAGTGAAGGTTCCCCTTGCTGGTCATTTCAAGTTCTCCAGCGATCAATGTCCGAGATCAGAGGTGGAGAAGAAGAAAATGGAGAAAGTCCCTTACTCTAGTGCGGTTGGTTCAGTTATGTTCACCATGTTAAGCACTAGACCAGATATTGGTCATGCAATAAATGTTCTCAGCAGGTTTATCAGTAATCCTAGAAAAGAGCATTGGCTTGGGATTAAGTGGTTGCTAAGGTACTTGAAAAAAAGCCTAGATGTGGGGCTAGTTTATGAGAAGAGGGGTAAGTCCATCTGTCTTGAGGGTTATGCAGATTCGGACTATGGAGCAGAGCGAGATAAAAGAAGATTGATTACCTCCTACTTCTTCAACTTAAACAGATGTTGTGTAAGTTGGAAGGCTCAGTTGCAGCCGATGGTAGCACTCTCAACAACCGAGGCTGAGTGCATAGCGGCTACAGAAGCCATTAAGGAGGCTATATGGTGCAAAGGGTTGTTAGAAGAGTTGAAGGTCCTGAAAGAGCAAGTGGTGGTGTATTCGGATAGCCAAAGTGCGTTGCACTTGTGTAAGAATCCAGTGTTCCATGAGAGGACAAAGTACATAGATGTTCAGTATCGTTCCATTCGGAAAAATTTTATGGAAGGATGCATTCATGTGGATAAGGTAGCCATAGAGGAAAATCCTGCAGATTTAGGCACCAAGGTTCTACCTCTAAGTAAGTTCAATCATTGCCTTGGACTACTTAGCATTAGAGTCTATTGATATGATGACTCAATATAAGTTTGGATCCTGAGTTCTCTGCATAATGGTTCGGGTTTAATTGCTTAGATAAAGGTAGAGATTGTTGGTGTTTGTCTAAGGTTTAAACATGGTTTGACAAGGTTCTTCATTAGACCTTGGCGCCTCAGCACACAAAGTGTGCGCCTCAGCGCACAGTAAGTCAAAGAAGTGCAGCATCAGGTAAGGCTGCGGTGCCTAGCATGGAGGAAGCCTAGAGGAGGTGTGTGCCACAGCTCAGCCTCCCCTAGGCCATGGTGCCCAGAGAGTGATGCATGTGTGCCCTGGCTTGAGCCGCTGCCTGCCCTGTTCTGGGCCACGGTGCCAGGCACACTAAGACTAGTCTCTTCAGCCTTTTGAAAGGTGCGTGGGGCATGAACCAAAATACACAGGATCACTAAGGATTGATGAAGGGCTATGATTGAATGGACATTAAGATCTAAGGGTGGAGATTGACTTCAATGATTGGCTCAAGAAGTGGTGCACTATATAAAGGGTCACCTAGCTTCAATCTTAAGGACAAGTGAGACACAAGACATACAAGTGATCATCATACAAGAGAATTCAAGTGCAAGGGTGAGAGTGCAAAGTCACAAAACACAGGAGAGCACTAGAATAGATCTCAAAAGAGAGGTTAGTTGTAAAGAGATAGTAGCATAGATTGGGTAGAGGGCTTTGTAATAGTTCTTATCACTTTCTTTCTTCTCTTCTTTGGTTCTTCAAGAACTTGAGATTCTTGAAGGGATGTTGCTGAAATCTGTAAGAACTCATTGATTTAGTGCAGAGAGTTCAGAGGAACTCACGGGGATGTATGCTATTGCCGAACCTTGATAACAATTGTTGTGTTCTTTCTTTTCTTTGATTTCTGTTTCTGTTTCGATTCATTACAAGTCACTCTAGACTTGGGTGTTTGGAAGATCATCACCTGGGCATCTTGAAGGTGGTTTCCCAACACGACATGTTTACATCTAGACCAGCCATGGTTCTAGTCTTCCTTGGGACCACACACTCCATCTCTTTACTGGCTCTAGCAATGCATATAAACAACCACACATAATCAAGCAAAAACATATCATCATATAATTCAAATCATTTTCTTTTCGTAAAATCTTCCATTCATCATATAAATCAAATAATTTTTTTCATATATAATGTTAACTTATCTATCACATAGATTCAAGAGATTTATTTCTCTTATCAATGTTATCATTTATCTCTCATCAATCTTATCTATTCAAGTATATAATTTCATCAACTTATCATATATTCATTTTCAATCATATCATAAATCATATCTCTATTTGATCATTCAATTAACACACATATCATATATTCATCAAATCATTCATGTTTATGACATATTTATAAATTTTCTAATAACATTTTTCATTTAAAGTTTTATGTAATTTTTCTTACTCTTTTCGCTTACTAACGGTAAATCAAACTCACCAAGTAACATTTAAAGCTAATCTTGGATCACCTCCTTTCCTTTCTTGCTCCTCTCAGCAATTCCATCAGATTGTTCACCACCACCTAACTATAAAATTCCCATCAATCTCACTATCTTATATTTCTATTTTTCTACTATGTACTGGGTTAATTTCATCCATATATATTCATCTTGACTCAAATTCAAAGTTTGATGAAAATCCCTTTCTTTTGTTTTGAATCCAAGTTCAAATCCTTTTTCTGAAAAGTGCAAGAATTATACTCTCAAAATAGAACTCTAAAAATCAAATTCTTGAAATTTACCTTTTCAAAGTTTTCTCTTCAAATTTCATGAAATTATCTCGTGATTCAATCAATTTCTATGACATGGTTATTAAATCCTTAAGTTTTATGGTGTTTGAGAGCTATTTCTAAAGAGAGTTCTTTGTAGAGAGAGAACACTGAATTCAAATCGTAAGAAAATGATTTTAAATGCCTCAAATTCCTTTTGTATGAAAATTTTGGTTTGACCGATCGACCATCCAATCTACTGATTGGTTACCAATGGAATTTCAAACTTTACTAGCAAAAATCTTAGACCGAACTAGCTAATTGATCGATCGATCAATCTGACCAGTTTTTCCTACACTAGTCGACCGCTTGTCGACCTATCTGTCCCACACTAGTCGATTGCCAAACCGATCGGCTAGATCACCAGCCGACTAGCTGACCGATTGGCTCACACCAAACCAGCTGTAATGCCAGTATTTGTAGAGTAAGGGTAAAGAAGTACTTTAATAAATATGACATAGAGTTAAAATAATATATATATATATATATATATATATATATATATATATATATATATATATACAAAAGGTTAAATTTTTATAAAACAATTCAAAAAAAAAAATCTGGAGTCGTCCAAAAGAAGGAAAAAAAAATCTAGGACGTCCAGAAGAAGGAAGAAAAAAAATTCTGGTAACAAGTGGCAACACTTGTTGCCAAGGGAATGAAGCTTTGCTGCAGGTAAGGCAGCAAGGCCATTGCATGGAGCATTTTGGGGAGGAGCTGCTAAGTTGCAAAAAATTTTGCTTATATATATAACGTAATTTATTTTATTACTTACCAAATCCTGTTTGGTTTTCCTTCAACTATGATTTAAATTACTCTTTTTCTTTAAACACTTGAGGACCGAAAGGAAGGTTAAAAGAGCAAATTTTTGAAGAAGTTTATGGGAAATTTTTTATAGAGAGTCACAAGAAGCTCTAAGAAAAACAGAAAGTAATAACGTGAAGTTTATTTTTGAATTTTTTGCATACATGAAATTTCCCGGAATTCAAAGTGGAAATTTTCAAATGGTGTAAATTATGAAGAATTGAAGAATAAATTAGAAATGTAATATAAATATTATGTCATGTGTTAATGATCAACAACCGGTGAAAATTGTTGAGAGGAGTAGGAAAGGTAAGGATGTGATCCACAAGTAGCTCTAAGTGCTACGTGTTGAGTTAGATTTACTTTAAGTAATCTAGATAAAAATGAAATTTCTAGTGATATTATTAAAATAAATTATTAGCTTATGCTTTGGTGGTAGATGAAAAATTGATTGATAGGTATGATAGGAATATTGGACATGTAGAAAATCATTATGTAAGAAGTAATATTATTATAATAATGAGTCTATTTAATAATGAAGGTTATAAATGAAATTCTTGACGAGTTATGGTTGATAAATTGATGTGATATATGAGGAGAAAAAATTAGTGAAATTGATGAAATAAAAATTTAAGGAAAGGCATGATAGCTAAATTCATATGCATATACATTAAATAAAAGAACCAGGAGGGGGCCGGTCTAATTGAAAAACCATGACAGCCGGTATAAACTAGAAATAAAAGATGAAAACATGACGACATGTGGGAAAACGTTCCCTAATAATAATTCATGCATTGCATCTATTTTAAATATTGATTGTATTACTCAAGTGTTATTATTATTATAAATTTATTTATAGATGAATGAGTCTCACAGAGAAACAGTTATTGTGAGAAAGAAAAATAGAAGTATCATATGATAAGAACTATCTAAATGTTAGACTATATGTTATTATCAAGTTATATGAGATATAAATGATTAAATATTAAAGGACTATTTATACAAATTGAATACTTCTAGTAAATTTAATTCACTGAGCTTGTGAAGCTCATCCCTCATTGTACAATGATTTCAGGTAGTAGGCAGGACAAATAGTCTAGTGGGTTGAGGTTCATATGAAATCATTTTCTGTAAGCCACATACATGTCCACATCCTCAGATTAATGAGAAAATAAAATAAAAATTTATTTGTAAATATTCATGCATTTTATGTTGTATATAATATTTAATTCAAGATCAGAATGTTGTATCTTCACTATTGAGGGTTGAGGATTGAAGTAAAAAGTTATGTTAGTATTATTTTATTGTTGCATATATGTGTCGTGCTGAGATTTTCAAAATATGATGACACTGTCTCTGGGGTGGCATACTCAGGATGGGTCGTTACACCAGTCGACCACCATTTCAAATAATTTCTAAAATCTTCAAATCAACAACCTACTGGTTCATCCCTATCAACTGATTGGTCAACCAATCGGTCACCCTCACCAGCCGATTGTACGATCGATTGTTCCCTCTTTAAAATTTGCAATTTTTTCCTTTCTTTCTTCAAACTTTTCTAACTTTTGTTCTTCAAATTTGATCAACTTATTTTTTAAAAAAATATTTCAATTTCAATTTCTCAATTCATATGTATGCATTTTAATTTCAAAATAATTTCAAAATTACTTATTTACCCTTATATTAAGGGTACTAGTATTACACTTACCGGTTCGACCCAAAATTCTTCTTGTATACGGACTCATCTCTAGCTCTTTGCGCTTCAAAATCGCCAATGGTCATGTATACAATCACGATGTCGAAATGTATATGAGTTTCCACTACCCAAGAGCCCTAATCTCTTTACAAGGATAATTATATATAGTTTCTCTCTTTAAAAACTTATTTTCTCTCTCTAGAATTTGTGCATTGCAACCACACTCAATTATGTCTGTTTCTTGCTCATATACAAGACATACTTAGGCAGTTTTCATTCTACTTTTCATCCGCCAACATGGGGAAATGGAGGAAGAGGGAAGTTAAGAACTTACCCAACAGTTCTCTCCATATATCAATGCTTAATTCAAATTAGAACTTGCGTCAATCGGGTCTCCTATCATGGGCACCCAACCTCACTCGGTTTTTTCAGCACCAACCGTATTTGAAGGTATGATTTTTCGACTATCGGTTGTCTCAATATGGCCAAAAAAATCCTGGAGGTGAAAAAACTAAATATGCTTATTTATTGAATTACCCTATTTTTCTTGTGTTTATCTTATGAAAAAATGAATTATTGAGGGTATCTTCATCCACAAAGGTTGGGGGTACATTGCTAACTTACTCTTATATATATATATATCATGAAGGAAAAGATCAAATAATAAAACAGGAATATTCCTTCATCATCTAAGAAAGAAGGTTGCAAAAACAAATAACATGCATATAATCAGATAAAAATTTGGTAATAATAAATATTAATTTTGAAAGGAAATGTAAAACTAGGAAATCAAATAATACCTTCTAGCTAAATTGAACTCGATATTCTTTTGTATAAAAGAAATCACTTATCATCTCATTAGTAGAAAATAGTAATGCAATTTCCCTCTCAATATACAAAAGCATGCAATCACTAAAGAAATCATCTTTCATCTAACTACAAAGCTGAGTCTTGATAATATTCATTAATGAAAATGCTCAATATATAGTTGTTGAAACAAGATGTGTTAATACCAAATGAGTTAATCTATCAATGAGAGGTATATTATTGACTTTCCAGTCCACACCAATCCTTGACAAAGTTATAAAGTGTTAAATATTTGCACATATTTGGATTTTCACGCACTTCAATCTCATTATGTCGTAACTTGTAAGGGATGTAATTTTTTTCTTTTGCTTGGTGAAATCTTCAGGACAAAATTTGTTAACAAATTTACAAAGACTTTCAACGTTGAATGATGTAAAGAATCTCTAGAATCCAAAGCTAAATTGAGAATATATAGTTCAACTAATTACTCATTCAATATATTGTTCAATGCTTGTAATTGAGAATCTAAGACAATGAGAAATATATTAACCAAATAATGATTCTTAACAATCTAATCTTTTTGATGAAGAATATCCTAACAATTTTCCTAAACTCATGGATCAATGTTTTGATAATGACACAAAATACAATAGAACATTTAATATATCATGAGAAAGACATTGCAACATAGAGAATTAATGATCCTCAAAATTTCTTTTAGTAGATGAAAAGTAAACACAAAACCAAAAGATGTTAACGTATTAAGTGCTTTTTTTTTGGGCACCCTACTTTTTGGAGAAAAATACTTGTAGGAAAAAATCTTCAACAAAATTCAAGTGTGAACTTCAACGAATGTCTCTAGCACATTGTAATGTCGGAATTTGATTAGGTCCTTTACCAGCTTACACTTTGCTTGTGGCAACTATATGAGCTACTTAAGTTGTATGAGCTTCTTGTATTCATTATGACGTTTAGAAGAATCACGAGTAATATTGATAACTGAACTTAGCATTGAAAAAAAAAATTATTCAATGATCACATTTTAGTTGCTCCAATTAATGTTAATGGAAGCCGATGAGTGAAGAACTGAATAAAACAAGCATATAGACAATCATTACTAGCTAATGCTATAGTATCCCTAGCCTCAAAAACTTATTATGTTAAGAGTACATGACGAGAAAGAACATAAGATATTTCATTTTTCAAAGTCAATGTTGTAGTATCTATTAATTGAAAAAGATCAAAGAAATGTTCTTTCACAAAACCTTCTTTGTCGACAAACCTGAAAACAATTATTATTAGCTCTCTTGTTGATTCATCAAGAGCTTCATCAACTAAGATAAAAATTTTGCATCACTAATTTCATCACAGATTCTTGTTAGACTTTGCTTGAGAGTGTGTAAAATATTTTTCTGTATTGTTAAAGATCTTCTTGCCCCTTTGGCTCGCACTCATTTATCCTGCATCACTTATTTAACTATGGCCTCTCTTCCTAAAGAAGTTTCCATTCTTTACTTAGCTGATTTTGAAAAAAAAAAATATTTTAGACATATTTAATTATTCAAGGTTTTGTTAGGCAAATTGTTCTGATTTGTACTTTACGCTTTATTCAATTATTTGTAGCCTTTCAGACGGATTCCTTTATTTCGGGGTTTGGTAGTATATCCCCCCCACCCATAATTTTTTATTAAAACAAATTGCATCTTTAGAAGAATTCAGTATGTAAGATAACATCATGAACTATTTTATCAAAACTTACACAATATTTTATCAATTCAATGGAAATCCCCTAACATTATGACCTTACACGTTCATCGTGGGCTCTAAATGCACATGCTTTAATTGTTAGTCGTCGCACAATATCAATTGAGGTTAAGATCTAGTGTATTAGCTATTATTTATTCATATGTATTCATATCAAATGTTATCTCAATATGTTGAGCTAGTCTCATCAAATCTATGCAACATTGTTTAGAACTCGATGCCAATCATGGCATAGTTAGTGGAAGTAAAGATGTATTTTCATGTGCCATTATGCTTTTTTTTTTTTAATTATTGAAGCGATACCATATATAAGTAGTGCAATGATTGATTTGATTACAATATAAGCTCATACTATTCGATTTTCATACGAAATCTCACAATACTACCACAACCAATATAAAATGGAAGAGATAACTAGAGGTAAGAATTTTGACTCGGACCCGTTAAACCCGCATTTTTACCTATAAAAACGTGAGTGTGGATCTAAGTTTATAGACTCACTAAAAATTTACCCACACCTAGCCCAACCCGTAAAATGTGGAATCGGGATGGGTTTACTCCCAGGTCAAATAGATGACCCATTATGTTACTGTGAAATGGTGTGTTGCGTTGAAGCTTTTCTTTTTTATGATTTTGTTTGCTTAGTCCTATTTCATTCATTGTTGATACTTGGATTTTTGTGAATTGTTGTGTTCAGGTTTGATTCTATATTAAGACATGGCTTCAGTTATGTGGTTTTGTTTGAAAAATACATGCTATTAGAGGCATTTTTCTCCCTCTCATTGTAAGCATATTTTTCGTGTCTATTTTTTTTCCCCATGCAATTGAAATCTGAGTCAACCAATTAGGATAATGGAGGATTTTTCCTATAGTTTGACACTTTGACTATGCTAAAGATTGACTACTATGTGAATTGATTTTGAATACAAGCATGACACCTTAATGACTATGCTTAAAATTAATAGAACTATTTTCTACTTTATTGTGCTCCTAGTATTTTTATTACAATTTTATCTTATAGATACATGGGGTAACATATCAAAGTTCAATTTTGTGTAACTAAGGGTGTTCACTAAATGGTTAAAACCGATTAACCGACTATTTCGACTCGATTCGGTTAAAACAGTTTGTTTAATCGATTAAATCAGTATAAAATCGGTTAACCCAAAAAAATATATCAGTTAATCTGTTGGTTAACAGTTATATTTTTTTAACCGTTTAACCGATTAAGAAATTAATTAATGTTAATATTAATATTTAAAGTTAAATATGAATATAATATATACAAAATATAATAAAATAGGTATAAATTAAATATATAATAAATTTTAAAAAATTAATTATATAAATAGTGTCGGTTAACCGATTGACCGATCATACCGACTAAAATTATATCGATCGGCTAATTTGAAAATATTTAGGTTAATTAAGACGAAATGGCTAAAAAAATTTTAACAAAAAAGTTAGCAAAAATTTTTAACCGATTGAACCGACCGTTTGCACATCTCTATGTATAACTATAATACATAGGCTAAATATAATACCACGCGGTCAAGTTATAAGCTTTATATTTAATATAATATTTATATTATTTAAAATAAATAAATTTTTATGAGTTACCCGTGGGTTCACCCCCACAAAAAAAAGAGGGTTGGATGTGGGTGTGAAAAAGTTGCCCCATTTAAAATTGGGTCGTTTTCACCCACATTCGTTTGATCCGTGACCCGTGATGGATTACCCACACCTGGCCTGGCCTGACCCACCTGTTATTCACTTCTAAAGATAACTTATATATAAATCGAATAAATAACCCACACATCATGTTAATCGAACCTCAAATTTTGTAGTCTCAGAGCCTTAACCTTGATCAATAAGCTAAGACCTCATCTGTGTGGCTTTGTGTTTCTTTTTCCTATACTCATCATTAAAAACTAATTAGACATATGAAAGACAAAATTTACATCATTATGCGGCAATGAATTTATTTTTCTCTTTCTGGAAATTTATTCATTCAATACATTTTTGTTTAGGTTGGCCCTAACATTAATTTTGTTGGAGTTATGTGGGATTTCCAGTGGTGTCTCATTTAACTTAAATTTTCTTAGGTGCATTGCCTTTCTTCAAGGCACAAAAGAATTTGTCACATTTTCAAGTAAAAGTTGTCACATTTGCTACTTAAAAGTTACATTTGATAGTAAATTTTCACATTTGCTAGTATTACTCTAAAAGTAATAATTTACTATAAAATATGACTATTTTACTAGCAAATGTAAACAATTTGTTTGTGCTTTGAAAATAGGTCAGGCAAAGTGTGACCCATAAAGAATGTTTCACAATGTTATCTTAAATTCTAACTTTTGTGTTTATAATGAATTAACTATTTAAGGATCAAAAACTTAATTTTTATGGTTGATGTGGGTAAAATATATCACCTAATAGGAATCCGACACGAGGCATCTTAGAAGGACATTAAAGTAATTTCAACACGAAGAGAAAATGGCTATTTGTTCCACAAGGAAACCTTATCTCCCATATTCTACTAAAGGGCAAAAGGGTAATTTCACCTCAAAGAGCCCAACCATCTTTTCCTATTAGGGTAAGATTTCTAGTCCTAAAGGGCACATCATTCTAGGAGCACATTCATTATACCCTTTCTCAAATATTCTCCTCACTTGTTCTCTTGAGTACGTCATTCGTTGGCTTCCCTTTTATATAGTGCACTAACTTCTTGACCAATCTTGAAGGTCAATCTCCACCCTTACATCTTAAGGACCAATCAACCATAGCCCTTCATCAATCCTAAGTGATCCTGTGGGTTTTAATCATGCCTCACGCACCATTTGAAATGCTAAAATAAGAGGATCATGTGTGCCTTCAAGCCGTGGCTTAGAACAGGGCAAGCCTCGGCCTGGAGGAGGGTTAAAACTTCACCTTGTTGGGCACCGCACCTGGGGGAAGTCAGGCCACAGCACGACCCGATGGCTGAACTTCCTGGAGCTTCTGGAGGCCGCGTCGCCCAAGGCTGTGCCGCAACTTAGAGCTTGACCTGATGCTAAATTTACACTTGTTTAAACCTTGGACAAAATACCAACAATCTCTACCTTTGCCCAAGCGATTAAACTCGAACCCATTGTGCAGAGAACTCAGGATCCAAATTCATCTTGAGTCACCATATCAACCGACTCCAATCCTAAGTAGTCCAAGGCAATGATTGAACTTTGATAGGAGCTTAAATATTCATATTTAAGCCCCTTAATTTACATTTGTTAAGCCCTAGTTTATGTTATTTTAGTCTATTTTACTTCATTTTTATGTTTTACATGGTTTTTATAGGTCTATGAAGAAAAGGAAGCATTTTGGAAGCTTTTGGAGCTTAAAAGGAAGAAAACTGGAAAACCTGGAGCAGATACCATCTGGAGTGCAATCGAGCGCACCAAGAAGGGAGATCGAGCACAACCTTACGATCGAGCGCACTCTGCGCGCGATCGAGCGCACACATACGAAGGTGAACAGTAAAACGACAGCACCTGTTTTGGAAATTAGGGTTAGGGCCCTATTTTGGAAATCAAGGTTTCCAAGTATCCTTAGAACCCTATAAATAGACTTGTAAAACACAGGAAACATATCTCCTTTTTGAGGAGCATATCTTCCTTTTAGTTTAACCTTTTGTTCTAGATTCGAAGTAGAGAGCTTAGGAGAGGAATTGACGACTCGTCTCCCTAGTCTTCTTCGGTTTTAGTTTTCTGTTTTTATTTAGTTATGTTTAGCATGTTTACTTTACTTAGTATGTGTAACTAATCTCCTATAGGGCTCGTTTGAAGCCCTAGTTATGCTTTACCACATATTCATTAATTGATTATCTTTGCTATAGCCTTGTTAGAATATTTAACTTGATTAATACTTGTTTATATTTACATTCCTCATATGTATGTGCCTGATCAAAGTATACATGTGGTATGGATAGGTTAGTCGAATCAATTTGGATGACCGAGTCCTGGGTGCGCCAATAGTAACAAGGGATATCCACACCGGATTCCCGGGTTAATCAACATGGGAAACCAGGAGCGGACTAAGCCTTAGGTCCCATGTGGTTGTCGATCTCCACAGCCCTTATGCTCTCTTAAGGAACAACTCAGTATACACCCATGCTGAATCCCTTAAGAGAGAAAAGAGTTAGAGTATACACTATACATAACTCGTTGCATAGGGAGATCAATAGCCTAAGGTGTGGACCAAGCCCTTAGGTTGGCAACCATTAGATATTCATGATAAGGCTAGAGCACTGAAACCTTAGTTAGTGGGAAAGTATAATTAGTGGTGGATATCGTAGCCCTATGATCTCATTATTGTTATTTACTCACAATCAAATTGCTATTTCTCTTTTTAACTTGAAGAAACTAATTCTACAACGAAATTCACCAATCTCTGTGGAAATGATCTCGCACTTGCACACTATGCTACCACAAACCTTGTGCACTTGCAAGTAAAACTAGAACGGTTATTTGCGTATTTATTTAAGTAGATAATCGCTCCAACAAGTTTTTGGCGCCGTTGCCTGGGATTGCACTAAATTTCTTTTTAGAATTATTTTCGTTAATAATTTTTATTTTTTTTTATTTATTTTTTGTTCTGTTTGTATTTCCTTTATCAAACAACCCTAATTTTTTTCATCTTTTCATTTTTTGTTTTTCTATTTTTGTTCAGGTGTGCAGCAGAGGAGTTTCTGTCCTCATTGCGATCAAGCGCACTAGTGTAGCACTCGAGCGCAGGAATAACAGCGATCGAGCACAGTTTAGAGTGCGCTCGAGCTCAAAAGCTCCAAAGAGTACCCGAGAAGCAGTACTGAAACTGTTGCACTGAAGCGGTTTAACTGATTCATACAAGGGCTTCGATCCAAAAATCTAATCTTTTTTCCACTCAATATAGAGCAAGAAGTAAAGAGCAAGGGCATGTATAAGTAAACTCAAATGGTGGATTTCCAAATTGGGTGGATACTATGGAAAGAAAGGTAGATATGCTTGTAGAAGTCATGTTTTCTCGGATTGCCTCACCTAGGCCACAAGCTACACCACTCTAGGTATGTGCTATTTGTAGTCATTTTGATCACACTACTAAAATTTTCCCTTTATATTCATTTGCAAATCGAGAGTCAGCAAACTATGTGGGACCAAACAACTATAATCCATATGCAAATACCTACAATCCAGAATGGCAAAACAACCCCAACTTCTCATGGAGCAACGATCAAAATGCATGGAACCTTCAAGGGCAACAAAGGAACTCCCAATAAGCAGCCCACATAGTTTTCGAATCAAAGAAAAGCGACCTAGAGAGTCTTGTGATGCAGTTGGCAACTCAACAACAACAATTGATGACCTCACAAGATCAGTTTATGGCAGAGGAAAGGCAATTTCAGACTGAGATAAGACAAACCACTACAAGGCATGAACAAGCCATTCAAAGATTGGAAGTACAAGTGGGGCAATTGGCTAAAGAGCTGAGTGAACGATAGCAAGGTGTTGTTGAGCAAGTCTTTCACGTCCATCACATTATTCCATTGGAGACCACCCTCACCCAGTGTTTCAAAGGATCAGATGTTGAGCCAAAATCTGAGGATGTTACTGATGACATCATTGAAACTGTGCACCTTCTAGAGGCTTCTCCAAAGCATCCAAGTAAGTACACCAATCCATTTGAACTTTATGTGCCTACTAATACTATGTTTTCCTTTCTATTATCCAGACACCATACTTGGAATTCAAGCAGTTGCCAGAGCACTTAACTTATGATTATATGGGAGAGATTAAGACATTACCTGTGCTAGTTGCTGCCAATCTTAGTTTTGGGGAAAAATAAGGCTTGGTCTGGCTGAAGACGTTAAACTTAGTGCTCATAGGAGGCACCCCATAGCTTATCCTTTTATTTTTATTGTTTATTTTTATATTTCTTGTTATTTATTTAATTTCAGTACTTTTTGTTTTCCCTTATTACGTTAGTTTTTTTTTTAAGGGACAATGTGTGCATCCGTTCAAGTTTGGGGGTGTGATATGAGCCATACCGGCCCAGCTAGTTCTCCATCTCCCAGGTCAGGTCTTTCCATGTTATTCACACATTGGAGACAACGTATAAATTAAGATTGGGGGTATGGGAGACACATGCACACACTAGGTATCAGTTTTTTTAGAAAAGATAAATGCATGTTCATTTGGTAACAAAATTTTTCATTGAATTAAAAATTTGATAAAACTTCATTAATAAGCTTAAAAACTAAAACACATAGTCTTGCAACGGGAATTTTACAAAGTTTAGTTACCTACCTCAAGGCACCTAAGAATTCACGAGTTGGATCCAAAATTGCACGAGCACATTTAACACGTATTTGTGTGGGGTATGACATATAATTCTCTTGTATATGTTTCCATAATCTAACTATAATCGGATAACTTCTTGAAAAGAACACTTTGGTATAAGAAAAATAAAGAAAAATGTTCATCATGCAAAAAAAAAAGTGATTAAAAAGCTTCTAATGATCAGTAAAATCTTTCCGCTGAGTAGCTGGGCCTTTTACCTCAGTAAGCATTGAGTGTTCATGTCAAAAGGTGGAAAGTAAACCTTTAATGATCATAATAAATATTCCCACTGAGTAACTGGGCCTCTTGCCTCAGTAAGCATTGAGTGTTCACGTCAAAAGGTGAGAATTTCATTAAGAAGTATGAAAACTAGTTAGTTCTGTAGCCTTTTTGATTTGAGTTAGTAAGTCCTTAGAGGTGTCTTTACACCTAATGCCTTAAAACCATCTGGTTTGGGAGTCATTGGCTAAACACTCGTTACAAGGGTCAAATAGAAAGCTCGATGGAACTCAACATGGCAAAGATCGCATGATGAAAGAAAAAGAAAGAAGAAGCAAGTATTATGCTATTTTTGTTCTCTTTGGTAAGGAATTCGATAAAGGTTTGGGCATCGAAACCCTATACACTAAAATTATGTGGAAGCCCCATCTTATATGTACTAATTCATCACACACAAATCAAACTTGCGATGCCTTAAGCCAACCTTAGGTAAGTAACATGAATTTGTGAAAATCTTTTTTCAATACGAAAATCTGTTTTTATTATAAGCTTACTCATGAACGGTTATCATAGTTCTATGCACAACCCAAATCTTTGAGTATCATGGAAATGAATTTATCTTTAATTTTGTTCTTCATTTAGTTTTTAGTTTTGTATTGCTAAGGGACTAGCAATATGTAAGTTTGGGGGTGTGATAGGAGCTTAAATATTCATATTAAAACCCCTTAATTTACATTTGTTAAGCCCTAGTTTATGTCATTTTAGTCCATTTTACTTCATTTATATGTTTTACATGGTTTTTATAGGTCTATGAAGAAAAGAAAGCATTTTGGAAGCTTTTGGAGCTTAAAATGAATAAAACTGGAAAACTTGGAGTAGATATTGTCTGGAGTGCGATCGAGCGCAACCTTGCGATCGAGCGCACTCTGCTCACGATCGAGCGTACACGTATGGTAGTGAATAGTAAAACAGCCGCACCTATTTTAGAAATTAGGATTAGGGCCTTATTTTAGAAATTAGGGTTTCCAAGTATCCTTAGAACCCTATAAATAGACTTGTAAAACACAAAAAACATATCTCCCTTTTGAGGAGCATATCTTCCTTTTAGTTTAACCTTTTGTTCTAGATTCAAAGTAGAGAGCTTAGGAGAGGAATTGATGACTCGTCTCCCGAGTCTTCTTCGGTTTTAGTTTTCTGTTTTTATTTAATTATGTTTAGCATGTTTATTTTACTTAGTATGTGTAACTAAACTCCTATAGGGCTCGATTGAAGCCCTAGTTATGCTTTACCACATATTCATTCATTGATTATCTTTGCTACAGCCTTGTTAGAATATTTAACTTGATTAATACTTGTTTATATTTACATTCTTCATATGTATGTGCCTGATCAAAGTATGCATGTGGTATGGATAGGTTAGTCGAATAAATTTGGATGATCGAGTCCTGGGTTCGACAATAGTAACAAGGGATATCCACACCAGATTCTCGGGTTAATCAACATGAGAAACCAGGAGCAGACCAAGCCTTAGGTCCCGTGTGGTTGTCGATCTCCACAGCTCTCATGCTCTCTTAAGGAACAACTCAGTATACACCCATGCTGAATCCCTTTAGAGAGAATAGAGTTAGAGTATACACCATTCCTAACTCGTTGCATAGGGAGATCAATAGCCTAAGGTGTGGACCAAGCCCTTAGGTTGGCAACCATTAGATATTCATGATAAGGCTAGAGCACTGAAAACTTAGTTAGTGGGAAAGTATAATTAGTGGTGGATATCGTAGCTCTATGATCTCGTTATTGTTATTTACTCACAATCAAATTGCTATTTCTCGTTTTAACTTGAAGAAACTAATTCTAAAACGAAATTCACCAATTCCTGTGGAAATGATCTCGCACTTGCACACTATTTTACCATAAACCTTGTGCACTTGCAAGTGAAGCTAGAACAATTATTTGCATATTTATTTAAGTAGATAATCGCTCTAACAAACTTACTTAGCTGTAGAACTTTGGTGCCTAAATCTGCAGGATTTTCTTCCGTGGCCACCTTGTCCACATGAATGCATTTTTTGTAACATTTTCCCGAATGAAATGAT
Organism: Bretschneidera sinensis; assembly: GCA_023935145.1. Lineage (NCBI taxonomy): Eukaryota > Viridiplantae > Streptophyta > Magnoliopsida > Brassicales > Akaniaceae > Bretschneidera > Bretschneidera sinensis. Next base: position 27,672,623 of record CM043705.1, on the reverse strand, counting down.
ACCAAACATCCATGTGCTTTATCCTCTCATGGAACACCAGGTTCTTACACAAGTGCAACGCACTTTGGCTATCCGAAGACACCACTACCTACTCTTTTAGGACCTTCCACTCGTCCAACAACCCTTTGCACCATATAACCTCCTTTATGGCTTCCGTAGCCGCTATATATTCTGCCCCGGTTGTTAAGAGTGCTACCACCGGCTGCTACTGAGCCTTCAAGTACCTCAGCAATCACTTCATCCCAAGCCAAAACTCTTTTTCGGGATTACTCACAAATCTGCTGAGAACATCTATTGCCTGAGAAATGTTGGGTCAAATGCTTATCATCATGAACATGACTGATCCAACTGCACTACAGTAAGGGACCTTATCCATTTCCTTCTTCTCCTCATCCGTTCTAGGACATTGTTTACTGGAGAACTTGAAATGACCAGCAAGGGGAATCTTCACTGGTTTGCCACCTTCTATAGAAAACTTGTATAACACCTTTTCTATGAAGGAAGACTGAGAAACCTTCAAGTCGTTTCTTTCATTTTCTCGAATTCTTCTTATTCCAAGGATCTTTAGTGTAAAGTCAATATCCTTCCTCTTGAACTCCTAACTGAGTTGAGATGTCAACCTTTCTATCCTCTCCCTATTGTTCCAAGCTAATAGCATATCATCGACATAGACGAGGATAATCACCACTTCATCCACCTTGTGTCCAGGTGAGAAGGTTTCTGTGAAATCTATGCCTCCTATTTACGTAAACCCCTTCGCCACCAGCCTAGCCTTATTCTGAACTTCATCTCTTGGAGGGTTCCCTTCTTTGATCTTGTAAGTGCACTTACAATCCACAACTCTTTGTTTTCCTGGAATATTCACTAATTCCCAAGAGTTGTTCCTCCTCAAAGAATCCATTTCTTCCTCCATAGCTAGCTTCCATCTTGACGAATTCTTACATCCCATGGCATCAATGTAAGTCTTTGGTTCACTTATCCTTCCTTCTATTTAAGGAGCTGCTACATTCGCAGCATCTGCAAAACCATATCTTGAAGGTGGTCTGACCAGCCTTCTTTCCAGGTCTCTTATGAGCTGATAGTCATTCTGACTTGTTGCATCAATCCTTTCTAGTTCAGCCTCCTCTTGAGTGTCTTGAGCTTGGCATTCATCAATGGGCTCTACCTAGTCCGAACCCTCTTGCCTTCCTTGCTCTACCTGAACTGAATATCCCTTGATGCTATGCTACAAAAATATCGAACTGGTTTGCCCAGTAGCCCTTGCAGGGTTAGTTTTCTCCAAATAGGGAAACAAATGCTCATTAAAAATGGCATCCCTACTTATTATGAGTTTAAATCCTTTTTGTTCTAAGGGCCACAACTTATACCCTTTAGCCCCTTTCCCATATCCTAGAAACACACATTTTCTAGATCCTGGGCTAAGTCTATTATCCTTTTGATGTGCAAACGCAGCACATCCAAAAGTTCTAAGGTTGTCCAACTCAAGGGGTTTACCACTCCACATCTCTAATGGAGTCTTAAGGTCCACAACCCTAGAGGGTGATCTATTAACCAAATACACAGTAGTAGACACCGCTTCCCCCTAAAAACATTTGGGTAATCCGGATCCTATTAACATGCACCTAACCTTTTCCCTAAGGATCTTATTCATTCTCTCAGCAACTCCATTTTGCTGAGAGGTTTTCATAACTGTTCTATGTCTTAGAATTCCATTTAATATACAAAATTGATCAAGTTCCTTATTAAAAACTTCTAAGCCATTATCGGTTTTTAACACCTTAACTACCCTGCCTGTTTGAGTCTCCTCCAGCTTTTTCCACACCACTAATTTATTCAAAGCATCTGATTTATTTTTAAGCAAATAAACCCAAACCTTTCTTGAATAATCATCAATTAAAGACAAAAAGTAAAGATGACCTCCCTGTGTTGGTGTTCTTGCTGGCCCCTAAATATCCGCATGAATGTGGTCAAGAATGCTCTTAGACTTGTGCACTCCAGTGTTGAAGCTAACCCAGTGTTGCTTCCCAAGAACGCAATACTTGTAGAAATCAAGTTCCTCTACTTTGTCACCACCAAGTAGGCTATCCTTGCTGAGAACATGCAGGCCCTTTTCGCTCATATATCCCAAGCGAGTGTGCCAAAGGGCTGCCTTATCCATCTCAGCCATCAAGTTTGCTGCTTGACCCTTGATCTCTGTGTCTCTTATCATCTCATAGAGACCATCCTTCATTGCTGCTTTGATCACTATTAAAGATCCCTTAGTTACCTTGATCTTTTCTCCCTTTGCCTTGTATGTGTACCCCATGGAATCTAGCTGCCCCAATGAGATCAAATTCCTTTTCAAATCCAGAAGATACCTCACGTTCCTCATCAACCTCGTCATTCTATCAAACATCCTCAACTGGATGTCTCCCGTGCCCCTCACTTTGTAAGAAGTATCATTCCCCCTGAAAACCTTTCCATCATCGGTTTCCTTGAAATTCTTGAACCAATCCCTGTGAGGACACATATGATGAGTGCACTCGGTATGCAAGATCCATTTCCCGCTACCTTCTTGCCCCTTGCTCACACTTGAGCACACAACAAGAACATCATCATCTTGCTGTTCTCCTTTGGCAACTGAAGCCTCTCCATTCTTGGTATGGCTTCCTCCCTCATCCCTCATCATTTGCTTGCAATCTTTCTTGAAATGACCCTTCTTATGGCAGTAGAAGCATCTCTTCCCTCCAAATCTCGGTTTGGAGTGTGCTCTCCCATGGCTTTCTCCTCTACCTCTGTCCCGGCAGTAGCCATGTATGTTACTATGAGCTTTCCCATTATTTTCTCCTCTACCTTTGTCCCATTAGTAGCTATGTATGTTACTACCATACCGAGTTACTGGCCTTCCTATAACGAACAACCTTTCTCCGCTTGATGCACTCCTCATCTTGGCATCAAGATTATCTTGCAATTCTTTATTAGGATCCAAAGCAAAGATTCGTTTACGAAGATACCTCTTATTAGGGAGAGTTTTGGTAGGAAACAACTCATCTAGTTTCTTTCAAATAACAGCTGGATCTTCCGAGTTTCCGCACTCCCCTGTGACATTATCCAACATGTGCAAAAGGATGGTGCTGTACGCCATCTTCTTCATCTCATTCCGCTGGACCTCCGTGGTACTTGTCGAAAAAGCGACATCTTCTCCAATAGCCAAGTCCACCTTCTATTGCATAAGAACAACCTTGATCTTCCGCTTCCAAAAGGAAAAGTCTCCCTTTCCATCAAACTTCTTAACAATGAATTTTGAACCCATCTTGCAGAGAAAATCCCAGATTTATGCAGCACCCACAATTGCTTTCCAACTTATTCTAAATCTCAAGAACACAATCGAAGATTGATCTCAATACAATTCTTGAACCACCCTCAAAAACACGATCAGATCTTGATCTCTACTCCGTTGTTGAATCACCCTCAAGAACACGATCAAATATTGATCTCTACTTTATTCTTGAACCACCTTAAGAACATGATCAGATACAGATCTCTACTCTGTTCTTGAATCACCCAAGAAGTTGACCTTTGATTCTTGGAGTCTTACTCCGATAACCTCCTGTTCTTGCTCCGATACCTAGCTGTTCTTGGACCACAGCTCTGATACCACTGTTGTGGTATCTCCTTTAGCTCTGATACCACTATTGTGGTATCTCCTCTAGCTCTGATACCACTATTGGGAAATCACCTCAAGATACCCAGGTGGTGATCTTCCAAACACCTAAGTCTAGACCGACTTGTAATACAACCGAAACAAAATAGGAATCAAAATCAATCAAAGCAAGAACACCAGCTATTGTTATCGAGGTTCAGCAATGTGCTTACGTCCCCGTGAGCTCGTCTGAGCCCTCTGCACTAAATCAATGGTTCTTACAATTACAGCAACATCTCTTCAAGAACACAATCTAATCTTGATATTAACACTGTTCTTGAAGAATGAAAGAAGAGAAAAGAAAGTTATAAGGTTTTGAGTTACCCTGGAATTTTTCCCAAGAAAATTCCACTTACAAGTCCCTTAAATCCCCAATCTATACTACTCTCTCTCTAAACATCCAACCTCTCTATATTGAGATCTCTCCTGTGTTTAGTGTCTTTGCACTCTCACACACCCATGTGTTTTATTTCACACACACTCACATGTCATCACATGTTATGTCACACTTGTCTCACACTTGTTGTTGAGATTGTAGCTTATATAGTGCACCAACTTCTTAACCAATCTTGAAGGTCAATCTCCACCCTTAGATTTTGAGGACCAATAAACCATAGCCCTTCATCAATCCTAAGTGATCCTGTTCATTTTGATCATGCCCGACGCACCATTTGAAATGCTGAAACAAGAGGATCATGTGTGCCTTCAAGCCGCGACATAGAACAGGGCAAGCCGCAGCCTGGAGGAGGGTTGAACCTTCACCTTGCTGGGCGTCGCACCTTGGGGAAGTCAGGCCATGGTGTAACTTGATGGTTGAACTTCCTAGAGCTTCTGGAGGTCGTGGTGCCCAAGGCTATACCGCGGCTTAGAGCTTGACCTGATATTGAATTTACACTTGTTTAAACCTTGGACAAAATACCAACGATGCTTAAATATTCATATTTAAGCCCCTTAATTTACATTTGTAAAGTTCCTAGTTGTGTTATTTTATGCTATTTTATATCTTTTCTGTACTTTCTGTGTTTTCTTAGGTTATTGAAGAAAAGGGAGAATTATTTGGTTTGGAGAACAAAAACTGGAAGAACTGGAAGTTTTACATATTGCGATCGAGCACAGAAGTGTGCGATTGAGCGCACCAGCACTCGTGCGCACAAGGAAAAGGCTCGAACGCACCTTGTGATCGAGCGCACCAGTGTGTGATCGAGCGTACACATGCAATAAATCGGCAGAACCTATTTTGGAAAGTAGGGTTAGGGTTTTATATTACGAGTTAGGGTTTCCAGATGTCCTTAAACCTTATAAATAGGCTTGTAAAACACATAAATCGGATCTTATTTTAGTTTTGAGCTTTGGGAGAAGAGATTTGGAGAGGAGAATTGACGACTCTCTTAGCCAGTATTTTTTGGGTTTCTTCTTTCCTTTATTTTATTTATGAAGATGTTTAACATCAGAACCATGTGTAACTAACTTACTAGTACGGTTCGATTGAAGCCCTAATTATGCTTTCACTTATTTGAGTATTATTGCCTTTACAATAGCTGTATTATGATGCTTTAATTGATTAATGCCTGTTTTATTGAATTCCTCATATTTGTTTGCCTGATCAACATATGCATGTGGTATGGATTAGTTAATTGAATCAATTTGGATGATCGAGTCCTGGGTTTAATAATAGTAACAAAAAAATTCCACGTCGGATTCTTAGGTTAATCAACATAGGAAACCAAGAGTATATAATATGCCCTAGGTCTTGTCTGTTTGTCGATTTTCATGGATATTATGCTCTCTTAAAGAACATCTTAGTATACACCATGCTAAATCCTTTAAGAAAGAAAAGAGTTAGAGTATACACCATGCCTAACTTATGGCTTAAGGAAATCAATAACTTAAGGAGTATACACCATGCCCTTAGGTTGACAACATTAGGTAATCATGATATGACTAAAGCACTGTCACACTATTTATTGGGAAAGTATGATTAGCGGTGGATATCAAAACCCTACGCTTTTATCATTATCGATTCAAACTCAATACTTATTTCTATCATTTTATATTGCGAAACTAATTCCAAAGCAAAATTCACCAATCCCTGTGGAGATGGTCTCGCATTTGCACACTATACTACTTTGTTGACCTTCTGCACTTGCAAGTAAAACTATTCAATTATTTGCTTATTAATTTAGGCAGATTTTTGTACAACAAGTTTTTGGCGCCGTTGCCAGGGATTGCATTAAAATTTTGTTTAGAAATATTTTTCGTTCAATTTTATTTTTCTATTCTATTTTGTTTCACCAAATACCTAATTTATTTCTTTTGTTTTTTGTTTTTCTGTTTCAGGCTTGCAGCAGAGTAATTGCTAGCACTACGATCAAGCATAGTGCTTGGTGCGATCGAGCGCACTTGAGGCAGAGACTACCCGAACAGTAGTACTGAAACTGCTACACTGAAGCGTTTTAGCTAATTCATGCAAGGGCTTCAATCCAAGAATCCAACCTTCTTTCCACTCAATACAGAGCTTGAGTGGACCATTCGACAAAGGCTTAGAGACAACATCGAAGAGGTAGAAGAAGAATTTGAGGGAGATGTGCCAATGGCAGAACAGGTTGATAACCAACCGCCACCAGAACGAAGACCCATGAAGCAATCCTTCATTCCATGGAACGTCGACCAGCCCTCATGAATCGCTTACCAACCTGAGGTAGAAGGCAATTATTAAATATCCCCGCAGATACTTAGAGCTTTGACTCATTTCAGGGGTACATCGGCAGAGGACCCACACTTGCACCTTCGGGAATTCTTTGATCTATACAAGTTCCAGCATATCCGAGGCCTAGATCAAGAGGGAATCAGGTTAATTCTTTTCCCTTTTTCATTAAAAGATAATGCTAAGTTGTGGTATAATTCATTGCCTGCAGTGTCTATCCATACATGGGAAGACCTATCCAGTAGGTTCCTAAAGAAATTCTTTCCAACATAAAAGACAAAACAGATGAGGAAGGAAATTCAATCTTTCCAACAGAAGGATGGAGACATTTTCTTTGAAGCATGGGGACACTTCAATGAGCTATTTCTCAAATGTTCACATCACAATCTACCTCAAGATGAGCAGGTACAAGCTTTCTATGAAGGTCTGAGTAACCTAAATAAAGGTATTGTAGATTCAGGTTGTGGAGGTATGCTGATAGAGAAGAGTAATGAAGAAGCCATGGAGCTGTTTGAGACACTAAGTGAGCATACCCAACAATTTTCATCCAGAGGTAGACAATGAGTTAAGAACAAAGGTATATATGAGGTGACCTTAAATGGTGGATCTTCTAATCAGATGGTTGTTGTGGAGAGGAAGCTAGATCTGCTTGTTAAAGCCATGACTACTAAGAATATCTCACCTAGTCCACAAGCTACACAACTCCAAGTATGTGCTATATGTTCTCATTTTGATCACACTACTGAAACTTTCCCTTTGTATTCATCTGCAGATCCAGAGCAAGCAAAATATGTAGGACCAAACAACTATCCGCCCAAGAACAATCCATATGCAAATACCTATAATCTGGGATGGCGAAACCACCTCAACTTCTCATGGTCTAACAATAAGAATGCCTTGAACCTTCAAGGGCAGCAAAGGAACTCCCAACAAGCAGCCCAATCAATTCCAGAATCAAAGAAGAATGACCTAGAGAGTCTTGCGAGGCAATTTGCAACTTAGCAACAACAGTTGATGACTTCACAAGATCAGTTCATGGCAGATCAAAGAAAATTTTGGACTGAGCAAAGATAAACAACTACAAAGCATGAGCAAGCCATTCAAAGACTAAAGGTATAAGTGGGGCAATTGGCTAAGAAGCTAAGTGGAAGAAAGCAAGGTGAACTCCCAGCCCAAACACTACCTAATCCAGGAGGATATTAGCAACTAAAGGTCGTTACAACTCTCAGAAATGGTAAGATCATAGGAATTGATGAGCCTGCACAAGCATCTCCAGAGAAACAATATGCATCAAAGGTAAGTGAAATGGAGAAAGTGAATTCACCACCCTTCCCTCAAAGGTTAGTAAAGCCAAAGAGAGAAAGTAAATTGCTTGATATCTTTGAAACTTTGAGAAAAGTAGAGATAAACATTCCTTTATTAGATGTAATTCAATAAATACCTACTTATGCTAAATTTTTGAAAGATTGTTGCACTCATAATAGGAAGTTTTAGGAGCATGAGACAGTGGAATTAACTGAAGAGGTAAGTGTGGTTTTGTTAAGAAAACTACCGCTAAAGCTAAAAGATCTAAGTAGTTTTACAATTCCTTGCAGGATAGGTGACCAGCTTTTTGAGTGTGCATTACTGGATTTAGGAGCGGGTGTCAATTTTCTCCCATACACGGTATTTGAAACAATAGGTTTAAGGGAGCTTCAATCAACTTCTATCACTTTGCAATTAGCAGGCAGAAGTATCAAAAGACCAAGAGGTATTCTTGAGGATGTCTTGGTAAACGTAGATGAGTTTATTTTACCTGTTGATTTTATTGTATTAGATATAGAAGAATGCCCTATGCCATTACCTCTGCCCATCATATTAGGAAGACCATTTATGAGAACTGCTGATACAAAAAATTGTGTGAAAAAGGGTATCATAAGTATGAAGGTAAATGGTGAGAAAATAAAATTCAAAATATTTGGTGCATTAAAATTACCCCAAGATGATATGGAATGTTTTAATGTATGTATGATGCAAAGTTTTGTTGAGCAAGCTTTTCAAGGTCATCACATTGATCCGTTGGAAACCACCCTCACTCATAGTTTTACAAGATCGAGTATTGAGCTAGAATCTAAAGATGTTATGGTGACATCATTGAAGATGTGCACCTCCTTGAGGCCTCTCCAAAACATTCAAGTAAGTATACCCCTCCATTTGAACCTCTTGTACCTACTAATGCTACTCTTCTCCCTTTCATTGTCGAGGCACCTAACTTGGAATTAAAGCATTTACTGGAACATTTAACCTATGCTTATCTGGGAGAGAATAAGACATTACCTGTGATTGTTGCTGCCAATCTAAGTGTTAGGGAAGAAGAGAAACTATTGATAGTTCTTAGAGAGCACAAAACTACTATCGGATGGACCATTGCTAACCAAGAATAAGTCTAGCCAAGTGCATGCATCATATCTACCTTGAGGATAAAGCAAAACCTACTCGGGATGCTCAAAGAAGACCCAACCCACACATGAAAGAGGTAGTTAAGGTAGAAGTATTGAAGTTATTGGATGTTGGCAATATCTACCCCATCTCAGACAATAAATGGGTAAGTCTAGTCCAAGTTGTTCCGAAAAAGAGTGGGATCACAATGGTGAAAAATGAAGATGATGAGCTAATACCTACAAGAATAACCACTGGTTGGAGGGTATGCATTGATTAAAAAAGGCTGAACAATGTGACCAGAAAAGATCATTTTCCCTTACCCTTCATTGATAAGATGTTAGAGAGATTAGCTAGCCATAGCTACTATTGCTTCCTGGATGGGTATAGTGGTTATAACCAGATTGCCATAGCACTAGAGGACCAAGAAAAGACCACCTTCACATGCTCTTTCGGCATATTTACTTATAGAATGATGCCATTTGGTTTATGTAATACACCAGCCACCTTTCAAAGATGTATGATGAGCATTTTTTCCGACATGGTGGAGAAATTCATTAAGGTATTTATGGATGATTTTAGTGTTTTTGGTTCTAATTTTGATAAATGCGTCAATCATCTCAAAGAGTGTCCTTAAGAGATATGAAGAATGCAACTTAGTGTTAAATTGGGAAAAATGTCACTTTATGGTTCAACAAGGCATTGTGTTGGGTCATTCCATCTCTAACAAAGGTATTGAGGTAGACAAGGCTAAGATCGACATAATTTCAAAGTTGCCTCCTCCTCTAGTAGTAAAGAGTGTCAGAACTTTCCTTGGACACACTGGATTCTATAAACGATTCATCAAGGACTTTTCTAAGACCTCTAAACCTCTTTGTGCACTGTTAGCTAAAGATACCAAGTTTGAATGGAATGATGATTGTATGGAAGCTTTCAACACATTAAAAAACTTGCTCACCTTCGCACCAATAATGATGGCACCTGATTGGAGTCTTCCATTTAAGTTAATGTGTGATGCCAGTGATTTCACCTTGGGAGTTGTTTTGGGTCAGATAATAAATAAAGTACCTCATGCTATCTATTATGCTTCTAGAACTTTAAATAATGCTTAGCTAAATTATTCTACTACTGAAAAAGAATCGTTAACTGTTATTTTTGCTCTGGAGAAGTTTAGATCATACTTGGTTGGCTCTAAGGTTGTTGTATTTACTGATCATACTGCTTTGAGATATTTGTTTGCTAAGAAAGATGCAAAGCCTAGGTTAATCAGATGGGTACTCCTATTGCAAGAGTTTGACTTGGAGATTAAAGACAAGAAGGGCAGTAAGAATGTGGTTGCAGATCACTTATCTAGGCTACCCCATGAGGACGATAAAAATGAGCTACCTTTGAATGAGAACTTCTCGACAATTGTTCGCATTAGAAGTAACACTCCCGTGGTATGTTGATATTGTGAATTATATAACTGCTAAGGTTTTTCCTCCAGGTATGTCTAGCCAAGAAAGGAAGCGGTTGATATCTATGTCTTGACACTACCATTGGGATGACCCCTACCTATTCAAATTCTACCCTGATCAAATCATCAGAAGGTGTGTCTCAGAGGAGGAGCATTTGAGCTTATTGTAACATTGCCATCAATTTGCTTGTGGATGACACTTTAGGGCCAAGAGAACAGCTCTTAAGGTATTACAATCAGGTTTTTATTGGCCTAATTTGTTTAAAGATGCCTTTTCATTTTGCAACTCATGTGATAGATGCCAGAGGACAAGTAACATCTCATCCCAAAATCAGATGCCCTTACAAAATATTCATGTAGTCGAGCTTTTTGATGTATGGGGTATTGATTTCATGGGTCAATTTTCTAACTCATATGGTTATTTATATATTCTTGTGGGTGTGGATTATGTGTCCAAATGGGTCTAGGTTGTCCCCTCAAAGACTAATGATCACAAAGTGGTTGTAAAGTTTTTACAAGATAACATCTTTAGTCGGTTTGGGACTCTAAGAGCAATAATTAGTGATGGAGGCAGCCACTTCCATAATCAATCTTTTGTTGCCCTGATCAAGAAATATGGGATCACCCATAAAGTTGGCACTCCATATCACCCTCAAACCAATGGCCAAGTGGAGATAAGTAACCGAGAGATCAAAAGCACCCTGGAGAGGACCGTCAATCCGAGTAGGAAGGATTGGTCTTTGCACCTGAATGATGCCTTATGGGCATATAAGACAGCTTACAAGACACCAATTGGCATGTCTCCATACCGATTGGTTTTTTGGAAAGCATGCCATCTACCAGTGGAGTTAGAGCATCGAGCATATTGGGCCATAAAGCAGTTTAATTTTGACATGAAACAAGCGGGTGAAAGGAGAAAGCTGCACTTAAATGAGCTGGCAGAATTAAGGCATAATGCATATGAGAATGCCAAGTTCTACAAAGAAAGGACCAAAGCCTATCACGATAAACAACTGGTTAGGAAAGAGTTTCATGTGGGACAAAAGGTATTGCTCTACAATTCACGATTAAGATTGTTCCCAGGCAAACTCAAGTCCCAATGGTCTGGTCCTTATATGGTCACCAAGGTCTTTTCTCATGGTGCTTTGGAGATCTATGGTTCCGATAGCACTCGGACTTTCACAGTAAATGGACACAGAGTCAAGCCATACATTGAAATCCAATTGCTACCAAGAGATAAAGATTTGGCACTCCACTATGTCCAGTATGCAGCCACACTAAAAGCACTTGAGCCACATGAGGTGGACTTTAAGTGTTACCTTCCAAGAGAGTAGCACTGAAGCTACTATAGAGAGTGTTTGAGCAGTTTTGACTTTGATAAATGTGTAGCTCAAATGCTTATATTGAGGTCAGTGGTACTGAGGCCACTGAGTACGGTACATTTTTATTTCTGTTTTTTTTCTTCATTATTTTCAATTTTTTGTCCTTACTTTAGTTAGTTTAGTGGTACGGTACATTCTGACCCACTATGATCTTCTCACAGTGTGCTCGAGCGTAGTCTCACAATCCATTTAATGGCGTATGAGTGCAATCACATGCACACACTTGCGTATAAGTGTGATCGAGCGCACTCAGGGTAGAGAGTCACGTGCCTATTTTAGGTCATTTAATTTTCCTTCTTCCACACTTTCACTCTCTGAATTAACCCACACATAGCCTCCAACGCACTTTACCCATACACCATTTGCACTCCCAGCACCACCAGCCACCAGACATGGCTAGTGCCGGCCGCCCCACACCACCATCCCCACCTCCTCTTCGCCAATAGGAGGTTAGAACACTTTAGGCAGTGTTAAGCACAACGAGGTTTATGGGTCGCACACCACCTGTTTGATAAAAATCCTAACTTAGTGCTCTCGAGCACAGAGGCGGAGTATTATCAAGAACACGATACTGAAATCTAGTGCACCTCTGTTGTAGAATTTTATCCAGGATGCCAAAGCACATTGCCTCCACATCCCGTGCTTCAGGAAGCCGAGCACTGTCATCCCGGCCTATTTTTGAACAACGGGAGATCTTATTTGAAACCATATTCAACATAGATGACGATTTCAAAAACTTTGAAGCCATTCAATGGGCTGTCTAGGAATTCAAGCACCATGGTTTAAAGAGGTTATTCAAGCCTATCAGCTCTACTACTTACACCCAATTCGTGGTTCAATTCTATGAGAACCTATCTTTTGACTACAATAAGCCGGGTGTCTTGTCCTCATCTATTCAGGGCAAGTACATTGATGATCATCAGATATAGCTGCTACCCTCCATTGTCATGATTAGTATCCACCTGAGGTCACCCAGTTGGATGAGCAGCCGAAGTCCTTTTCCCTTTCCACCATCATTAAGGACATGAGTGCCAACCAGCATGCAGACAGGCACAACAATGCTGGGAGCAGGTCCAAGTTGCCTCCACAACTCTAGTTTGTGGATTCTATTCTACAGTGTAATGTGTGTCCACTGGGACATAAGACTCAGAGGCGTGACTAGTTCCTTCAGGCACTCTATACCTTTTACAGAGGCTACTGGTACTCCATCCCGGCTATCATCTGGAGCTAGCTTCATGAGTTTGGGACCACGTCCATGCACGCCAGGTCACCACTACTAATACCTGGGGGCTCCCATTCTCATTCCTCCTCTCATATATTTTCAAGAAGAAAGGAATTAATGGCACCTCCACAAATGGACCAGTGAGGGAGCACCCCTTCTTCGGCAAGACTCAGTGGACCCAAAACCAGTCACATATACCGAGAGGACTCTGGGGGCCTAAACCTACTGCTGAGTGGGTAGAAGATGATTCTATGGAGGCAGAGGACCCTGCAGCTAGCCAGTCTTGGGAGGAAGACCATGCTGACATGGGACCCACAGAATATTAGCACATCTTTGAGGAGATATCCTCATTTCGATATGAGATAGCTGATATTCGTCGAGAGGATCGGGAGGCTATGTGCCTAGTTCATCAGCGCATAGATGGGTTAGAGGCACACTTTGCGTGGTAAAAAGCAATGCTCCAGGCCATTCTAGATCAATTACCTCCCACCCCTGGTGCCTCATCTTTCACACTACCTGGAGACCATCAATGAGAGTGGTGCATTGTCTGGCTGAAGACATAAAACTTAGCGCTCATGGGAGGCACCCCACAACTTATCCTTTTGTTTTTATTATTTTTCACGTTTCTTGTTAGTGTTTATTTTTATGTTGCCATTTTATTTTTCTCATTACTGTTTAGTTTTAGAATATTTTGTTTTCCAGTATTACTTTCGTTTTCTTTTTCAGGGACAATGTGTGCATCAGTTCAAGTTTGGGGGTGTGCTATGAGCCATGCCAGCCAACTAGTTTTCCATCTCCCAGGTCAAATCTTTCCATGTTATTCACATATTGGGGACAATGTGTAGTTTAAGTTTGGGGGTATGGGAGACACATTCACACACACTCTGTCCCAGTTTTTTTTTATTATTATTATTGAAAAGATAAATGCATGTTCATATTGTTTTGAAAATTTTGGTTGATCTAAACGAATATTGTGATAAGATTTCATCAGTAAGCTTAAAATCTTGAACACATGATCTAATAATAGAGTTTTAAAAGTTTAGTTACTTACTTTAAGGCATTTAAGAATTCATAAGTTTGATATAATCTGACACGAGCACATTAACACATAATTGTGTGGGGTATGACATGTAATTTTAATATATATGGTTCCATGGCTTAATTGTAACTGGATGACTTATTAGATGAACACTTTGGCATAGAAAAATAGAAAAAAAATTTGTTGGTGCTTGTCTAAGGTTTAAACAAGGTTTGAAGAGGTTCAGCATCAGGTCTTGGTGCCTCGGCCTAGGGTGTGCATGCCTCAGCCTCCAGGAACTCCAGAAGATAGGAGAAGGGCTGTGTGCCACGGCCTGAGGTAAGCGCGCCATGGCCTGGCCCTGTGCACCATGGCTCAGCCACTCCAGGCCGCGGCCTCCAGCAAGGTTGATAAATGGTGTGGTTTCAGCCCTCTTCAGGCAGCGACTTGCCCTGTTCTAGGCCGTTGCTTGAAGGCACACCTGATGCTTTTGCTTTAGTCTTTTGAAAGGTGCATTGGGGTATGTTCAAAATGCACAGGATCACTAAGGATTGATGAAGGGCTATGGTTGATTGGTACTCAAGATCTAAGGGTGGATATTGACCTTCAAGATTGGTCAAGAAGTGGTGCACTATATAAAGAGTCTCATAGCTCAATCTTAATAAGTGTGATATAAGTTGTAAACATAAATGATCATCATACAAGACAATTTAAGTGCAAGTGTGAGAGTGCAAAGACGCAAAACATATGAGAGGCACTAGAATAGATCTAAAAGAGAGGCTGGTTGTAAAGAGAGAGTAGCATAGATTAGAAGAGGGCTTTGTAATAGTTTTTATCACTTTCTTTCTTTTTTTTTTGGTTCTTCAAGAACTTAAGATTCTTGAAGGGGTGTTGCTAAATCTTGTAAGAACTCATTGATTTAGTGCAGAGAGTTCAGAGGAACTCACAGGGACGTAGGCTATTGTTGAACCTCGATAACAATTGCTGTGTTCTTTCTTTTCTTTGATTTCTATTTCTGTTTCTGATCATTACAAGTCATTCCAGACTTGGGCGTTTGGAAGATCACCACCTGGGCATCTCTAAGGTGATTTCCAAACAGTGCTATCAGAGCTAGAGGAGATACAACAACAGTGGTATCAGAGTTTTGGTCCAAGAACAGTTGGGGATCGGAGCTGGAACAGAAGGTGTTGGAGTCAAGACTCCAAGAATGAAAGGCCAACTTTTTGGGTGTTTCAAGAACTATGCTGGGATCAAGATCTGATTATGTTCTTAAGAGTGAATGAAGAACGGTATTCAGATCTATCTTTGATCGAGTTCTTGTGATTTAGAAGTTTGGGACAACAATTGTGGGTGCTGCATAAATCTAGAATTTTCTTCGCAAGATGGCTTCAAACTTCATTATTGAGAAGTTTGATGGAAATGGAGACTTTGCTTTTTAGAAGTGGAAGATCAAGGTTGTTCTTATGTAACAGAAGGAGGACTTGGCAATTGGCCAAGATGACACTTTTCTAGCAAGTATCACGGAGGTCCAGTGGATTGAGATGAAGAAGATGGCATACAACACCATTTTCTTGCACATGTCGGATAGTGTCACAAGGGAGTGCGGAGACTTGGAAGATCCTGCTGTCATATGGAAGAAACTAGATGATTTGTTTCTTACCAAAACTCTCCCTAATAAGATTTATCTTCTTAACGGAATCTTTGCTTTTAAAATGGATCCTAATAAAGAGTTGCAAGGTAATCTTGATGTGTTTAATAAGCTAGTTCAAGATTTGAATAGCTGTAGCATAACATTCCCAGATGAACAATTTGCTGTTATTTTGTTGAATTCTCTTTCTGATTGTTTTGATAATTTGATTAATGCTATTGAATATGGAAGAGATACTTTAACCAAGGAGATTGCGATCAATGCCATAAGGGCTCATGATTTCAAAGCCAAGATGAAGGAAGCATCAAGTGGAGAACGGTTATTCGTTAGAGGAAGGCCAGTAATTCTGAATGGCGGTAGAATTCATGGCAACTACTGGGAGAAATCAAGAGGTAGAGGGCAGAGCAATGGGAGATTTCATTCCAAACCAAGATTTAGAGAAAAGAGATGCTTCTACGGCAACAAGGAGGGACATTTCAGGAAAGATTGCAAGAAGAAGATGTGGGATGAGAGAGGAAGAAGCCATAACAACAATGGAGAGGCTTCGGTTGCCAAAGGAGAACTACAAGATGATGTTCTTGTTGTGTGCTCAAATGTGAGTATGAGGCAAGGCAGCGAGAAATGGATCCTAGATTCTAAGTGCACTTATCACATGTGCCCTCACAAGGATTGGTTCAAGAATTTCTAGGAAACCAATGATGGAAAGGTTTTCTTAGGGAATGACACTTCTTGCCAAGTGAGGGGGATAGGAGACATCCAGTTGAGGATGTTTGATAGAGACACAAGACTGTTGCGGAATGTGAGGTATCTTTTGGATTTGAAAAGGAATTTGATCTCATTGGGGCAGTTGGATTCCATAGGATATACATACAAGGCAGAGGGAGGAAAGATCAAGGTAACTAAGGGATCTTTGGTAGTGATCAAAGCAGCAATAAAATATGGTCTCTATGAGATGATAGGAGAGACAAAAATCAAGGATCAACCAGCAAGCTTGATGGCTGAGATGGATAGGGCAGCTCTTTGGCACACTCGCTTGGGAATATGAGAGAAAAAGGCCTGCAAGCTCTCGGCAAGGATGGTATACTTAGTGGTGACAAAGCAGAAAAATTGGATTTCTACGAGTGTTGCGTTCTTGGGAAGCAACACCGGGTCAGCTTCAACACTAGAGTGCACAAGTCTAAGGGCATTCTTGACTACATTCATTAGGACCTTTGAGGACCAGCAAGAACACGAACACAGGGAGGTAACTTTTACTTTCTATCTTTAATTGATGATTATTCAAGAAAGGTTTGGGTTTATTTGCTTAAAAATAAATCAGATGCTTTGAATAAATTTGTGGTGTGGAAAAAGTTGCTGGAGACTCAAACGGGTAGGGTAATTAAGGCTTTACGAACCGATAATGGCTTGGAATTGTGTAAATAAGGATTTTGATAAATTCTGTGAGTTAAATGGCATTCTAAGACATAGAATGGTTATAAAAACACCTCAGCAAAATGGAGTTGCTAAGAGGATGAATAGAACCCTTATGGAAAAGGTTAGATGCATGTTAATTGGGTCCGGTTTACCAAAATATTTTTAGGGGGAAGCTATGTCTACTGCTGCATACTTGGTAAATAGATCATACTCTAGAGCTTTAGAGCTCAAGACTCCCACAGAGATGTGGAGTGAGAAACCCCATGAGTTGAGCAACCTTAGGACTTTTGAGTGTGCTGCATTTGCACATCAAAAGGATGATAAACTTAACCCAAGGTCTAGAAAATGTGTATTTCTAGGGTATGGTGATGGTGTTAAGGGGTATAAGTTGTGGTCTTTAGAACCAAAAGGAATGAAACTCATAATAAGTAGGGATATTATTTTTAATGAATTGTTATTTCCCTATTTGGAGAAAACTAACCCTGCAAGGGCTAGTGAGCAAACCAGTCCGAAATTTGTGGAACATCGCATCAAGGAAAATTCAGTTTAGGTAGTGCAAGGAAGGCAAGAGGGTTCGGACCAGGTAGAGCCCATTAATGATGGCCAAGCTCAGGATACTCAAGAGAAGGCTGAACTGGAAGGGGATGATGCAGCAAGTCAGAATGACTACCATCTCACAAGGGACCAAGAAAGGAGGGTGGTCAGACCAGCTTTGAGATATGGGTTTGCGGATGCTAATGTAGCATCTCCTTGGACAGAAGGAGGGATGGTTGAACCAGAAACTTACATGGAAGCCATGGAATGTAAGGATTCGTCAAAGTGGCAGCTAGCTATGGAGGAAGAAATGGTTAAGGAGGAACAACTCTTGGGAATTGGTGCTCAAACCAGAAAAACAGAGAGTTGTGGATTGTAAATGGGTTTACAAGATCAAAGAATAGAACACTCCAGGGGATGAAGTATGGTATAAAGCTAGGCTGGTGGCGAAAGGGTTCACACAAAGAGAAGACATAGATTTCACCAAAATATTCTCACCAGTTATGAAGTACAAGACGATATAGATAGTATTGGCTATGGTGGTCCAATTTGATTGGGAGATCGAGCAAATGGATGTGAAGACAACGTTCTTACATGGAGAGCTTGATGAGAGCATCTACATGAGGCAACCCGAAGGCTATAAGGAAGGAAAGCAAGGAGAGTTGGTATACAAATTGAAGAAATCTCTCTATGGCCTGAAGCAATCACCTCGATAATGGAATAAGAGGTTTGATTCCTTTGTAACTAATTTAGGTTTCATGAGGAGCTACTATGATTCGTACTTGTACTACAAGGGGCACAAAGTGGAAGAAATGGTGATCATCCTCATCTATGTTGATGATATGCTGCTAGTTGGGAGTAGCATGGAGAGGATAGGAAAATTGAAGGCTCAAATCAATGAAGAGTTTGAGATGAAGGATATTGGCCATGCACAGAAGATCCTTGGGTTATGTATAATCCAGGAAAGGGAGAGAAACAGATTGAAGATTTCTCAGACCTCCTACATAGAAAAGATAATATCTAAATTTTCTATAGGAGATAGCAAACTAGTGAAGGTTCCCTTTGCTGGTCATTTCAAGTTCTCCAACGATCAATGTTCGAGATCGGAGGTAGAGAAGAAGGAAATGGAAAAGGTCCCTGCTCTAGTGCGGTTGGATCAATCATGTTCATAATGGTAAGCATTAGACCTGACATTGCTCATGTAATGAGTGTTCTCAGTAGGTTTATGAGTAATCCTAGAAAGGAGCATTGACTTGGGATGAAGTGGTTGCTGAGGTACTTGAAGGGAAGCATAGAAGTGGGGCTGGTTAATGAGAAGAGGGATAAGTCCATCTGTCTTGAAGGTTTTGCGAATTCAGACTATAGAGTTGACCGGGATAAAAGAAGATCGATTATCTCCTACTTCTTCAACTTAAACAGATGTTGTATAAGTTGGAAGGCTTAGTTGTAGCCAGTGGTAGCACTCTCAACAACCGAGGCTGAGTACATAGCGGCTATGAAAGCCATTAAGGAGGCTATGTGGTGCAAAGGGTTATTGGAAGAGTTGAAGGTCCTGAAAAAGCAAGTGGTGGTGTATTCGGATAGCCAAAGTGCATTACATTTATGTAAGAATTTGGTGTTCTCTGAAAGGATAAAGCACATGGATGTTCGGTATCATTTCATTCGAGAAAATGTTACGGAATGATGCATTCATGTGGATAAGGTGGCCACGGAGGAAAATCCTGCAGATTTAGGCACCAAGGTTTTACCTCTAAGTAAGTTCAATCATTGCCTTGGACTACTTAGGATTGGAGTCGGTTGATATGATGACTCAAGATGACTTTAGATCCTGAGTTCTTTGTAAAATGGGTTCAGGTTTAATCGCTTAGACAAAGGTAGAGATTGTTGGTGTTTGTCTAAGGTTTAAACAAGGTTTGAAGAGGTTCAGGATCAGGTCTTGGCGCCTCGGTCTGGGGTGTGCGCACCTCAGCCTCTAAGAACTCCAGAAGATAGGAGAAGGGCTGTGCACTATGGCCTGGGATGTGCGCGCCGCGGCTTGGCCCTGTGCTCCATGGCTCAGGCACTCCAGGCCGCAGCCTCTAGTAAGGTCGATAAATGGTGTGGTTTCAGCCCTCATCAGGCCGTGGCTTGAAGGCACACCTGATGCTTTTCCTTTAGCCTTTTGAAAGGTGCATGGGGGCATGTTCTAAATGCACAGGATCACTAAGGATTGATGAAGGGCTATAGTTGATTGGTCCTCAAGATCAAAGGGTGGATATTGACCTTCAAGATTGGTTAAGAAGTGGTGCACTATATAAAGGGTCACATAGCTTCAATCTCAATAAGTGTGATATAAGTTGTAAACATAAGTGATCATCATACAAGGGAATTCAAGTGCAAGTGTGAGAGTGCAAAGACACAAAACACAGAAGAGGCATTAGAATAGATCTAAAAGAGAGGCTGGTTGTAAAAAAAGAGTAGCATAAATTGGATAGAGGGCTTTGTAATAGTTCTTATCACTTTCTTTCTTCTCTTCTTTGGTTCTTCAAGAACTTGAGATTCTTAAATGGGTGTTGCTGAAACTAGTAAGAACTCATTTATTTAGTGCAGAGAGTTCAGAGGAACTCACAGGGACGTAGACTATTGCCGAACCTCAATAACAATTGTTGTGTTCTTTCTTTTCTTTGATTTCTATTTCTATTTCTGATCATTACAAGTCATTCTAGACTTGGGTGTTTGGAAGATCACCACCTGGGCATCTCTAAGGTGATTTCTTAACAATTTTTATTGCACAAAAAGAGAAAAAAAATACTCATAATGATAATTAAATAAACTTTCCACTGAGTAATTGGACCTTTTGCCTCTGTAAGCAGTGAGTTTTCATGTCAAAAGGTGAGAATTTTGCTCATAATAATCATTAAATAAACTTTCTACTGAGTAACTGGACCTCTTGCCTCAGTAAGCAGTGAGTGTTCATGTCAAAAGGTGAGAATTTTGCTTTGTAGCAATAAGACGAGTTAGTTTCGTAGCCTTGTTTACTCGAGTTAGTAAGTCCTTAAGGGTGTCTTTACACCTAATGCCCTAAAACCATCTGGTTTGGGAGTCATTGACTAAATACTCGCTACATGGGCCAATTAGAAAGCCTAAGGGAACTAAACATGGCAAAAATCTCATAATAAAAGAAAAGAAGGAAATAAAACTATGCCATTTTTGTTCATCCTGATAGGAAATTCGGTGAATCTTGAGACACTAAAACACTACACATTGGAGTTATTTGGAAGATTCATCTTTTATGTACTAGTTCACCATACACTAAGTTAGACTTGTGATGCCTTAGCCAGCCTTGTGTAAGTAATTAGATTTTAAAACTCCTATTCATTGCGAAGATGGGTGTGTATTTTAAGCTTGCTCATTAAATGAATATCATGGTTTTGTGTGCAACTTAAATTTTCGGATACCATGAATGATGGATTTATCTTTGTGTTATTTATTTTTCAGTTAGTTTTTAGTTTTGTATTGCTAATTGACTAACAATATGTAAGTTTGGGGGTGTGATAAGTGCTTAAATATTCGTATTTAAGCCCCTTAATTTACATTTGTTAAGTTCCTAGTTGTGTTATTTTACGCTATTTTATATCTTTTCTGTACTTTCTGTGTTTTCTTAGGTTATTGAAGAAAAGGGAGCATTATCTGGTTTAGAGAACAAAAACTGGAAGAACTGAAAGCTGTACACAGTGCGATTGAGCACAGAAGTGTGCGATCGAGCGCACCAGCACTCGTGCGCACAGGAAGAAGGCTCGAGCGAACCTTTCGATTGAGCGCACTAGTGTGTGATCGAGCGTACACGTGCAGTAAAATGGCAGAACCTATTTTAGAAAGTAGGGTTAGTGTTGGAAAACCACCTTAAATGATGCCCAGGAGGTGATCTTCCAAATACCTAAGTCTAGAGTGACTTGTATAAAGAAAAGAGACAGCAACCAATCAAAGCAAGAAAGAAAAGAACACAAGCAATTTGCTGACGACGTTCGGCAATATGTCTACGTCCCTGTGAGCTCCTCCGAGCTCTCTGCACTATCTTATCAATGGAGTTCTTTACAATCAGCAACACTCTTTCGAGAATCCTCAAGTTCTTGAAGGAACAAAGAAGAGAACAAGAAAGTGATAAGGTCTTGAGTTACCTTGGAACTTTCCCCCTTGGAAATTCCACTTACAAGTCCCTTGAATCTCCTTTCTATACTAATCTCTCTCTTTACAACCAGCCTCTCTAATGAGTCCCTCTTGTATGTTTGTGTTTTCACACTCTCACACAAATCTCTCATTCACATGTTCTGTCACACACACACTTGTGTTTCTATCACATTGTTGTTCACAAGTTTTGTCACAATGAAGCTACGTGACCCTTTATATAGTGCACCAACTTCTTGTCCAATCTTGAGTGTCATTCTCCACCCTTAGATCTTGATGACCAATCAACTATGGCCCTCCATCAATCCTAAGTAAAGCTGTGTATTTTGAACATGCCTCACACACTAACTTAAAAGGCTGAAACTCCTTGTCTCAGTGTGCCTGGGGCCACGGCCCCTTTCTCAGTGTGCCTGGTGCCGCAGCCCAGAACAGGGCAGACCGCAGCCTAAGCCAGGGCACGCATTCTTCATCCTCTGGGTGCCGTGGCCTAGGGAGGCTGAGCCATGGTGCACACCTCCTCTAAGCCTCCTCCTTGCTGGGCGCCGTGGCCTGGGAAGGCTGTGCTGCAGCGCACACTGGTGCTAAACATGCTGATTTTACTTGTTTAAAAATTTGTTTAAACCTTGGACAAAATACCAACAATCTCTACCTTTGTCCAAGCATTCAAACTCGAACCCATTGTGCAAAGAACTCGAGATCCAAACTCATCTTGAGTCACCATTCAACCGTAATCCTAAGAAGTTCAAGGCAATGATTGAACCTTCTTAGAGGTAGAACCTTGGTACCTAAATTTGTAGGACTTTCTTCTGTGGCCATCTTGTCCATATGAATGCATACTTTCATACCATCTTTACAAATGAAATGATACCAAACATTCATGTGCTTTGTCCTCTCATTGGACACCGGATTCCTCCACAAGTGCCACACACTTTGGCTATCCGAAAACACCACCACCTGCTCTTTTAGGACCATCCACTCATCCAACAACCCTTTACACCGCATAGCCTCCTTTATAGCTTTCGTAGCTGCTATGTATTCTGCCCCGGTTGTTAAGAGTGCTACCACTAGCTGCCATTGAGCCTTCAAGTACCTCAGTAATGACATCATCCCAAGCCGAAGCTCCTTTCCGGGATTACTCACAATTTTGTTGAGAACACTAATTGCCCGAGAGACCCTTAACTTGTTTCTCTCATTTTCTTGGATTATACTCATCCCAAGGATCTTTTTTGCAAGGCTAAGATTCTTCCATTTGAACTCCTCATTGAGTTGAGATGTAAACCTTTCCATCCTCTCCCTGTTGTTTCGAACCAACAGCATATCCACGACATAGATGAGGATACTCACCATTTTCTCCACCTTGTGTCCAGGTGAGAAATTTTCTATGAAATCTATGCCTTTTCTTCTCATGAACCCCTTTGCCACCATCCTAACCATGTTCTAGACTTCATCTCCTGGAGGGTACCCTTCTTTGACCTTCTAAGTCCACTTACAATCCACAACTCTCTATTTTCCTAGAATGTGCACCAATTCCCAGAAGTTGTTCTCCCTCAAAGAATCTATTTCTTCCTCCATAGCTAGCTTCCATATTGGCGAATCCTTACATCCCATGGCATCAATGTAAGTCTCTTGTTCACTTATCCCTCCTTCTATCCAAGGAGCTGCTGCATCCGCAATATCCGCAAACCCATATCTTGAAGGTGGTCCGACCAGCCTTCTTTCCCGGTCTTTTTGTGAGCTGATGGTCCTTCTGACTTCTTGCATCATCCTCTTTCAGTTCAGCCTCCTCATGAGTGTCCTGAGCTTGGCATTCATCAATGGACTCTACCTGGTCTAAACCCTCTTGCCTCCCTTGCTCTACCTGAACTGAATCTTCTTTGATGTTATGCTCCACAAATACCGAATTGGTTTGCTCACTAGCCCCTACAAGGTTAGTTTTCTCCAAATAGGGAAATAAAAATTCATTAAAAATGACATCCCTATTTATTATGAGTTTCAATCCTTTTTGCTCTAAGAACTACAATCTATACCCCTTAGCCCCTTCCCCATATCCTAGAAACACATATTTTCTAGATCTTGCGCTAAGTCTATCATCCTTTTGATGTGCATACGCAGCACACCCAAAAGTCCTAAGGTTGTCCAACTCAGGGGGTTTACCACTCCACATCTTCTCGAGAGTCTTGAGCTCTAAAGCTCTAGAGGGTGATCTATTAACCAAATATGCAGCAGTAGACACCACTTCCCCCCAAAAACATTTGGGTAATCCGAACCCTATTAACATGCACCTAACCTTTTCCATAAGGGTCTTATTCATCCTCTCAGCAACTCCAATTTGTTGAGGGGTTTTCACAACCGTTCTATGTCTTAGAATCCTATTTAATCTACAGAATTGATAAAGTTCCTTTTAAAACATTCTAAGCCATTATTGGTTCTTAACACCTTAACTACTATACCCATTTAAGTCTCTACCAGATTTTTCCACACCATTAACTTATTCAAAGTATCTGATTTATTTCTAACCAAATAAACCCAAACCTTTCTTGAATAATCATCAATTGAAAACAGAAAGTAAACATTACCTCCCTGTGTTGGTGTTCTTACTGGTCCCCAAAGATCTGCATGAATGTAGTCAAGAATGCCCTTAGATTTGTGCACTTCGGTGTTGAAACTGACCCGATGTTGCTTCTCAATAACACAACATTCATAGAAATCAAGTTCCTCTACTTTGTCACCACCAAGTAGACCATCCTTGCTGAGAACTTGCAGGCCTTTTTCACTTATATGTCCCAAGCAAGTGTGCCAAAGGGCTGCCTTATCCATCTCAGCCATCAAGCTTGTTTGATCCTTAATCTCCGTGTCTCCGATCATCTCATAGAGCCCATCCTTCATTGCTGCTTTGATCACTACCAAAGATCCTTGGTTACCTTTATCTTTCCTCCCTCTACCTTGTATGTGTATCCTATGGAATCCAGCTGCCCCAATGAGATCAAATTCCTTCTCAAATCCGGAAGATACCTCACATTCCTCAGCAGCTTTGTCATTCCATCAAATATCCTTAACTGGATGTCTCATATCCCCCTCACTTGGTAAGAAGTTTCATTCCCCAGGAAAACTTTTCCATCATTAGTTTCCTTAAAATTCTTGAACCAATCCCGGTGAGGGCACATGTGATGAGTGCACCCGGGGTCTAAGATCCATTTCCTGTTGCCTTCTTGCCCCTTGCTTACACTTGAGCACACAACAAGAACATCATCATCTTACTATTCTCCTTTGGCAACCGAAGCCTCTCCATTGTTGGTATGGCTTCTTCTCTCATCCCTCATCTTCTTCTTGCAATCTTTCTTGAAATGACCCTCCTTATAGCAGTAGAAGCATCTCCCATGGCTTTCTCCTCTACTTCTGTCCCAGTAGTAGCCATGTATGTTGCTGTGCGCTCTCCCATGGCTTTCTTCTCTACCTCTGTCCCTGTAGGAGCTATGTATGTTGCTGTGCACTCTCTCATGGCTTTCTCCTCTACCTCTGACCTGGTAGTAGCCATGTATGTTACTGCCATACCGAGTTGCTGGAATCAAGATTATCTTGCAACTCTTTATTAGGATCCAATTTAAAAGCAAAGATTCATTTACGAATATACCTCTTATTAAGGAGAGTCTTGGCAAGAAACAACTCATCTAGTTTCTTCCAAATGACAACTGGATCTTCCGAGTCTCCACACTCTCTTGTGACATTATCCGATATGTGTAGGAAGATGGTGCTATATGCCATCTTCTTCATCTCATTTCACTGGTCCTCCGTGATACTTGTTGGAAAAGCATCATCTTCTCCAATAGCCAAGTCCACCTTCTGTTGCATAAGAAAAGCCTTGATCTTCCGCTTCCATAAGGAAAAATCTCCCTTTCCATCAAACTGTTCAACACTGAAATTTGAACTCATCTTGCGGAGATGATCCCAGATTTGTGCAGCACCCATAAATGTTTTCCAACTTCTTCTCAACCTCAAGAACACGATCAAAGATTGATCTCAACATCGTTCTTGAATCAACCTCAAGAACACGATCTGATCTTGATCTTTACTCTATTCTTGAATCACCCAAGAATTTATTCTTTGATTCTTGGAGTCTTGCTCCGATACCTTCTGTTCTTGCTCCGATACCCAGCTGTGCAAGCTCTGATTCCACTGTTGTGGTACCTCCTCTAGCTCTGATACCACTGTTGTGGTACCTCCTCTAGCTCTGATACCACTGTTGGGAAACCACCTTAGATGATGCCCAGGAGGTGATCTTCCAAACACCTAAGTCTAGAGTGACTTGTATAAAGAAAAGAGACAACAACCAATCAAAGCAAGAAAGAAAAGAACACAAGCAATTTCTTGACGAGGTTCTGCAATATGTCTACGTCCCCGTGAGCTCCTCTGAGCTCTCTGCACTATCTTATCAATGGAGTTCTTTACAATTAGGAACACCCTTCCAAGAATCCATAAGTTCTTGAAGGAACAAAGAAGAGAACAAAAAAGTGATAAGGTCTTGAGTTACCATGAAACTTTCCCCCTTGGAAATTCCACTTACAAGTCCCTTGAATCCTCTTTCTATACTAATCTCTCTCTTTACAACCAGCCTCTCTAATGAGTCCCTCTTGTATGTCTATGTCTTTGCACTCTCACACAAATCTCTCATTCACATGTTCTGTCACACACACACTTGTGTTTCTATCACATTGTTGTTCACAAGTTATGTCACAATGAAGCTAGGATATAGTGCACCAACTTCTTGTCCAATCTTGAGTGTCATTCTCCACCCTTAGATCTTGATGACCAATCAACCATGGCCCTCCATCAATCCTAAGTAAAGCTGTGCATTTTGAACATGCCTCACACACTAACTTAAAAGGCTGAAACTCTTTGTCTTAGTGTGCCTAGCGCCGCGGCCTAGAGTAGGGCAGGCCGCGGCCTAAGCCAGGGCACATATTCTTCATCCTCTAGGTGCCGTGGCCTTGGGGAGGCTGAGCCACGGTGCACACCTCCTCCATGGATCCTCCTTGCTGGGCACTGCGGCCTAGGAAGGCTGTGCCATGGCGCACACTGGTGCTGAACATGCTGATTTTACTTGTTTAAAAATTTGTTTAAACCTTGGACAAAATACCAATAGTTAGGGTTTTGTTTTACGAGTTAGGGTTTCTAGATGTCCTTAAACCTTATAAATAGGCCTATAAAACACAAAAACCATATCTTCTTTTAGTTTTGAGCGTTGGGAGAAGAGATTTGGAGAGGAGAATTGACGACTCTCCTAGCCAGTATTTTTCGGGTTTCTTCTTTCCTTTATTTTATTTATAAAGATTTTTAACATCAAAACCATGTGTAAGTAACTTACTAGTAGGGCTCGATTAAAGCCCTAATTATGGTTTCCCTTATTTGAGTATTGTTGCCTTTGCAATAGCTATATTATGATGCTTTAATTGATTGATGCCTATTTTATTGAATTCCTCATATTTGTTTGCCTGATCAACATATGCATGTGGTATTGATTAGTTAATTGAATCAATTTGGATGACCAAGTCCTAGGTTTAATAATAGTAACAAAAGAAATTCACTCCAGATTCTTAGACTAATCAACATGGGAAACCGGGAGTATATAACATGCCCTAGGTCTTATGTGTTTGTTAATTTTCATGAATATTATGCTCTCTTAAAGAACAACGTAGTATACACCATGCTAAATCCTTTAAGAAAGAAAGGAGTTAGAGTATACACCATGCCTAACTCATGGCTTAGGGAAATCAATAACTTAAAGAGTATACACCATGCCCTTAGGTTGACAACATTAGGTATTCGTGATATGACTAAAGCATTGGCACACTATTTATTGGGAAAGTATGATTAATGGTGGATATCAAAGCCCTACACTTTTATCATTATCGATTCAAATTCAATACTTATTTCTATCGTTTTATATTGCGAAACTAATTCTAAAGTGAAATTCACCAATCCCTATAGAGATGATCTCGCATTTGCACACTATACTACTTTGTTGACCTTGTGCACTTACAAGTAAAACCGTTCAATTATTTTCTTATTAATTTAGGTAGATTTTTGCACAACAGTCGACATATGGAAAAACTTTCCCAAATAAGAAGTATTGTTCTTTAAATGGATGCATTGCATTTGTTTTAAATATTAATTGTTATTGCTTGAGATGCTAAAATATTATTCTTGATTTTAAATTTATTGATAAATGAACGAGTATCATAGAGAGATAGATATGTCGAGAATGAAATATGAAAGTATGATATGATAAGAATTATCTGAGTGATTGATTATATGTTGTGAACCTCATAATGAGGTAATTATGAGGTAGAATTGATAGTCTCAAGATGAATAATTATATGAGAAGAAGAGATTGATAAATGATGAGGATTATGATACGAGTAGTAATAATAGAATGCTATTATCGAATTATATGAGATATAGATGAATGAATATTGGTAGACTGTTTGATAAATTGAATACATCTAGTAAATTTAATTCACTAAGCTTGTGAAGTTCGCTCCTCATTGTTAAATAATTTCAGGTAGCAGACAGGACAGATAGATTGGTGAGTTGATATTCAGACTGAGTCATTATCTATAAGCCACGTGGTCTACATCCTCAAACTATTGGAAAGAAAAAAAATATTTGTAAATATTCACGCATTATATGTTGTATATAATGTTTCAGTTGGGATCTTAATAATGTAACTCTCCTGTTGAGGGTTGAGGATTTATGTATATAGATAATTTCAGTTGGATGTTTTTATATTGTTGCATATATGTGTCGTGCTGGGATTTCAAAAAGTGACGACATGTCTCGGGGGTGGCCAACTCGGGATGGGTCGTTACAAAGAGAGTATTTTACACCTCTTAAGCGGCAGTACTTAAGGAGAGAGGGAGTCCATTTCCAACCCATTCAACCAGTCTCTCTTATTTTAGAAATTTCCTAAACACTTCTCTCTTCTTCTTCCTCTATTGAGCTTTTGGTGGGGATTTGAGAAGAAATCCAAAGTAAGGCTTTCTCTCCTTCATCTTTCCTTCTTCTTTTCAGTCTTTGTAAGTCTTATGTTTTAGATTTGGGTTCTTAAATTCAAAGATTTCAACCTTCTTGTGTAAGATTTGAAGAAATGGGTTTTAGGTTTTAAAATAGGTTTTTCTTAGGTTGATTTTGAAGATTTAATACTGTCAACAGGAAAATTGCATTTGGATTTTGTAAAATCTTGACTTAGAACCTTAGAAATTTTGTGTCCTAAAAGGGTTGGAAGTTTCATAAAAGATTTGAGTGGTTTTGAAAAGAAAAAAGTTTTTTTTTGACTTGTTTCTGTTGGAAATCGGGGATACAGTCGAGTGGAAGAATTACCCAGCTGACTATATGTTGCTTCGTGAGGAACAAGTTGACTGAAAGAATAATACTTCTTTCAGTTGACTAGATAAAAGGCCAGTAACTCTTTGGACATTTTTCAATCTATTGAATCTTCAATTCACTCGACTGAACCTTCGATACATCGACTCATCAGTCATCTTTTCAATTTTTTTTATTTAAAATTTCTTATCCTTTTGAATAGAAATCTTGTCTAAAACCTCCCAAATGTTTACATGATGCTATATTCGAAAGGAAAACCTTTCTTCCTTCACTCTTAACCCTTGAAAACAAAGTACCTTTTGTTTTGAATACTTGAACAAAAGAGAGGTGATCATCGTGACCTAGAACTTAGTCTTTCCTTTATTTATAAGAACCCTTGGTTTAATTGATTGTTGTATTTATGTATACACCTTGTTTTGATTTATTAAGTAAAATTTCATTAGGTGTGGTTAAGAATCGTGGTAAGGGAAAAGAAGTGATTTGAGGCTAAGACATAGTTCTCGAGGTGAGTTTTACCTTACTCCTAGTAAACATGGAAATTAGAAATGAAATTAAAAAGATAAATACTAATGAGAAGTAAAGTGTATATTAGTAAGATATCTTTAAAATATGTAATACGTATGGTAAGTATAAGCTATATGCATATAAATGCTTATGTATATAATGACATAATGAAAATTCTTTGTAATTGAATATTACGTTAAAAATGATGAATATTTGGAAATGGATTGGTAATTGTATTATGTTTGTATCTATTATATCATGCATTTTTTGAACGGTATATTATTGAGGGGGGAGTGGTAAGATTTATAGTAAGTCCCTTCCCACAAGGGATGTTAAGAGTACCGAAGAAAATTTGGTGTAGAACCATGCCCGGTTAAGGGTGTAGGGGACTTGAAATTGTTCATTAAAATATGATTATGATGATTAACGAGCCGATATGTGGGGAGATGTCCTCATTGTATTGATTGTGAGATGAATTGAATTACGCATCATATCATATCACATTGCATTGTATATTATGTAAAAATTGAATTTATTAGCCCATGAAGGGCGTGTGAATTGATTGTCCCATGAAGAGCGTGTGGATTTGATCAACCCATGAATGGTGCTTGATTTGATGTACCTATTGAGAGGCTTGTAATACCTTTATCGTAATATTAGTGGATTTGATTAAAAACAAAAGTATATCATTCTCAAGATTTGATTACTTGAAGTATTTGTTATTGTAAGAATAATTCTTGATATAAAAGTAAATGCAAGTGATTATTTGGAGTAAAGTAAGTACTCGCTGAGCTTTATAGCTCACCCTCTCCCTTTAAACTTTTCAGGAAGATTTTCATAAGATTGGATCTTAAGTGGCGAGACTGTGAAGAAAACAAAGTCTTTTAGGTTGGTTCACGTGAAAGGCATCCTCGTCCAAGCCATTTGTTATAGTAATAATTATTTAAAGTTTGCATTTTGTCAAATAGTAACCCTTAAAGGTTGTGTCCTTTGAGATACCTTTTGTAAATCTTTAAGTGTAATTCTTATAGTTATTGGAATAAGTATGTAAATGTTTGTATATATTATCATATTTATTAGGTTATATTATTTTTATATATAATTGTCCAGGTACTCAATTCAGAAAAGCATTGGATACCATTTCGAGTAGGGTCCACTTGGGATGGCTTTTACATTTTAATTGTAGAGCCTAATCCTTTTTTTTAATATTTCTAT
The DNA here is from genome assembly GCA_023935145.1 of Bretschneidera sinensis. Taxonomy (NCBI): domain Eukaryota; kingdom Viridiplantae; phylum Streptophyta; class Magnoliopsida; order Brassicales; family Akaniaceae; genus Bretschneidera; species Bretschneidera sinensis. Next base: position 27,641,883 of record CM043705.1, on the reverse strand, counting down.
TTATTTATTTATTTTATTTGACTTAGAAATATTTAATACCTCTAGTTAAGTTGTAAGGATTTAGTTTTTTGATGTTCTTTGGATCTTTTAGAGAAATTAAAAACCTTAGAGGTTGCTTTGTAACTAGAGTGAAAGTGGAGGGAGTTTGGTGGCAAGGTAATTACATTTTAAAGAGAGGGTTAATGGAGTCCTTTACACATCCTAAGTGGCAGTCTTTTTAAGGAGAGAGGGAGACCATTTCTAGTCCATTCGGCCCCTCTCTCTTACTCTAGAAAATTTCTACACACTTCTCTCTTCTTCTTCCTCTCTTGTGCTTTTGGTGGGAATTTGAGAAGAAATTCAAAGTAAGGATTTCTCTCCTTCATATTTTCAGTTTTTATTAGTCTTATGTTTGAGATACGAGTTATTAAATTCAAAGATTTCAAGATTCTTGTATAATATTTGAAGAAATGGGTTTTAAGTTTAACTAGAAAATTGGCTTTGGGTTTTTTAAAATCTTGACTTAGAACCTTAGAAATTTTGTGTTCTAAAAGGGTTGGAATTTTCATGAAAGATTTGAGTGGGTTTTGAAAGAAAAAGGTTGTTTTCGAACCTGTTTCTACTGGAAATCGGGGATACAATCGACTAGAAGAATTATCTAGTCGATTGTAGGCTGTTTCGCGAGGAAGCAGTCACTGAAAGAAGTATTCAGTCGACTAGTTAAAAGGCCAACAATTCTCTGGACCTTTTTCAGTCGACTGAATCTTTGATGCAGTCGACTAAACCTTTAATACAGTCGATTGATCAATACTTTTTTCAAAATTTTGCTTTAAAATTTTTTATCCTTTTGAATAGAAATGTTTTCTAAAACCTCCCAAATGTTTATATGATGAAACCCTGAACTTATATTCGAAAGGAAAAGCTTTCTTCCTTCATTCTTAACCCTTGAAAACAAAATACCTTTTTTTTTTTTTAATACTTGAAGAAAAGAGAGATGATCGCCATGACCTAGAACTTAGTCTTTCCTTTCTTTATAAGAACCCTTGGCTTTGATATTTTTATGTATACTCCTTGTTTTGACTTATTAAGTAAAATTTCATTTGGTGTGTTTGAGAATCGCGGTAAAGGAAAAAAAGTTATTCGAGACTAAGATGTAGTTGTCGATGTGAGTTTCACCTTACTCCTAGTAAATGTGGAAATTGATAATGAAATAGAAAGATTAATACTTATGAGAAGTATAAATTATATATAAAAATGCTTTTGTATATCCTTTGTCTATAATGAAGATTCTTTTATTTGAATATTATATTGAAAATGATGAATGGTTGAAATGGATTGATGATTGTATTATGTTTATATCTCTTATATCATGCATTGATTTAACGGTATGTTAATGAGGGGGGAGTGGTGAGATTTGTGGTAGGTCCTTTCCCACAAGGGGTGTTAAGGGTACCAAAGAAAATTTGGTGTAAGACCCCACCCAGATAAGGGTGTAGGGGATACAAAGTTGTTCATTGAAATATGTTTATGATGATTGATGTGCCAGTACGTGGGGAGATGTCCTTGCTGTATTGATTGTGAGATGAACTTAATTGTGTATCCTATTACATTGCATTATATATTATGTGAAAATTGAATTGATTAGCCCGTGAATGATGTGTGAATTGATTAGCACATGAAGGGCGTGTGGATTTGATTAACCCATGAAGGGTGTTTGTTTTGCTTATTAAGAGGCTTGTGTGTGTGTATCAAATGTTCTTGTTAAAAACAAAAATATATCATTCTCAAGATTTGATTATTTGAAGTATTTATTCTTGTAAGAATAATTATTGATATAAAAGTAAATGCAAGTGATTACTTTGAGTAAAGTAAGTACTCGCAGAGCTTTATAGCTCACCCTCTCCCTTTAAACTTTTCAGGAAGATTTTCAGAAGATCTTGGATCTTAAGTGGCGAGACTTTAAAGAAAACAAAGTCTTTTAAGTTGGTTCATATGCAAGGCATCCTTGTCCAAGCCATTTGTTATAGCAATAGTTATTTTAAGTTTGTATTTTGTCAAATAGTAACCCTTGAAGGTTGTGTCCCTTGAGACACCTTTTGTAAATCTTTAAATGTTATACTTATAATTATTGGCATAACTATGTAAATATTTGTATATATTATGATGTTTATCAGGTTATATTATTGTTATATATATAATTGTCTAGGTGCTCAGTTCTGAAAAAGTATTGGATACTGTTTCGAGTAGGATCCACTTGGGATGGGTCTTTACAATCAAGCTCCGGGCTTCAATCACCACGTGACTTGCGAATTCCCTAACAACTCTCTTCATCCGAACAAAGGAGATCCTAGTAGCCAAAGCAAACTAAACCTTGCAAGGAGAAAAGTCATAATACACTTAAGCTTAGCTCGCTTATTGCCAAATACCTTAGGATTTACCCAAGAAAGATAAAGAATAGAGCAAATAAGTCAAGCTTAACCTATCTAGACATACCCCAAAAGTGAATCAACACGGAAAAGCCCTCATTAGGAGCAAATCACCGAAGTTACATACTCAAAATGAGTTCACACAAGGATCCCAACGTAGTTCACCTGGAGTATAGGATCTTAAGAACCTGAAGTAAAAGACTGAAATTTCACTTAAATGAAGCCTCTAGTCAATCACTACTCTAGTCAGAAAAAGAGAAAACAAGAAAATATATAGTTTTAACACTTTAAAAAATTCTTTTAAACTCTACTCAATAGAAGTAGTAAAGATGTAAAGGCAAAATGAATGAAATGAAAATACTTCATTAAAAAGAAAATATATGTTTACGAAAAGGAAAAAAGGAAAAAGAAAGCTAAGTTCTAAAGTTATGGCTCCGCATCCTTGACCCTCTCAGTAACATAGGCTTTCTTAACCCTCTCCATGACCTCCACTACTTTGACTAGCTCCCCTTCTATCTACTTCTCAAAAGGATTCAAGATCTCCAAGCTAGCCCAATTAAGGTTAGGCCACTTTTTGAAACCTTTTGCCTTAGCAGCATTAAAGTCCACTGAGTAGTACTTCGAGGCTTCCCTTAGTAGATCCTTTTTGTAACTTGAGAGCTACAATACTTTTCTATAGTAGAGGTTTCTTCCTGAGCTAGCTGGGACCTTAGCTCTCTCCTGAGGTCCTAAAGACGAGCCACCTCGGCACCAAGACGGCTCTCGACCTTATGAAGTCAGGCAATCTCAAAACCAAGCTGACTTTCGACATCTTAAAGTTTTTCCCCTTCGACCTTCAAAGACACCACCTCCTCTAAGGCCGACAAATGGTCGACATTGACAATAGCCATAGAAGCTTATAGCTTCTCATTGTCGACCTCCAAATCATTAATGTGGTTAGAGAGGGCATTTCTCTAAATTTTGCCATCTTTTAGCCAACTTACATGATCCTTATCACTCCATGAAGTCTAGTAATAGTATTATCCATAGAGTGACTCAAGAAAAAGGTCTTTATGCTAGCTTACATCAAAGACAAACTGATCAGAAAGAGCCAAAAAGAAAAACACACAAGTCATAAATATCAGAGAAAGTGTCCTCATCTTATAGCAAAGGTTCAAAATATTGACCAACAGCTGATAAAAGGCCATTGACTTCATAGACAAAACCCCTCAGCAACTAGCATATAATGTTCATGTTGTCAAAAGTTGAATCTGTACGCCTTACCTTTAGTTCGAACAGTAAGTCTTAGAACTCAAGCTAGCAGCAAAAGTGGAGTCCCGAAGAGCAGAAGAAGAAATTCTGAGGACAATAGTGGAGTCTTCTAGAGCAGTAAAGGAAACTTCGAGAATAGGAGTAGAGTTCTCAACGGTAGTAGGTGATGAGCTAAAATGTGGGACAACAAGGAAAACCATAAGAGAAGGAACCTCTCTCTTATCGGTCTCCACCTCAGCCTCTTGAACCCGCTCCTCAGCTATCCTCTCTCTGAGAGCAAAGACCTCAACTTCTTACACCTCATCTTGTTGGATCTTAGTCTCTTGCACCTCAACCAATTACACTGTGGTCCCCTTAACCACAAGTCGCTTTGCCTCAACTAGTTGGGTCAAAAGCCTCTCTGTCTTTTCCTTCTTCCTCTTAGACTGGTTATTAGAAGAAAACTTGGTAGCCTTGGACATCTTCTTCTCTCTGGCCATCCGAGAGAGTTTGGCTTAGCTGAACATAGTGTCATCTGTAAAAGAAAAATTGGATCATCAGAAACAAACAAAGATAAAAAATAAAAAAGGGAAAATAATACGGAAACAGCTCTCCATTACCAGTAAGAGAGCCAAGAAGGTCCAAACTAAACTGGTGGGCCCTCGGTAGTGACTCATCCGTAAGGTCCTTATAGAAGAAAAAAATTAAGAAAATTACATTTCCAAGCTTTTTCTCAAAATTCTTGAAATCTGTCCTTGAGTAAGTTATATTCAACATAGGATTATGAAATACTTGAAATTTTTTGTGTTTGAGAGGTTTTATAGATAGAGTGGAAATTAATTTTTGAACGTCTCAAAACCTTATATATCAAAAAAAAAATTAACTGACTGGTTGGTTACCAGTCTAGTTTCAGATTTTACAAACCAATTTCCCATACCATTACTAGCCGACAACTGGATCGACAAGCTAGGTTACTAGTCGATCGTCCAGTCAACTCCTCACCAGCTGACTACTTGATTGATTGGTTGGGTTACTAGTCGACTACCCGGTCAATCGGTCACCTTGCCATCATCCACCTTATTGGTCGATCGGCTAGTTGACCATTAGCTTACCAGTCGACCTACCAGTCGATCGGTTAGGATATCAGTCGACTAGTTGGGTTACTAATCAACTGGTATTCCCCTTTATGCAATAAAATTTACATGTTTTCTTCCTTGAATGTTTTCTAACTCTTTTTCTTTAATGTGTTCACATTCTTTCTTCAAAAATTGTTTCAAACTCAAATTTTAAATTAATTTATATATGTATGCATGACAATTATAATATAAACTTTAAAATTTATCAATTTACCCTTACATTAAGGGTATGAGCCTTAAATTTCATTTCCAAGATGACCTTGATTTTTTTGGGAGTTAGATTTAATTCTCTTATAAGTTTCCATGAAGCCTAGGAACTTGCCATAGGTTACACCGAACATAAATTTTGAGAGGTTAACTTCATTTGGTGTTTTGCAACACTATAAAGCAGTCATCTAGGTTGGGGATATGGTCTATAGCTTTCTTACTTTTGATGAACATGTCATCTGCATACACTTTCATGTTTTGATCGATCTGTACTCTAAAGAGCTTGTTGACAAGTCTTTGGTAAGTAGCTACAATGCTTTTCAATCAGAATGGTATAACTTTGTACCAATAAAATCCTTTTTTAATGATCAATGCGGTATTTGGCTGGTCAGGTTCATGCATCGAGATCTTCTTGTACCTTGAGTAGGGATCAATGAAACTCAGCATCTTATAACTCAAAAATTATAATATAAACTTTAAAATTTATCAATTTACCCTTACAATATGGGTATGAGCCTTAAATTCCATTTCCAAGATGACCTTGATTTTTTTTTTTTTGAGTTAGTTTCAATTCTCCTATAAGTTTCTATGAAGCCTAGGAACTTACATTAGGTCACACCAAACGTAAATTTTGAGGGGTTAACTTCATTTGGTGCTTTTCCAACACTACAAAGTAGTCATCTAGGTTGACAATATGGTCTATAGCTTGCTTACTTTTGATGAACATGTCATCTACATACACTTTCATGTTTCAACCGATTTGTTTTCTAAAGAGCTTGTTGACAAGTCTTTGGTAAGTAGCTACAACGTCTTTCAGTCAGAATGGTATAAGTTTGTACCAATAAAATCCTTTTTTAATGTGGTATTTGGCTGGTCAGGTTCATGTATCTAGATCTTTTTGTAAATTGAGTAAGCATTAATGAAACTCAACAACTCATAACTCGAAGTTATGCCAATGAGCTGGTCTATTCTTAATAATGGAAAGCTATCTTTCGAACAAACTTTATTCAAGTAAATGAAGTTGATGCAAATCTGCCATTTTTCGTTTGGATTCTTTACTTGCACAACCTTGGACACCTATGTCGGGTAGTCAACTTCTTTGATGAAATCTTCCTTTATGAATTTTTTGACCTCAACATTGATGGCTTGCTTCCTTTTGGAGACGAATGATCACTTTTTCAAAATTATCGGCTTATGGTCGGGATCGACGTTCAAGTGGTGCGCAATTATCTTTTGGTCAATCCTTGGGATATCTAGGGCTGAAATATGCACACATATTTTGGTTCTTTTATAGGAATAAGACCAGCCTCGTTCGTAACTCCCCCTCTAAGCTAAAGCTAATCTATACCTTTTTGCCATCACCATGTTCTGTCAAAGGTATGGAGACTAGCACTTTCATCAATTCCCCCTTGACGTCATCCTTAAAGTCTTTTATGTAAAGGACTTTGGGCTTCTCTTTACCTTTCACAGAGGCTAAGTAGCAAGTCTGAGCAGCAACCTGATTATCTCAAACTTCACTAATACCTTGTTCGGTGGGGAACTTTATTTTCAAGTGGTAGACTGATACCATGACTTTCATGGCATTCATGTTTGGTTAGCCAAGGATGGAATTATAAGATGAAGGGAGATCGGTTACTAAAAAGTTGCTTATTATGGCGGTCTATCGAGGGGTGGTTCCCGCTGTTACCGAAAAAGTAATGCTACCCTTCGGATATACGGGCTCTCCCGAAAATCCATACAAAGGGTGACTCATGGGTTTGAGGTGATATTCTATCAACTTCATCTGTTTGAAGGAGCTATAGTAAGAATGTCTTTTAAGAAGTCATTTGTACCAGCATTATCTCCATGATGAACTTCATGATAACTAGTGTTATGAACACTTGGTCATTGTGGGGGAAATGAACTCTTACAAGGTCCTCATTAATGAAATTGATTGTCTAATCATATTAGTTTTGTTGTTAGGCTCTTCAATCGATCTAACGAATATGGTGTAAGCTTTGCAAGAATTTACAGATTGTCCCCAGAGGTTGATCCCTATAACATGGTTCAAATAATGCCCACTACAGGCGGGTTATCCAATTGCTCTTCAATGTTATGCTTTTTCTCATATCTCTTTTTTCTGGGATTTTTCACCTTAACTTGCTTTTTCCTATTCTTTTTAGGCTCCTTTCACTAGGCAAGCTTATTGGAGTATTACTTCGGACAAACTTTTTGAAGTATCTTCATTGGATTAGACTCTTAATTGCATTCTTCATATGCCAACACTCGTCTATGTTGTGCCCATGGTCTCGATTAATTCGAAAGAATTTTGACATGTCTCTTTTGTTTGGAGGGCTTCTGATCTTCTTAGGCTATTGAAAGATGTCAATGTTCATGATTTCCTTTAGTACAAATGACCTTAGGGCATTAAAAGGTGTGTAGTCCCCAAACCCTCAAAGTACTGTGTCAAACTTTCCATTTTTTTGTCGTTGACTCGACTACCCTTCCCATGATCTTCTTTGGGCTTTTAAAAATCTAATTCTTTCATCTTCTTGCTCATCAAGTCCTTTTCCTATTGCTTGCAAAAAGCTTGGTATTTTTATCTATGATGAACTCACCAGCCTTAGTGAGGAGCTCAAACATAGTGTGCACTTGATTTCGGAATAGGTAATAACTAAAGCCATAAGCTCAAAATCCATTAACAAAGGCTATAACACCCGCCTTTTCATCTAAGTCCCGGATCAACGACGACTGAGATGTGAAACACTGTCGCAAAGATTTTCTTCTAGGTACTAAGTTATGGTGATGAGGCTTTCGACTATCTTCTTCTGGCCCAGACTATTGAAGAAGTGACTGGTGAACTGAATTTGAGGTCGACGAATTATTTGATCGATGTTGTAGGAAAACGAGAGAATCAAGTCCTAGTCGTTCTGCGCAAAGTTGTGGGGAAAGCTTAGCACATGAGAGCATTTAAGTAACTATAGAACAACATTAGGGAAGTGTAGGTTTCCAATTGATGGACAAGTCTTGCTGGAGTATGTCTCTATATTAGGGAGCTTGGAGTTCTTGGATGGTTTAACCATGATCTTTTATGTAAAGGGGCTGCTATAAGGTTTCAACTTATCCCTAAAATCTAGGCCCTTCTCTTTAAAGGCAAGTCCATTTTGGACATTCATTTCTTACAACTGTTTGTTGACTTTGAACTTTTTTTGATCCCTTTGTCTCTTTTTTGGACGATAATTGGAGAGAGACTCATTATCATTCTCACAACATCAAGGGCTTCACTTATTCGGCTTAGCTCTCAATAAGTGGCTCATGACCTTAGCCCAAATTAGTTTAATCATTCTTTTTACTTTAGAATAATTTTTCAAAGCGGGCAGGTGGTTGGTGAGATCAGATCTCTATCAACTTTAATGAAGCTTCCTCGCTTTGTGCAGAAGGTTGAAGACAGAGAACTTAACTCGGTTCGAGTACAAACGAAGGGATGAGAGAGGCGAGACTGTCATACCATCATCGGAGATCTTCGTGATTAGCTAGGCTCACAAGGGCTGCTAGATCTGTACACTCAGGGTTTTGAAATAGAGAGGCATCTTCACCTTGGAGATCGTTCAAAGGTAGGACTTAGACCCCGTTCGACGATGACTTCAGGGTTGAGCTAACTCCCTAACGAACACAGAGAGTTATAGCACTCAGTGAGATTTGGTGGAGGAGATAGAGTGAGGTTTTTCTTATCGACCTTGGAGGGAGGCTGAAGATGTGTACTATTCTGAGAAGGAGGGCTTGTTTGTTTCATAAACGACATCGTTCAAATAAGATTTGTCGGTGACGATGCTAATCTGTTGATTTCGAAAATAGTGCAAGTCTAATTATGTTAGTCCAAGTTGTCATTTGAGGTCTGATCCAAGTCAGTAAAGGTCAGCTCTTAGGTCTTTTAAGTTCAAGGTACCTGAAAAGGGAAGTTACTCGAAGTGTGGTGGTTCGAGGAGGGCCCTTTGATGCAGTAATGGTAAATCTAAAAGATAAATCTACCGGACTCAATCTTACCCAATAATCTTGACATAAGAAGAGCATGACTAGACTTATATCAAACATAAAGATACAATCATTGAATTAAGAGAAAATCCTTTAATTAGATAAAAGAGTAACACATGACAATGTTTTGACAATGAAGCCCAACTACAACTGAGTCAAGAAAGGAAAATAAGAACAACTACACCTAGGGATTCATCCCTTCGCCTTGCTTGGAGATTAGTTCGCCATGAAGTTCATGGTTGAACTCTTTAATGGAGAAGAGTGTGGTAGCCTTCTTGAGTTTTTCAGACTTTCCAAGATATCTCTTCACAAACCATAAGTGGTCTATTTATAATACACAAGGTCTAAGGATGTTTTAGGGTTTGAAAAGTCCTAATTAGGTCATAACTTGGAGAGGAGGACCGTGTGCGCGTTGCGGCTCTCACTTATAGGTGCCACGGCCCTTGCCTTGGCTTTGGTTTCTCCCCTTTCTAGAGGCCGTGGCCCTGCCTAGTCCAGGCTGCGACTTCCACTGAAGCTTCTTTCTTGCTCTTTTGGCTCGGTTCTAGAGGCTGAGGCTTGGATATTTTCAGGCCGTAGCGCACACATTCAATACTTGATTTTTCTTCATTTGTCCTTCCACAACCATGCCTTCACTCCAGTATGCCTTGAGTCTTTATGCTTCAAGCAATGATGACTTTTCCTCCTCTTTTAGCTTAAAGTACCTGAAAATGCACCGAAATAGATCAATGATCCAAAAATGACACTTTAGAGTTGTTAACGTATAAAAGTGTAATTAAAACCTAGATCAACCCTAAAATGCTAACAATTAAGTACTGTTAAGATTTATTTTATGATTCTCATCACAATCCCCAACTAGCTTATTGCCAGTCCCTAGCAATTCAAGCAAAAACAAGAGATGAATTCTATGGTAGGAGTCAAAACAAGGTAGAGCAGTACTAGCATTAAACCAAGAGCAATCCACTTTTTGTCTCAGAAATTTCACATAATATACAACACATAGAATCATTAAATATCACTTAAGTCCAAAAGTAATCCAAATATCAATCTCAAAATCGTTATCGACTCTTAACATCCATCTTACCACAATCCATTAGTCCGAACACCCGAATGATTTTATGCATAACATTTATGAATACAAGTCTTGGCCTCTAAAAACATAATGAATTGCATGATATCAATCACAAATCAAGCTCCATAGGCTTATTTTTCAAATCACTCTCCACTATTGTAGAAAAATCACACTACATTTGATCAATAGGTCTTTAATAAGCTTGTAACATTAGGCTAAGGTGAAGGTTAAGAAAGAACGGGAAGGATTCAACAAGTAAAAGAACTTAATCTCTTAGTTTTAAACACTAAGCACTTGATAACCTTTACTTCAACACCCAACTCTTTCAACCTGTTTTTATAAGAGCATATATCTTAATAAGTTACCACATTTCTTTTCTTTTCTTCTCTCTTTGCCATAATTCACTTCTTTTTTTCTTTTCTTTTCTTTTGTATTTTGGCATCAGACCATTCACCTCATTTTTCATTTTTTTCCTTTTCTTTTCCATAACCCCTAACTTATCTCCTTTAATGTACTTGGGTTGTGGTATTAATATTTTTTCATATTTCCATCCTTATTTCTTTTAAGTGCTTCTCAACAAATGTGTATAACTAAGTTCTTTTAAAAGAAGGATAAGGATAAAATATTTTTAGGCTCATAAAAGTGAGTGAATGGGCTATTCGAAAGAAACAAGGCTCAAATTCTTTTTCGAGAAAAGGCTCAAATAGGTGACTAGTGATAAATATAGCACTAGTAGGTTTGAAAGGCTCAAACGATTCAAAAATGGTCTATATCATATCCTAAGTAATGTGCATTCTAGGAATTCACCTCAAGTGATTATCAAATAAGTTCTAGAGCATGTTGAGACTGCAAAATTATTCACAACCAATCACACATAAAACTTCTCTAAATGTTTTAGACTAATCATACAATCTTACCGCAAGCTAGAGTCTCAACCAAATGAAGATTGACACTTAAATTATTCTCAAACCGAAGCAAGATTTAACTTATTCTAAATGCTATATGCTATCTCAATTAAGTTCATATCATTGACATGTGAATTAACTCTAAGGCTAACACAAAGCATGCTAAAAACAAACAAAAAGGGAAAGTAGCACCAAGCAGTTCAAAAAATAATACGTTTCCTCCACCCCCAACTTAAAAATTGCATTGTCCTCAATGTGAAAGAAAAGGTAAATGAAACTCCCTTTGTGAGCAAAAGTGCACACACGCTGAAAATTGTGCACCATCATGTGAACTACAGGCCATTCTTTTTGTTGAAATTCCGATCTACAACATAGAACAACACAACAAAAAGAAAGCAACTGCGGTGTACTATTAAGATTCTCACCGTATGTTAGGTTAACACGTGAAATAGAAATAACTAAAACTGAAAATAAAGTATGAAAAATAAAATAATGAAAAGGAAAAGAAAAAGAATGTTAGTACAATCATCCGATAACAAATAAAATAAAATAAAAGGAAACAAACAAGATAGAACCCATAACTAATCCTCTATGTCATCATCCTCTTCTTCATTCTCTTCATCATCTTCAGGAGTTGGATCAAAAGATGAACACGGATAGGGTGACAAAGTGAGAACGTGATCCATGTCACAACCAGTAGCGAAGGCAAGGTGTTGGTACATCTAACAAAAAGAAGAGTACACCCCGGCTTTATAATCAGCTTGCCTAGCCAAGAAACGTTCCTGACGATCAAATCTATCATGCAAAATTTTTTGTTGCTCATTAAAATGAATCTCTGAATGCTCAAGGTGCTCTGCAAAAATGAAGTGCCTAGTGGGAGGAGGAGCTGCAATCGTCGCTCTCTCTCCCGAAACTGGCGGCCTTGAGGCTTTAATTTGAGTGAGCATGCCATCGTCGATGGGCTTCTTTGGTTGTTGGGCGTCCTCATCAGGACTGTACTGAACTCCAGCTTAGATGCATAATTGGGTAATTAAGGAGGGGAAATACAATCCAAGCTTTTTTTGTACAGTGTGTATGATACAATTAAATATGATCTGGCCCACATCAATAGTCATGCCCATCAAAATGGAATAAATTAGCACAGCTCTCTCAACAGTATGGTCACTATAGTGTGTGGTAGGCATCAATCTCTGACATACAAAATATTGCCAAACTCTAGCATTGACATTCAGAGAAGTGCCAGGCAAGGTTACAGGGGTATCACCTGTCATTTTCCATGTAGTGCCAGGAATACAAAGAGTATTGCAAATTTCTTCATAATTAATATTAGACGCATAAGCAATATACTCACTGTTTTCTATGTCAGGGAGCCCATAAAATCTGTTGATAGATGTGCTTCTAAAAGAAACTATTTCTTCTCTCATTCTCACCTTACCATTCCTATGCTCTTCTACATTAGCATAGAATTCTCTAACCACATTTGTGAGGGAATGAGGTGGTTGGCTAGCAAATGTACCCCAATGCCTATCAATAATCATTCTAAACAAGGTGGGGTTTGCTCTCTCTGTTATATTAAATCCTCTCTCAGGAGTGGGTTTTCTAGTGTGCATCATCCTAACATATCTCTCACTAGCCTCAAAACTAACAAATTTGCCCTCATCATACTCTTGTGCTTGTTTCCCCCTTTGTCTCTTAGGTTTAGGTGCCATTTGAATCAAATATGTAGAACAATAGTACTAATTCAAAATCAACCACCCAAATAGCACAAATGAACAACAAAGAGAAGAAATTTAGCTTACTTGATGCCCAAAGTTGGAGAGAAGAAAGACTACCCACCAACTTGAAGTTTTCTTGATGAACCCAAAATCTTTTTAGTACCAAGCTTTTTGGAGAAATTTCCAACAAAATCTGCAATATTAGTGCAAAATCCTACAAGAAATGATGTTAGAATAAAGAAATTTTGAGTAAAAGTAAGTGGCTAAGTGAGGGTTTGGAGAGAGGATGAGAGAGAAATGAATGTGCTGGGTTTTTTTTAAAAGAGAAATGAAGAAGAAAGGCAGAATTTAGGGTTTAAAAGGGCCAGGTCTCAGGTGGCAGAACAGGTCAAGCTGTGGCTTGGCTAAAGGCCTGCCGCGGCTTGAGCTGGAGTATGTGCGTGTGTCCTTTATGTGCGTTGTAGTGCGCACAATGCTGAGGCGCGGCATGGCTTGTGGATGTTTTAGGCCAGGCACTGTGGGGTGAGACGCACAATTTTTGGGCCGAGGTGCACTGTGGGCTGGTGCACATCCTGATGGGCGAGGCGCGCTGTGGGCTGGGCCTAGGCGCTGTGTTGGTTAAGCATACATAACCTATCCTATAGATTTATCAAGAAACGAAAATATATCATTAATGACAATATTGCAGTAATGGATAAACCTAAAAGATAAATCTACCGGACTTAATCATACCCAATAATCTTGACATAAGAAGAGCATGACTAGACTTATATCAAACATAAAGATACAATCACTAGATTAAGAGAAAATCCTTTAATTAGATAAAATAGTAACACATAACAATGTTTTGACAATGAAGCCCAACTATAACTGAATCAAGAAAGGAAAATAAGAACAACTACACCTAGGTATTCATCCCTTCGCTTTGCTTGGAGATTAGTTCGCCATGAAGTTCATGGTTGAACTCTTTGATGGAGGAGAGTGTGGTAGCCTTCTTGAGTTTTTCAAACTTTCCAAGATATCTCTTCACAAACCCTAAGTGGTCTATTTATAATACACAAGGTCTAAGGATGTTTTAGGGTTTGAAAAGTCCTAATTAATTCATAACTTGGAGAGGAGGACCGTGTGCGCGCCGCGGCTCTCACTTATGGGAGCCGCAGCCCTTGCCTTGGCTTTGGTTTCTCCCCTCTCTGGAGGCTGCGACCTTGCCTAGTCCAGGCCGCGGCTTCCACTGAAGCTTCTTTCTTGCTCTTTTGGCTCGGTTCTAGAGGCCGAGGCTTGGATATTTTCAGGCCACAGCGCACACATTCAAGACTTGATTTTTCTTCATTTGTCCTTCCACAACAATGCCTTCACTCCGGTATGCCTCGAGTCTTTGTAGTTCAAGTAATGATGACTTTTCCTCCGATTTTAGCTTAAAGTACCTGAAAATGAATCGAAATAGATCAACAATCCAAGAATGACACTTTAGAGTTTTTAAAGTATAAAAGTGCAATTAAAACCTAGATCAACCGTAAAATGCTAACAATTAAGTACTGTTAAGATGCATTTTATGATTCTCATCATGAAACTTCACGGGTGTTGCACAAACCTTACAATCAGTCCCTTCCTCTTAGAAGCAAATCCCTTCCTATCAGAAGCAAATCCCTTCCTCTTGGAAGCTAATCTCTTCCTTTCGGAAGCTAATCCCCTTACAATAAATGTTGTAAAGTAAATGGTAGAGAGACAGCAAGGAAAACTTATACAACTAAATAATGTCTATCTTCCAAAGTAAAGCTTGAAGAATGGCTCAACAATAAATATTTCAAAGCTTTTGTGTATCAATGAGTAAAAACTTGATTGAATGTATAATCTTTCTCTTTGAAATGCTCAATAGAGTGGGTTTATATAACCTTGTATTGATATGGCCATTTTGTACTGACTTGGAATGTTTTGGTGCATTTTGTGCTGAATTCTCAAGTCTCAACGGTCATATTTTTTTGAATTACCAGTCGACTATGGACAGTTTGTTCAATATACTAGTCGACTGGTATGAAGCACCCAGTCGACTGGGGACACACTGTCCCATATATCAGTCTTCTGGTATAAGTACCCAGTCTACTGGGTTGCCCATCAACCCAGTTTTTCATGTTTTGAAATGTTTTTAACTTAAAAACATTTGATTAAAAAGTTCTATTAAAATGATTTTCAAAATGAGCCATAAGACAAGCTTTTTACCTTAACAAGTGAGATTTACAACTTGTTTCATTACCTTAAACCTATACTAGATCTTTTGTCTTAACTTGGAGTTTGATTTAGGTTGAGTTCTTACACCTTGATTTCTGATTGTATGCTTTTATCACTTAATACACCTAGATAGCACTGTTAGTATAATAAGAGTTGTGTTTTGTCATTTTTAAAATATAGGTGAGGGTCAACAATCTCCCATTTTTTGATGATGACAAAACTAATGAGAGAAAACAGTTTTTAGAAACTAAGTAGAGTTTCCTCTGTTTTCTGAATAAAGCCAACTTGTTAAAATATAAGGAACAGTTTATATGCCACCAAACCAATCAACTCAACATATATAATCATATACCAAGATCTTTGGAGCAATGCTTCCCCTAAATCTATGCACTCGTTTGAGTTTATAGTTATTTTTCTCACTTTCTCATTTTTCTCCCATGTTTTAACAACAGCAGAAAAGGAGGCAATAAACCAAAAAAATAAGCTATATAGATACCATAAACATGAAGATAATGCATAAATAAACTTGTATGCAAAAATTTGACATCATTCAATGTTCAAAAGCCTTCCCGAGAAGAACCGAAAGTTTCCATATATGTAGAAGCAGTTTAAAGCATTTATCCGAATTTAAAGAAATATAAAGCATGTAACCATATTACACAAATGTAAAACAGGTATATGAATTAAGTCTAAGTATAAACCATCATCATATACATTACCAGTCTATACAACATAGGCTTCGGAGAGTTGAAACAGAAGTACAAAATACAGCAAATGATGAATATATGTTCGTGCTAAGAACAATGAAAAACTACATCAATATGTACATTAAAAGAAAGATAGAAAAACCGACTCAAGGAGTGGGAGAGTCAAAGCCACCATGAGAAAGATCTCAAAGCTCAGCCAGAGAGCCCTCGATATGCTCATAGTGCAACTCGAAGTCATCTCGGAGAGAGAGGAGGTCGTGATGCATGGCGTCGACTGTAGAGCTCAAACTCTAGAAGCTGTACTGCATGGTCAGCTGGAAGCTCATGATAGCCTGAAAGAGATCACCATATCCAACCTGACTAGCAATTAAGTCACCTATAGGAGGTGCTCTGTCATCCGTATCCATAGAAGTAGCAGCAGCCTCTGGACCCTCGTCCTCATTATCACTGCTCTCGTCCTCTCCAATCTGAATGTGCTTCTCGGCCTTGGAGTAGATGAAGTCATCTCGGATTGTGCATCCCATCTTCTTCAGTGATGAGACATTGATGATATCCTTGAGGTCGATGTTCTGAGCCTCAAAGTCGAGGAGAGGCACTCGGAAGTGCTGGAGGATGAGCATAATGAGCATCCCGTAAGGAAGGCATCCGGAGTCGCTCATTTCACCATTTATCATGTTGGCGAGTAGTAAGGGGTAGATATTGAAGTGGTACCCAGTTTTAAGGCACCAAATTAATACGATATCTATCTTAGATAGATAGCCATGACTCTCGAGTCTCGGGTGGATGGTCCAACTCACAATGAGGTTGAACAATTTCGAGTCAAGGGGCATGTCACTACATGTGTGAAATGTAGTGGGTCGAAACACATAGTTAGGGTCACCCCTAACTATTTGACACGCCTCCTCATAATTGAAATTGTCTGGCCATCTGTCTAGACTCCATTGGATCTTTCCCACAGGGATCCTCAAGATACTCATCAAGAGGTCAGTGTTGACCTCAAACTCCACACTCATAACACTGGTTCTAAACCTAAGAGTCAGTGGACTGGGTTTCACCAAGTTCGTATAGAACTGGTGAATCAATCTCGGGTAAAAATTTTCATGTATCTTGACCAGTGGTGTCAAGTTAATGGCATTGAAGGCAGGTAATATATCAAAATTACCATGACAAATAGATTCAAAGTCAACGAATCTACCCGTTATGATCTTCTTATGGCGGATAACGGATGTATACTTGTCTTTCACCGCCAGGCTGAAGAACAGAGAGCCGTCAAGCTCTGTTATGGGCTTCTTACTTGATGAGCCCGCCATGCCCTTCCCTCGAGAATCTGGGGCTATGGATTTGGTGGACCTTGGCCTAGTAGGCGCATGTGGTCCCCCAACGGTGGTTTTTATGCGGATTCGATCAGACATTTTTGGTTAAAAAGGGTTTTTGGTATAAAAAAAAATGGGATTTCAACCGTAGAAAGTTGAAATACATGGTTTGGATGAGTAGATCGAGGTGTTTAAGAAGTGTTTTGAAGGTTTTTTTTATCAAAATGATGAGATTTTGTAGAGAGAGAAAGCTTAGGGTTCTAAAAATGGTGTAAAAATCTGAAAAAAAAAATGAAAAGTCTATATATAGAATTGCAATACCAGTCGACTGGGGTTAGGGTACCAGTCAACTGGATTCTTTTCAGAATTGAAAAGTTTCACATACTAGTTGACTGGGTAGGGATACCAGTCGACTGGGTAAACTGGCAGCAGGATACCAGTCGATTGGGTAGTTAACAAATTTTAAAAAATGGCTCCAAAAAAGGTTTTTTATAACCAGAAGACTGGTATAGTCTTACTAGTCGACTAGAAGATGAGGCAGAGACTTACTAGTCGACTGGACCCTTAAGAAAACTTTCAGTCTTCAGTCTTAGCATGAACTTTGTTTATCTATGCCATCTTTAGTGAGGGAGTAATTAAATAAGGTTTAATACTCTTTCACTATATGTCAAATACGCAAAATGATGAATGATGAAACAATCAGACATACAGTTTATCATAATCTATTAATCCCATTGACAGTCTTATTTTGTAAAAACTTGCTTCACTTAGAGGTTTTGTAAGAATGTCAGCTATTTGATCTTCTGAAGGTATGAATTCTAGTCTTATATCACCTTTTTTAGCATGGTCTCTTAAGAAATGATGTCTAATTTCTATGTGTTTAGTTCTAGAGTGCTGAATAGGGTTTTTGGTTAGGTTGGTAGCACTGGTATTATCACAATGTATTGGAATGCTTTTAAAGTTCATGCCATAGTCTTCTTGTTGTTGTTTCATCCATAACACTTGGGCACAACAACTTCCAGCTGCTACGTATTCCACCTCGGCGGTTGATAGTGCAACGGAGTTTTGTTTCTTGGAAAACCAAAAGGTTAACATTGCACTTAAGAATTGGTATGTTCCACTTATGCTTTTTCTATCTAACCTACATCCAGCAAAATCAGCATCTGAATATCCTACAAACTCAAAAGATGAATCTCTAGAGTACCATAATCCTAGGGTTTGAGTTCCTTGTAGATATCTAAGGATCCTTTTTACTGCAACTACATGTTATTCCATAGGATTAGCCTAAAATCTAGCACACATGCATACATTGAACATTATATTAGCTCTATTTGCAGTCAAATAAAGTAATGCTCCTATCATGCTTCTATAATATTTAGTATTTACACACTTACCTCATTCATCAAGATCAAGTTTTGTAAATGTGCTGATAGGTGTACCAAGTGGCTTTGAGCTTTCCATCCCGAACCTCTTTAGTAGGTCCTTGGTGTATTTTGATTGATTGATGAAGATGCCTCACTTCAATTGTTTGATTTGAAGTCCAAGGAAGTAGGTAAGCTCTCCCATCATGCTTATTTTAAATTCACCTTGCATGCACTTGGCAAACTCTTGACACATAGATTCATTAGTAGCACCAAATATAATATCATCAATATATATTTGGACTAGTAAAGTGTCATTTATGTGAGTTTTTGTGAAGAGAGTTGTGTCTACTTTACCTCTTATAAAATTATTGTCAATCAAAAATTTACTAAGTCTTTCATACCATGCTCTTGAAGCTTGCTTCAACCCATATAGAGCCTTAGAGAGCTTGTAGATATGATTTGGAAGACTAGGATTCTCAAATCCAAGAGGTTGCTCAACATAAACCTCTTCTTCTATAAAGCCATTTAAAAAAGCACTTTTTACATCCATTTGAAATAACTTAAACTTATTAAAGCATGCAAAGGCTAATAACATTCGAATACCTTCTTATCTAGCTATGGGAGCATAGGTCTCATCAAAATCTATTCCTTCTTCTTGATTATATCCCTTAGCAACTAGTCTAGCCTTGTTCCTAGTTATTATTCCATTTTCATCCATCTTATTTCTAAATACCCATTTTGTTCCTATTATTGTATGATTCTTAAGTCTAGGAACTAGATTCCATACATTATTTCTTTCAAATTGATTTATTTTTTCTTGCATGGCAATTATCCAATCATTATCCTTTTCGGCTTTAATAAATGTCTTAGGTTCTATTTGAGACAAATAAGTTACATAATCGCAAATATTTCTAATAGAGGAACGAGTTCTTACCCATTGTGAAGGATCACCAATTACTTGATCAATTGGGTGATAATTTACATACCTCCAATATTTGGGAAGACTATCCTCTTGTCGGCTTGTAGATGGTTGGTCCAATTTGAGAGTTTCTATCTCTTCATTTGTTTGAGGTGGACTCTCATTTGGGTCAACAATAGGAGTAGGTGTTTTCGTTCTTGGAATAAAATCTGCACCATCATTGAAAGAAACTTCTCTACTACTAATTGGTTAGACTTATCAAGAACATGTACGGATTCTTTTACCTCAAGAGTTCTCTTGTTGAAGACTTGATAAGCCTTACTAGAGGTTGAAAATCCTAAAAATATCTCTTCATCGGTCTTAGAGTCAAATTTACCCAAATTAGTTTTATTGTTATTTAGGATGAAGCATTTACAACCAAATGTACGAAAATAGGAGATATTAGGCTTTCTACTTTTCCATAATTCATACGGAGTTTTATCAAGCATAGGCCTAATTAAAATTCTATTCAAGATATAGCAAGAAATGTTTATTGCTTCAGCCCAAAAGTATTTTGGTAAACTATTTTCACAAAGCATTGTTCTTGCAAATTCTTCTAGAGCTCTATTTTTCCTCTCAACAACTCCAATTTGTTGAGGAGTTCTAGGGGCTGAAAAGTTGTGATCAATTCCATTTTCTTCACAAAATTTTGAAAAACTTTGATTTTCAAATTTTTTTCCATGATCACTTCTAATGCTTGAAATACAAATTCTTTTTTCATTTTGAACGTTTTTGCAAAAGTTTTCAAATCCTTTGAAAGCTTCATCCTTATAAGTAATGAAGATAACAAAGGTATACCTTGAATAGTCATCAATAATAATAAGAGCATATTGATGGCCACCTAGACTAATGGTACTTACTGGACCAAATAAGTCGATATACAAAAGTTTTAATGGTCTAGTAGTTGAGACTACATTCTTTGATTTAAAAGAAACCCTAGTTTGTTTTCCCATTTGACAAGCATCACATACTTTGTCTTTTTCAAAATTGATTTTTGGGAAGTCCAATGACTAAATCTTTTCTAGAAATGATTTTAAGCAAATTCATGTTCACCTGACCAAGCCTTCTATGCCATAGCCACAGGTTTTCACTAAATGCAAGAAAACATTTTTCATTTTCGGAATGCAATGATTTTAAATCAATTATATAAACATTTTCATGTCTATGGCCAACAAACTTGATCTTGTTACTCTTAATGTCTATAACTAGACAATGAGAGATTTCAAATATGACTTTGTTGCCTTTGTCATAAAATTGAATAATACTTAGTAAATTTGGCTTAAGGCCTTGTACTAGCAATACATTATTTATGGTTGAGGAATCATTACAAACTTTTCCATACCCGATGATCTTTATTTTTGTGTTGTCTCTAATGATGACATGTCTGCCATCTCTTAGAGTTAGCTCTTTGAATAAACTTTTATCATCGGTCATGTGCTTTGAGCATCCACTATCAAGGTACCAATAGTTACCTTTTTCTTTGGTGTGGAGACATATCTACATTACACAAGGATACACAATTGCATTTTTAGGTACCCAAAATTTCTTGAGTCCTTTGAGGTTAGTCCTTGAAAATACAGTTCCTTTTGGGATCCATACTTTCTTAACAACATATGGTGTTCTATAGACATGTTGATGATGCACAATCCTAGGATGATAGTTATTGAAATTTCTAGGATGATTTAGTTGTGGATGTCTATAATGCTTAGGATATGAGTTCTTAGGATACATGTTTCTATTATGAGGAATATAAATATGCATGTTATTTCCAGAAAATGTATGATAATGATTTCTAAGAAACAGACTTGCATTATTATGAATATACATATTATTTCTAGGATAACCATGATGATAATCTTAGGATATGCATGTGCAGTGTGCAAGTCTTGAGTATACATATTATTTCTAAGTTGCATATGATGGTTATTCCTAGGATGCGTATAAGCATTTCTTGAATGAGCATACATATAAGCATGAGTGTTTCTAGGATATTTCATTCTTGTATATACATTAAAATTAGCATTTCTCAACTTGCTAGCATTCATTGAGGGTATGTTTTTTACCTTGTTAATGGTCTTTAAAGTAGAGGCTTCATTCACATATGATGCTTTCATGAATAAGCTCTCTTTTGATTTTTGCTTGCCTAATGGAGAGTATCCTAACCCAGATTTTCCTCCACTTAATCTTTGGTAAGAAAGCACTTCATCAAGCTTTTCTTTTCCAAGCATGAGTCTAGATATTGTACCATTCAATTCTAATATCTTCTCCTTTAAGTTTTCATTTTCATCTTTGAGGAAATCTTGAGAAGAATCATAAAGCAATGAAGATAGTTTATCTTTTTCTTCTCTTAGCCTTATCGTCTCTTTAGAAAGAGATGACACATTTTTCTTAAGAGTAGAGTTCCTGGAATCGAATTTCTTCAATTCTTCATGCATTTCATTTATGACTTCTATCAACTCTTAACTACTACTAACAAAGATATTTTTTGAAGAAGGAGAAGATAATACCTCATTTTCATCATCGATTGCCATAAGACATAGGTTGGCAATTTCCTCATATCCAATTTCTTTATCCGAAGAGTCTTCTTCTTTGTCATCACTCCAAGTGGTTGCTATAATAGCTTTCTTCTTGAAGCTTCTGTATGGTTTGCTTGTAACCATACAATCGGCCTTGATATGGCCGGGCTTCTTGCATCCATAATACACAAGTGGTTCCCTTTTTGAAGTGGGATCCTTTGTGTAAGGTTTCTCTCTTTTCTTCAAGAATCTTTGAAACCGTTTGGTGATCAAAGCCATCTCACTATCTTCATCATTGCTCTACACTTCTTCTTCTATTTCCTCTTCTCTGTTGCATGTAGAGGCTTTAAGAGCAATTACCTTTTTCTTCTTCTCATCATCATTGACAATGAGATTCATTTCTTCCATCTTATATGTCAACAATGATCCAAGAAGTGTCTTAGCATCAAGTTTGTCGAGATCTTTGGCCTCCGTGATGGCTGTCTTCTTTGCTTTCCAAGTGGGTGGCAAAGATCTTAAGATTTTTCTTATTAGTTCAAACTCCTCAATGTTCCTACCAAGAAGCTTCAAACCATTAACAATAGTTATGAAACGTGAGTGAATATGAGAAATTATTTCGTTAGGAGACATTCTAAAAGATTTATATTCAGATACTAGCATATAGATTTTTGATTTTTTAACCTCACTAGTTCCTTCATATGTAACTTGCAATTTATCTCATATCTCCTTAGCCGAAATACATGCAGAGATTTTATTGTATTCAGATATATCTAAAGCACAATGTAAAATACTTGTGGCTCTACTATTGAGAGACATCATTCTACAATCCTCATCATTGTACTCAGTTTTGAGTTTAGGCATTGTATGATTGATTTCTCTAATAGCTATTTCCTTTGATGGAATTCTAGGTCTCTCTTTAATGACTCTCCATAGAATATAATCTTTTCATTTGACAAAGATTTTCATCCTGTTCTTCCAATAGTTATAGTTGGAGTCATTGAACAAAGGAGGCCTAGTGTAGGAGTGTCCCTCAGAATAGCTATTTGCTGCCATCGGATCAACTCAAGGATATTAAGCCTAAAATTGAGAAAGAGACTCTGATACCAATTGTAGATTGAGGTTTCAACCCAAGAGGGGGGGGGATGAATTAGGTTTTTAAAAACTTTTGCTAATTGATCACAAGTTTATAAAAACAGATAAACCAATAAGCATGTAAACAAGTAATGTGCTGTAAACAAAAGAGTTTAAGGAATAGAAGATGCAAACTCAGTTTATAGTGGTTTGGCAATAACGGATTCGTTTCGACCCTACGTCCACTCTCTTCAAGGAACCTCCTTAAAGCAATCCACTAAAAACCTTTAGTCGTGCAACTTCACAAGTGTTGCACAAAACTTACAATCAATCCCTTCCTCTGGGAAGCAAATCCCTTCCTCTCGAAAGCTAATTCCTTTACAATAAATGTTGTAAAGTAAATGGTACAGAGATAGCAATGAAAGCTTATACAACTGAATAATGTCTCTCTTTCAAGGTAAAACTTGAAGAATGGCTCAACAATAAATATTTCAAAGCGTTTGTGTATCAATGAGTAAAAACTTGATTGAATGTGTAATCTTTCTCTTTGAACTGCTCAATAGAGTGGATTTATATAGCCTTGTATTGATATGGCCATTTTTTACTGACTTGGAATGTTTCGGTACATTTTGTGCTGAATTCTCACGTCTCAACGATCATATTTTTTTGAATTACCAGTTGACTGGATCTTAGAACCAGTCGACTAGGTCAGGTGAAAAGTCTCACTGATTGGTACTAGTCGATCGAGTAGTTCTTACCAGTCGACTGGGGATAGTTTATCCAATATACCACTCAACTGGTATGAAGCACCCAGTCGACTAGAGACACACTGTCCCATATACCAGTCTTCTGGTATAAGTACCCAGTCGACTGGGTTGATGGAGAACCCAGTTTTTCATGTTTTGAAATGTTTTAAACTTAAAAACATTTTATTGAAAATTTCTATTAAATTTTTTTTCTTCAAAAGGAGCCATAAGACAAGCTTTTTACCTTAACAAGTGAGATTTACAACTTGTTTCATTACCTTAAACCTATACTAGATCTTCTATCTTGACTTGGAGTTTGATTCAGGTTGAGTTCTTGCACCTTGATTTCTAGTTATATGCTTTTATCGCTTAATACACTTAGATAGTACTGTTAGTATAATAAGAGTTGTGTTTTGTCATCATTAAAATATAGGTGAGGGTCAACAGATATGATGAAGAGGACGGTATTTCATTAAAAAAAATGTAATACGGGGGTAATTGAAGAAGACAAGCAGGAAGTTAGTGGTCAACAAAGCTGTTGATGCCTAAAATGTATTGCTGAGCTAAAGGTCGTTGCTTTGATGGCCTACACAGAGAAGCATGGGTGAACTAAGAGGTCACCGGAGTAGAAGGAGGTGATGCCTTCGAGGATAACCCGACGCTCTCGTCAGTACAGAGTATGACAAAAGAGAGAAGATAATGGTGCTAGTGTTTTCAGTAATGAGCTTGAAATTGAAGATGAATCATGCTTGCATACCTTGGTCCTTTTATAGTGTTTTGAAGATGAGGTTGCCCATGTGGTTGGGATGGGGCAATCCCGGAGATCCCATCCCTATGCCAGTAAGTATGGCCAGGTGCCTAGAGATGGTTGTGATCCCTAGAATCATGCTTACAGGTTTGTACGGGGGTGTCCAGGAGTGGTAATCCCTGGAATTATGCTTACAGCCTGGTGCAAGGGAGATTATAAGTGACAATGGTGTTGTCAACTATTCATACACATGTTGTCAGTTTATTGGAGAGGGTCCGTCCATGTGTCTTCATGCTATTGGGGGAAATTATTCACGTGTCTTCATACTATTAGGGCAGAGTTTGTCCACGAGACTTCATGAGACCGAATGAGAGTTTGTCCACGTGTCTTCATGCTACTAGAGGGAGTTTATCCATGAGTCCTCATGTCATAGCATGGTATCTTTTATCTGTATTAGAGGCCCCCCCACTTCTTTGGGTACATTTATGTGCTCTAAGGAAGCATGATGGGACTTTGGCCTAAGAGACATTGGTCTAAGCAGTCAATATGCTCGGCCTTGGAGACATTGATCCGAGCATACGAAGAGCAGTCAATATGCTCGGCCTTGGAGATGTTGATTTGAGTATGTGAGGAGCAGTCAATATACTCAGCTTTGGAGATGTTGGTTTGAGCATATGAGGAGCAGTCAATATACTCAGCCTTGGAGATGTTGGTCTGATCATATGAGCAACAGTCAATATGCTCGGCCTTGGAGACGTTGGTCCAAACATATAATGAGCAATCAATATGCTCGACCTTAGAGACGTTGGTCCGAGCGTGTGCAGAGCAGGCAATATGCTCGGCTTTGGAGACATTGGTTTGAGTATATGAGGAGCAATCAATATGCTTGGCCTTGGAGGCATTGGTTCGAGCATATGAGCCGTAAACAATATGGTTGACCTTAGAGACATTGGTCCGAGCATGTGAACAGTGGTCAATATGCTCAGCCTTGGAGACGTTGGTCCTAGCATATGAGGAGCAGTCAATACGCTAGGCTTTTGAGACATGGGACTGAGCATAAGAGGCTTAGTCAATATGCTCGGTCTTAGAGACGTTGGTCCGAGTGTATAAGCAGTAGTCACTATGCTCGGCTATGGAGACGTTGGTCCGAGCATGTGAGCAATGGTCAATATGGTCAACCTTGGAGACGTTGGTCCAAGCATATGAGCAGCAGTCAATATGTTTGGCCTTGGAGATATTGGTTAGAGCATATTAGGAGCAGTCTATATGCTCGGCCTTGGAGACGTTGGTCCAAGCGTATGAGGAGTAGTCAATATGCTCGACCTTGGAAATGTTGGTCCGAGTATATGATGAGCAGTCAATATGCTTGGTCTTAGAGACGTTGGTCTGAGGATATGAACAACAGTCAATATACTCGATCTTGGAGACATTGGTCCAAACATATGATGAGCAGTCAATATATTCGACCTTAGAGACATGGGACCGAGCATATGAGCAGCAGTCAATATGCTCGGCCTTGGAGACATGGGACTAAGCATATGAGGCTTAGTCAATATGCTTGGTCTTGGAGACGTTGGTCCGAGCTTATGAGCAGCAGTCAATATGCTCGACCTTAGAGACATTGGTCTGAGCATGTGAGCAGCGGTCTATATGCTCGGCCTTGGAGACGTTAGTCCGAGCATATGAGGAACAATCAATATGCTCGGCCTTGGAGACATGGGACCGAGCATATGAGGCTTAGTTAATATGCTCGGCCTTAAAGACATTGGTTCAAGCATATAAATAGCATTCAATATGCTCGACCTTAGAGACATTGGTCCGAACATGTGAGCAACAGTCAATATGCTCGGCCTTGGAGACGTTGGTCTGAACATATGAGGAGCAGTCAATATGCTCGGCCTTAGAGATGTTGGTTCGAGCATATGAGGAGCAATCAATATTTTCAGCCTTGGAGATGTTGGTCCGATCATATGAGCAACAGTCAATATGCTCAGCCTTGGAGACGTTGGTCCAAACATATGAGGAGCAGTCAATATGATCGGCCTTAGAGACATTGGTCTGAGCATGTACAGAGCATTCAATATGCTCGGCGTTGGAGACATTGGTCCGAGTATATGAGGAGTAGTCAATATGCTTAGCCTTGGAGGTGTTGGTCCGAGCATATGAGTAACAATTAATATGCTCGACCTTGGAGACATTGGTCCGAGCATGTGAACAGGGTTCAATATGCTCGGCCTTAGAGACGTTGGTCCTAGCATGAGAAGCAGTCAATATACTAGGTTTTTGAGATATGGTATTGAGCATAAGAGGCTTAGTCAATATGCTCGATCTTGGAGATGTTGGTCCTAGTGTATAAGCAGCAGTCAATATTCTCGGCCATGGAGACATTGGTTCGAGCATATGAGAAGTGGTCAATATGGTTAGCCTTGGAGACGTTGGTCCAAGTATGTGAGCAGCGGTCAATATGCTTGGCCTTGGAGACGTTGGTTAGAGCATGTTAGGAGCAGTCTATATGCTTGGAGACATTAGTCCGAGCATATGAGGAGTAGTCAATATGCTCGACCTTGGAGATGTTAGTCCGAGCATATGAGGAGCAGTCAATATGCTCGATCTTGGAGACGTTGGTCCAAGGATATGAGCAGCAATCAATATACTTGGCCTTAGAGACATTGGTCTGAGCATATGAGGAGCAGTCAATATGCTCGGCCTTAGAGACATGGGGCTGAGCATATGAGCAGTAGTCAATATACTCGGCCTTGGAGACACTGATCTGAGCATATGAAGAGCAGTCAATATGCTCGGCCTTAGAGACATAAGACTGAGCATATGAGGCTTAGTCAATATGCTTGGTCTTGGAGACGTTGGTCTGAGCTTATGAGCAGCTATCAATATGCTCGACTGTAGAGACATTGATCCAAGCGTGTGAGAAGTGGTCTATATACTCGGCCTTAGAGACGTTGGTCCGAGCATATGAGAAGCGGTCAATATGCTCAGCCTTAGAGACATAGAACCGAGCATATGAGGCTTAGTCAATATACTCGGCCTTAGAGACGTTGGTTCGAGCATATAAGCAGCATTCAATATGCTCGACCTTAGAGACATTGGTCCGAACATGTGAGCAACAGTCAATATGCTCGGCCTTGGAGACGTTGGTTTGAACATATAAGGAGCAGTCAATATGCTCGACCTTAGAGATGTTGGTTCGAGCATATGAGGAATAGTCAATACGCTCGGCCTTCGAGACATTGGTTCGAGCATATGTGGAGCAGTTAATATTCTCGGTCTTAGAGATGTTGGTCCTAGCATATGAGGAGAAATCAATATGCTAGACCTTGGAGATGTTGGTCCGACCATATGAGCAGTAGTCAATATGTTCGGCCTTGGAGACATCGATCTGAGCATATGAGGAGCAGTCAATATACTCGACCTTAGAAATGTTGGTCCGAGAATATGAGCAGCAGTCAATATGCTCGGTCTTGGAGACGTTGGTCTGAGTATATGAGGAACAGTCAATATGCTCGGCCTTGGAGACGTTGGTTCGAGTATGTGAGCAACAGTCAATATACTCGACCTTGGAGACATTGGTCCGAGCATATGAGCAGTAGTCAATATGTTTGGCTTTGGAGACGTTGGTCCGAGCATATGAGGAGAGGTTAATATGCTCGGCCTTAGAGACATAGGACCGAGCATATGAGGCTTAGTCAATATGCTCGACCATAGAGATGTTGGTCTGAGCATATGAGCAGTAGTCATTATGCTCGGCCTTGGTGACATTGGTCCGAGCATGTGAGCAGTGTTCAATATACTCGGCTTTAGAGACGTTGGTATGAGCATATGAAGAACAGTCAATATGCTCGACCTTGGAGACTCGAGACCGAGCATATAAAGAGCAGTCAATATGCTCGGCCTTGGAGGCCTCAATCTGGGTCCTTCTTCTGAAGTTCTTAGTGGACTCCTAGGCTTCTTCTATGAGAGTTTTTGGTGAACTCTTGGGCTTTTTACCCTTTAGGCCCAGAAAGAAATATCTGATGTTGGGCTTTAGATAATCCTTCTTCAGGCCCAAAAGGGAAAATCTTTGAACTGTTCTCCAGAACCTTCATTACACATGGTGTTTTTAGGCCATTTAATACGTGTAACTGGTCAGAGTAAACACGATGGTGTTCCCTTGGGGAATGGAACGGTACCACGAGCGGGCAAAACGTCACGTAATTATGACTGGGGGTCCTTAAAGAGCGTAAAAGTGGCCTCAGGTATTTTGAACGTCACGTTTTCCCAACCATAAGGTTTAATTTGCCTCGTTCATCACACTTTTTCTCCTATATAAGGGTGGTTTGCTCCTCTTTTATCTTCACTCCACTTTACTTGCAATTTTCAGAGAGAAAGATTGAGAGTCCATGGACTCGGCCTAAAGCTTGAGAGCGCTTGAAATTTGAGTTTGGTAAGAGGTTGCTTCATAGTTATCCTTGGTGAAAGGTTGCTCGGAAGAGTCTCGAGGTTTAAGAGTGCTTTAAGTTGGAGTGATATCAAGGTGTTCGGCTGAGGAGGAGGTTCCTGGGCTATTTACACTTTAAGTGAGTCTTCTCTACCCATTTCTCATGTCTTCAGTAGATAATATGTGTGATAGACCCAATAGTTGCAGTGGTAGCAGTAGTAGCACATTTGAGGAGACAGATTCGGACTCATCCTCTTCCAGAAGTGAGACCTTGGAAGGTACTGAGGAAAGAGAGGGGCCACTAACTATAGTGCCATATGTAGTAGTGGTGGAGGAGTATGAAGAGGACTCCACCTCTAAGGGCGAGGCCGAAGTGGACGCCATCCTGGCTGAGATTTGGGGGGATATGGTTATGGAAGAGAGAAAACAGTGGGCGTTCGTGGTGAACATTGTACCCAGCCAAATTAGGGAGGAAAATCTTGAGGTGATCCGGAGGGCATACCATATCCCTAAAGAGTACATCCTTAAGCCAACCAGAGTCAGAGCGAGGGCTTGTGATGCCCTTTCGAGCCGCGCGCCCTATGAACTATGTGTGCATGAGCAACACATGAGGGTCGGGCTTCGTTTTCCCCTCCACACCTTCTTCTGCGTAGTGCTATGGTATTTCGACATAGCACTGTGCCAATTGGTACTGAACTCGGTACAACTTATCATGGCCTTTATCTGCGTCTGCATGGAGGTGGGAAGCCTGATGAATCTCGATATCTTTAAAGCTCACTTCTAGATAAGCAAGCACAGTCAGACCGATCGAGTCCGAGGGGAGGCCACCCCCTGAGGGATTTGTTGTGAGTTTTAAATTACTCACAAGCGCACAAGTCGATTGCAATATAGTGTTGTGCAAATGTGAGGTCGAATCCACTAGGAATTGCGTTGTGAAAATATTTTTATCTAAACTAAGTCTATTTTAACCTAGTTCCGAATTTTGGATTGTATCTTGCAAAGAAATATAAGGAAAACTAAATTGATTTAAAACCAACTGAAAAAAAAAACATTAAGGTTTTTTGAATCCACCCCACCAAAGTAAAGCATATATCTTCATGTTTTATATAAAAAGTAATCTATCAAATTATTCCATGAATCCACCATTTTAAAAATCATAGTGAATACCCAAACTAAACCAAAACCATCCAATGTATCCGTTTAATTTACAAATCACAATGGATATCCAATCTAATTTGAATGATCCGCCGTATCCGGTAGATGAAATACAAGGAATATCTAATTTTACAATTTAAAAACAATCATAAGAGTTCAATCAAAAAATTAAAATAGAACATTAGTACTAAAAATATCAAAATTGTACAAACATATCTGAAAATATAATTCTAAACAATGGTGAAGCTTCATCTTTAACCTTAGATGAAGGTTTTAGCCTCGCATAATTATGAAACTAAATTTCATAAGCGTGCTAAACATAAAACTTTAAAACTCAAATAAATAAATTAAAACTGACTATACATGGAGAAATTCCACTCGCAGCTGTTGTGTGGCGCTTCCCCTCGTGATAACAAAGCCTTGGAGATCCCCCAGAATGCTAGCAGATGTCCTCCGGATTGCACACTGAACATGAAGTGAAAAGGGGCTTTTATAGGGAAGCTCCCAGAGTACTATGTGTTTCCAATCTGATGTGCGATACTGCCCGAGTGTGCTCAATCGTAGCTTGGTACACTCAAGCGCAGGTGTGCTACAAAGTGTTTCGAATCAATGTGGGATGTCGTGGGTGCGCTCGATCACAGTCTTGTGCGCTCGAGCGCAGCATGGTGCACTGTCTGACCTTTGTCTACTAAAACTGCCATAACTTTCTCTAGAAAAATCATTTTTATGAGCCGTAAAATTCACCAAAAAATAGACATCCGGATCTTTTTAAGCATATATGGCTTATCTCTTGGTTTTTCTTCAATCAATACATTTTAATATGCAAAAATGACTGATTTGTATGGGCAATTCTGGCAATTTAGTGAAACTTCTTTCCAAGTGCTTGTGAACCTGTAAAACAATGAAAAACAACTTAAAGTAACAAATTCGTAAGCTAAACATATAACAACCTAGAAAAACACAGTAAACACAGAAATGAGTTAAAATAGGATGAAATAACACAAACTAATAGCTTAACAAATATAAATTAAGGGGCTTAAATATGGAATATTTGGCACTCATCAAATACCCCAAACTTATATTTTGCTAGTCCCTTAGCAAAACAAAATAAATTAAAAAAACTAAATGAAAAAACAAAGAACACAAAGATAAGTTCATCACTCATGGTATCCTAAAATTTAAGTATCTCACAAAACAATGATATTCATTCATGAGCAAGCTTAAAAAGAAAAACCGATCTTCGCAATGAATAGAAATGTTAAAATCTAATCACTTACAAAAGGCCGGCTAAGGCATCACAAGTCTGACTCAGTGTAAAGTGTATTAGCATATAAATATGAAGCTTCCAAATAACTCCAATGTGTAATGTCTCCATATCTCATGATTCACCGAATTTCCCATCAGAATGAACAAAAATGGCATAATTTATTTTATTTTTTTATTTTTTTATTATAAGTCTCTGCTATGTTTAGTTCCCTTAAGCTTTCTAATTAACCCATGTAGCGAGTGTTGAGTCAATGACTCCCAAACCATATGGTTTTAGGGCATTAGGTGTAAAGACACCCTTAAGGACTTACTAACTCGAGTAAAAAAGACTACGAAACTAAACTGGCCTTACTGCTACCAAGCAAACTTCTCAACTTTTGACGTGAACACTCACTGCTTACTGAGGTAAGATGTCCAGTTACTCAGCGAAATGTTTCTCAATGACCATTATGAATAAAATTCTCACCTTTTGACGTGAACACTCACTGCTAACTAAGGCAAGAAGTCCAGTTACTCAGTGGAAAGTTTATTGATGATCATTATAAATGTGTGTGTGCGTGTGTCTATATATATTTCTTTTTTGTATACTTTTCTATGCCAAAGTGTTTATCCAACAAGTCATTCAGTTAGCTAAGTCATGAACACATACACATTAAAATCACATGTCATTCCTCACATAATTATGTGGTAATGTCAAATTAGATCAAACATGTGAATTCTCAAATGCCTAAAGTAAGTAACTAAATTTTAAAACTTTATCATCAGATCATGTGTTCAAAATTTTTAGCTCACCAATGACATCACATCACATCACAAAAATTATTTAGATCAACCAAAATTTCAAAATAACATGAGATGCATTTATTTTCTCTTTAAAACGAAGAAAAAAACAATAACAAATCAGGACAAAGTGTGTGTAATGTGTCTCCCATACCCCAAAACTTAAATTACACATTGTCCCCAATGTGTGAATATTATGGAAAAAATTGATCTGCGGAGTGGAGAACTAGCTGGACTGGCATGGCTCATAGCATACCCCCAAACTTGAACTGAAGTACGTGTTGTCCTTGAAAAATAAAGACTAGAAAATAAAAAAAACACTAGAAATAAACAGTAACAATAAATATGTAAAATAATAAACAAACAGAAAGGATATGTTGTGGGGTGCCTCCTATGAGTGCTAAGTTTAAAGTCTTCAGCCAGACTCTCCATAGTAGATGACACTCAATCTAAGTAACTAGGATCCTCCATAGTAGACGACACTCAATCTAAGTAACTAGGATCCTCCAACAATATCGTCTCAATGTCCGGACTCCTTAACTCCAAGAATGGTTTTAGCCTCTGTCCATTCACCTTGAAAGTGTTACCATTCTTTGGATCCTCAATCTCAATGGCCCCATGAGAAAAAACTGACCGAATAATAAATGGGCCTGTCCATCGAGATTTGAGCTTGCCTAGAAAAAGATGTAGGCGTGAATTGTAAAAAACTTTTTGACCAGGCTTAAAAGCTCGTCTCAAAATGTTCTGGTCATGAGTCTTCTTCATTTGTGCCTTGGACGACTGCGCACAATTATATGCATCATTCCACAGCTTCTCTAATTCATTGAGTTGGAGCTTCCTTTGTGAGCCAGCCTTTGAAAGATTGAAGTTCAGCAGCTTGATAGCCCAATACGCTCGATGCTCTAATTCTACCAAAAAGTGACATGCTTTTCTGTACACAATACGATAGGGAGACATGCCAATTGGCGTCTTAAAGGCTGTCTGATATGCCCATAGTGCATCAGTCAATCGCAAAGACAAATCCTTTCTACTAGGGTTCACAATTTTCTCCAAAATAAGCTTGATCTCGCGATTTGAAATTTCCACTTGTCCACTCGTCTGCGGGTGATACATGGTGGCAACCTTATGTGTGATGAAATACTTTTTCATCAACTGCTCAAAAATCTGGTTACAAAAGTGCTTACCTCCATCACTTATGATTGCTCGAGACGTACCAAAACAAGCAAAGATAGTGTCCTTAAAAAACTGGACCACAACTCTGTGGTCATTGGTCTTACATGCAACGACCTCCACCCATTTGGACAGATAATCCACAACAACCAGAATGAACAGATAGCCAAAAGCGTTTGGGAAAGGTCCCATAAAATCAATGCCCCACACGTCAAAAATCTCAACAATCAGAATCAGGTTGAGGGGCATCATATTCTTCTTAGAAAGACTCCCTAGCTTTTAGTAACGCTTACAAGATACACAGTAGGTGTGAGAGTCTCGGAATAGGGTAGGCCAATAGAATCCACACTGTAAAATCTTCGCAGCTATCTTATTAGCACTGAAATGGCCTCCACAAGCATGATCATGACAAAAGGAGATGACATTAGATTGGTCATGCTCAGGAATACACCTTCTGATGATCTGATCGGGACAATACTTGAACAGGTAAGGATCATCCCAGAAAAAATGTTTTACCATGGCCAAAAACTTTGATTTATCTTGTCGCCCCTAATATAAAGGCATTTGATCGGTGACAAGATAGTTCACTATATCGGCAAACCATGGTACGAGATTGTGAGCAATGTGCCTCAATTGCTCATCATTAAAGGTCTCAGAAATAGGAATGGCGGCCTCAGTGAAATCTATTATCAACCTAGACAAATGGTCTGCCACCACATTTTCGAAACCTTTCTTATCCCAAATCTTTATGTCGAACTCTTGAAGTAACAAGATCCATCGGATAAGACAAGATTTAGCATCCTTTTTAGAGAAAAGGTACTTCAATGCTGCATGATCTGAGTAGATAATGACTTTCGATCCTAACAAGTAAGATCTAAACTTGTCCAATGCAAAAACAACTACTAGTAACTCATTCTCAGTGGTAGAGTAGTTGAGTTGTGCGTCGTTTAGAGTTCTACTTGCATAATAGATAACATGGGGAAGTTTATCAACACACTGCCCCAAAATAACTCCAACAACATAGTTTGATGCATCACACATAATTTCCAAAGGCACACCCCAGTTGTGTGGTTGAATAATGGGTGTGGACATCAGAATCTTCTTTAAATCCCCAAATGTTTTCTTATAGTCTTCATCAAATATAAATGGGGCATTTTTCAATAACAACTTGCACAAGGGTCGGGCAATCTTGCTTAAATCCTGGATAAATCGCCTGTAGAAGCCTGTATGGCCTAGAAAAGATCGAACCTCCTTCATCGTACATAGGGGTGAAAGATTAGAAATCAGGTCCACCTTCACTTTGTCAACCTCAATCCCCCGATGGGATACGATATGCCCCAATACAATACCTTGCTTTACCATAAAATGGCACTTCTCCCAATTAAGCACCAGGTTCTTCTCCTTGCACCGTACTAAAACCAAAGTGAGATGGTTCAGGCACTCCTCAAATGATGAACCGAAGATGGAGAAGTCATCCATGAAAATCTCTAAGAACCATTCTACCATGTCAGAGAATATGTTGACCATGCACCATTGAAAAGTAGCAGGTAACCCAAAGGGCATGCGACGATAGGCGAATGTCCCAAAAAGACAGGTAAACATCGTCTTCTCCTGATCTTCGGGGTTCACAGGGACCTGGTTATATCCAGAATAACCATCCTAGAAGTAATAGTAATTGTGCCCAGCTAAGCACTCCACCATTTGATCAATAAATGGGAGTGAAAAATGATCTTTCCTTGTGGCATCATTCAGTTTACGATAGTCTATACACACTCTCCATCCTGATTGAACATGAGTTGGCACCAACTCGTCATCCTTATTCTTCACTACTGTTAATCCAACTCTCTTGGGCACGACATGAATCGAGCTCACCCACTTGCTATCAGAGATTGGATAAATGATCCTTGCATGTAACAGCTTAATCACTTCAGTCCTCACAACCTCTTGCATAGATGGGTTGGGCCTTCTTTGTGGCTCCCTCGATGGCTTGGTATTCTCCTCCAAATGTATCTTGTGCATCACTACCGAGGGGCTGATTCCCCTAATATCCTCAATAGTCCCTTCCTTGTGCTATCTTAAAATGTCCAATAATTTCTTCTCTTGAGCTTCAACCAAATCTGAAGCTATAATCATAGCCAACGAATCTGCTGGACCTAGGAACTTATACTTAAGATTGTCTGGTAAAGGCTTAAGTTCCTTCTTTGGGGGCCTAGGTACTGCGGTCTCTTTTGTCGCATTGCTTTCTCGAGGAGCAAACTCCAAAATGGCATTTTCTTGCTCAAGTAACTTATCCAAATCCAAATCCTCTCCAAACTGAGCAAAGCATGCCTCTAGGGGGTCCTCAATGCTTGATTCATCAACAGTCTCCTCAAGAATCTCTTCTATCAAGCATACATTTCTGACTTCATCATATTTCAGTGGTTGCTTACTGATATCAAAGATATTCAGCTCCACTGTCAAATTTTCGAAGGAAATCTTCATCACCCCTATCCTACAATTTATCAGGGCATTAGCCGTAGCTAAGAATGGTAGCCCAGAATAACCGGTATCTAAATCCCTACATTCTGAACCGACTCTGTGTCAAGCATAATAAAATCCACGGGGAAATAAAATTTATCCACCTTTATCAAAACGTCCTCAACTACTTCCCGTGGTATTTTCACTGACCCATCAGCCAATTGAAGCTTTGTGGATGTGGGCTTCAGTTCTCGTAACCCTAACTACAAATAGACTGAGTAGGGTAGAAGATTCACACTTGCTCCTAGATTTAAAAAAACCCTCTCTATCTGGTTGATTCCTATCGTGCAAGAGATGGTAGGGCACCCTAGGTCCTTATACTTGATGGGCAGCTTGTACTGAAGGATTGAGCTATCATGCTCGATCAAAAATGCCTTCTTCGGGACATTCATCCTTCTTTTGATAATGATCAAGTACTTTAAGAACTTTGCATATGACGGCACTTGATGGATAGCATCCAAAAATGGGATACTGATTTGGAGCTGCTTAAACACCTCTAGAATGTCCTCATACTTCCCTCTTTTCTTGGGCTCTTTTAATCTCTCAGGGTAAGGTACTTTAGGTATAAACCACCTAGGAGGATCTTTAACAGTAAGTGTGGCTGTAGATGGCTCAGCATCTCTTTTCTCCTTGTTGCCACTTTCTTGCCCTTGCTGCATAGTAGGGTTCTCTTCCACTCGATTGTCCACTTGTCTCCCATACCTTAATGTGATAATCGATTGCACTTGTTCCTCCCTATGCATAAGAGTTGATGAATTTTCAACTATAAATTGTCCCTTCGGGTTGGGAACAGGCTGATTGGGGAACTTTCCCTTCTCTCTTTCACCAAAGTGACTTGTGATTTGATCCATGTGACTCTCTAGCTTGGCAATCGCTTGGGTGTTTACTATTATTACACTCCTCACTTCGCTGATGGATTGGTCGATCATCTTCATGAACTCCTTGAGGGTGTCCTCTAGAGACTATGAAACCGACGCTGGCACTTGAGTAGGAGCTTGGTAAGCAGGTGATGGTGCTGGATGGGCTGAGCGACCATGACTTGGAATTGGTGGAGGAAATCTGAGAGGGTGTTAATTGTGAGCATGATGAGGGGCTCCTCCCTTACTCATCGATCGGTTCTGCTTCCATGAAAAATTAGGGTGGTTTCGCCACCCTAGATTGTAAGTCTCAGAGTAAGATTTATTTGACTGCCTCCGATAGTCATTGAAAGGGTTCACTTGTTCCATGGGATACTCGACAAAAGCCGGCGTAGATGGGCAATTCTGTACTAAATGCATAGGACTAGCACAGATGGAACAGCTATCAACATTGAATGTGTTGGCAGCATTTATAGAATGGGCCACAGTGAAAGTGTCAATCTTCTTGGTGAGAGCATCTATCTTTATCCTCAAATTAGTTTCCTCCTTAATCTCATAGATGCCTCCTTTCTTAGGAGCACGAATGGACTTGTCCCGACAGCTTGAAAAATCCCACTACTGCAAGTTGTCGGACAACTTGTCCAATGCCTTGTATGCTTCCTCCCCCGTCAGACTTATGAATACCCCCCCATTCATAGACTCGATCATGCTACGGTTAGGTTGAGTCAACCCTTGGTAGAAGAACTAAACGAGTCTCGACTTCTCATATCCATGTGGAGGGCTTTTGATCAGTAACTCTTTGAAGCGCTCCCAACTCTCAGAAAACTTCTCATCCTCATCATGAGTAAAAAGAACTAATCTCCTTTCGGCACTCATTCACTCTAGACATTGGGAAAAACTTGCTATAAAATTTTCTCAGTAGATTTTCCCAAGTTGTAATAGACCTAGGCGTGTTGGAATCCAACCATGCCCTAGCTCTATCATGAAGAGAAAAGGGAAAAGTCAAATGGACTGACTCTTCAGAGAAGTTCTGGAACTTGAATGTGGCACATGGCTGTAAGGATTTTCAATATCTAAACCATGAAATGAGGGTAGGAGTTTGATGACATGTGGCTTTAAATCAAAATGGGTGGCATTGGTTGGTGGCAACACTATGCAAGAAGATGAGTTAGTCACAACGGATGCGAACAAATCCCTAAGGGATGTCATGTAGTCCACGTTCCAAGCTCTAGGTTGCTCTACATGCTCCGGTTTATTTGCATTCCTAAAATTTTCTCCCATCTCAATTGTCTCTCTTTCAACAAATGCTCTTTTCTGTCTCCTAAGAGTTCTTTCTAAGTTGGGATCTAAAGGTGTCGATTCTAAATTCAGGGATCTCCGACCAAGCATACACCAAACAGAAAATAATAAAATAAACTAACTAGCAGAAACAACATAATAAAATAAAATAAATACAAAAACAGAAAATATAATACTCACAAAATAGGCCAACAAAAATTGGCAAATTATTTATTTATTATATATTTTTTATTTTATTATTATTATTATTTTTTATGGGCAATAATTGCAAATAGAAACAAATAAACTAGAATAAAATTGCAAAAAGA
Source organism: Bretschneidera sinensis (assembly GCA_023935145.1). Lineage (NCBI taxonomy): Eukaryota > Viridiplantae > Streptophyta > Magnoliopsida > Brassicales > Akaniaceae > Bretschneidera > Bretschneidera sinensis. The sequence continues at coordinate 27,603,769 of CM043705.1, read as the reverse complement.
AAAACGAAACAAAAAATGCTAACTAACTAGTAGAAAAATAAAATTAATTCAGATGAAAAATTTAATTTTCACAAACAAAATAACTCCCCAGCAAAGGTACCAAAAACTTGTTGTGAATTTTAAATTACTCGCAAGCGCACGAGTCATTTGCAATATAGTGTTGTGCAAGTGCGAGGTCAAATCCATAGGGAATTGTGTTGTGAAAATATTTTTATCTAAAATAAGCCTATTTTAACCTAGTTCCAAATTTTGGATTGTATCTTACAAAGAAATATAAAGTAAACTAAATTGAAAAACAACTGGAAAAAACACTAAGGTTTTCTGAATCCACCCCACCAAAGTAAAGCATATATCTTCATGTTCTATATAAAAGTAATCTATCAAATCATTCCATGAATCCACCATTTTACAAATCACGGCGAATACCCAAACTAAACCAAAACCATCCAATGTATCTGTTTAATTTACAAATCACAATGGATATCCAATCTAATTTGAATGATCCGCCGTATCCGGCAGATGAAACACAAGGAATATCCAATTTAACAATTTAAAAACAATCGATCATAAGAGTTCACTCAAACAATTGAAATAGAACATTAATACTAAAAATATCAGAATTGTACGAACATATCCGAAAATATAATGCTAAATAATGGTGAGGCTTCATCTTCAACCTTAGATGAAGGTTTTAGCCTCGCATAATTATGAAACTAAATTTCACAAAAATACTAAACATAAAACTTTAAAACTCAAAGAAATAAATTAAAACTGACTATACATGGAGAAATTCCACTCGCAGCTATTGTGCAGCGCTTCCCCTCGTGGTAGTAAAGCCTTGAAGATACCCCAGAATGCTAGCAGATGTCCTTCAAATTGCATACTGAAGATGAAGTGAAGAGGGGCTTTTATAGGAAGCTCCCGGAGTACTATGTGTTTCCAATCCGATGTGGGATACTACCCAAGTGCACTCGATCGCAGGCTAGTGCGCTGGAGCACAGCTGCACTGCAAAGTGTTTCGAATTGATGTGGAATGTCACGGGTGCGCTCGATCACAGTCTTGTGCACTCGAGCGTAGCATGGTGCACTGCCTAACCTTTGTCTACTAAAACTGACATAACTTTCTCTAGAAAAATCATTTTTACGAACTGTAAAATTCTCTAAAAAAATAGACATATAGATCTTTCTAAGCATATATAGCTCATCTCCTGGTTCTTCCTGAATCAATACAGTTTAATCTGCAAAAATGACTGATCTGTACGGGCAATTCTGGCAATTTAGTGAAACTCCTTTCAAAGTTCTTGTGAACCTGTAAAACAACGAAAAACAACTCAAAGTAACAAATTCCTAAGCTAAACATATAACAACCTAGAAAAACACAGTAAACATAGAAATGAGATAAAATAAGATGAAATAACACAAACTAAGAGCTTGACAAAAATAAATTAAGGAGCTTAAATATGCAATATTTAGCGCTCATCAGGATTCATCTTAGTTTTTGTTTTTCCTTCCTTTTTGTATTTCAAGGCCGATAGTGCCTTTATAGTTTTGTTTTCGTAATTTAATGAAATTTTGGTTTCTTTTCAACTTGTAGTATTTTATTGCAATCGTACCTTTAACATACAACTTTAGTTAACTGATGCACTTTGTGAGCTGTACTCAAGGTTTGTGCTACTAGTAGAATCAACAGAGGTTTTCGGCGTTCCAAGTGTAGGGAACGGGCTTTCTACCTAGCACATCGAGCTCAAAGGTGTCGGATCGGCACAGCCTCTTAATACAGTACAGTCCTTCCCAGTTTGGGACCAGCTTTTATGTTTATCATGGGTGAGACAATTTGTTCTTTCCTAGGATGAAGTCGTAGTTGTGCAAAAATCTAACTAAATTAATAAGAAAATAATTGAACATTTTACTTGCAAGTGCACAAGGTCAATATAGTAATATAGTGTGCAAGTGCGAGATCATTCCCACGGGGATTGGTAAATTTTGATTTAAAATTAATTTCGCAATATAAAACAAGAGAATAAAAAGTGAATTGATTCGATAATGATAAAAGTGTAGGGATTTGATATCCATCACTAATCATACTTTCCTAATAAAACAGTGTGCCAATGCTTTAGTCACACTATGAATACCTAATGTTATCAACCTAAGGGCATGGTGTATATTCCTTAAGCTATTGATTTCCCTAAGCAATGAGTTAGGCATGGTGTATACTCTAACTCTTTTCTTTATTAAATGATTTAGCATGGTGTATACGACCTAGGGCATGTTATATACTCCCGGTTTCCCATGTTGATTAACCCAAGAACCCAGCGTGGATTTCTTTTGTTACTATTATTAAACCCAGGACTCGGTTATCCAAATCGATTTAATTAACTAATCCATACCACATTCATATGTTGATCAGGTTAACACATATGAGGAATTCAAGAAAACAGGCATTAATCAAGTAAGCATCATAATATAACTATCACAAGGGCAACAATATTTAATTATGGAAAAGCATAAACAGGGCTTCAATTGAGCCCTACTAGTAATTTAGTTACACATGAGTTTGATGTTAAACATCTTCATAAAGTAAAATAAAGGAGAAGAATAAACCTGAAAATACTTCCTAGACAAGCTGCCAATTCGTCTCCAAAATCTCTCTTCGAATCCCCTACCTATTTATAAAGTTTAAGAACATCTAGAAACCCTAAAACTCATAAAACAAAAACCTACATTTATTTCTAAAATAGGAACAGTCGTTTTACTATTCACTGATGCACATGTGCGCTCGATCACAGACTAGTGCACTCGAGCTTTCTTCTTGCGCGCGTGAGTGCAAGTGCGCTCGATCCTTAGCTTGGGTGCTTGAACATTTTTGCACTCAATCGCCAGTCTCTGTGCTTGATCACCCTAAGCAGATTCCAGCTTTTCCAGATTTGCTCTTTAAGCCAGATAATTCCGTAATGCTCCATTTTCTCTAAAAACCTAGCAAAACACAGAAAGAAAATAAAATAGAATGAAATAACACAAACTAGGAACTTAATAAATGTAAATTAAGGGGCTTAAATATGAATATTTAAGTACTTATCAGTCGTGCAACTTGAAGCTTCTGTTTCAGACCTGAGAGTTGTAATACTTGGCGGCCCTTTGCTGATAGATGGCTAACTAGATCTGGGCCTTATCCCGAGCTTCATTGATAAGGTCAGTGCTCATCTGTAGAGCTTCTTTATTGTTGCTATTTTTGAAATTTTGCACTCATAGTGAAAGTACCCCTATTTCCAAAGGGATGACAGCCTCAGAGCCATAGGCCAAGAAGAAGGGAGTTTTTCCTGTGGGAGTTCAGGCGGTGATCCGATATGCCCATAACACATTTGGCAAGTGGTTGGCCTACTGTTTGTTTACCTCATCTAATCTCCTCTTGATACCTTATGAAAGCATTCTGTTGGTTACTTCGGCCTGTCTGTTAGCTTATGGATACCCGACGGAGGAGAATCAGTGCTCGATGTGTAGTTCTTCGTAGAACACCCTGAATCGGGCACTATCAAATTGTTTATCGTTGTCGATCACTAGTATATGAGGAACACCGAAACAAAACACTATAGACTTCTAGACGAAGCTCCAAGCCTGGTGGTCAGTTATACTGGCCAACGGTTCTGCCTCTACCCACTTGGTGAAGTAGTCTATTACCACGATGAGGTGCTTCTGTTGGCTGAGCACTCTGATGAAGGGGCCGAGAAGGTCTATACCCCACATTTTGAAAGAGAGCGGGCTCGTGATCATTGTAAGAGGGTTCGCCTAGGCATCGAAGAGTATTGTTGAAAGCTCTTACACTTCTTAACTAATTCCATGGCTTCTTTTTTCATTCTAGGTGGTTTTCGTAGATCTCTTCATGAATTTTCCAGACGGTGTAGTTGACTTCAGTGGGGCCCAATCACCTTAGGTAATTTGTTATGAGACCTCTCTTGTATAGCTAGTTGTTTATGACTGTATACTATGATGCTCGAGAGACGATTTTTTTAGCTTTACCACTTTGCTCGGGGAGCTGGCCGTCTTGCAAATATCGAAGGATCGGGTTGACCTAGGTTTCTTCTTCAATTGCTGATAACACGGGGATCTCTTCAATGCTTGGGGTGGCAAGTGTCTCAAGGTAGATGGCCCACTAGGTTCCGATTGGCAGGAGGAGGCCAGTCAAGCCAGGGAATCAGCTTTCGAGTTTTTCGTTCGTGCGACCTGGGTTATCTGAAATACCTTGAACTTAGCGGTGAGTTCTCTCACTTTCTCCATATAATGTGCTATCTTCTCTCCATGGGCTTTGAACTCTCCATTAATCTGGTTCACTACTAACTGCGAGTCGCTGTATGCGATTAGGATTTCGACGGCCATCGCCTTCGTCAACTTCATTCCGACAAGTAATGCCTCGTACTCTGCTTCGCTGTTGGAGGCACTGAATTTGAACCTTAAGGCATACTCATTAGTGAAGCTATCTGGGCTACACAGGATGAACCCTACGTCGTTCCAAGTGCTGGTTCGCCTTGGAGAGTTGTCTCTACGATAAACTCTATGAAGGCCTGAGCCTTGATGGCTTTGCGGGGATGATATCGGAGGTCGAATTCACTGAACTCTATAGACCACTTAACCTTCATTTTAGAGACATCCGACTTGTAGAGAACTTGCCTCAGTGGCTGGTCTGTTAAGAGAATGATGTTGTGTGCTTGAAAATATGGCCGGAGCTTCCGTGCTGTGATTAAGAGGGTGTACACCATCTTTTCTATCGGGGGATACCATGTTTCCGCATCGTGGATGATTTTGCTCACATAGTACACAAGTCTTTGGACGCCTTCTTCCTCTCGGATCAGGACAGAGGCTACTACTTCTTGTCCGACTGATAAATACAAGAAGAACTCCTCACCGACAATGGGCTTGGTTAGGAGTAGGGGCGAGCTTAAATATTCCTTCAGCTTTTCGAATGCCTTCTGAAAATCTTCGGTCCAAACAAAGTCTTTCACTTTTCTGATGGCTTTGATGAAGGGGAGGCGTTTCTCCGAGGATTTTGACATGAACCGATTGAGTGCGGCTACCCGCCCTATCAACCATTGTATTTCTCTTACCGTTCAAGGGGGATCATACCGAGTATGGCCTCGATTTTTTTTGGGTTGGCTTCTGTGCCCTTGTGGGTCACCATAAAGCCGAGGAACATCCCTCTGGTGACTCCAAAAGTGCACTTGGCAAGGTTCAATTTCATTTGATGACATCGAAGTACCTTAAATGCTTCCTCTAGATCGGCTTCGTGGTCTTTGGCTTAAACACTCTTGACCAGCATATTGTCCACATAGACTTCCATGTTCCTCCCGATCTACTCATGGAAGATCTTATTTACCAATCTTTGATACATTTCTCCAGCATTTTCAAGGCTGAAGGGCATGACCTTGTAGCAGTATAACCCCTGGTTGGTGACGAAGGCTGTTTTCTCCTGATTAGACTCGTGCACCAGGATCTGGTTATAGCCAAAATAAGCTTCCATAAAGATTAGGAGCTCGTGCCTTGACATTGCATCAACTATTTGATCGATCTGTGGCAGCGAGAAGCTATTCTTCGGGCAAACTTTGTTCAAATCCGTGAAATTGATGCAGATTCGCTACTTGCCATTGGGTTTTTTGACCATCACCACATTGGACACCCAGTCAGGATAGTCTGTTTCTTGGATGAAATTTACTACAAGCAACTTGTCTACTTTAGCTTTGATGGTGGCTTGTCGTTCAGAGGCGAATAACCTCTTCTTTTGGATGATAGGCCTGTGGTTTGGATCCACATTTAACTGGTGCGCAATCACCTCTGGGCTGATTCCAGGAATGTTTGAGGCCGACCAGGCAAAAAGATCCTGATTCTTTCAGAGGAAGGAGAGTAGGGATCTTTTGGAGCCTTCCGAGAGGTTGGAGTAGATCTGGACTGTTTGAGAGACATCTTCACCGAGGGAGACTATAGTTAGTTCTTCTATAGGCTAGCCTCTGGGAGCTCTTACCTCATCCCTGAAGTCTTCGACTTCGAGAGAGAGGGCCTCCATCCTCTTTCCCTCTCTCACGGTGTTTAGGTAGTATAACCTGGAGACTTATTGGTTTCCTTTGAATTCACCTACCCCATTGTAGGTGGAGACAACCGCTTTGTGCTTATTAAGGGTGGGCCTGCCGAGGATCATATTGTAGAACAACAGTTGCTTGACCACTAGAAAAATAGTTTGTACGGTGGTTATTTATGGGGCTATCCCTGCGGTGATTGGGAGGACTATACTGCCTTCGACAAACTCTGGGCCCCCCGAGGAGCCGCAAAGAAGAGTGGACACTGGTTCCAGTTGAGCAACTTCTAACTGTATCTAGCGTAACGCGTTGTAAAATAGGATGTCGGTCGAGCTCCTATTGTCAACCAGGATGCGCCTGACGTCGTGGTTAGCCACAAGGAAGGAGAGCACTATGGTGTCGTCATGCGGGTCTGTACTCTCTCCACATCATCATCTGTGAAAGAGATCGCTTGATCTATCTTTCTATGTTTATAGGGCCTATTGATTGATGCCATAGACCTAGCATAAGCCTTTTCGTTATTTTTTGAGGTGCCCCCACAGATGGTTTTGATGATCTTGGTTGTGGTGGTCTCTAGGTCTCTCTGGTTGGACCCTTCTCGGTGTGGCCCTGGGCTTCTCCGAGGGGCTCCGTACGTCTAGTTTCAACTAGATGGACGCTCAGGACTTCTTTAGGGCCATTCAGGCATTCCTTATTATCGGGCTTGGTGAACTCCTTCGACTACTCTCTATTGATAAGGGCCTCAATTTGATGCTTCAGGGTCACACACTTTTTGGTATCGTGCCCATGGTTTCTGTGGAACCGGCACCACTTGTTTTGATCTCTGTTGAGTCGCAGTGGCCTCGGAGGCCATTGGAGGATCGTCCTGTCTTGGAGTTGCATCAGGATATTGGTTCTGAATGCGTTGAAGGGAGTGAAGCTTTCAAAACAGCCAGGGGCTTTATGCCTGTTTTTGCGGAAAGGTCACTTGGTTGGTTTGCGGTGAGGTCTGACAAGGTCTTTCCTCTTCTTCTCTGTGTCCCCTTCTCGTTCTCTCTGGAAGGCTTGATCGTCTTCTACCAGCATGTATTTCTCAGCTCAGGCTAAAATCTCGATCATTTTGATGGGCAGTAGCCTAGTGAACTTAGAGCTAAAGATTATGGACCTCAGTCCGTTCTTGAATGCTAGCATCTGGACGTTGGGGTCGAGGTCAGGCATCTCTCCCAAGCAGCGGCATTGAACCTCGAAATGTAGACCTAGAGCCTCTCTCCCCGTAGTTAGATGATATTAAACAGTGACTCTAAGGTCTTCTTAGGTTATTTGCTGCTTAGGAAGTGGGATGCGAAGGCATAACTCAGCTCCTTGAAAGTGCTAATGCTCCCTAGTTTCAAACGAGAATACCAAGTTCCAACTGCTTTCTCGAGTGTCAGGGGGAATGCTTGGCACATTACGGAATTAGAATTTTGATGCAGCGTCATGGTAGTCTTATAGTGTTGGAGAAGATCCAAGGGGTCTGTTGAATCGTTATAGGGTTTGATCTGGGGCATTCGAAAGTTTGGCGAGAGCAGGGCTTCGTTGACCTCTTGAGTGAAAGACGAGTCTTGAACATTGAGCTTGTCTAGGACACTATGGTTTCAACACTAGAGTGCTTTGTTGATTTGTTCCTCCATTTCCTCGATCCGTCTATCGAGGCCGAGGTTGCTCCTGGAGGAGGGACTCCCTTTGGATTTGACAGTGTGAGGTGGTGATGACTCTACCATGGAACAGTTGTCGACGGGGAGCCCTTGGCTGGTAGGGCTCGTGTGTCCAGGGTTGTATCGAGAAGGCATGGGGGAGGACCAATAAGCCCATTTGTGGACCTCGATCGTGAGGTCAGTTACCAGACACGAGAGTTCCACCAACTGCACTTAGAGCATAGGTATAGTGTGATGCGTTGTGGCGGCCCTTCGGAGATTTTCCAGTAGGTTAATCTCTATGTGGCGGGGGCATTAGGTCCTAGGAAGGGGTTCTAGGTCGCCGCTAGAGGACCTTCGTTCGAACATAGCAGCGAGTCTCGACTCGAACCACTGGCTATGTGCACTGTTCTATATAGGTGCAGTGCTGGCCCCAACCGCTCCTTTGCTGGCATTTTTTGTGGTATTTCTGGGAGACATGGAAACAAATGAGTTCTTTAGACTTATTCACTTTTATTGTTAGCGAGAGATGGTGTTTCCCACAGACGTCGCTAATCTCTTGATGCCTAAAATGTGTTGCTAAGTTGGAGGTCGTCGCTTTAATGGCCTGCACAGAGAAGTTTGGGTGAACTAAGAGGTCACCAGAGTAGAGGGATGGTGATGCCTCCGAGGACACTCCGACGCTCTCGTCAGTACAGAATTTTGCAAAAGGGAGAAGATAATGGTGCTAGTGTTTTCAGTAATGAGCTTGAAATTGAAGATGAATAGTTCTTGTATACTTGATGAGATTCATAAAATGCATCTTTACAGTACTTAATTGTTAGCATTTTAGGGTTGAATTAGGTTTTCATTGCACTTTTATACCTTAACAATTCTAAAGTGTCATTCTTGGATCATTGATTTGTTTTGATGCATTTTCAGGTGTTTTGAGTCTAAAAGAAAGGGAAAAGCTATCATGGAATAAAGCACAAAGATCCCATGCATATCGGAGTGAATGAGTGCTTTCGGAAGGACAAAATGAAGAGAAGAAAGTGTGTGAGCCGTGGCCTCCAAAACAGCACCCAAAAGAACAAAGAAAGAAACTTCAGTGAGAGGTGCACCACTCTCTAAAGAGAGGTGCACCATCCAGCATTGAGAAGAAAAGCCATAAGTTAGAGGTGCACCGCCCACTAAGGAGACGTGCACCTCCCACTAAGAATAGGCGCACCCTCCAACCTTGAGAAGAAAAACTAAGAGTGAGAGGTGCCCTGCCCAATGACCAGCACTGCACTGGCCAGAACGGCATCCCTTGCACCTCTCCTAGCATTGCGGCATGGATAGGGTAGCGCCGCACCATCCAGCAAAGCACACTCTCGAACCAAAGTGAGCGCCGAGGAGCCCGGAAGAGAGAGGTGCGGCACGCACACGGTCTCCTGACCTAATTAGGACTTTTAAGTGACAATTTTGAGCCCACAAATACCCTTGAACCCCTTTATTATAAATAGATCACTTAGCGTTGAAGAAAGATCATTCATAAAAATCAATCATTGGAGGCTGGACAAGGGTCCAAAGACTCAAGGAGGAGCCCCATGGCCGTCTAATCTCCAAGCAAGGTAAATGGATGAATCCCTAGGTGTAGTTGTTCTATTTTCTTTTCTTGATTCAGTTGTAATGTGGATTTATCGTTAAACATTATTATGATTTTCTTTTTAATTTCATTAGAAGATTTCCCCTTAATCTGGTGATTACATCTTTCTCCCCCATATAAGTTTAGTCATGCTCTTCTTATGTGATGTTGTTGAGGTGTGATTGAGTCCGGTAGATTTCTCTTATAGATTTGTCCATTATTGTAGTATTATCATCATGATATATTGTCATTTCTTGATAATCTATAAGTTAGATCATGTGTGCTTGAAAGTAAAAAGTATTTCATAACAATTACTTTAGGGTTTACATATGCACTTTAATTGAATATTTACTGATTGCCTGTTTGGGATGTGAAACTTCCAGTCGAGATAAACAATTGAATCAAGATAGGAATAGGGCAACGAACCTAGGGAGGATTCCCGGAACCTTGTTATCTATCCATCATATTATCTACACAATTCAGATTCTCTCATTTAATCTTTTATCGTTTGTGTTAAGGTTCACACCTTCTTTTGTAGTTAACTTGTTTACCTATGGAATCGACACCCCAAAGCTATGCTACAACTACCGCGTTATACTTTTGGCGTAATCAAATTTTGGCGCCGTTGCCAAGGAGACGTGATTACTTACAAGGAAGTTGTCAACTCTAAGACATGACGGTAGAAGAGTTGTAAATAGTTTTTTTCTTTCAGTAGTTTGTAAAGACGGTAACTTCGTTCCCTCTTTTAGCTTACTGCATTAATTTATTTATTTTTTATTTTATTATTATTTTATTCTTTCTTTTTATAAAATTTGTTTTCATTATTTTAGTTACCTTGAATGCAAAGACATAGAGATGCTTTGGGTAGATTTATTAGTAGGCCTGTGCTAGAGTCAAAATTAAATTCCTTTCTAAATCCCTTATTTGATAATTCATCTAGTCCCGAAGACATAAGTGAACATGAATATCAACCCCACCTAGGACCCTTCAGGATTACCTCAACTCTACACGCACAGCCACACCATCATGCATTATGTTTCTAGCCAACACCCGCCATCAAGATTTTAAAACAGGGATGATACAGTTACTCCCTACATTTCATGGTATGGATAATGAAAACCCATATGTGCACATTAGAGAGTTTGAGGAAGTAGTTGCTACTTTTCATAGTCAAGATGAAACTCATGGCATTACGAAGCTTAAGTTCTTTCCTTTCACTTTGAAAGATAGAGCTAAGAGTTGGCTATAATCACTGAGACCACGATCTATTGGATCGTGGGCTGAGATGACTCGAATTTTCTTTAATAAATACTTTCCCCAACATAAGGCCAATGCTTTAAAAAGATAAATCTCCACCTTTGCACAAAAGGACAGTGAGACTTTGTATCAGTCTTAGGAGAGATTTAAGGAGTTATTGAGTATGTGCCCTCACCATGGGTATGAGAGTTGGTGCTTAGTGAGCTATTTTTATGAGGGACTTACATATAGAGAGCACCAATTCATAGAGATGATGTGTAATGGTGAGTTTTTAGAGAAAGATCCTGATAAGGCCATAGAGTATCTCAATGAGCTTGCTGAAAAAGCTCACACTTGGACTAGTCCTAGTGCTACTGAAAGCACAAATAGGTCACGACCTATAGGGAACCCAAATGGTGGTGGAATTTACCATCTTATGGAAGAGGATAACCTTAAGGCCAAGGTCGAGATGCTCACTAAGGAACTAGAGGTGTTAAAAACTAAGAGCTTAAAGCCAACACATGTAGCTAATCATGCAAAGTCTTTTGAACCATGTTTTGTGTGTGGCAGGGTAGATCATCTTGCCCAAGAGTGCCCCACATTTGCTGAGATGAGAGGGATGTATAAGGAACAATGTAACACCTTAGGCATGTACAAGAAGCCTTTGGCACCCTTCTCTGATACTTATAATTTGGGATGGCAAAATCACCCCAATTTCAGCTGGAAGTCTAAAAACCAGTAGCTTGCACAACTCCCTGCACCATGTCTTGAAACATATCATGCACCTATATCTTCTAGGAGTCCTTTAGAAGACACTTTACATGCTTTTATTGAGGCACAGGGGAAGACTAATCAAAGGCTTAAATCTTTAATTGTGCAGGTTGTTGAAGAACATAAGGATTTAAAGAGCCAAGTGTCCAAGTTGATGAACTACTTGAGTGTGACTGAGCAAGGTAAGTTCCCTTCTCAAGCTCAGTCCACACCCCATGGTCAACACCTAGCGCAACAGAATATAAAGGAGGTGAATGCCATTGGGACACTAAGTGGTAAGTTATTACACATCCCAACAACGAAAAAATCAGAGGATGTGGACGAAACCCACCAGCATACATGATTGACTCATTCATGGAAAAGGTCTAGAACCTTAATCCATTGGAGTCCACCTTCATCCATGGCTTTACAAGAGCATATATCAAGCCAGAATTTGCATATTTTACTGATGACATCCTTGAGGCCTCTCCAAAGCATACGAGCACCAAATTTGGGAGTGAAGCAATGGCTGGTGCATTCAACCTATGTTTTTCAAAGAGGGAATAAAAGCGTCTGGCTGAAGACGTAAAACTTAGCACTCATGGGAGACAACCCACAACATATCCTTTTATTTTTACTGTTTTTCATATTTCTTTTTCTTATTTATTATTATTATTTTGTTGTTTTCTAGTTTTACTTTCGTATTTCTTTTTCAAGGACAAATATACAAAGCAGTTCAAATGGTGGAGCACAATTTTCAGCTTCTGTGCACCTTTGGCTACAAAGAGATTTTCCTTTACTCTTTCTTTTACATTGAGGTCAATGCAATTTTTAAGTTGGGGGTGGAGGAAACATATCTCTTTGTTTCCATATTTTTTATTTCCATACATTTTTTTCAATTGAACTGCTTGCTATCATTTTCCCCTTTTGTTTGCTTTAAGCATGCTTTGTGTTAGCCTTGGAGTTAACTCATATGTCAACGATATGAACTTAATTGAGATAGAAGATAGCATTTAGAAGAAGTTAAATTTTTCTTCAGTTTGAAATTAATTTAAGTATCAATCTTCATTTGGTTTGAGACTCTAGTTTATGGTAAGATTGTATGACTAGTCTAAAACATTTAGAGAAGTTTTATGTGTGATTATTTTGTGAATACTTTTGTGGTCTCGACAAGCTCTAGAACTTATTTGATAATCACTTGAGGCGAATTCCTAGAATGCACATTACTTAAGATATGATATAGGCCATTTTTGAACCGTTTGAGCCTTTCAAACTTATCCTTGTTATATTTATCACTAGTCACCTGTTTGAACCTTTTTCTTGAAAAAGAATTTGAGTCTTGTTTCTTTCAAAAACCCATTCACTTACCCTTATGAGCCTACAAATATTTTATTCTAACCCTTCTTTTAAAAGAACTTAGTTATACACATTTGTTGCAAAGCACTTGAGAGGAGTAAGGATGGAAATATGAAAAAAAAAATATTACTACCATAACCCAAGAACGTTAAAGGAGATAAGTTGGGGGTTGCGAAAAAGAAAAGAAAAAAAAAGAATGAAAATGAGGTAAATGGTCTTATGCCAAAAATAAAAAAGAAAAAGAGAAGTGAAGTATGGCAAAGAAAGAAGAAAAGAAACGAAAAATGGTAACTTATTGAGAGAAATGCTCTTATAAAAAATGGTTGAAAGATTGAGTGTTGAAGGTTATCCAGTGCTTAAAGTGGTTGTGGTTAAAACTAAGAGATTGAGTTCTTTTACTTGTGAATCCTTCCCGTTCTTTCTTAACCTTTACCTTAGCCTAACATTACAAGCCTATTAAAGACCTATTGATCCAATGTAGTGTGGTTTTTCTACAATAGTGGAGAGTGATTCGAAAAATGAGCCTATGGAGCTTGTTTTTGTGATTGATATCATGCAATTTAATATATTTTAGAGGCCAAGACTTGTATTCATGAATATTGTGCATAAAATCATCAAGGTGTTCGGATTAATGGATTGTGGTAAGATGGATGTTAAGAATCGATAACAATTTTAAGATTGATAGTTAGATTACTTTTGGACTTGGGTGAAATTTAATGATTCTATGTGCCATGTGTTATGTGCAATTTTTGAGACAAAAGTGAATTACTCTTTGTTTAACACTAGCATTGCTTCACTTTGTTTTGACTTCTACCTTAGAATTCGTCTCTTGTTTTAGCTTGAATTGCAAGGACTAGCAATAAGCTAGTTGGGGGTTGTGATGAGATTCATAAAATGCATCTTTACAGTACTTAATTGTTAGCATTTTAAGGTTGAATTAGGTTTAATTGCACTTTTATACCTTAACAATTCTAAAGTGTCATTCTTGGATCATTGATTTGTTTTGATGCATTTTCAGGTGTTTGGAGTCTAAAAGAAAGGGAAAAGCTATCATGGAATAAAGCACAAAGATCCCATGCATATTGGAGCGAAAGAGTGCTTTCAGAAGGACAAAATGAAGAGAAGAAAGTGTGTGAGCCGCGGCCTCTAGAACAGCACCCAAAAGAACAAAGGAAGAAACTTCAGTGAGAGGTGCACCGCCCCCTAAGGAGAGGTGCACCCTCCAGCATTGAGAAGAAAAGCCAAGAGTGAGAGGTACACCGCCCACTAAGGAGAGGTGCACCCTCTAGCCTTGAGAAGAAGAAGCTTCAGTGAGAGACGCACCACCCACTAAGGAGAGGCGCACCCTCCAGCCTTGAGAAGAAAAACCAAGAGTGAGAGGTGCACCGCCCAAAGACCAGCACTGCACCGGTCAGAACCGCATCCTTTGCACCTCTCCTAGCACCGCGGCGTGGATAGGGCAGCGCCGCACCCTCTAGTAAAGCACACTCTTGGACCAAAGTGAGCGCCAAGGCGCCCAGAAGACAGAGGTGCGGCACACACAACGTCTCCTGACCTAATTAGGACTTCTAAGTGACAATTTTAAGCCCACAAATACCCTTGAACCATTGTACTATAAATAGATCACTTGGGGTTAAAGAAAGATCATTCATAAAAATCAATCATTGGAGGCTGGACAAGGGTCCAAAGACTTAAGGAGGAGCCCTATGGCCGTCTAATCTCCAAGCAAGGTAAAGAGATGAATCCCTAGGTGTAGTTGTTCTATTTTCTTTTCTTGATTCAGTTGTAATGTGGATTTATCGTTAAACATTATTATGATTTACTTTTCAATTTAATCAGAAGAGTTCCCCTTAATCCGGTGATTGCATCTTTCTCCCCCATATAAGTTTAGTCATGCTCTTCTTATGTGATGTTGTTGAGGTGTGATTGAGTTTGGTAGATTTCTCTTATAGATTTGTCCATTGCTGCAGTATTGTCATCATGATATATTGTCGTTTCTTGATAATCTATAAGTTGGGTCATGTGTGCTTGAAAGTAAAAAGTATTTCACAACAATTACATTAGGGTTTATATATGCGCTTTAATTGAATATTTGTCGATTGCCTGTTTGGGATATGAAACTTGCAATCAAGATAAACAATTGAATCAAAATAGGAATAAGGCAACGAACCTAGGGAGGATTCCCGGAACCTTGTTATCTATCCATCATATTATCTACACAATTTTCTCACAATTCAGATTCTCTCATTTAATCTTTTGTCGTTTGTGTTAAGGTTCACAACTTCTTTTGTAGTTAACTTGTTTCCCTATGGAATTGGCACCCCAAAGCCGTGCTACAACTACTGTGTTATACTTTGGGCGTAATCAATACTTTGGTCCTTTTATAGTGTTTTGGAGGTGAGGTTGCCCACATGGTTGGGATGGGGCAATCCTGGAGATCTCGTCCCTCTTCCAGCAAGTATGGCTGGGTGCCTAGGGATGGCTATGATCCTTGGAATCATGCTTACAGGTCTGTGCGGGGGTGATCGGAAGTGGTAATCCTTGGAATTATGCTTGCAGTGTGGTACAGGGGAGATTGTGAGTGACAATGGTGTTATCAACTGCTCATCCATGTGTTGTCAATTTATTAGAAAGGGTTCATCCACGTGTCTTCATGCTATTAGAGGAAGTTGTCCACGTGTCTTCATGCTACTGGGGGGAGTTTGTCCAAGTGTCCCCATGTCATTGGGTGGTATTTTTATTTGTATCAAAAGCCATGCTGGAGAACAACAGACTGAAGTTATGATAAAGCAAAATCAAGCATGTGAGAAAGAAGTTGAAAGGTCTTATGACCAAACACAAGAAGAAACTATAGCAAATGAGCAAGAAACTAAAGTTATTGAAGAAGGGAACCCTACATGTGGGGAAGGATTCATGAGAATTGAGGAACAAAAGCAAGCAAAAGAATTTACTAGAGAACACATTAAAATGGAATAAGTGCATGTTGAAGGAACTGGGGAAAGAAATGAAGTGAATGAAGAATAAGATCAATCCCAAGGGAAACAAAATCAGTAGCAAAACCAATTGGATGTGCATAAAGTTCAAGTACGAAGCGAGGAAATTGAAGTGATTGTAGAAGAGCAGAATTAAGCAGAAGAGAAACATGAAGTAACTAAGGTAGAATTTCTGGGAGAACAGGAGGATGGGTTGACTGAAGAGCTACATCATAAAGAAGAATAGAAAAATGAAGAAACTGAAGAGAAAAATAAACCAGAAGATCAACAAATTAAAGATATTGAAACACAAGTTGAATTGTGATGAGTGAAAAATATTGCATATATTGGCCACTTAATTTACATTTGTTAGCATAGGAATTTGTTATTTTGAGCTGTTTTCGTTGTTTTTCAAGTTTACAAGCACTGGGAAAGGAGTTTCACTAAAATTGCTAGAATTGCCTACACAAATCAGTCATTTTTGTGGATTTTATTGTATTGATTCAGGAAGAACCAGGAGATGAGCCATATATTCTTGGAAAGATCCGGAAGTCTATTTTCTGAGAGATTTTATGGCTTGTAAAAATGATTTTTCTAGAGAAATTTTTGGCAGTTTTAGTAGACAAGGGTCAAGCTGAAGATGTCTAGTGCGCTCGATCGCACCAGACTTGCGATCGATCGCAAGTGCGCACTCGCACATCCCACATCGGTTAAAAATTCTTTGTAGTGCGCCAGTATGTGCTCAAGCGCACCAGACTATGATCGATCACACTCGGACAGTATCCCACATTGAATTTGAAACACATTATACTCCAGGAATTCCCCTATAAAAGCCGCATCTCCCTTCATCATTAGTGTGTAATCCGGTGGACGTCTGCTAGTATTCTGGTGGATCCCGAACGCTTTGCTACCACGAGGGGAAGCACTGCACAACAGCGAGTGGAATTTCTCCCATATATAGTTAGTTTTAATTTACTTTTTTTTTTAGTTTGATGTTTAATACTGTTATTGTGAACTTTAGTTTCATGATTATTAGTGGCTAAAATCTTCAAGTAAGGTTGAAAATGAAGCCTCGTCGTTATTTGGCATAAGATTTTCATATTTGTTTATACAATTCTAATGTTTTTTTAGTATAAATGTTCTGGTCAATTGTTTGAGTAAATTCTTACGATTAATAGTTTTTAAATTGTACTGTTGGATATTCCGTGTGTTTCATCTGATGGATACATCGAATCGTTTTAAATTAAATTGGATATCCTTTGTGATTTGTTAAAAGCGGATACATTGGATTGTTTTGGTTTAATTGGGATATTTGTTGTGATTTGTTTAAAGTTGGATTCATGGAATGTTTTGATAGATTATTTTTATAGAACATGAAAATATATGCTTTACTTTGGTGGGGTGGATTCAGAAACTTTAGTGTTTTTATCATTAGTTTTTAAATCAATTTAGTTTAGTTTATATTTGTTTTGCAAAAGACAATTCAAAACTTGGGACTAGGTTAAAATAGGCTTAGTTTAGATAAAAATATTTTCACAACGCAATTCCCTATGGATTCGACCTCGCACTTGCACAACACTATATTGCAAACGACTCGTGCGCTTGCAAGTAATTTAAAACTCACAACAAATTGCAAGAAATGCAAATAGAAGTCATTGAAGAACAGAGCGAACCAAAAGGTCAACAAAATGAAGTGAGCAAAGAGCAAAAGAGACTTGAACTTCAAAATAAAGCATTACATGAACTTAGATGAGAATTTTATTGTCAATTCTGATTTTATCTGTGCTCATTATGTAGTTATGATAATTCTTATAAGTTTTCTTTTTCTTATTGAATTAATAGCAAAATGCTAGACCAGTTTACCGAGAAGCAATAGGTAGATGAAGCTGTAATAACCATCCCTAGTTCTTCTCTCACAAATCAGAAACCTAACCATTTTGGTTCATTACCTCTATCACAGGTAATTGATAAGAAGTGAATTAAGTCTGATATAATTCCTTTTTTTTCATTTTCTATTCTGATTGATAGGAAGAAAGTATAGAATTGTGGACGAAGCTAAACAAGATCTAGGGGAAGCTTTTTAAAATGATGATGATCGACTCTTCTAGCAAAACAAATGTTTCAAAGTATTAATCTTTGAAGCCTACAGTGGGAGGTAAACGAATAGAAATTTTTCAGTAGTGTCTGATGCAAACAAAGAGTCCTTGTAGTTGACAGAAATCTATGATAATTTCGAGCTTTAAATCATGAGAACAGAAGCAAGGAGAGATTTATGGTCAACATGAGGCTTCCAGCTCCCTGCCAAAACCAATGTTAGCTTTTCTTGACGCAGGCACAGACTTAGCCCCATATAACCAGAAACAGCAAATTAAGCTTCCCAATATGAAAAAGCCTCCTGAGTTCGAATTGGAAACATTGAAGGAGTCTTCAGAAAAACAGAAGCAAGTAAAACTTTGTGATCAGCAAGACACATCTATATTCAAGTCAAATTCTTTGTTATATTCCTCTGATCTCCCTTATGACTCTTTGCTTGACAACGGGACAAAAATGGAGCAACAAAGGATAGATACAATTGAAATAACAGAAGAAAATGTTAACAATAGGGGAGTAGTAGCCGTATCTAGGCCAGCCACGCTGGACACTTCTCCAGATGTGCTATATAGAGAAACACAGCAACTTGAGAAGGAGAATCAGCCAGACCATCCAAATCTTGATAGCCATCCAACACAAATGCAAGCAAAGGATTGTAGCCAGCAAAAACATATGCAAGGGAAATAGCAATGGAAGTCACTATGGCTTCCGAACCCAATGCCATCTGAATCTGGATTAGTTAAAACTATTTTGATCCCTGATCTTGATTTGACCATTGCTTCACTAAAAATAGAGCTGAAGTGTAAACCCCAACCTCTGATTTCAGAAAGGCCTTAAGTGGCAAGTCCAAAAAAAGTGGATGAGTTATCTAAACCAGCAGAACAAGTGATCTTCCATGATCAGAGATAGCAGCTCACATCTCAGCTAGCAGCAATAAAAACATCTTTTGATTCAACTCTTAGTTTTCAGCAGCTGGTAGTGGATTTTAAAGTTCTAGAGAGTTCTAGACAGTTCAAACCTTCAGTAATAGGGGAATTTATTCAAAATCAGCATGCACATAGACAATTACAACCTTAAGACCAAGGCCTATGCCCGCCTGAAATGGTCATAGATAAAACCATGCCATAACCATTTCCATCACAACAACAATAATCATAGCCTCAAGATCAAAAGAGGGCTCTTAAACCGAACTCTTATGTAGACACTACTATGGGAGAATCATTGTCTTTAGATAAGTGGTATCAACATAAGCAGCAGCAGTCACAGCATCGAGGCCGAGGGAGGCCTCCTGATACAACCTAAAACCACACACCCAATGAAAACGTGACACGTGGACAGTTTCATATCGAAATAGCAAAACAACATGCGGACAGCCTCAAACCGAAACAATGAGGCAACACACGGGCAACGCTGGTCCACACGGCAGGATCTCTAGGACACCACCGCCCTTGGCAGGAGGTCCACCTCATCCCCTAAACGCTATAAAAGGACCAGGTATGCACATCAAAAGAGAGATCACGTTCTTGACCTAAAAACAAACACCACTATCCCCACATTTCTAAAAACCTATACTAACAAAGGTATCAGAGCATCTTCGGACGCATCTCCCTACGAAGACTCCTTAGCTTACCACATTTCCCTATGTAAGTTCCCTCGAGGCCCGGCCTCCAACTCAGAGGCATGTTTTTGGTGGCAACAGATTGGTGCCGTCAGTGGGAACACTACCATTTCTTGCTAACAGTAAAAGCGAAGAAGTCTAAAGAACTCATTTGTTGCCATGCCACCCAAAAACACCACCAAGGATACCGGTAAGGGAACAGCTAGGGCCAGCACCCATACTTAATGGTCCGGGTCGAGACCCTCTGCCATGTCCGATACGCATCCCACCACGGCTATGCTCCAAGCACAGTTCGTGGAGCTCTCACAATTGGGGACCAATTTGGCCGTTGAGGTCTGCCGAGGGGCTCGCTAGCCTTCATCTACGCCCCCTTGGCAAGACCTCAACCGCACAAGCTCGGCTAACCTTAGGCTCCCCGTTGACGGTAGAGTCCTTCCAAGCTCACACTGCCAAATCTAAAGAGAGCCCTTCGTCCAGAAGCAGTTTTGGCCTCGACAAACGAATAGAGGACATGAAAGGAAGGATCAACGAAGCGCTCAAAGGCAGAAACCACAGTGTTCTGGATGAGCACAACGTTCAGGACCCACCCCTCACTCAAGAGGTCCTCGAGGCCCCCCTCTCGTCGAATTTTTGAATGCCTCATATCAAACCTTGTGGCGGTTCCACAGACCCCCTAGACCACTTCCAGCACTATAAAAACACGATGACACTCCACAGACATTCCGATCCCGTGATGTGCCAAGCCTTCCCCCTGACGCTTAAGAAGGCGACTGAAACGTTTGAAACCAAGGAGCATCAGCACGTTTAAAGAACTGAGCTATGCCTTCGTATCGCATTCTCTTAGCAGCAAAGGACTTAAGAAAACCTCGGAGTCCCTATTCAACATCGTCCAACTAAAACGAGAAATACTCCGAGCCTACATCTCGAGGTTCAACTCCACTGCTTGGGAAATCCCCAACCTCGACCCTAATGTCTAAGTACTAGCATTCAAAAATGGGCTGAGATCCGAGATCTTTATCTCGAAGCTCACCAGACGACCACTCGGCGACATAAATGAGATCTTGGCCCGAGCAGAGAAGTACATGTTGGCAGAAGATTACTAGGTCTTTCGAAGAGAACGAAAAAGAGACGCAGAGAGAAAGAGAAAGGGCCCTACCTATCCTCATCGAGAATCCATCAAGAGTCATTTCCACGAGGACAAGCCTAGGGCCCCCTAGGCCTTTTGGGAATTTCACCCTCTCAACGATTCGAGAACTAACATCTTAATGCAAATCCAGGACAGAGCGATCCTACAATGGCCCCCGAGAGAGTTGTGCCTTAAAGAATATCGAGACAACTGGTACCGGTTCCATAAAAACCACAAACGCAACATAGAAGACTACCTAGCACTGAAGCACTAGATAGAGGCCCTCATCAACAGGGGATAGTTAAAAGAGTTCATTAGGCCCCGAACGGAGAAACTATCGGAGCGATCTCAGAGGAGCCCCAAGCACCCGTCCAGTCGAAGCAGGGCAATTCGAGCTACTAGAAAGAGTCTCGGGCTAAGCAACGAGGAGTCTAACCAAAGAAACTGTGAGGTTGCCATAACCAAAATCATCCGTGCGGCTGAGGGCACTTCTAGACACCGCGGAAAAACTTACATTTGGTGTGTGGCCTCAATCACAGGACCCCACAAGCGAAAGAAGGCGAACATAGCCATCATTTTCGCAGATGAAGATCTGGAGGGAGTCCAAACTCCGCATGATGATACCGTGGTCATCTCCCTTCATGGCCAACCACAAAGTCAGACGCGTCCTGGTCGACAACGAGAGTTCGGTCGACATCCTATTCTAAAACGCATTCCGACAAATGCAACTGGGAGATTCCTAGTTAGAGCCAGTTTCCACTCCGCTCTGCTATTTCTCAGGGGGCTCGGTGTTTGCAGAGGGCAGCATAGTCCTATAGATAATCGTAGGAACAGCTCCACAAGCAACCACCATGCAAACCTCATTCCTGATCGTCAAGCAGCCATCATCCTACAACATGATCCTCGGTAGACCCACCCTCAATAAAATCAGAGCAGTTGTCTCGAAATATCACTTGAATGTGAAGTTCCCCACTAAAGAATGAGTGGGTGAGATCAGAGGAGACCAGTAAATCTCCAGATCTTGCTACCTAAAAGCGGTGAGGGAAGGCAAAAGGACGGAAGCCTTCCCGCTCGAGTTTGATGACCTTAGACACGAGGGAAAAAATCCACAAGGCTAGCCAGTGGAAGAGCTGACCGAGATCCCCTTCCATGAGGATGCCTCCCGAACCGTCCATACCAACTTCTACCTCCTCGAGGCCCTTAGAGGATCCCTACTGGCCCTCCTTCAAAAGAACAAGATCTTTTCGCCTAGTCAACCACAAACATACCAAGGATCAGCCCAGAAGTAATAGTGCACCGATTGAATGCAGACCCAAACCACAAGCCGATCATCCAGAAGAAGAGATCATTCGTCCCCGAACGACAAGTCGCTATCAGGGCTGAGGTTGATAAACTACTAGTGGCCAATTTTATCCGAGAAGCAGACTACCCGAACTGGGTGTTTAATGTGGTATTGGTGAAGAAAACCAGTGGTAAGTGACGGATCTGTATCAACTTTTCGGATCTAAACAAAGCCTGCCCAAAGGATAGCTTTCCTCTACCACAAATTGACCAGCTCTTCGACGCAACGTCAGGGCACGAGTTATTAACCTTCATGGATGTATACTCCGAGTATAACCAGATCCTTATGTACAGGCTAGACCAGGAGAAAACAGCTTTCGTCACCGGACAGGGACTATACTGTTACAAAATCATGCCCTTCAGTCTGAAGAACGCTGGGGCAACCTACCAAAGATTGGTGAACAAAATCTTCCAGGAGCAAATAGGCCGAAACATGAAAGTCTACGTAGACGGTATGCTGGTAAAAAGTGTCAAGATTAAGGACCACGAAGCCAACTTAAAAGAAGCCTTCAAAGTTACTCGGTACCACCAGGTGAAGCTGAACCTCGTGAAGTGCGCCTTTGGGGTCACCGGAGGGAAGTTCCTAGGGTTCATGGTGACCCAAAAGGGCATATAAGGTAAACCCCAAAAAAATAGAGGCCGTCCTCAGCATGAGCCCACCCCGGACCGTGAAAGAAGTCCAGCAACTCACCGGGTGGATAGTTACCTTGAGCCGATTTATATCAAAATCTGCAAAGAAGTGCCTCCTCTTCTTCAAAGCCATTAGGAAAGCCAAGGACTTCACCTAGACCGAGGACTTCCAAAGGGCATTCAATGAATTGAAAAGGTACTTGAGCTCACCCCCTACTTACCAAGCCCATCGCCAATGAAGAACTCTTTCTATACCTCTTAGTCGGACAGGAAGTGGTGGCCTCCATCTTAATTCGAAAGAAGGCAGACATCCAAAAGCCAGTGTACTATGTAAGCAAGGTCATCCACGACGTAGAAACAAGGTACCTTCCTGTGCAAAAAATGGCCTATGCTCTCTTGGTCACGGCCTATAAACTACGATGGTACTTTCAAGCACACACAATCGTCCTTATAACAGACCAGCCCCTTCGACAAGTGCTCCATAAATTGGATGTCTCCGAAAGAATGGTAAAATGGTACGTGGAACTCAGAGAGTTTGACATCCACTATCAGCCTCGCAATGCCATCAAAGTCTAGGCCTTAACCGACTTTATTCTGGAAACCACTCTTCGAAGCCAAACCGATCTTACCCCTGTTCTTGACGCAATCGGACCAGTCCCTCGATGGATGCTCCATGTCGACGGATCCTCTAAAAATGTCGGGGGCGGCGTCGAGCTCATCTTGGGTGGCCTGGACTGCTTTACCATTGAGTACACCTTAAGATTCGAGTTTAGCGCTTCAGACAACGAAGTTGAGTATGAGGCATTATTGGCCAGAATGAAACTAGCCAGAATACTGTCCATTGAGGCCCTAGACGTTTACAATGATTCACAATTAATGGTGAGCCAAGTCAACGGGGAATTTGAAGCCCGAGGAGAGAAAAACACTCGCTACCTAGAAAAAGCCAAAGAATTCATCGCCAAGCTCAAAATATTCTGTATCAACCAGATCCCTCAGAATGAAAATTCAAAGGCTGATTCCCTAGCCCGGCTTGCCTCTTCTCGATAGCCCAAGTCCACACAGGTAGTCTACCTTGAGACACTTGTTGTGCCAAGTATCGATGAAGCCACAGTGTTACTTGTGGCCAGTGGGAAAACTTGAGTTGACTCTATCCTCTGGTATTTACAGAATTGTCATCTCCCGGATGAAAGAAATGAAACCAGAAATGTCATCTCCCAAGCAACATGGTACACAATTTTGAATGACCAACTGTACAAAAGAGGTCTTACAACGCCCTACCTAAAGTACCTATGTCCAACTGAGGCCGACTACGCCCTTTAGGAAGTTCATGAAGGAGTCTGCGAAAACCACCTTGGAGGCCGAGTTCTGGCTTACAAAATCACCTCTGTCACCTCTAGATCCTCCTCCCTAAGTTGATTGGGAACAGTGTTTGCAGTAAACTCCCACTGTTCCCTCTCCTTCACGACCATAACCCCCCTAATATGGTGCAGGGCCTCGGCCACCTCATCCTCAGAGGAGGAGTCCTCCTCATACTCCTCCGTCATAAGTATGTAGGGTACCATGGCTAATGGCCCCTCTCTAACCTCGGCTCTTTCCGGGGTCCCACTCCTAAAAGAGGATGTGTCTGACCCCGTATCCTCGGAGGTACTACTGCTACCACTATTATTACTGCTACCACTACCACTACTAGCCCTATCTCGGTAACTATCTATTGAAGACATGATAAGTAAAAGGAGGAGACTCACCTAAGTCCAAGTGGCTCGAAAAAACTCCCTCCTCGGTGACACGCTACGACACCACACTCCGAGCACCAACACCAAAGACCGTTACCGAGCCGAGACGTCTACCAAGATTCTTTTAACCAGGAAAATAAGACACTGAACACTCTCGAGTTTTGAAGAAGAGGACAAACACTCTCAAATTTTGAAGACGAGGCTGAGTGCTCTCAAACTTTCTCTCTAAAAACTCACTAGAATGGAAGTGAAGAGGAATAAGAGCAAAACATCCTTATATAGGAAAGAGAAGTGCGACGAACGAGGCCATTTAAGACAACATGGATGGAAGGCATGATGTTTCGGGTGCTCGAGGCTACTTTCACATTCTCCAAAGAGTCCGCCGCCACAAACCAAGCGGTATATGGTTCACCCTAGGCACCGTTTCATTCCCCAAAGCGTAATTTCATTCCCTAAAGGTGCCATTTCATTTCCCAAGAAAGCAAATCATTAATGAGCGTCGTTTCATTCCCTAAGGGAGCCATTTCATTTCCCAAGAAAGCCAATCATTAATAAGCGTCACCGTTTTGGCAAAAGACGGGTGCACGCATCAATAAAGTCTGACACAAGCCACGTGTTAAGATGTCGGTCTAAAAAATTACCAAAAGTAAGTTGGGCCCCCAAAGGAACCAAAAGCCCAAAAACATCTAGAGGCCCTTTAAGAAGCTCAAAGGCAGCTTGAGGCATCCTTTATGGGCCTAGAAGGTAAGAAGCCCAAAAGTCTACCTGGAACTCAAGATCTCTAAGGCCAAGCATATGGATTGCTCCTCACATGTTCAGCTCAATGTCTCCTAGGTCGAGCATATGGACTGCTTCTCACATGCTCGGCTCAATGTCTCTTAGGCCGAGCATATGGATTGCTCCTCATATGCTCGGCTCAAACGTCCCCAAAGCTGAGCATATGGACTACTCCTCATATGCTCAGCTCAATGTCTCCTAAGCCGAGCATATTGATTGTTCCTCACATGCTTGGCTCAATGTCTCCTAAGCCGAGCATATGGACTGCTGATAGGTGCTTAAATATTCATATTTAAGCCCCTTAATTTATAATTGCTAAGTCCTAGTTTACGTTAATTTAGTCCATTTTACTTCATTTATGTGCTTCACATGCTTTTGTAGGGTCTTGAAGGAAAAAAAAAATATTTTTGACACTTAAAGGAAGAAATCTGGAAATCCTAGAGCAGCTGCTGGCTGGAGTGTGATCGAGCGCACTAGCGCCCATACGCACATAAAGAAGGCTTGAGCGCAACCTTGCGATCGAGCGCACATGTATGGGCGTGAACAGTAAAACAACAGAATTGGTTTTGGAAATAGAGGAGGTTTTGCGTTTTAGGAAGTTTAGGGTTTTCAGAGTCTTCTAGGGTTATTCAACCCCTATAAATACACTTGTAAACACATAGAAAAGACATCCTTCTTTTTATCTTTTGCTTTGGCTTGAAGTTGTAAGCTTTGGAGAGGAATTGACAACTCATCTCCATAGTATTCTTCAGGTTTTATTTCTCAATTTTAGTTTATGTTATGACAATGTTTTATCATCGACAGTATGTGTAACTAACTCTTTATAGGGCTCGATTGAAGCCCTAATTATGCTTTCTCATACATATATTCATTGATTACCGTTGCTAATAGCCATATTATGATGCTTTATTGATTAATACCTGTTTATATTTAAATTCCTCATATGTGCGTGTGTTGTGACGGATATCTACCTAAATAAATATGCAAATAACCGTCCTAGTTTTACTTGCAAGTGCACAAGGTTAGTGATAGCATAGTGTGCAAGTGCAAGATCATTTCCACAGGGATTAGTGAATTTCAATTTAGAATTAGTTTCATCAAAGTAAAAAGAGAAATAACTGATTGATTATAAGTGAATAATAATAATGAGAACATAAGACTGCGATATCCACCACTAATTATACTTTCCCACTACGTAAAGTGTTAATACTCTAGCCTTATCATGAATATTTAATGGTTGCCAACCTAAGGGCTTGGCCCACACCTTAGGTTATTGATCTCCCTATGCAACGAGTTAGGCATGGTGTATACTCCAACTCTTTTCTCTCTTAAGGGATTTAGTATGGGTGTATACTGAGTTGTTTCTTAAGAGAGCATGAGGGTTGTAGAGATCGGTAACCACATGGGACCCAGGGCTTGGTCCGCTCCAGTTTCCCATGTTGATTAACCTGGGAATCCGGTGTGGATATCCCTTGTTACTAATGTCGAACCCAGGACTCGGTCATCCAAATTGATTCGACTAACTTATCCATACCACATGCATACGTTGATCAAGCACACACATATGAGGAATTTAAATACAAACAGGTATTAATCAAGTTAAACATTCTAACAAGGCTATAGCAAAGATAATCAATGAATAAACATGTGGAAAAGCATAACTAGGACTTCAATCGAGCCCTATAGGAGTTTAGTTACACATGCTAGTTAAACTAAACATTCTAAACATAGTTAAATAAAAACAAAAAACTAAAACCGAAGAAGACTCGGGAGTCGAGTTGTCAATTCCTCTCCTAAGCTTGCTACTTCGAATCTCAAACTAAAGGTATGGTTTATGTGTTTTATAAGGCTATTTATAGGGTCTTCATGGTGTCTCAAAACCCTAATTTCCTATTTGGAGTCTGGAGACATCTTTCCATATCTGGCTCTGCTGCCTCGAGAGTAATTACGCTCGAGCGTATGCGGGATGCGCTCGAGCCTTCTTCAAGTGCGCTTGTGGGCTTGTGCGCTCGATCATAGGGGA
This sequence comes from Bretschneidera sinensis, assembly GCA_023935145.1. Lineage (NCBI taxonomy): Eukaryota > Viridiplantae > Streptophyta > Magnoliopsida > Brassicales > Akaniaceae > Bretschneidera > Bretschneidera sinensis. The sequence goes on along the minus strand of CM043705.1, from coordinate 27,576,799 downwards.
GGTGCGCTCAAGCGCACCTTGTGGATGGCAGACATGACTTTTACTTCTAAAAGCTCCAATTTATCATCTTTTTGCCCAAGTCTTGTGAAAAACACATAAAACACAAAAATGAAGTAAAATCCACAGAAATAGATAAATAAATAGCCTAACAAGTGTAAATTAAAGGGCTTAAATATGACTATTTAAGCACTTATCACACCCCTAAACTTACATATTGCTAGTCCCTTAGCAAAACAAAACTAAAGACTATGTTAAAACAAAATTAAAAATAAATTCATTTCCATGATACTCAAAGATTTGGGTTGTGCATAAAACTATGATAACCGTTCATGAGTAAGCTTATAATAAAAACACACTTTTGTATTAAAAAAGGATTTTCAAAAGCTCATGTTACTTACCTAAGGTTGGATTACGGCATCGCAAGTTTGATTTGTGTGTGAAGAATTAGCACATATAAGATGGGGCTTCCACATAATTTTAGTGTATAGTGTTTCAGTGCCCAAAACTTTATCGAATTCCTTATCAACGAGAACAAAAATGGCATAATGCTTGGTTCTTTTTCTTTTTCTTTTATCATGCGATCGTTGTCATGTTGAGTTCCATCGAGCTTTCTAATTGACCATTGTAATGAGTGTTTGGCCAATGACTCCCAAACCAGATGGTTTTAGGGCATTAAGTGTAAAGACACCCCTATGGACTTACTAACTTGAGTTAAAAAGGCTATGGAACTAATAGGTTTTAACGCTTCTAAATGAAATTCCCACCTTTTGACATGAACACTCAATGCTTACTGAGGCAAGAGGCCCAGTTACTCAGTGGAAAGTTTTTAATTATCAATAGAAGCTTTCGATTTTATTTTTGCATAACGAACATTTTCTTTATTTTTCTTATGACAAAGTGTTCTTTTTAACAAGTTATCCAGTTACAGTTAGGTTATGGAAACATATATAAAATAATTATGTGACATACCCCACAAAAATGCATGCTAAATGTGCTTGTGCAAATTTGGATCAAACTCGTGAATTCTTAGGTGCCTTGAGATAGGTAACTAAACTTTATAAAATTCCTATTACAAGACTATGTGTTCTAGTTTTTAAGCTTACTAATGAAGTGTTATCAAATTTTTAAATCAACCAAAATTTTTGTTACCAAATGAACATGCATTTATCTTTCCAAAAAAAAAAAAACTGGGATCTAGTGCGTGCATGTGTTTCAAGTGTGTGAGTGTGCGAAATAGTATCTCCCACTACCCCCAAACTTAAAGTACACATTGTCCCCAATGTGTGTGGCATGGAAAGATCTGACCTAGAAAATGGAGAACTAGGTTGCTTGCTTTGCTTGTGACATGCCCCCAAACTTGAACTGGATGCGTGTACTAAGTACCTGACAGAGAAAAATAAACGTTGTGCCAAAAAACAAGAAACATAAATAATAGACACGTAATTATAAATATAAAAGAAAAAGTACTGAAATGAAAAGGATATGTCTGGGGTGCCTCCAATGAGCGCTAAGTTTTACGTCTTCAGCCATACGGGGTATCCTTTCACTGCTAATCATCTGTGGGTGCAGTCGAAGAGGTGCCGAGTGCAGGAAGTAGGCGGTCAAGGATAGCCTATATTATCGCCTCCTGTCATGTAAACTGCGCCTCTAACCCATTGATTCGCTGATGGATCAAATGGGCTACCTCACGATCCTCCCGATAGATGTCGGACAGCTCACAGTGGAAAGAAGACAGCTCATCTAGGAGGTGCTGATACTCTATGGATCCCATGTCTGGCTGGTCCTCCGCTTATGAAGGGCTCACTAGTGGATGCCTCAGCCCTAAATAAATATGCAAATAACCGTCCTAGTTTTACTTGCAAGTGCACAAGGTCAGTGATAGCATAGTGTGCAAGTGCGATTGTGAGTGAATTTCAATTTAGAATTAGTTTCTTCAAAGTAAAAAGAGAAATAACTGATAGATTGTGAGTGAATAATAATAATGAGAACATAGGACTGCGATATCCACCACTAATTATACTTTCCCACTAAGTAAAGTACCAATACTCTAGCCTTATCATGAATATTTAATGGTTGCCAACCAAAGGGCTTGGCCCACAACTTAGGCTATTGATCTCCCTATGCAACGAGTTAGGCATGGTGTACACTCTAACTCTTTTCTCTCTTAAGGGATTCAGCATGGGTGTATACTGAGTTGTTCCTCAAGAGAGCATGAGGATTGTGGAGATCGGCAACTACACGGGACCTAGGGCTTGGTCCACTCCCGGTTTCCCATGTTGATTAACTTGGGAATCCGATATGGATATCCTTTGTTACTAATGTCGAACCCAGGACTCAGTCATCCAAATTGATTCGACTAACTTATTTATGCCACATACATATGTTGATCAGGCACACACATATGAGGAATTTAAATACAAACAGATATTAATCAAGTTAAACATTCTAACAAGGCTATAGCAAAGATAATCAATGAATAAACATGTGGAAAAGCATAACTAGGGCTTCAATCGAGCCCTATAAGAGTTTAGTTGCACATGCTAGTTAAACTAAACATTCTAAACACAATGAAATAAAAACAAAAAACTACAACCAAAGAAGACTCGGGAGACAAGTCATCAATTCCTCTCCTAAACTTGCTACTTCAAATCTCAAAACAAAGGTATGGTTTATGTGTTTTACAGGGCTATTTATAGGGTCCTCATGGTGTCCCAAAACCATAATTTCCTATTTGGAGTATGGAGACTTTTTTCCATATCTAGCTCTGCCACCTTTGGAGTGATTACGCTTGAGCGTATGCGGGATGTGCTCGAGCCTTCTTCAAGTGCACTTGTAGGCTTGTGCGCTTGATCACAAGGGAGGTGCACTCGATCGCACCTTGCTGGATGGCAGACAGGACTTTTGCTTCTAAGAGCTCCAATTTATCATCTTTTTGTCCAAGTCTTGTGGAAAACACATAAAACACGAAAATGAAGTAAAATACACAGAAATAGATAAATAAATAGCCTAACAAGTGTAAATTAAGGGGCTTAAATATGACTATTTAAGCACTTATAACACCCCCAAACTTACATATTGCTAGTCCCTTAGCAATACAAAACTAAAGACTATTTTAAAACAAAATTAACGATAAATTCATTTCCATGATACTCAAAGATTTGGGTTGTGCATAAAACTATGACAACCGTTCATGAGTAAGCTTATAATAAAAACACATTTTTTTTATTGAAAAAGGATTTTCAAAAGCTCATGTTACTTACCTAAGGTTGGCTTAAAGCATCTCAAGTTTGATTTGTGTGTGAAGAATTAGCACATATAAGATGGGGCTTCCACATAATTTTAGTGTATAGTGTTTCGGTGCCCAAACCTTTATCGAATTCCTTATCAAAGAGAACAAGCATGGCATAATGCTTGCTTCTTTTTCTTTTTTTTTTATCATGCGATCTTTGCCATGTTGAGTTCCATCGAGCTTTCTAATTGACCCTTGTAACGAGTATTTAGCCAATGACTCACAAACCAGATAGTTTTAGGGCCTTAGTTGTAAAGACACCCCTAAGGACTTACTAACTCGAGTAAAAAAGGCTATGGAACTAACAGGTTTTAATGCTTCTAAATGAAATTCCCACCTTTTGATGTGAACACTCAATGCTTACTGAGGTAAGAGGCCCAGTTACTCAGTGAAAATTTTTATTATCATCATTAAAGGCTTACTTCCTACCTTTTGACGTGAACACTCAATGCTTACTGAGGCAAGAGGCCCAGTTACTTAGTGGAAAGTTTTTAATGATCATTAGAAGCTTTCGATTTTCTTTTTGCTTAATGAACATTTTCTTTATTTTTCTTATGCCAAAGTGTTCGTTTTAACAAGTTATCCGATTATAGTTAGGTTATAGAAACATATATAAAATAATTATGTGTCATACCCCACACAAATGTGTGCTGAATGTGCTTGTGCAAATTTGGATCAAACTTGTGAATTCTTAGGTGCCTTGAGGTAGGTAACTAAACTTTGTAAAATTCCTATTACAAGACTATGTGTTCTAGTTTTTAAGCTTACTAATGAAGTGTTATCAAATTTTTAAATCAACCAAAATTTTTGTTACCAAATGATCATGCATTTATCTTTCCTAAAAAAAAAACTAGGACCTAGTGCGTGCATGTGTTTCAAGTGTGTGGGAGTGTGCGAAATAGTATCTATCACTACCCCCAAACTTAAAGTACACATTGTCCCCAGTGTGTGTAGCATGGAAAGATCTGACTTGGGAGATGGAGAACTAGGTTGCTTGCTTTATTTGTGACACGCCTCCAAACTTGAACTAGATGCCCGTACTAAGTACCTGACAAAGAGAAATAAACATTGTGCCGAAAAACAAGAAATATAAATAATAGATATGTAATTATAAATATAAACAAACGAAAAGTACTAAAATAAAGAGGATATGTCTGGGGTGCCTCCCATGAGCGCTAAGTTTTATGTCTTTAGCCAGATGGGGTATCCTCTCACTGCTGATCCTCTGTGGGTGTAGTCGAAGAGGTGTCGGGTGCATTAGGTAAGCTGTCAAGGATGGCCATCCTGTCGTGTAAACTCCACCTCTAACCCATCGATCTACTGATGGATCAAATGGGCTGCCTCACGATCCTCCCGATAGATGTCAGACAGCTCACAGCGGAAGAAAGACAGCTCATCCAGAAGGTGCTGATACTCCATGGATCCCATGTCTGGCTGGTGCTCCTCCCATGAAGGGCTCACTAGTGGATGCTCGGCCTCCATCGGATCATCTGCTATGGGCTCGTCAGCTGGAATCTGTGCTCGGGGGCCTCGAGGCATGTGAGACTGGCTTTGGCTCCACTGGACTCTCCCAAAGAAATGATGGTCACTAACCAGGCCGTCTATAGAGGAGTCTTTAATCCCCTTTTTCTTGAAGATGTAACTGAGCAAGAAGGGGAAAGGAAGGCCCCAAGCATTAGCTATGGTCATCTGTTGGTTACGCACCTTATCCCAGAACTTGTGTATCTGACTCCATATGATCGTTGGAATGGAGTACCAGTGACCCCGGTGATAGGCGTAGAGAGCCTGTAAGAACTATTCCCACCTCTGTGTCTTGTGCCCTAAAGGACACACATTACGCTTTAGGACTGAGTCAACGAACCATAAACGATGAGGCAACCTTGACCGGCTTTCCCCATTGTTGTGGCGGTCTGCATACTGGATAACACACATATCATCTATGATGTGTGGGAGAGGGAATGGGTCAGACTGCTCCTCTATGTAGCTGTCCTCTGGAAGGGACTCATCACAGCAGTGTAAAGAGCTGGTTATATCAATGGTGGTCAGCTCTATGAATCGGCCCTGGATTGAGGAAGATAAGATCTCTAGCCTGGTGCAGTCATAGGTCAGGTTCTCATGAAGCTAACCACAAATCGTGTGTATGCCGTCGAGTAGACTGGCTTGAACAGTCGTTTGAGTCCCCGGTTCTTGAACTCTTGGACCGCCCATCTTGTGGCGTCCAAACTCTTGAAGTTCGCATCTACATTGAATGTGGTCTCGAACAGTATTTCACGCTGTTCAAAACTGGGCCGGGATGCCTAGTGGCGACTGTTGGAAGCTCAGGATCTGGAAGCCATGTGTTATGGAAAAATAGTGTTGCTTCTGGTGTGATTACGCTCATTCACAGCTACTTGTGCACTCAATCGCACAGATTCAAGCGCTCGATCGCTAATACCAAGTGCTCGATCGCACTCAGTCAGGCAATAGGTTGAATACTTTATACGCACCAAAAACCAGAAGCTGTAGAATTTATACACACTTGATCCCAACCTCTTGCAAATGTAAAAATACCCAATCAACACATAAGATAAACATATATGAATATGTAAACTCAAGATTAAGAACCGTGTGTGATGGTGTGCATCTAAGTGGACAAAAATTGGTTTGCATACCGTGTTGGATTTGGGAAATTTCAAGGGAAGATGGTCTTGTAGATGGGTGATGCACGACAGTAGGGTGGTGAGTATGACGGAAGAGCGGTGAAAATGTGGTGGTCGGAGTGGTGTGTTGGTGGTTAGTTAGCTTGGAGGTTGAGCTTTAAGAACAGTTGGCGGTGTGAGTGCGAAAGAGCTTAGCTTGAGTGCGTTTGAGCGTAAAGATGAAAAATGGGTTTCTGAGCTGAGTGTATTTAAAAATCCTCACGTGCCTTCTGCCCCGAATGCGCTCTAGCGCATAGTGAAGTGCGCTCGATCGCATGTGTGCGAAACTGCTTAATGTAGCTCACGCGCACTGGGGTCTAGGGCAAGAAGGCGCTCGAATGCATGTGGTGTGCGCTCGATCGCATGACATATAATTTTGTTAAGGGCCGAAGGAGTTAATAGTAAAGAAATGAATAAAGATAAAAATATAGGAATGATACAGTCATACTAACTTGTAGTGGCCTCTGTACCACTGACCTCGATAGAGGCACTTGAGCTATATGTTGTGCTAGTGGAATTGCTCAAGTGCTCTCTATGGTAGCTTCAAGGCTATGTCCTTTGAAGGAAGCACTTAGAACCCCCATCGGGTGGTTCCAATGCCGTCGATAGCTGATTTGTCTCCAATTTGGGTGCCTGGTCAATAAAATAAGAAAAAGTAGTATTAGTAAGTGCAAGATTTTTAAATTGGAGATTGCACTTACTTGGAAGCTTGGGTGTATTCTTGATGGTGTGCACAACTCCATTAATATCTTTAATCACGTTATTATCCTCTGGCTTAATTTCCAATCTTGTGTCAGCATGGTTGGGGATGGTCTCCAATGGAACAGTGTACTGGACTTTAGAAACTTTTTCACCAATACCTTGCATGAAGCTCACATTATAACACTCATCATTAGTTTTAGTGGAGTCCAGTGTATTAAATATTTTAAATTCTACCTCTTCATCATTTACTCTCATTGTGACAATGCCTCTTTTTCACATTAATGTTTGTGTCAGCTATGATCATAAATGGTCTCCCTAAGATGATAGGGAGTGGTACAAGCATATGACATTCCTCCATATCTAGCACAATAAAATCAGCAGGTAAAATAAATTTACCTACTCTTACCAAAACATCCTCGAGGATACCTCTTGGTTATTTGATGCCTCTGTCAGCTCATTGCAAAGTAATGGAGGTTGGTTGGAGTTCCTCTAAACCTAGTGTCTCGAATACACTGTAAGGTAACAAATTGACACTCACTCCTAGGTCCAATAATGCATGCTCAAAAAGCTAGTCACTTAACCTGCAAGGAATAGTAAAACTACTTGGATCTTTTAGTTTAGGTGGTAGTTTTCTTAATAGTACAGCACACACCTCTTCGGTCAAGGCTACCGTCTCATGTTCCTGAAATTTTCGTTTGTTAGTGCAACAATCTTTTAAAAACTTAGCATAAGCAGGAAGTTGTCTTATTGTATCTAATAAAGGAATATTTATTTCTACCTTTTTCAAAGTTAAAAAATGTCAATCATTTTAGTATCTTTTTTAGGCTTCACTAATCTTTGAGGGAAAGGTGGAGGTGTATTTACCTTTTCCATCTTACTTACCTTAGATGTGGAGGCTTGGTCTGGAGATGCTTGTGTAGGCTCATTGGTGCCGATGACCTTACCACTTCTTAAGGTTGTTATAGCATTCAGTTGCTGATGTCCTTTCTGATTAGATAGTGGCTGGGCTAGGAGCTCTCCTTGCTTTCTGGTACTCAATTCCTTAGCCAATTGTCCCATTTGTACCTCTAGTCCTTGGATGGCTTGATTGTGTTTTGCAGTGATTTGCCTCATTTCAGTCCAAAATTGCCTTGACTCTTCCATGAATTGTTCATGTTTATTCAGGATTTGTTGCTGCTGAGATGCTAGTTGCCTCACAAGACTTTCGAGGTCATTCTTATTTGGATCAGGTGTAGATTGGGCTGCTGGTTAGAAGTTTCTTTGCTGCTCTTGATTGTTTTAATTGTTGCTTCATGAGAAATTTAGGTGATTCTGCCAGCTAGGGTTGTATGTGTTTGCATAGGGGTTGTTCTTCGGTGGATAATTTTTTGGTCCCACAAAGTTGGCTTGCTCATGATCTGCAGATGAATACAAGGGATATGTATTACTATTATGATCAAATTGTGAGCAAATGGCACATACCTGGAGTGGTGTAGCTTGTGGGTTCGTTGAGGTGTTCTGAGCAGCCATAGCTTTAACTAATAGATCAAGTTTCCTCTCCACAGCAGCTATTTGAGGAGATGATCCTCCATTCAAGCTTACCTCATACATACCCTTACTCTTGGTTATATGTCTACCTCGATAGGAGAACTACTGTGTGTGTTCACTTAGGGTTTCGAAGAGTTCCATCGCTTCTTCGCTGCTTTTTTCCATCAGCACTCCTCCACAACCTGAATCAACAATATTTTTGTTAGAGTCACTCAAACCTTCACAGAAAGCTTATACCAGTTCGTTTTGGGGTAGGTTGTGGTGTGGGCACTTTAGTAGTAGCTCGTTGAAGTGTCCCCAAGCCTCGAAGAATAGATCTCCATCTTTTTGTTGGAAGGATTGAATTTCCTTCCTCATTTGCGTCGTCTTTTGGGCTGGGAAGAACTTCCTTAGGAATTTGCTAGCCAACTCCTCCCAAATGTGGATGGAAACTGCAGGCAAAGAATTATACCATAATTTAGCATTATCTTTCAAGGAAAAAGGAAAAAGAATTAACCTTATTCCTTCTTGGTCTAAGCCTCGGATGTGCTGGAATTTGCAAAGGTTGAAGAACTCTCGAAGGTGCAAATGTGGATCCTCACTAGGTGTACCCCTAAAGTGAGTCAGTGCACTGAGTATCTGCGGAGATATGTAGTAGTTTCCTTCCGCCTCAGGTTGATACGCAATGCATGAAGGTTGATCGAGGTTCTACAGGATGAAGGATTGCTTCATCGGCCTCCGCTCAGGTGGTTGCTGCTCAGCTATCTGTTCTGCCATTGGTATCTCTTCCTTGATTCCTCCTTCTACCTCTTTCGAGTTATCTCTAAACCTTTGTCGGATAGTCCTCTCTAGCTTGGGATCAAGGGGAAGGAATTTTGGATGCTTGAATCGACGTCCGTGCATGAATCGGTGGTAGTTACATAAGTGCAGCAGTCAAATACTGCTGCTCGGATGACTCTCTGCCTCAATTGTGCTTGATTACGCCCAAAACATAATGCGGTAGTTGTAGCACAGTTTTGGGGTGTCGATTCCATAGGGAAACAAGTTAACTACAAAAGAAGGTGTGAACCATAACACAAATGATAAAGATTTAAGTGGGAAAGTATGAACTGTTGATAACGGAGTAATTGTGTAAAATAGATTGTAAAATATAATAGAGGGACAACAAGGATCCGGGAATCCTCCCTAGGTTCTTTGCCCTAATCCTAACTTGATTTAGTTGTTTTTATCTCGATTGCACGTTTCACATCCTAAACATACAATCGGTAAATATTCGATGAGAATATGTATAAACCCTAATTTGATTGTTATGAAATACTTTTTATTTTCGATTCAGGCACACACGATCTATCCTATAGGTTTATCAATAAACGAAAATATATCTTTTATGACAATATTGCAGTAATGACAAGCCTAAAGGATAAACCTATTGGACTCAATCATACCCAAACAATCTTGACATAAAGAGAACATGACTAAATTTATATCAAGGAGAAAGATGCAATCACTGGATTAGATGAAACCTTATAATTAGATTAAAAAGTAAATCATAACAATTTCTTAACGATAAAGCTCTATTACAACTAAATTAAATAAAAGAAAGTAGGAATAACTACACCTAGGGATTCATCCCTTCGCCTTACTTGGAGATTAGTTAGCCATTGGGCTCATGGTTGAACACTTTGATGGAGGAGAAGTTGCTGCTTCCTAGAGTCTTCCAGCTTAATGAATGTCTAATATCAAACCCTAAGTGATCTATTTATAATACAAGGGTCCAAGGGTGTTTTAGGGTTTTAAACAATCATTAAAAACCTAATTTAGACCTAACTCGGAGAGCAAAATTCATGTCTGAGCTTAGGCTTGGATTTTCTCGTGCCTAGGCTTGGTTTTGGGCCAGCCTTGTAAACTTTTTGGAAGGTGCGCCCCAGCTCCATCCAGGGTGCGGTGCACACCTCAGGGTGCAGCGCAGCTCCATCCACGGCGCGCCCTGACCTGATGGTCTTCTTTGCTTGTTTTAGCCTCTGATCTAGAGGGTTCGCCCTAGCTCCATCTAGGGTGCGGTGCACATACTTGGATCTCTTTATTTAGCCTTTCCGAAAGCCCACCTTTGCTCCAGTATGCATGGAATCTTTGTGCTTCATTCAACAATAGCTTTTTCATCTCTTTAAGACTCAAAATACCTGAAAATGCATCAAAACAAATAAGTGATCTAGGAATGATTCTTTAGAGTTGTTAACATATAAAAGTGTAATTATAACCTAGATCAACTCTAAAAATACTAACAATTAAGTACTATTAAGATGCATTTTATAACTCTCATCACAACCCCCAACTAGCTTATTGCTAGTCCCTAGCAATTCAAGCGAAAACAAGAGATGAATTCTATGGTGGGAATCAAGGCAAAGTAAAGCAATACTAATGTTAACCAAGAGTAATTCACTTTTTGTCTCAAAAATTGCACTTAACATACGGCACATAGAATCATTAAATTTCACCCAAGTCCAAAAGTAATCCAAACATCAATCTTAAAATCGTTATTGACTCTTGACATCTATCTTACCACAATCCATTAATCTGATCATCCGGATGATTTTATTCATAACATTCGTGAATACAAGTCTTGGCCTCTAAAACATGATAAATTGCATGACATCAATCACAAAAACAAGCTCTATAGGCTTACATTTCGAACCACTCTCCACTATTGTAGAAAAATCACATTATGTTGGATCAATAGGTCTTTAATAAGCTTGTAACGTTAGGCTAAGGTAAAGGTTAAGAAAGATTGGGAAGGATTCACAAGTAAAAGAACTCAATCTCTTAGCTTTAAACACAACCACTTTTAAACACTACATAACCTTACTTCAACACCCAACTTTTTTCAACCATTTTTCGAGCATTTTTCTCAAATCACCACTTTTCTTTTCTTTTCTTCTTTCTTTGCCATAATTCACTTCTCTTTTCTTTTGTATTTTGGCATAAGACCATTCACCTCCTTTTTTATTTTTCTTTTCTTTTCTTTTCTATAACCCCCAACTTATCTCCTTTAATGTACTTAGTTTATGGTAGTGATATTTTCTCATATTTCCATCCTTACTCCTTTTAAGTGCTTCTCAACAAATGTGTATAGCTAAGTTCTTTTAAGAGAAAGGTAAGGATAAAATATTTTTAGGCTCATAAAGGTGAGTGAATGGGCTTTTGAAAGAAACAAGGCTCAAATTCTTTTTCAAAAAAAGGCTCAAATAGGTGACTAGCGAAAAATATAGCAATGGTAAGTTTGAAAGGCTCAAACGATTCAAAAATGGCCTATATTATATCCTAAGTAATGTGCATTCTAGGAATTCGCCTCAAGTGGTTATCAAGTAAGTTCTAGAGCTTGTCGAGACCGTAAAAGTATTCACAAAACAATCACACATAAAACTTCTCTAGATATTATAGTCTAATCATACAATCTTACCACAAACTAGAGTCTCAAACCAAATGAAGATTGACACTTAAATTATTCTCAAACCGAAGCAAGATTTAACTTCTTCTAAATATTATATGCTATCTCAATCAAGTTCATATCATTGGCATGTGAATTAACTCTAAGGCTAACACAAAGCATGCTAAACACAAACAATAAAGGAAAATGACACCAAGCAGTTTAATGAAAGAAAAAATAATATGTTTCCTCCACCCCCAACTGAAAAATTATATTGACCTTAATGTGAAAGAGAAAGTAAAGGAAACTCCCTTTGTAAGTACAAGTGCACAGCAGCTGAAAATTTGGCACCTCTATTTGATCTGCATGTTATACTTTTTGTTAAAAGGCTGATTTGCAAGATAGAACAAACAAAAAGAAAGCAACTGCGGTGTACTATTAAGATTCCCACCGTATTTTAGCACATGAAATGGAAAGAAACAACTAAAAATGAAAATAAAGTATGAAAAAAAGAAAACACAATTAAAGATAGAATAGTGAGCCGATAAAAAAAAGAAAATAAGACAAACAAGATAGGACCCAAAGTTAATCATCGATATCTGCAGCCTCGTCCTCATTCTTTTCCTTTTCCTCATTCTCTTCACCTTCCCCTTGAGTTGGATCAAAAGATAAACCCGGATAGGGTGGCATAGTAGGAAAATGAACCATATTACAACCAGTAGCGGAGGTAAGGTGGTGGTACATTTGACCAAAAGAAGAGTATACCCCCACTTGATAATCAGCTTGCCTAGCTAAGAATTGTTCTTGACGATCTAACCTATCAAATAACAGTTTCTGGTGCTCATCAAAAGGACTCTCTAAACAATCGAGGCGCTCTACAACAGTGAAATTCCTAGAGGGAGGAGGGGGGGCAGTAATCACTGCTTGCTCTCCCGGAATTGGTGGCCTTGAGGCTCAAATTTGAGTGAGCAGGCCATCATCGATGGGTTTCTTGGGTGGGTAGTTTTCCTCAATACTACTGTAAGGGACATCAGCTTGGATGCATAGTTGGGTAATCAAAGAAGGAAAGTATAATCCAAGCTTATGTCGCACAGTGTGTAAGATAGAATTGAATATTACTGCGCCCACATCTATGGTCATACCCATCAAAATGGCATATATCAAAACAGCTCTCTCAATAGTTTGGTCACTATAATGTAAAGCAGGCATCATTCTTTGACATACAAAATATTGCCAAGCTCGAGTATTGACATTCAAAGATACACCGAGCAAGGTTTTATTTGTATTATCCATCATTTTCCAAGTTGTGCTCGAAACACAGAGAGCATTGAAAATCTCATCATAATCAATATTAGATATATATGCAAGATACTCACTGTGTTCTATGTCGGGTAACCCATAGAACCTATTAATAGATGAGCGGCTGAAAGAGACTGTTTTTTCTCTCACCAAGACCTTACCATTCCTATGTTCGTCGGCATTAGCATAGATTTCTCGAACTATATTAGGGAGAGAATTAGATGGTTGTCTTGAAAAGGTACCCCAATTTCTATCAATAATCATTCTAAATAAGAATGGGTTTCCCCTCTCAGTGATATTGAATCCTCTCTCAGGAATGATTTTCCTAGCATTTAACAAGCTATTATATCGCTCACTAGCCTCAAAACTAACAAACTTGCTCTCATCATATTCTTGAGGTTGTTTCCCTCTTAGTCTCTTGGATTTGGGTACCATTTGAATCAAGTGTATAGAATAATAAAATAAAGTCAAAATCAACCACCCAAATAGCACAGTTGAACAATAAAGGGAAGAATTTTTGCTTACTTGATACTCAAAATTTGAGAGAAGAAGACTAACCACCAACTTAAAGTTTTACTTGATGAACACCGAAAACTTCTTAGAACCAAGTTGATTAGAGAAATTTCCAGCAAAAGTTGCAAGATTAGGGCAAAATCCTACAAGAAAAGAAGTTAAAATGAAGAAATTTTGAGGAAAAGTGAGGAGGGAGGTTAGGGTTGGGAGAGAAAAAGGGCTGCTGAGTTCGTGTGTTTGAAATGAAGAGGAGAGGTGCAGAAAAGGGTTTTAATTGGGTGCAGGTACAGATGGCAAAACAGGGCAAGCCGCAGCTTGGCAGAAGGTGCGCCACGGCTTGAGCTGTGCGGTTGTGGCCTTCACTCTGTGGGGCACAGCGCGGCTACAGCTGGGGCACGATGCGGGCTGGGGCAAATTTGGTGTCATTCTGTGGGGCGCGGCGTGACCTGATTCAAAAAAAATCTTGTTTGTTTGCCAAAAGAAAGAGAAAAATAAAATCAGTCAAAATAATATTTTAAAAAATCAGATTAAATTAAACTAAAAATTAAAAATAAACTCACAAAACAAAACGACAAAAGAAAAGTAAAAATAAAAACGTACCTTTGTTGTGTGGTCAAGTTAAGGTAAATAGACCGGATCCATAAGTGGAATGTCTTCCACCTCCGGATCTTGCCTATTGATTAAGATCTTAAGGCGTTGACCATTCACTTTAAAAATCCGACCATCCTTAGTGTCCTTAATTTCCACCGCTCCATTTTCAAAAACATTTTGTACTATGAAAGGACCGGTCCATCTTGACCGAAGTTTTCCAGGATGCTGATGGAGTCTAGAATCGTATAAGAACACCCGATCATTAGGTCTAAATGTTTTCCTCAAAATGTTTTTATCATGGAATGCTTTCATCTTGGTCTTATAGATTCTAGAGTTCTTGATGAGAATCATAAAATGCTTCTCAATAGTGGTTAATTGTTAGCATTTTAGGATTGATCTCAGTCTTTATTGCACTTTTATGTGTTAATAACTCTAAAGTAATATTATTGGATCACTGACTTATTTAAGTGTAATTTTAAGGTAGTTTGAGTTTAAAAGAGAAAAAGAAGCGATCATTGCTTAAAAGGCCAAGATCTCATGCTTCTGGAAGGACAAGATGGATTGCTGCCTATACTACGATCGAGCGCACTAAGGCTGCGATCGAGTGCACTCGGGCAGTATCCCATATCGGTTAGAAAACACATATCACTCTGGGAGTTTGCCTGTATAAGACCCACTCCACTTTAGCTTTATCAATCAATCGGAGCTCATCTGAAATCATCAGAGAGTGAATCCATAGGGCCTTTAGGAGCAATCCAGAGAGCCTTTAGGAGGAATTCGAAGTATACTTTTGGAGGGCAAGCTGAGGAATTGCTGAAGCTTTCGATACCAAGGAAGAGATAATCGTTGAGAGGTCGGAGGCAACTCAAGGAAGCATGAGCTCCATGGCCGGCTAGTCTCCAAGCAAGGCGAAGGGATGAATCCCTAGGTGTAGTTGTTCTTATTTTCCTTTATTTGGTTCAGTTGTAGTTTGTTATTATTTTCATTAAACATTGTTATGTTTTATTCTTTAATTTAATTTGTAGATTTCTTATTAGTCCGGTGATTGCATGCTTGTTTTTCATATAAGTTAGGTAATGTGTGCTTGAAAGTAAAGAATAATTCATATTAATTATATTAGGGTTTATGCATGCGCTTTAATTGAATATTTGCCGATTGCTTGTTTGGGATGTGAAACTTGCAATCGAGATAAAAATAACTGAATCAAGTTAGGATTAGAGCAACGAACCTAGGGAGGATTTCCAGAACCTTTTTGTTTCTTTATTATATTATCCATCAATCATTTACACAATTTTCATACAATCAACAATTCAGGTTTTATCACTTTAACTTTTATCGTTTGTGTTGAGGTTTACACCTTCGTTTGTAATTAGTTTGGGCGTAATCAAATTTTGGCGCCGTTGCTGGGGAAGCGCGCTTAAGTACGGTAATATTGTGACGGTAGAAGAATTGTAAATATTTTTCTTTTCAGCAGTTTGTAAATACGGTAATATTGTTCCTTTACCTTAGTTTTGATTTTCTGATTTACTTATTTTTATTTATTTCCCCTCTGATTCATTTGGTGTATGCTTAGACCGAGAGATTTGCGAGGTAGATTCATTAGAGGACTCGAACTAGAATTACCCTCTCCTTCCAAGTCTGATAATGAAACCTCACCTAGATCAACTAATAGTGGAAACCCAAGTGAGAATTTAGAGGATTGTGTTAACATGGCCGATAACTTTAATGAGAATGTTGCTAGGACACTTCAAGATTACCTCCACCCTACACGCATAGCCACACCATCATACATCATGTTTCCAGCCAATACTCGCCAATTAGATCTTAAACCAGGGATGATTCAATTACTCCCTACATTTCATGGCTTGGATAATGAAAACTCATATGAGCACATTAGAGAGTTTGAGCAAGTAGTCGCAACTTTTCATAGTCAAGATGAAACCGATGACATTGTGAGGCTTAAGTTCTTTCCTTTTGCTTTGAAGGATAGAGCTAAGAGTTGGCTATACTCACTAAGACCACGATCTATTAGGTCGTAGACTAAGATGACTCGAGCTTTCTTTAATAAATACTTTCCCCAATATAAGGCCAATGCTTTAAAAAGACAAATCTCTACCTTTCCACAAAAGGACAGTGAGACTTTGTATCAGTCTTGGGAGAGATTTAAGGAGTTGTTGAGTATGTGTCCTCACCATGGATATGAAAATTGGTGTTTAGTAAGCTATTTCTATGAGGGTCTTACCTATAGAGAACGCCAATTTGTAGAGATAATTTGTAATGGTGGGTTCTTAGAGAAAGATCCTGATGAAGCCATAGAGTACCTCAATGAGCTTGCTGAAAAAGCTCACACTTGGACTGGACCTAGTGCTACTGAGAGCATAAATAGGCCACGACCTATAGAGAACCCAAATGGTGGTGGAATTTACCATCTTAGGGAAGAGGATAACCTTAAGGCCAAGGTCGAGATGCTCACTAGGGAACTAGAGGTATTAAAGACTAAAAGTTCAAAGCCAACACACGTTGTTAATCATGCAAAATCTTTTGAACCATGTTTTGTGTGTGGCGGGGTAGATCATCTCGCCTAAGAGTGTCCCACATTTGCTAATATGAGAGGGATGTATAAGGAACAATGTAATACCTTAGGCATGTACACGAAGCCTTCTACACCTTTCTCCAATACCTATAATTTGGGATGGCGAAATCACCCCAATATCAGCTGGAAGTCAGAAAACCAGCAGCTTGCACAACTCCCTGCACCTTATCATGAACCATATCATGCACTTGTATCTTCTAGGAGTCCTTTAGAAAACACTTTGCATTCTTTTATTGAGGCACAGGGTAAAACTAATCAAATGCTTGAATCTTTAATTATGCAGGTTGTTGAAGAACATAAAGAGATAAAAAGCCAAGTGTCTAAGCTGACGAGCTACTTGAGTGTTACGAAGCGAGGTAAGTTCCCTTCCCAAACTCGGTCCACATCTTATGGTCAGCACCTAATGCAACAAAATAAAAAGGAGGTGAATGCCATTGAGACACTTAGTGGTAAGTCGTTACATATCCCAACACCGAACAAATCAGAGGATGTGGACGAGAACCACCAAGTATACATGATTGACTCATTCATGGAAAAGGTCTATCACCTTAATCCATTGGAGTCCACCCTCACCCATGGCTTCACAAGAGCATATATCGAGCCAGAATCTGCGGGTGTTACTGATGACATCCTTGAGGCCTCTTAAAAACATACAAGCACCAAATTTAGCAATAAAGCAGTGGCTGGTGCATCCAACTCATGTTTTTCGAGGAGGGAATAAAAGCGTCTGGCTGAAGACGTAAAACTTAGCGCTCATAGGAGGCAACCCACAACATATCCTTTTACTTTTACTGTTTTTCATATTTCTTTTTCTTGTTTATTATTATTATTTTGCTGTTTTCCAGTTTTACTTTAGTATTTATTTTTCATGGACAAATAAATGAAGCAGTTCAAATGATCGTGCACAACTTTCAACTCCATGCACCATTGGTTAAAAAGGGGGTTTCCTTAACTTTGGCTTTTTCATTGAGGACAATGCTTATCTTAAGTTGGGGGTGGAAGATATACATTTCTTATTGCATATCATTGAACTGCTTGGTGTAATTTTTGTTTGTTTTTAGCATGTTTGGTCTTAGCCTTAGAGTCAATTTACATGTCAATGATATAAACTTAATTGAGATAGCAAATAGCATGTAGAAGAAGTTAAATCTTGCTTCAGTTTGAAATTAGTTTAAGCATCAATCTTCATTTGCTTTGAGACTCTAGTTTGTGGTAAGATAGTATGATTAGTCTTAAACATTTAGAAAAGTTTTATGTGTGATTATTTTGTGAATATTTTTGCGGTCTCGACAAGCTCTAGAACTTACTTTATAACCACTTGAGACGAATTCCTAGAATGCACACTACTTAGGATATGATATAGGCCATTTTTGAACCGTTTGAGCCTTTCAAACCTACCATTGCTATATTTATCACTAGTCACCTATTTGAGCCTTTTTCTTGAAAAGAAAAATTGAGCCTTGTTTCTTTCGATAAACCATTTACTTACCTTTATGAGCCTAAAAATATTTTATCCTTACCTTTCTTTTAAAAGAACTTAGTTATACACATGTTGTGAGAAGCACTTAAAAGGAGTAAGGGTGGAAATATGAAAAAATATCACTACCATAACCCAAGTACATTAAAGGAGATAAGTTCGGGGTTGTGGAAAAGAAAAAAAAATGATGAAAAAGATGGTGAATAGTTATGTGCCAAAATAAAAAAAAAATGAATTATGGAAAAGAAAGAAGAAAGAAAGAAAAAGAAAAGAAAAAATGGTGATTTGTGGAAAGAAATGCTCAAAAAATGGTTGAAAGAGTTGGGTGTTGAAGTAAAGGTTATCAAGTGCTTAAAGTGATTGTGTTTAAAGCTAAGAGATTGAGTTCTTTTACTTGTGAATCCTTCCCATTCTTCCTTAGCCTTTACCTTAGCCTAACGTTACAATCTTATTAAAGACCTTTTGATCCAATGTAATGTGATTTTTCTATAATAGTGGAGAGTGGTTTGAAATGTAAGCATATGGAGCTTGTTTTTGTGATTGACGTCACGAAATTTATCATGTTTTAGAGGCCAAAACTTGTATTCATAAATGTTATGCATAAAATCATCCGGGTGTTCGGATTAATGGTTTATGGTAAGATGGATGTTAAGAGTCAATAATGATTTTAAGATTGATGTTTGAATTATTTTTGGATTTGGGTGAAATTTAATGATTCTTTGTGCTGTGTGTTATGTACAATTTTTTAGACAAAATGTGAATTACTCTTGGTTAACACTAGTATTGCTTTTCATTTACTTTGATTCCCACCGTAGAATTCATCTCTTGTTTTCGCTTGAATTGCTAGGGACTAGCAACAAGCTAGTTGGGGGTTGTGATGAGAGTCATAAAATGCTTCTCAACAGTGGTTAATTGTTAGCATTTTAGGATTAATCTCGGTCTTTATTGCACTTTTATGTGTTAATAACTCTAAAGTAATATTATTGGATCACTAACTTATTTCAGTGCAATTTTCAGGTACTTTGAGTTTAAAAGAGAAAAAGAAGTGATCGTTGTTTAAAAGGCCAAGATTCCATGCTTCTGGAAGGACAAGATGGACTGCTGCCTGTACTGCGATCGAGTGCACATGCGATCGAGCGCACTAAGGCTGCGATTGAGCACACTCGGGCAGTATGCGACATCGGTTAGAAAACACATATCACTCCGAGAGTTTGCCTATATAAGACCCACTCCACTTCAGCTTTATCAATCAATCAGAGCTTATCTGAAATCATCAGAGAGTGAATCTAGAGGGCATTTAGGAGCAATCCATAGGGCTTTTAGGAGGAATCTGAAGTATACTTTTGGAGAGTAAGCTGAGGAATCGCTGAAGCTTTCGCTACCAAGGAGGAGATGATCGTTGAGAGGCCGGAGGCAACTCAAGGAAGTATGAGCTCTATGGCCGGCTAGTCTCCAAGCAAGGCGAAGGGATGAATCCCTAGGTGTAGTTGTTCTTATTTTCCTTTATTTGATTCAGTTGTAGTTTGGTATTATTTTCATTAAACATTGTTATGTTTTACTCTTTAATTTAATTAGTAGATTTTTTATTAGTCTGGTGATTGCATGCTTTTTTTCCATATAAGTCTAGTCATGCTCTTCTTATGTGTATTTGTTTGGGTGTGATTGAGTTCGGTAGATCTCTTTTATAGATTTGTCCATTGCTGTGGTATTGTCATTTAGATATATCGTCGTCTTTTGATAATTTATAAGTTAGGTCTTGTGTGCTTGAAAGTAAAGAATAATTCATATCAATTACATTAGGGTTTATACATGCGCTTTAATTGAATATTTGTCGATTGCCTGTTTGGGATATTAAACTTGCAATCGAGATAAAAACAACTGAATCAAGTTAGGATTAGAGCAACGAACCTAGGGAGGATTTTCGGAACCTTGTTGTTTCTTTATTATATTATCAATCAATCATTTACACAATTTTCATACAAACAATTCAAGTTTTATCACTTTAACTTTTATCGTTTGTGTTGAGGCTTACACCTTCGTTTGTAATTAGTTTGTTTCCCTGTGGAATCGACACCCCAAAGCTATACTACAATTACCGCGTTAAGTTTTGGGCGTAATAGCTAGTCCCTAGCAATTCAAGCAAAAATAAGAGATGAATTCTATGGTAGGAGTTAAAAACAAAGTAAAGCAATGCTAGCGTTGAACCAAGAGTAATTCACTTTTTTGTCTCAAAAATCGCACATAACATACAACACATAGAATCATTAAATTTCACCTAAGTCCAAAAGTAATCCAATTATGTGATATCAATCACAAGAACAAGCTCCATAGGCTCACTTTTCAAATCACTCTCCACTATTGTATAAAAATCACACTACATGGATCAAAAGGTCTTTAATAAGCTTGTAGCATTAGGCTAAGGTAAAGGTTAAGAAAGAACGGGAAGGATTCAACAACTAGAAGGACTTAATCTCTTAGTTTTGAACACAACTCTTTAAGCACTGGATAACCTTACTTCAACACCCAACTCTTTCAACCATTTTTCGAGCATTTCTTTCAATAAATCATCATTTTTTTTTCTTTTTTCTTTCTTTGCTATAATTCATTTTTTTTTTGGCACATAACCATTCACCTTCTTTTTCATCAATTTTTTTCTTTTCTTTTCCACAACCCCCAACTTATCTCCTTTAATGTACTTAGGTTGTGGTAGTGATATTTTTTTTTTTTATATTTCCACCCTTACTCCTTTTAAGTGCTTCTCACAATATGTGTATAACTAAGTTCTTTTAAAAGAAAGGTAAGGATGAAATATTTTTAGGCTCATAAAGGTGAGTGAATGGGCTATTGAAAGAAACAAGGCTCAAACGGTCCAAAAATGGCCTATATCATATCCTAAGTTATGTGCATTCTAGGAATTCGCCTCAAGTGATTATCAAGTAAGTTCTAGAGCTTGTCAAGACTACAAAAGTATTCATAAAACAATCATACATAAAATTTCTGTCGATGTTATAGGCAAATCATACTATCTTACCACAAACTAGAGTCTCTAACCAAATGAAGATTGATGCTTAAATTAATTTCAAACCCAAGCAAAATTTAACTTCTTCTACATGCTATCTGCTATCTCAATTAAGTTTATATCATTGACATGTAAATTGACTCTAAGACTAACACCAAACATGCTAAAAACAAACAAAAATGACACCAAGCAGTTCAATGATATGCAATAAGAAATGTATATCTTCCACTCCCAACTTAAGATAAGCATTGTCCTCAATGAAAAAAAGTAAAAGTTAAGGAAATTCCCTTTTTAACCAATGGTGTGTGGAGTTGAAAGCTGTGCACGATCATTTGAACTACTTCGTTTATTTGTCCCTAAAAAATAAATACTAAAGTAAAACTAGAAAACGGCAAAATAATAATAATAAACAAGAAAAAGAAATATGAAAAACAGTGAAAGTAAAAGGATATGTTGTGGGTTGCCTCCCATGAGTGCTAAGTTTTACGTCTTCAGCCAGACACTTTTATTCCCTCCTCAAAAAATATGAGTTGGATGCACCAGCCAGTGCTTTATTTCTAAATTTGGTGCTTGTATGTTTTTGAGAGGCCTCAAGGATGTCATCAGTAACACCCGTAGATTCTGGCTCGATATATGCTCTTGTGAAGCCATGGGTGAGGGTGGACTCCAATGGATTAAGGTGATGGATCTTTTCCATGAATGAGTCAATCATGTATACTTGGTGGTTCTCGTCCACATCCTCTGATTTGTTCGGTGTTGGGATGTGTAACAACTTACCACTAAGTGTCTCAATGGCATTCACCTCCTTTTTATTCTGTTGCGTTAGGTGCTTACCATAAGATGTGGACTGAGCTTGGGAAGGGAACTTACCTCGCTCCGTCACACTCAAGTAGCTCGTCAGCTTGGACACTTGGCTTTTTATCTCTTTATATTCTTCAAAAACCTGCATAATTAAATATTCAAGCCTTTGATTAGTCTTACCCTGTGCTTCAATAAAAGCATGCAAAGTGTTTTCTAAAGGACTCCTAGAAGATATAGGTGCATGATATGGTTCATGATAAGGTGCAGGGGGTTGTGCAAGCTGCTGGTTTTTCGACTTCCAGCTGAAATTGGGGTGATTTCGCCATCCCGGATTACAGGTATTAGAGAAAGGTGTAGAAGGCTTCGTATACATGCCTAAGGCATTACATTGTTCCTTATACATCCCTCTCATATCAGTAAATTGATAGGTGCTTAAATATTCATATTTAAGCCCCCTTATTTACATTTGATAGGTTCTTAGTTATGTTAATTTAGCCCATTTTACTTCATTTATGTGTTCTACATGTTTTTATAGGGCCTTGAAGAAGAAGAAGCAGTTTTGGCACTTAAAGGAAGAAGCCTGGGAATCCTGGAGTAGCCTTTGGTCAAAATACGATCGATCGCACATGCGATCGTTCGCGCACAAGAAGGATCGAGCGCAGAACTGCGATCGAGCGTAAGACGCATGCGATCGAGCGCACATGTACATACGTGAATAGTAAAATGGCAGAGCCAGTTTTGGAAATATAGTAGGTTTTGCATTTTTGGAAGTTAGGGTTTCCAGAGCTTGCTAGGACTACTCCAGCCCTATAAATACACCTGTAAAGCACACACAAATCATTGAATCACTTCTTAGAGAACACTTCTTTTATCTTTTGCCTAGCTCAAAGTTGTAAGCTTTGGGAGAGAATTGACGCCTTTGCTCTCGAGTTTATTCTTCTCTTTATGTTTAGTTTATATATGATGTTTATCTTAGACAGCATGTGTAACTAACTTTCTTATAGGGCTCGATTGAAGCCCTAGTTATGCTTTCTCATATATTTATTCATTGATAAAATCTTTGCCAATAGCCTTTATTATGTTGCTTAACTTGATTAATGTCTGTGCTTATTTAAATTCCTCATATGTATGTGCATAGCCAACGTATGCATGTGGTATGGATTGGTTAGTTAGATCAATTTGGATGACCGAGTCCTGGGTCTAACATTAGTAACAAAAGATATCCACACCGGATTCTTGGATTAATCAACATGGGAAACCGGGAGTAGATACCATGCCCTAGGTCTCATGTGGTTGTCGATTTCCATAAATCTTATGCTTTCTTAAGGAACAACTCATGCAGATACCATGCTGAATCTCTTAAGGAAGAAAATAGTTAGAGTAGATACCATGCCTAACTCGTTGCTTAGGGAAATCAATAGCTTAAGGAGTAGATACCATACCTTTAGGTTGGTGACCATTAGGTATACATGATAAGGCTAGTGCACTGATACATTATACAATTGGAAAAGTATGACTAGTGGTGGATATCAAAGCCCTATGTCTTTATTATTATCAAATCACATTCAACAGTTATTTATTTCTTTTTACTTTGAAGAAACTAATTCTAAAACCGAACTTTACCAATTCCAGTGGAGATGATCTTGCTTTCGCACACTATACTACACTGTTAACCTTATGCACTTGCAAGTAAAACGAGTGCGATTATTTACTTACTAATTTAGGTGGATTTTCATCTAAATACAAATGTGGGACACTCTTGGGCGAGATGATCTACCCCGCTACACATAAAACATGGTTAAAAAGATTTTGCATGATTAACCACGTGTGTTGGCTTTGAACTTTTAGTCTTTAATACCTCTAGTTCCCTAGTGAGCATCTCGACCTTGGCCTTAAGGTTCTCCTCTTCCCTAAGATGGTAAATTCCACCACCATTTGGGTTCTCTATAGGTCATGACCTATTTGTGGTCTCAGTAGCACTAGGTCCAGTCCAAGTGTGAGCTTTTTCAGCAAGCTCATTGAAGTACTCTATGGCCTCATCAGGATCTTTCTCCAAGAACCCACCATTACATATCATCTCTACAAATTGGCATTCTCTACAGGTAAGACCCTCATAGAACTAGCTCACTAAATGCCAATTCCAATACCCATGGTGAGGAAACATACTCAACAACTCCTTAAATCTCTCCCAAGACTGATACAAAGTCTCACTGTCCTTTTGTGCAAAGTGGAGATTTGTCTTTTTAAGCATTGGTCTTATGTTAGGGAAAGTATTTATTAAAGAAAGCCCGAGTCATCTCAGTCCACGACCCAATAGATCGTGGTCTTAGTGAGTATAGCCAACTCTTAGCTCTATCCTTCAAAGCGAAAGGAAAGAACTTAAGGCTCATAATGTCATCGGTTTCATCTTGACTATGAAAAGTCACGACTACTTCCTCAAACTCTCTAATGTGCACATATGAGTTTTCATTATCCAAGCCATGAAATGTAGGGAGTAATTGAATCATCCCTGGTTTAAGATCTAATTAGAGAGTATTGGCTGGAAACATGATGCATGATGGTGTGGCTGTGCGTGTAGGGTGGAGGTAATCCTGAAGTGTCCTAGCAACATTCTCATTAAGGTTATCGGCCATGTTAACAAAATCCTCTAAATTCTCACTTGTGTTTCCACTATTAGTTGATCTAGGCGAGGTTTCACTATCAGACTCGGAAGGAGAGGGTAATTCTAGTTTGGGTCCTCTAATGAATCTACCTCGCAAATCTCTCGGTCTAAGCATACACCAAATAAATCAAAGGGGAAATAAATAAAACAAATAAATCAGAAAATCAAAACTAAGGTAAAGGAACAATATTACCGTATTTACAAACTACTGAAAAGAAAAATATTTACAATTCTTCTACCGTCACACTCAAAGTTGACAAGCTTCATTGTATTTAAATGCGTTTCCCCGGCAACGGCGCCAAAATTTGATTACGCCCAAAACTTAACGCGGTAATTGTAGTACAGCTTTAGGGTGTCGATTCCACAGGGAAACAAACTAATTACAAACGAAGGTGTAAACCTCAATACAAACGATAAAAGTTAAAGTGATAAAACCTAAATTGTTGATTGTATGAAAATTATGTAAATGATTGATGGATAATTTAATAAAGAAACAACAAGGTTCCGGAAATACTCCCTAGGTTCGTTGCTCTAATCTTAACTTGATTCAGCTGTTTTTATCTCGATTGCAAGTTTCACATCCCAAACAGGCAATCGACAAATATTAAATTAAAGCGCATGTATAAACTCTAATATAATTGATATGAATTATTCTTTACTTTCAAGCACACATGACCTAACTTATAAATTATCAAAAGAAGACAATATATCTAAATGACAATACCGCAGCAATGGACAAATCTATGAAAGAGATCTACCGAACTCAATCACACCAAAACAAATACATATAAGAAGTGCATGACTAGACTTATATGGAAAAGAAGCATGCAATCACCGGACTAATAAGAAATCTACTAATTACATTAAATAATAAAACATAACAATGTTTAATAAAAATAATATCAAACTAAAACTGCATCAAATAAAGGAAAATAAGAACAACTACACCTAGGGATTCATCCCTTCGCCTTGCTTGGAGACTAGCAGGCCATGGAGCTCATGCTTCCTTGAGTTGCCTCCGGCCTCTCAACGATCATTTCCTCCTTGGTAGCAAAAGTTTCAGCGATTCCTCAGCTTTCCCTCCAAAAGTATACTTCGGATTCCTCCTAAAGGCCCTTTGGATTCACTCTCTGATGATTTTAGATAAGCTCTGATTGATGCCTAAAGCTGAAGTGGAGGGGGTCTTACATAGGTAAACTCCCGGAGTGCTATATATTTTCTAACCGATGTGGGATACTGCCCGAGTGCGCTCGAACGCAGCTTTAGTGCGCTCGATCGCATGTGCACTCGATCGTAAATTTGTGTGCTCACAGTTGCGCTGCAGAGAACTTCTTGGTCAATGTGGGATATGCACTCGATCGCCCTGCTTGTGCGCTTGATCGCAGTACAGGCAGCAGTCCATCTTGTCCTTCCAGGAGCATGGTATCTTGGCCTTTTAAGCAACAATTGCTTCTTTTCTCTTTTAAACTCAAAGTACCTGAAAATCGCACTGAAATAAGTCAGTGGTCCAATAATATTACTTTAGAGTTATTAACACATAAAAGCGCAATAAAGACTGAGATTAATCCTAAAATGCTAACAATTAACCACTGTTGAGAAGCATTTTATGACTCTCATCACAACCCCTAACTAGCTTATTGCTAGTCCCTAGCAATTCAAGCGAAAATAAGAGATGAATTCTATGGTAGGAGTTAAAAACAAAGTAAAGCAATGCTAGCGTTGAACCAAGAGTAATTCACTTTTTTGTCTAAAAAATCGCACATAACATACGGCATATAGAATCATTAAATTTCACCTAAGTCCAAAAGTAATCCAATTATCAATCTTAAAATCGCTATTGACTCTTAACATCTATCTTACCATAATCCATTAGTCCAAACACCCGGATGATTTTATGCATAACATTCATGAATACAAGTCTTGGCCTCTAAAAACATAATAAATTGTGTGACATCAATCACAAAAACAAGCTCCATAGGCTCACTTTTCAAATCACTCTCCACTATTGTAGAAAAATCACACTACATTGGATCAAAAGGTCTTTAATAAACTTGTAACATTAGGCTAAGGTAAAGGTTAAGAAAGAACGGAAAGGATTCAACAACTATCTCTTAGTTTTGAAAACAACTCTTTAAGCACTGGATAACCTTACTTCAACACCCAACTCTTTCAACCATTTTTCGAGCATTTCTTTCAACAAATCACCATTTTTTTTCTTTTTCTTTCTTTCTTCTTTCTTTGCCATAATTCATTTTTTTTTGGCACATAACCATTCACCTTCTTTTTCATCATTTTTTTTCTTTTCTTTTCCACAACCCCCAACTTATCTCCTTTAATGTACTTGGGTTGTGGTAGTGATGTTTTTTTTTATATTTCCACCCTTACTCCTTTTAAGTGCTTCTCACAATATGTGTATAACTAAGTTCTTTTAAAAGAAAGGTAAAGATAAAATATTTTTAGGCTCATAAAGGTGAGTGAATGGGCTATTGAAAGAAACAAGGCTCAAACGGTCCAAAAATGGCCTATATCATATCCAAAGTAATGTGCATTCTAGGAATTCGCCTCAAGTGATTATCAAGTAAGTTCTAGAGCTTGTCAAGACCGTAAAACTATTCATAAAACAATCACATATAAAATTTCTCTAGATGTTATAGGCTAATCATACTATCTTACAACAAACTAGAGTCTCTAACCAAATGAAGATTGATGCTTAAATTAATTTCAAACCGAAGCAAAATTTAACTTCTTCTACATACTATCTGCTATCTCAATTAAGTTTATATCATTGACATGTAAATTGACTCTAAGGCTGACACCAAACATGCTAAAAACAAACAAAAATGACACCAAGCAGTTCAATGAGAACACCCGATCATTAGGTCTAATTGTTTTCCTCAAAATGTTTTTATCATGGAATGCTTTCATCTTGGTCTTATAGATTCTAGAGTTCTCATAAGTATCGTTTCTTAATTCCCCTAACTCGGTCAGTTGATACTTCCTAAGCTTACCCGCCTCTCCTATGTCAAAATTAAAAGACGTGATGGCCCAATAAGCTCTATGCTCGAGCTCCACGGGTAAGTGGCAAGGCTTTCCAAAAACAAGCTGATAAGGTGACATACCTAAGGGAGTTTTAAAAGCTTTACGGTAAGCCTAAAGTGCATCAACTAGTCTCAAAGACCAATCCTTGCGATCCAGGTTAACTGTTTTTTTCTAAAATTTGTTTAATTTCCCTATTAGCAAGCTCTACTTGTCCACTAGTCTGAGGATGATAGACAGTAGAAATTTTATGTAACACCCCATATTTTCGCATCAAAGCTTCAAAAGAACGGTTGCAAAAATGTGTACCTCGATCACTAATTATAGCACGTGGTGTACCAAATCGAGATAACACGTTTTCTTTAAGAAATTTTATTATCATTCTATTATCATTGCTTCGGCAAGTTGCTACCTCTACCCACTTAGATACATAATCTATTGCCACGATGATATATTGGTATCCAAAGGAAGGAGGAAAGGGTCCCATAAAATCGATGCCCCAACAATCAAATATTTCAATTACTAAAATAGGGTTTAAGGGCATCATATTTCGACTAGACACAGCTCCTAACCTTTGGCACTTTTCACATGAGTGACAATAGATGTTTGTATCTTTCAACAAGGTGGGCCAATAAAATCCACACTGAAAAAATTTTGCAGCGGTTTTTTCATTGAAAAGTGGCCTCCATAAGCTTGGGAGTGACAAAATTCCAAGACGCTGGTAATCTTTTCATTTGGGATACAACGCCTTAGAATTTGGTCAGGGCAGTACTTGAAAAGATAGGGGTCATTCCAATAGAAATTATGTACCTCATATAAGAATTTCCTCTTGTCTTGAGCACTCCAATCCATTGGTATCTCACCTATAGCCAAATAATTCACGATGTGAGCAAACCATGGTAAAGAAGTAATGGAGAGTAAATACTCATCGGGAAAGTCATCTTTGATTGGTATGTCATCGCAAGTGTCCTCAATAGTGAGCCTTGATAGATGATCAGCCACTACATTCTCCACTCCCTTTTTGTCTTTGATGGTGATGTCGAATTCTTATAGGAGTAGGATCCATTGTATTAGTCATGCTTTAGCATCCTTCTTTGTAAGAAGGTACTTGAGGGCTGCAGGATTTGTAAAAATAAGAATAGGGAAACCAATTAAATTAGCACGAAATTTATCAAAAGCAAATACTATAGCTAGTAATTATTTTTCAGTTGTGGAGTAATTCATTTGAGCACTATTTAAAGTCTTACTAGCATAGTAAATGACAAATGGTTTTCCCTCTCTTTGTTGTCCAAGAATAGCTCCTACAACGTAGTCACTAGCATCAGACATAATCTCAAAAGGTAAAGTCCAATCTGGTGACTGCATTATAGGTGCGGAAGTGAGCTTGCCAATCAGCGTTTTAAAGGCCTCTTGACAAGCTTGGGTCCATTCAAAGGGGGTGTCTTTAACTAGGAGGGCACATAGTGGTCTAGATATGGTTGAAAAATTTTGTATGAACCTCCTATAAAAACCATCATGACCTAAGAAAGATCTAATATCCTTTATGATCTTAGGGATAGATAATTTAGAGATTAATTCAATCTTAGATTGGTCAACCTCTATTCCTTTAGAAGAGACAATATGCCCTAAAACAATACCGGATGGTACCATGAAATGGCATTTTTCTCAATTTAAAACCAATTCTTTTTCCTCACAGTGAATTAATACTCTTTCTAAATTCATTAAGCATGCTTCAAATGAAGATCCAAAACAATTAGGTCATCCATAAAGACCTCCATGCAATTTTCAACCATATCACTAAAAATACTCATCATGTAGTGTTGAAAAGTAGCAGGGGCATTACACAATCCAAATGGCATTCTATGAAAAGCATAGGTGCCAAAGGGACAAGTAAAAGTGGTATTTTCTTGGTCTTCTAATGCAATTTCTATTTGATAATAACCATAGTAACCATCTAGAAAATAGTAAAAGGAATGATCGACTACACGCTTAAGAATTTGATCAATAAAAGGGAGTGGGAAGTGGTCTTTCTGGGTGGCAGCGTTTAATTTTCTGTAATCAATGCACACACGCCACCCGGTCACAAGTTTGGTAGGGACTAGCTCTCCTAGGTCATTCTTTACCACCGTGACTCCGGACTTTTTAGGAACAACTTGTGTAGGACTTACCCATTTACTATCAGCTATGGGATATATAATGCCGCATCTAATAGTTTCAGCACTTCGTTTTTCACTACTTCTTTCATAGTGGGGTTAAGCCTACGTTGAGGGTCTCTACGAGGAATAGTTCCTTCATCCAAATTTATTTTATGGGAGCAGATTAGGGGACTAATTCCCTTCAAATCAGCCATGCTCCAACCTAAGGCTGATTTATGTGCATTCAAAGTTTGAAGTAATTTCTTACCTTGGGTTTCAGATAATTCAGAGGAAATAATAACAGGAAAGGTATCACCTAGACCGAGAAAAGTATGCTTTAAGCCCTTAGGTAGTGGCTTTAATTCAACTTTAGGTGTTTCCACACTTGAAGGGACTTGTTTCTCACTTCTTTCGGGCAGCTCCTCAAACTTTGGTTGCCATGCTCGAGTGCTATAATTATGAGATTTTATCAAAAACAGCACAAATATAAATTATATCAGTTTTATCATTAAATAAATCAATCTTAGAATTCACAAGAAAATTTTCAAGAGGATCATAATCATGAGTTATGGAAACTCCCTCGTTGATGAGTGACTCGATCATGTACAGCTAGTGGTTTTCGTCCTCATATTCGGGCTGTTTTGCAACATTGAAAATATTCACTTCAAGGGTCATGTTTCCAAAGAATAGCTTCATGAGTCCATTCCTACAATTTATTAGAGCATTTGCAGTAGCAAGAAAAGGTCTACCCAAAATCAAAGGAATCTTAAAGTTAGTGTCAACAGCAGAAGTAGTATCAAGGATTAAGAAATTAACAGGATAATAAAATTTATCAATTTGAATTAAAACATCCTTTACCACACCCCGAGGTACTTTGACTGAACGGTCAGCCAATTGTAACACCACGCCAGTTGGTTTGATCTCTCCTAAACCTAGCTGTAAATAAATAGAGAATGGCATCAGGTTTACACTAGCTCCTAAATCTAGCAGGGCTTGTCCAACCTCATGATTTCCAAAGCTACAAGCAATGGTAGGACAGCCTGGATCCTTATATTTTGGGAGAATTCTTTGCTCAATTAAAGAACTAACTTGCTCAGTTAGGAATGCTGTTTTCTTGACATGGTGTTTCCTCTTAATTGTTCACAAATCCTTGAAAACCTTTGCATAGGTGGGAACTTGTTTAATTATATGCAAGAGTGGAAGATTCAGTTTTACTTGCCTTAGATTCTCCAGGATTTCATTATTTAGCTCAAGATTTTTCTTGTTTGATTTTAAGGCTTGAGGAAAGGGTGCCTTAATATGGCTTTTGGTCACTTCAGGGTCAATGGGCAGCTTGGTATTACTACTAGCTTGCACCTTTTCCATATCCTCGGATTTATTCATTGGTGGGATGTGTAGTGACTTACCACTTCGGGTCACAATGGCATTTACATCTTTCAAATTTTTTTGTGCCATATGTTGACTGTGAGGTATGGACTGAGCTTGAGAAAGGAACTTAACTCGCTCAGTCACACTTAAAAAGCCCATTAATTTGGATACTTTGCTCCTAATTTCTTTGTTTTCCTCAACCACCTGCGTAATTAACGCCTCACACCTCTGGTTTGTTTTACCCTGTGCTTCTATAAAAGCATGTAAGGTGTCTTCTAAAGATTTCCTAGAGGATGAGGATGCATGATAAGGTGTAGGGTATGATCTAGGGGGCTATGTATGCTACTGATTTTCAGATTTCCAGCTGAAGTTGGGGTGATTTCGCCACCCCGGATTATAAGTGTTAGAGAAGGGTGCTTGAGGCTTCTTGTACATGCCTAAGGAATTACATTGTTCCTCATACAGCCCTCTCATATCAACAAATGTGGGGCACTCTTAGGTGAGATGATCTACCCCACCACACACAAAACATGGTTCCAAAGGTTCGGCTTGATTAACCATGTGTGTTGGCTTTTTAGCTTTTAATGCCTCTAACTCCCTAGTGAGTACTTCGACCTTAGCTTTCAGGTTGTCTTCTTCCCTAAGATGGTATATTCCTCCACCATTAGGGTTGCCTATAGGTCATGACCTATTCATGCTTTCAGTAGTACTAGGTCCAGTCTAAGTATGAGCTTTTTCAGCAAACTCATTGAGGTATTCAATAGCCTCATCAAGGTCTTTTTTGCCGAAATTCACCATTGCACATCATCTCTACAAATTGGCGTTCTCTATAGGTAAGAC
The DNA here is from genome assembly GCA_023935145.1 of Bretschneidera sinensis. Taxonomy (NCBI): domain Eukaryota; kingdom Viridiplantae; phylum Streptophyta; class Magnoliopsida; order Brassicales; family Akaniaceae; genus Bretschneidera; species Bretschneidera sinensis. The sequence continues at coordinate 27,544,866 of CM043705.1, read as the reverse complement.
CCTCATAGAAATACCTCACTAAACGCTAATTTTCATACCCATGATGTGGACATATACTTAACAGCTCTTTAAATTTCTCCCAAGACTAATACAAAGTCTCGTTTTCCTTTTGTGCAAAGGTGGAGATTTGTCTTTTCAAAGCATTAATCTTATGTTGAGGGAAGTATTTGTTTAAAAAGACTTGGGTTATCTCATTCCATGACCTAATTGATCATGGTCTCAATGAGTATAACCAACTCTTAGCTTTATCCTTCAAAGAGAAAGGAAAAAACTTGAGTCTCACGATATCATCCGTTGCATCTTGACTATGAAAAATCGTAACTACTTCCTCAAATTCTCTAATGTGCACATATGGGTTTTCGTTTTCCAAGCCATAAAAAATAGGGAGTAATTGTATCATCCTTGTTTTAAAGTCTTGATGGCGAGTGTTGGTTGGAAACATAATGCATGATGGTGTGGCTGTTCGGCTAGGATGTAGGTAATCTTTAAGTGTCCTAGCAACATTTTCATTAGGGTTTTCAGCCATGTTATCAAAATTTTCTAAATTTTCGGGTGGGTGTACACTAGGGTTTGATCTAGGCGAGGTTTTACTAATGGACGTGGAAGGGAAAAGGATCTCTATTTCGGGTCCCTTAATGAATCTCCCTCGGAAATCTCTCAGTCTAAGCATACACAAACTGATTTTGAAAGAAATAAATAGAACAGAAAAAAATAGAAAATCAAAAACTTAAAGAAAAGAACGATAGTACCGTCTTGTCTTAGAGTTGACAAACTTCCTTGTATGTTAGTGCGTATCCCCTGAAACGGTGCCAAAATTTGATTACGCCCAAAACATAACGCGGTAATTGTAGCACAGCTTTGGAGTGTCGATTCCACAAGAAAACAAGTTAACTACAAAAGAAGGTGTGAACCATAACACAAACGATAAAGATTTAAGTGAGAAAGTATGAACTCTTGATAATGGAGTAATTATGTAAAATAGATTGTAAAATATAATAGAGGGACAACAAGGATCCGGGAATCCTCCCTAGGTTCGTTGCCCTAATCCTAACTAATTCAGTTGTTTTTACCTCGATTGCACGTTTCACATCCCAAACATGTAATCGGCAATTATTCAATAAGAACATGTATAAACCCTAATTTGATTATTATGAAATATTTTTTATTTTCGATTCATGCACACATGATCTATCCTATAGGTTTATCAAGAAACGACAATATATCTTTTATGATAATATTGCAGTAATGGACAAGCCTAAAGGATAAACCTACCAGACTCAATCATACCCAAACAATCTTGACATAAGGAAAGCATGACTAAATTTATATCAAGGAGAAAGATACAATCACCGGATTAGATGAAACCTTATAATTAGATTAAAAAGTAAATCATAACAATATCTTAACGATAAAGCTCTATTACAACTGAATTAAATAAAGGAAAATAGGAATAACTACACCTAGGGATTCATCCTTTCGCCTTGCTTGGAGATTAGTTAGCCATGGGGCTCATGGTTGAACACTTTGATGGAGGAGAAGTTGCTGCTTCCTTGAGCCTTCCAACTTAATGAATGTCTAATATCAAACCCTAAGCGATCTATTTATAATACAAGGGTCCAAGGGTGTTTTAGGGTTTTAAACAATCATTAAAGACCTAATTCAGACCTAACTCGGAGAGCAAAATTCGTGTCCACGCTTAGGCTTGGATTTTCTCGCGCCTAGGCTTGGTTTTAGGCCAGCCTTGTAAAATTTCTAGAAGGTGCACCCCAGCTGCATCCAGGGTGTGGTGCACACCTCAAGGCACAGCGCAGCTCCATCTGATGGTCTTCTTTGCTTGTTTTGGCCTCTGATCTGGAGGGTGCGCCCCAGCTCCATCCAGGGTGTGGTGCACATACTTGGATCTCTTTATTTAGCCTTTCCGAAAGCCCTCCTTTGCTCTGGTATACATGGAATCTTTGTGCTTCATTCAACAATAGCTTTTTCATCTATTTAAGACTCAAAATACCTGAAAATGCATCAAAACAAATAAGTGATCTAGGAATGATTCTTTAGAGTTGTTAACATATAAAAGTGTAATTATAACCTATATCGACTCTTAAAATGCTAACAATTAAGCACTATTAAGATGCATTTTATAACTCTCATCAGCGCTCGATTGCACAGGAAGGTGCACTCGATCGCAAGTGGCACAGAAAGCTCTCCTGGAGTACTTGAAACAGAGAAAAAAAAAAGAATTGATTAGGGTTTTAATGAAACGAAAAATAAGATAAACACAGTAATTAAGAATGGAATAGAATAAAAAAGAAATAACAATAATTAAACGAAATGAAAAATTAATTCTAAAAAAAAATTTAGTGCAATTCCCGTTAACAGTGCCAAAAACTTGTTGTGACGGATATCTACCTAAATAAATATGCAAATAACCATCCTAGTTTTACTTGCAAGTTCACAAGGTCAGTGATAGCATAGTGTGCAAGTGTAAGATCATTTTCATAGGGATTGGTGAATTTCAATTTAGAATTAGTTTCTTCAAAGTAAAAAGAGAAATAACTGATTGATCGTGAGTGAATAATAATAATGAGAACATAGGACTATGATATCCACCACTAATTATATTTTCCCACTAAGTAAAGTGTCAATGCTCTAGCCTTATCATAAATATTTAATGGTTGCCAACCTAAGGGCTTGGCTCCCCACCTTAGGCTATTGATCTCCCTATGCAACAAGTTAGGCATGGTGTATACTCTAACTCTTTTCTCTCTTAAGGGATTCAGCATAGGTGTATAATGAGTTGTTCCTTAAGAGAGCATGAGGGCTGTGAAGATCGACAAGCACACGAGACCTAGGGCTTGGTCCGCTCCCGGTTTCCCATGTTGATTAACCCGGGAATCCAGTGTGGATATCCCTTGTTACTAATGTCGAACCTAGGACTTGGTCATCCAAATTGATTCGACTAACTTATCCATACCACATGCATACGTTGATCAGGCACACACATATAAGGAATTTAAATACAAACAGGTATTAATCAAGTTAAACATTCTAACAAGGCTATAGCAAAGATAATCAATGAATAAACATGTGGAAAAGCATAATTACGGCTTCAATCGAGCCCTATAGGAGTTTAGTTACACATACTAGTTAAACTAAACATTCTAAACATAGTGAAATAAAAACAAAAAACTAAAACTGAAGAAGACTCGGGAGACGAGTCGTCAATTCCTCTCCTAAGCTTGCAACTTCGAATCTCCAACTAAAGGTATGGTTTATGTATTTTACAGGGCTATTTATAGAGTCTTCGTAGTGTCCCGAAACCCTAATTTCCTATTTGGAGTCTGGAGACTTCTTTCCATATCTGGCTTTGCCGCCTCTGGAGTAATTACGCTCGTGCATATGCGGGATGCGCTCGAGCGCATGTGTGCACTCGAGCCTTCTTCAAGTGCGCTCGTGGGCTTGTGTGCTCGATCACAGGGGAGGTGCGCTCGTGTGCACCTTACTGAATGGCAGACATGACTTTTGCTTTTAAAAGCTTCAATTTATCATCTTTTTGCCCAAGTCCTGTGAAAAATCCACAGAAATAAATAAATAAATAGCCTAACAAGTGTAAATTAAGGGGCTTAAATATGACTATTTAAGCACTTATCAATGTGTCTAATCAATGTATGCATGTGGTATGGATTAGTTAGTTGAATCAATTTAGATGACCGAGTCCTGGGTTCAACAAAAGTGACAAAAGATATCTTATCCTGATTCTTGGGTTAATCAACATGGGAAACCAGGAGTATACACCATACCCTAAGTCTCATGTGGTTATCGATTTCCATAGACCTTATGCTCTCTTAAGGAACAACTCAGCATACGCCATGCTGAATCCCTTAAGAGAGAAAAGAGTTAGAGTAGATACCATACCTAACTCGTTGCTTAGGGAGGTCAATAGCTTAAGGAGTAGATACCATGCCCTTAGGTTGACACCCATTAGGTATTCATAGTATGGCTAGAGCATTGAGACATTACTTATTGGGAAAGTATGATTAGTGGTGGATATCAAAGCCCTATGTTCTTATCATTATCAATCTAGACTTAATAATTATTTCTCTCTTTATATTGCGAACTTGATTCTAAAGAACGAAATTTACCAATCCCTGTGGAGATGATCTCGCACTTGCACACTATACTACTATTGACCTTGTGCACTTGCAAGTAAAACTGTATGGTTATTTGCTTATTTATTTAGGTAGATAAATGCACAACAAGTTTTTGGCACCGCTGCCGGGGATTGCGCTAAATTTCCTTTTAGAATTATTTTCGTTTAGTTTAATCATCGTAATTTATTATTCTCCTTTATTTTTCTCAAAAATCTAAAAAATTTAAGTTTCTGTTTTTCTCCTTTATTTTTTATTTCATCAAACCCTAATCAATTTATTTTTTCTGTTTCAGGCACACCAGGAGAACTTCCTGTGCCACTTGTGATCGAGCGCAAATTAGGCAGAGAGTTACCCGGGTAGCAGTGTTTAACTGCTGTACTTAAGCGATTATCACTGATTCATGCACGGGCGTCAATCCAAGCATCCAACGTTTTTCCCCCTTGATACTAAGCTTGAGCGGACTATCCGACAAAGATTTAGAGACAACTCTAAAGAGGTAAAAGAAATTGAAGAAGAATTACAAATAGCGGAACAGCTAGAAAATCAACAACCGCCTAAGCGAAGGCCGATGAAGCAATCCTTCATCCCACGCAACCATGATCAACCATCGTGTATTGCTTATCAACATGAGGCGGAAGGCAACTATTATATATCTCAAAAAATATTGAGTGCATTGACTCACTTTAGGGGTACACCTAATGAGGATCCACACTTGCACCTTCGAGAGTTCTTCAACTTTTGGAAGTTCCAGCACATCCGAGGCTTAGACCAAGAAGGAATAAAGTTAATTTTGTTCTTTTTTCCTTAAAAGATAATGCTAAACTATGGTACAATTCTTTGCTTGCAGTTTCTATCCACACTTGGGAGGAGTTGGCTAGCAAATTCCTAAGGAAGTTTTTCCCATCACAAAAGACGAGGCAAATGAGGAAGGAGATTCAGTCCTTCCAACAAAAGGATGGAGACTTATTCTTCGAAGCATGGGGACACTTCAACGAGCTGCTGCTCAAATGTCCTTATCACAACCTACCTCAAGATGAACTGGTACAAGCTTTTTATGAAGGTTTGAGTGATACTAACAAAAGTATCATTGATTCAGGTTGTGGAGGAGTGCTGATGGAGAAAAGCAGCGAAAAAGCTATGGAACTCTTTGAAACCCTAAGTGAACACACTCAGCAGTTCTCCTCTCGAGGTAGACATGTAACCAAGAGTAAGGGTATGTATGAGGTAAATTTAAATGGAGGATCAGCCACTTAGATAGCTGCTGTAGAGAGGAAACTAGACCTACTGGTTAAAGCCATAGCTGCTCAGAATGCATCATCTAACCCACCAGGTACACCACTCCAGGTATGTGTGATATGTTCCCATTGTGATCATAATACTAACACATGTCCCTTGTATTCTTTTGCAGATCCGGAACAAGCAAATTACATAGGACCAAACAACTATTCGCCAAAGAACAATCCTTATGCAAACACCTAAAACCCTGGATGGCGAATCACCCGAATTTTTCTTGGAGCAACAATCAGAACAATCAAAGGCAGCAAAGAAACTTCTAACCAGCAGCCCACTCCGTTCCCGAGACAAAAAAGAGTGACCTCAAAAGTCTTATAAGGCAATTGGCATCTTAGCAGCAAGAATTAATGACTTCACATGAACAATTCATGGAAAAAACGAGGCAATTTCGGACTGAGATGAGACAAACCACTACAAAACATGATCAAGGCATTCAAGGATTGAAGGTATAAATACGACAATTGGCCAAGGAACTGAGTAGTAGAAAGCAAGGTGAGCTTCCTGCCCAACCAATACCTAATCCAAGAGGACATCAACAATTGAATACTGTGACAACCCTAAGAAGTGAAAAGATCATAAGCATCAATGAGCCTACACGAGCATCTCCAGACAAAGCATCCACATCTAAGGTAAGTGAGATGGAAAAGGTAAATGCACCTCCACCCTTCCCTCAAAGGTTAGTAAAACCTAAGAAAGAAACTAAACTAATTGAAATTTTCAAAACTTTGAAAAAGGTGGAAATAAACATTTCTTTACTCGATGCAATTAAATAAATTCCTACTTATGCTAAGTTTTTAAAAGATTGTTGCACTAACAAAAGGAAATTTCAGGAACATGAGACAGTAGCCTTGACTGAAGAGATAAGTGTTGTACTATTAAGAAAATTACCACCAAAACTAAAAGATCCGGGTAGTTTTACCATTCCTTGCAGGATAGGTGACCAGCTATTCGACCATGCACTATTGGATCTAGGAGCGAGTGTCAATCTGCTGCCATACAATGTATTCGAGACACTAGGTTTGGGGGAGCTTCAACCGACCTTCATCACTTTGCAATTAGCTGATAGAAGCATCAAACGACCGAGAGGTATCCTCGAGGATGTTTTGGTAAGAGTAGGTAAATTTATTTTACCTGCTGATTTTATTGTCTTAGATATGGAAATAGAATTCAAAATATTTGATACATTAAAATCAACCAAAGATGATAATGAATACTCTAATGTAAGCTTAATGCAAAGTTTTGTTGAGTAAGTTTCTCAAGACCATCAAATTGATCCAGTGGAGACCATCCCTAACCATGATGACACAAGATTGGACATTAGGCTAGAGGATGACAATGTGATTAAAGATATCGATAGAGTTGTGCACCCCATCAAGAACACAGCAAAGTCTCCAAGTAAGTATATTCTCCCAATTGAACCTCCTGAACTTACTAATACTACTTTCCTCTTTTTCGTTGTCCAAGTACCAAGATTAGAGATGAAGACGCTGTCAAAGGCACTGGAACCACCTGATGTGGGCTCTAAATGCCTCATTCAAAGAAAGTAGCACTGAAGCTACTATAGAGAGCACTTGAGCAATTCCCACTTGCATAACATATAGCTCAAGCGCCTCTACTGAGGTTAGTGTTACTGAGGCCACTACAAGTATGGTATGGTTGTATCGTTGTTAATTTTTCTCATTATTGTTTCATTGTTTTAGTTTTTATACATGTATATGTATACATTATACGTATACGTATATATATATATATATACATATATATATATATATTCAACTTAGCAGCACTTTCATATATATATATATATATATATATATATATATATATATATATATATATATATATATATATATTCAACTTAGCAGCACTTTCTGTCTTGTGCTCGAGCACACCACACAGTGTGTTCGAGCGCACAAGTGCGATCGAGCGCACTCGGGCAAATAGTCACGTGATGATTTTAAAACCACACTTCCTTCACTCACCCCTTCTCCTTCACCATATGCTCCAGCACACTCACTCTCTTTCCCTTAATAACACACACTCTCCCTTTCACATAACACTCCTCCTCTAACTCACTCTCATTTTACATCACCCCATCCCATATTACTCTCACTTATCATCATCATCATCTCCACATTTCACTCACACACTGCACCAAATCCATGACTCTAGGTATATCCAATTCCACTTTTCTTTTTCTTTTCTATTTAATTATGCACAATCACCCGCATTTTTAATTGTTCCCAATTATTTACATATTTCCTGTGTTGTGTGGCTGTCTTTCGTGTTTACAGGAGGTTGAAGATCGTGTTTGTTGGCTACCCACAGCTTCTAACTTTTGTTGCCCATAAGTTGTTCAACAAAAAGTCTGACCATATGCGATCAAGCGCACGACATTTGCTATTGAGCATAGAGTCCAGGGTGATCGAGCCCACATATTCATGATCGATCGCAATTTTGACAGAAACCAGGATAAACATGTCAAAACAATCCACCTCCACCTACCGTAGTTCAAGCAGCAATGTGTTGGAGCGATTATCTGCTTAAATAAATATACAAATAACCATTCTAGTTTTACTTGCAAGTGCACAAGGTCTGTGGTAGCATAGTGTGCAAGTGCGAGATCATTTCCATAGGGATTGGTGAATTTCGTTTTAGAATTAGTTTCTTCAAGTTAAAAAGAGAAATAGCAATTTGGTTGTGAGTAAATAATAATAATGAGATCATAGGGCTACAATATCCCCCACTAATTATACTTTCCCACTAACTAAGGTTTCAGTGCTCTAGCCTTATCATGAATATCTAATGGTTGCCAACCTAAGGGCTTGGTCCACACCTTAGGCTATTGATCTCCCTATGCAACGAGTTAGGCATTGTGTATACTCTAACTCTTTTCTCTCTTAAGGGATTCAGTATGGGTGTATACTGAGTTGTTCCTTAAGAAAGCACGAGGGCTGTGGAGATCGACAACCACATGGGACCTAGGGCTTGATCTGCTCCTGGTTTCCCATGTTGATTAACCCGGGAATCTGGTGTGGATATCTCTTGTTACTAATGTCGAACCTAGGACTCGGTCATCCAAATTAATTCGACTAACCTATCCATACCACATGCATACGTTGATCAGGCACATACATATGAGGAATGTAAATATAAATAGGTATTAATCAAGTTAAATATTCTAACAAGGCTATAGCAAAGATAATCAATGAATGAATATATGGTAAAGCATAACTAGGGCTTCAATCAAGCTCTATATGAGTTTAGTTACACATACTAAGGAAAGTAAACATACTAAACATAATTAAATAAAAACTGAAAACTAAAACCGAAGAAGACTCGGGAGACGAGTCGTCAATTCCTCTCCTAAGCTCTCTACTTCAAATCTAGAACAAAAGGTGTGGGTTATGTGTTTTACAGGGCTATTTATAGGGTCCTTATGGTGTCCTGAAACCCTAATTCCTTTTGGAGTCGGAAGACTTCTTTCCAATTCTGGCTCTACCTCCTCTGGAGTGATTGCGCTCGAGCACAGGTGTGCTCTCGAGCCTTCTTCAAGTGCGCTCGTGCTCTTGTGCGCTGCACCTTGCTGGATGGCAGAACTTGACTTTTGCTCCTAAAAGCTCCAAATTATTATCTTTTTGTCTAAGTCCTGTGAAAAACACATAAAACACGAAAATGAAGTAAAATCCATATAAATAGATAAATAAGGAACTTAACAAATGTAAATTAAGGGGCTTAAATATGACTATTTAAGCACTTATCATACCCCCAAACTTACATTTTGCTAGTCCCTTAGCAATACAAAATTAAAGACTATGTTAGAACAAAAAATAAAGATAAATTCATTTCCATGATACTCAAAGATTTGGGTTGCACATAAAACTACGATAATCGTTCATGAGTAAGCTTAAAATAAAAACACATTTTGGATTGCAAAAAGACTTTCAAAATTTTTAAGTTATTTACCTAAGGTTGGCTTAAGGAATCGCAAGTTTGATTTGTGTGTGATGAGTTAGCACATATAAGATGGGGCTTCCACATAATTTTAGCGTATAGGGTTTCGATGCCCAAACTTTTTATCGAATTCCTTATCAAAGAGAACAAAAATGGCATAATACTTGCTTCTTCTTTTTTTTATCATGAGATCTTTGCCATGTTGAGTTCCATCGAGTTTTCTATTTAACTCTTGTAACGAGTGTTTAGCCAATGACTCCCAAACCAAATGGTTTTAGGGCATTAGGTGTAAAGACACCCATAAGGACTTACTAACTCGAGTCAAAAAGGCTATGGAACTAACAGGTTTTTATACTTCTTAATGAAATTCCCACCTTTTGACGTGAACACTGAATGCTTACTGAGATAAGAGGCCTAGTTACTCAGTGAAAAGTTTTTACTGATCATTAGAAGCTTTTTGATCACTTTTTGCATGAAAAACATTTTTCTTTATTCTTTTCTTCTTTATTTTTCTTATGCCAAAGTGTTCTTTTCAACAAGTTATCCTATTACAGTTAGATTATGGAAACATATACAAGATAATTATATGTCATACCCCACACAAATGCATGTTAAATGTGCTCGTGCAATTTTGGATCCAACTCGTGAATTCTTAGGTGACTTGAGGTAGGTAACTAAACTTTGTAAAATTCCCATTGCAAGACTATGTGTTCTAGCTTTTAAACTTACTAATGAAGTGTTATCAAAATTTTAAATCAACCAAAAATTCTTTTTACCAAAAGAACATGCATTTATCTTTCTAAAAAAAAACTGGGACTTAGTGTGTGCATGTGTTTCAAGTGCATGTGTGATAGTATCTAGTATCTCCCACTACCCCAAACTTAAAATACACATTGTCCCCAATATGTGTGTGGCATGGAAAGATCTAACCTGGGAGATGGAGAACTTGGTTGTTTGCTTGCTTTGTCCACGCCCCCAAACTTGAATTGGATGCACGCACTGAGTACCTGACAAAGAAAAATAAACGTTGTGCCAGAAAACAAAATATGCAAACTAGGCATGTAAATATAACTATAACTAAAAGAAAAGTACTTAAAATGAAAAGGATATATCTGGGGTGCCTCCCATGAGCGCTAAGTTTAACGTCTTTAGCCAGATGGGGTATCCTCTCACTGCTGATCATCTGTGGGTGCAGTCGAGGAGGTACTGGGTGCAGGAAGTAGGCAGTCATGGATGGCCTGTAACAGCGCCTTCTATCGTGTGAACTGTGCCTCTAACCCATCGATCCGCTGATGGATCAAATGGGCTGCCTCATAATCCTCTCAGCGGATGTCGGACAGCTCACAGCAGAAAGAAGATAGCTCATCTAAGAGATGCTGATACTCTATGGATCCCATGTCTGTCTGATCCTCCTCCAGTGAAGGGCTCACCAGTGGATGCTTGGCCTCCATCGGATCATCCGCTATAGGCTCGGTAACTGGAATCTGTGCTCAGGGTCCTCGGGGCATGTGAGACTGGTTGAGGCTCCACTGGGCTCTCTTAAAGAAAGAGTGGTAGCTAACTGGGCCGTCTATAGAGGATCCTCTAAGCCCCTTCTTCTTGAAAATATGACTGAGCAAGAAAGGGAAAGGAAGACCCCAAGTATTAGCTGTGGTCATCTGCTGGTTATGTACCCCATCCCAGAATTTGTGTATCTGACTCCATATGACTGCTGGGATGGAGTACCAATGACCTCGGTGGAAAGTGTAGAGAGCTTGCAGAAACTGATCTCTCCTTTGTGTTTTGTGCCCCAAAAGACACACATTACACTGCAAGACTGAGTTGACGAACCATAGACGGGGAAGCAACCTCGACCAGCTCCCCGTATTGTTGTGGCTGTCAGCGTATTACCCCGCACACATGTCCTCAATGATATGTGGGAGAGGGAACTAGTCAGGCTGCTCCTCTATGTGGCTGTCCTCTGGTGGGGACTCATCGTAGCAGTGTAAAGAGTCAGCTATGTCAGTGGTGGTCAGCTCTATGAACCTACCCTGGACCGAGGTAGATAAAATCTCTGGCCTAGTGTAGTTGTAGGTCAGGTTCTCGTAGAAATTGACCACAAATCGTGTGTATGCTATCGAGCAGACTGGTTTGAATAGCCACTTGAACCCTCGGTTCTTGAATTCTTGGATCGCCCGTCTTGTGGCATCCAAACTCTTGAAGTTCTCTTCCACATTGAATGTTGTCTCAAACAACATTTCAAACTGTTCGAAACTAGGCCGAGATACCTGCTGGCGACTGCTAGAAGCACGGGAAGTGGAGTCCATATTCTGAAATCTAAAACTGTTGAAATTGCACTCGATCATAGATTTTTTATGCTCGATCACATGAGGGGTAGTGCGCTCGATCGTTTATGCCTAGTGCTCGATCGCACTCGGTCAAACACTTTATCAAACACCTTATGTGCACCAAAAACTAGAAGGTGCAGAATTTGTATACCCATGATCCACACCTCCTGCAATTGTAAACTTACCCAATCAACATACAAGGATAATATGTATGAATGTGTAAACTACAGTTTTAAGAACCGTGTGTGATGGTGTGCATGTAAGTGGACAAAAATCGGTTTTGCATACCGAGTTGGATTTGGGAAATTTCTGGGGAATGTGTTCTTGTGGATGGGTGATGCACGGTAGCAGGGTGGTAAGTGTGATGGAGGAATGGTTAAAATGTGGTGGTCGGAGTTGTGTTTTGGTGGTTACTTAGTTTGGAGGATGAGTTTTTAGGGCAAATGGCAGTGTTAGAGCGAGAGAGCGCAGCTTGAGTGCGTTTGAGCACAAGAATAAAAAGTGGGTTTCTGAGTTGAGTGTGTTAAAAAATCCTCACGTGCTTTCTACCCCGAGTGCACTCGAGTGCATTACAAAGTGCGCTCGATCGTACTTGTGCGCAACTTCTTAGTGTGATGCACTTGCGCGTAATGCAGGGCGAGGTGACGCCCAAGCGCATGGGGTGTGCGCTCGATCACAAGGCAGAAATTTGTTCATAGTAAAAAGAGTTTAACATAAAGAAATGAATTAATGGTAAAAATGGGAACGATACAGTCGTACCAGCTTGTAGTGGCCTAAGTACCACTAACCTTGATAAAGGCACTTAAGCTATATGTTGAGCAAGTTGAATTGCTCAAGTGCTCTCTATGGTAGCTTTAAGGCTATATTCTTTGAAAGATGCACTTAGGGCCTCCATCAGGTGGTTCTAGTTCCTTTGACAGCTGCTTTGTCTCTAATTATGGTGCCTGGTCATTAAAATAAGGAGAAATAGTGTTAGTAAGTGCAAGATTTTTAAATTTGGGATTATACTTACTTGAAAGCTCGGATGTGATCTTGATGGTGTGCAGAGCTCCATGAGTATCCTTAATCACATTATCTCCATCTGGTCTACTGTCCAATCTCGTGGTGGCATGGTTGGGGATGGTCCTCAATTGATCAGTGAAATGGGCCTTGGACACTCTCTCATCAATTCCTTGCATGACACTCGCATTGACACTTATCATTAGTATTAGTGGAGTCTAGTGTATTAAAGATTTTAAATTCTACCTCTTCATCATTTACTCTCATTGTGACAATGCCTCTTTTTTACATTAATGTTTATGTCAGCAGTGATCATAAATGGTCTCCCTAGAATGATAGGGAGTGGTACAGGCATATAGCATTCCTCCATGTCTAATACAATAAAATCAGCAGGTAAAATAAATTTACCTACTCTTATCAAAACATCCTCGAGGATACCTCTTGGTCGTTTGATGCTTCTGCCAGCCAATTGTAATGTAATGGAGGTTGGTTGGAGTTCCCCCAAACCTAGTGTTTCGAATACACTGTAAGGTAGCAAATTGACACTTGCTCCTAGATCCAATAATGCATGCTCAAAAAGCTGGTCACCTAGTCTGCAAGGAATAGTAAAACTACCCAGATCTTTTAGTTTAGGTGGTAATTTCCTTAATAATACAGCACTCACCTCTTCAGTCAAGGCTACCGTCTCATGCTTCTGCAACTTCCATTTGTTAGTGCAACAATATTTTAAAAACTTAGCATAAGCAGGTAGCTGTTTTATTGCTTCTAATAAAGGAATATTTATTTTTACCTTTTTCAAGGTTTCAAATATGTTAATCATTTTTGTTTCCTTATTAGGCTTCACCAACGTTTGAGGGAAGGGTGAAGGTGTATTTACCTTTTCTATCTCTCTTACCTTAGATGTGGAGGTTTGGTCTGGAGACGCTTGTGTAGGCTCGTTAGTGCCGATGACCTTTCCACTTCTTAAGGTCGTTATGGCATTCAGCTACTGGTGTCCTCTTGGATTAGGTAATGGCTGGGCCGGGAGCTCGCCTTGCTTTCTAGTACTCACTTCCTTGGCCAACTGTCCCATTTGTACCTCTAGTCCTTGAATGGCTTGATCGTGTTTGGCAGTGATTTGCCTAATTTCAGTCCGAAATTGCCTTGACTCTTCCAAAAATTGTTTATGTTTATTTAGGATTTTTTGTTGCTGAGACGCTAGTTGCCTCACAAGGCTTTCGAAGTCATTCTTCTTTGGTTCGGGGGCAGTTTGGGCTGCTGGTTGTAAATTTCTTTGCTGCCCTTGACTGTTTTGGTTGTTGCTCCATGAGAAGTTTGGGTGATTCCGCCATCCAGGGTTATATGTGTTTGCATAGGGGTTGTTCTTTGGCAGATAATTGTTCGGTCCCACAAAGTTAGCTTGCTCATGATCTGCAGATGAATATAAGGGACACGTATTAGAATTATGATCAAACTGTGAGCAAATGGTACATACCTATAGTGGTGCAGCTGAAAGGTTAGTTGAGGTGTTCTGAGCGGCCATAGCTTTAACTAATAGGTCAGGTTTTCTTTCCACCGCGGCTATTTGAGGAGATGATCCTCCGTTTAAGCTTACCCCATACACACCCTTACTCTTAGTTATATGTCTACCTCGAGAAGAGAACTTCTGTGTGTGTTCGCTTAGGGTTTCGAAAAGTTCCATTGCCTCTTCACTGCTCTTCTCGATCAGCACCCCTCCACAACCTGAATCAACAATGTTTTTGTTAGAATCACTTAAACCTTCATAAAGGCTTGTACCAGTTCGTCTTGGGGTAGGTTGTGGTGTGGGCACTTGAGTAGTAGCTCGTTGAAGTGTCCCCAGGCCTCAAAGAACAGATCTCTATCCTTTTGTTGGAAGGATTGTATTTCTTTCCTCATTTGCCTTGTCTTCTGGGCTGGGAAGAACTTCCTTAAAAATTTGCTCGCCAACTCCTCCCAAGTGTGGATGGAAACTATAGGTAAAGAATTATACCATAATTTAGCATTATCTTTTAAGGAAAAAGGGAAAAGAATTAACCTTATTCCTTCTTGGTCTAAGCCTCGGATGTGCTGGAATTTGCAGAGGTTGAAGAACTCTCGAAGGTGCAAATGTGGATCCTCACTAGGTGTACCCCTAAAGTGAGTCAGTGCACTGAGTATCTACGGAGATATGTAATAGTTTCCTTTCGCCTCAGGTTGATACGCAATGCACGAAGGTTGATCGATGTTCTGCAGGATGAAGGATTACTTCATCGGCCTCCATTAAGGTGGTTGCTATTCAGCTATTTGTTCTGCCATTCGTGGTGTCTCTTCCTCACTCCCTTCTCCTACCTTTTCCGAGTTATCCCTAAACCTTTGTCGGATAGATCTCTCAAGCTCGGGATCAAAGGGAAGGAATGCTGGATTCTTGGACCGACGTTCGTGCATGAATCAGTGGTAGTTATGTGAGTGCAGCAGTCAAATACTGCTGCTCGGACTACTTTCTGCCTCAATTGCGCTCGATCGCACAAGAAGGTGTGCTCGATCGCAAGTGGCACAGAAAGCTTCTTGGAGTACCTGAAACAGAAAAAGGAATTGATTAGGGTATTTTAGTGAAACGAGAAATAAAATAAAAACAGATTTAAAACTAAAAATAGAATAAGAAGCTTTCAATATCGATGAATATGTGGCAAAGATAATTAACGAATGAATATGTGGTAAAGCATAACTAGGGCTTCAATCGAGCCCTATAGGAGTTTAGTTACACATACTAAGTAAAGTAAACATGCTAAACATAATTAAATAAAAACAGAAAACTAAAACCGAAGAAGACTCGGGAGACGAGTCGTCAATTCCTCTCCTAAGCTCTCTACTTTGAATCTAGAACAAAAGGTGTAGGTTATGTGTTTTACAGGGCTATTTATAGGGTCCTTATGGTGTCCCGAAACCCTAATTCCTTTTTGGAGTCGGAAGACTTCTTTCCAATTCTGGCTCTGCCACCTCTAGAGTGATTGCGCTCGAGCGTATGCGATATGCACTCGAGCGTATGCGGTATGCACTAAAGCACAGGTGTGCGCTTGAGCCTTCTTTAAGTGCGCTCGTGCTCTTGTGCGCTCGATCTCAAGGGAGGTGCACTCGAGCACACCTTGCTGGATGGCAGAACTTGACTTTTGCTCCTAAAAGCTCCAAATTATTACCTTTTTGTCCAAGTCCTATGAAAAACACATAAAACACGAAAATGAAGTAAAATCCATAGAAATAGATAAATAAGAAACTTAACAAATGTAAATTAAGGGGCTTAAATATGACTATTTAAGCACTTATCACCGTGCCCAGTCATCCCGGCCAAGCTTCGAGCAAAGAGAGCTATTATTCGAGACCACTTTCAATATCGATGAAGTCTTCAAGAACATAGACGCCACTCAATGGGCAGTCCAAGCATTTAAACATCGGGGCTAAAGAGACTATTCAAGCCAGTTTGCTCGACTGCTTACACCTAGCTTATAGTCTAGTTTTATGAGCATGTATCATTCGATTGCAGCAGGCCAGGAATCTTGACTTCTTCAGTCCAGGGCACATCCATAGAGGTGACCAGTGCCGACATAGCTGCTGCTTTTCACTGCTATAATGAGTCCCCTCCGAGGACACCGATATCAAGGAGCAGCCGGAGTCTTTTGCCTTGTCTACGATCATCGAGGACATGTGCGCTGGACAGTACACTAATAGGCACAACAACGCAACGAGCCAATCAAAGTTTCCTCCACAGTTCTGGCTCATGGACACCATCCTCCAACGAAATGTGTGCCTATTGGGGCACAAGACACAAATGAGAGACCAGCTTCTACAGACATAGTGTGCCTTCTACAGAGGCCACTGGTACTCTATCCCAGCTGTCATTTGCAGTCAGCTACATAAATTCTAGGATCATGTCCATGGCCGCCAGACCACCATGGCCAATGCATGGGGGCTCCCGTTCCCGTTCCTACTATCCTACATCCTCAAGAAGATAGGGATTAAGGGGACTACCAGCGACGGACCAGTGCGAGAGCATCCTTTCTTTGGGAAGGCTCGGTGGACACATAGCCTCTCGCACATGCCTCGAGGACTCCTAGAACTTGCATCTATAGCTGAGAGGATTGAGGAGGATTATATGGAGACAGAGACCCCCACAGTTAGCCCATTACGAGAGGAGGACCATCCGGACATGGGACCCCACTGAGTCCCAGCACTTTCTCGTTGAGTTGTTCTCCTTCTGAGGTGTGATCTTCACAGCTACTTCATTAATCCATCAGCGGATAGATGGGTTGGAGGTGCGGTTTGCACGACAGGAGGTGATGCTAAAGGCCATCCTTGATCGCCTGCCTCTGGTGCTTAATACCTCTTCGACTGCACCACCCGATGATCAGCAGTGAGAGGATACTCCGTCTGGCTGAAGACGTAAAACTTAGCGCTCATGGGAGGCACCCCAAAGCATATCCTTTTTAGTATTTCATTTTATTGTTAGTATTTACTTTTATATCTGTTTATTATTACTTGTTTTCCAATTTATGCTTGTTTTTCTTTTTCAAGGACATAGTCAGTGCATCCAGTTCAAGTTTGGGGGCATGCTACGAGCCATGCCTGCCATTGAGTTCTACATCTCTCAGGTCAGATCCTTCCATGCTTCTCGCACATTGGGGACAATGTGCAATTTAAGTTTGGGGGTTATGGGGACACACTCACACACACACTATGTCCCAATTTTTATTTTTATAGATAAATGCATGTTCATTCTGTTCCGAAAATTTTGGGTGATCTAAACAAACAATATGATTTGACTTCATAAATGAGCTTAATACCTTGAACATGTGGGCCGATAATTAAGTTTTGAACCTTAATCACTTACTTGTAGGCATTTAAGGATTCACAAGTTTGACCTAAACTAACACGAGCACATTAGCACATAGTTGTGTGGGGTAT
Source organism: Bretschneidera sinensis (assembly GCA_023935145.1). Taxonomy (NCBI): domain Eukaryota; kingdom Viridiplantae; phylum Streptophyta; class Magnoliopsida; order Brassicales; family Akaniaceae; genus Bretschneidera; species Bretschneidera sinensis. The sequence goes on along the minus strand of CM043705.1, from coordinate 27,527,213 downwards.
GACATGTAATTTTAACTTGTATGTTTCTTTAGCTTGACTGTGAACCAGATGACGTGTTAGATTAAAACTTTGGCATAAGAAAATAGAAAAAAATAATTTATTACTCAAAAAGAAAAGTGCTCCTAATAATCATTAAACAAACTTTCCACTAAGTAACTAGCCCTCTTACCTCAGTAAGCGGTGAGTGTCACGTCAAAAGGTGAGAATTTTGCTCACAAGGATCATTAAAAATAACTTTCCACTGAGTAACTGGCCCTCTTGCCTCAGTAAGCAGTGAGTGTCACATCAAAAGGTGGAAATTCTGAGTGGTAGCATTAAGACCAATTAGTTTTGTAGCCTTTTTGACTCGAGTTAGTAAGTCCTTAGGGGTGTTTTTACACTTAATGCCCTAAAATCATCTGGTTTGGGAGTCATTGGCTAAATGCTCACTACTTGAGTCAAATAGAAAGCTTAAGGGAACTAAACTTAGCAAAAATCTCACAATAAAAGAAAAGAAGTAAAAATATGCCATTTTTTGTTGGTTCTAATAGGAAATTTGGTGAATCTTGAGAAATCAAAACACTATACATTAGAATTATTTGGAAACCTAATCTTTTATGTGTTAATTTACCACACACTAAAGTCAAACTTGTGATGTCTTAACCTACCTCATGAAAGTGATCTGCATTCAAAACTATTATTCATTTCAAAGATGTGTTTGTACTTGTTAAGCTTGCTCATGAATGCACGTCATGGTTTTGTGTGATACCTAAACTTTTGGGGGCACCATGCATATTGGATTTATCTGTGTCTTTATTTTAATTTTTGTTTTGTATTGCTAAGGGAGTAGCAATATGTAAGTTTGAGGGTGTGATAGGTGCTTAAATATATTTAAGCACCTTAATTTATAATTACTAAGTCCTAATTTATGTTAATTTAGTCCATTTTACTTCATTTCTGTGCTTCACATGCTTTTGTAGGGTTTTGAAGGAAAAAGAAGCATTTTTTTACACTTAAAAGAAGAAATCTGGAAATCCTGGAGCAGTTGCTGGCTGGAGTGCGATCCAGTGCAGGCCTCGGTACGATCGAGCGCACCAGCGCTTGTGCACACACAAAGAAGGCTCGAGTGCAACCTTGCGATCGAGCGTACAACAAATGCGATCGAGCGCACATGTACGGGCATAAACAGTAAAACAACATAACTGGTTTTGGTAATAGAGGAGGTTTTACGTTTTAGAAAGTTTAAGGTTTTCAGAGTCTTCTAGGGTTATTCAACCCCTATAAATACACTTGTAAACACACAGAAAAGACATCCTTCTTTTTATCTTTTGCTTTGGCTTGAAGATGTAAGCTTTGGAGAGGAATTGACAACTCGTCTCCACAGTATTCTTTGGGTTTTATTTCTCAGTTTTAGTTTATGTTATGACGATGTTTATCATAGACAACATGTGCAACTAACTCTTTATAGGGCTCGATTGAAGCCCTAATTATGTTTTCTCATACATATATTCATTGATTACCTTTGCTAATAGCCATATTATGATGCTTTATTGATTAACGCCTGTTTATATTTAAATTCCTCATATTTGTGTGCCTGATCAACGTATGCATATGGTATAGATTAGTTAGTTGAATCAATTTGGATGACCGAGTTCTGGTTCAACAAAAGTGACAAAAGATATCTTATCCGGATTCTTGGGTTAATCAACATGGGAAACCGGGAGTATACACCATACCCTAGGTCTCATGTGGTTGACAATTTCCACAGACCTTATGCTCTCTTAAAGAACAACTCAACATACGCCATGCTGAATCCCTTAAGAGAGAAAAGAGTTAGAGTAGATACCATGCCTAACTCATTGCTTAGGGAGATCAACAGCTTAAGGAGTAGATACCATGCCCTTAGGTTGACAACCATTAGGTATTCATAGTATGGCTAGAGCATTGGGACATTACTTATTGGGAAAGTATGATTAGTGGTGGATATCAAAGCCTTATGTTCTTATCATTATCAATCTAGACTTAATAATTATTTCTCTTTTTATATTGCGAACTTGATTCTAAAGAACGAAATTTACCAATCCCTATGGAGATGATCTCGCACTTGCACACTATACTACTATTGACCTTGTGCACTTGCAAGTAAAACTGTATGATTATTTGCTTATTTATTTAGGTAGATAAACGCACAACAACTACTCCTCATATGCTCGACTCAACGTCTCCTAGACCGAGCATATGGACTGTTCCTCACATGCTCGGCTCAATGTCTCCTAGGCCAAGCATATGGATTACTCCTCACATGCTCGACTCAACGTCTCCAAAACCGAGCATATGGACTGCTCCTCACATGCTCAGCTTAATGTCTCCTAGGACAAGCATATGGATTTCTCCTCACATGCTCGGCTCAACGTCTCCAAATCTGAGCATATGGACTGCTTCTCACATGCTCGGCTCAATGTCTCCTAGGCCGAGCATATGGATTGCTTCTCATATGTTCAGCTCAATATCTCCTAGGCCGAGCATATGGACTATTCCTAACATGCTCTGCTCAATGCCTCCTAGGCCCAGCATATTGACTGTTCCTAACATGCTTGGCTCAATGCCTCCTAGGCCCAGCATATGGATTGCTCCTCACATACTCAGCCCAACATCTCTTAAGCCAAGCATATAGACTGCTCCTCATATGCTCGGCTCAATGTCTCTTAGGTCAAGCATATGGATTGCTCCTCACATGCTCGGCTCAACTTCTCCAAAGCCGAGCATATGGACTGCTCCTCACATGCTCGGCTCAATGTCTCCTAGGTTGAGCATATGGACTTCTCCTCGCATGCTTGGCTCAATGACTCCTAGGCCGAGCATATGGATTGTTCCTCACATGCTCAGCTCAAACATCTCCAAAGCCGAGCATATGGACTGCTCCTCACATGCTCGGCTCAATGTCTCCTAGGCCGAGCATATGGACGACTCCTCACATGCTCGGCCCAATATCTCATAAGCCGAGTATATGGACTGCTCCTCACATGTTCGGCTCAAATTACTCTAAGGCCAAGCATATCTACTTACTTCTCGTACGCTTGGCTCGGCAGATTAATTTCCCATTTATTAAAACCAAAGCCTGCAAAACTTCCTTGAGCATACATATGTGCTTAAGGAAATGGGGAGCCTCTGATACAACCTAAAACCACACACCCAATGAAAACGGGACACGTGGACAGCCTCATATCGAAACAGCAAAACAACACGCAGACAGCCTCAAACCGAAACAACGAGGCAACACGTGGACAACGCTGGTCCACAAAGCAGGATCTCCAGGGCACCTCCACCCTTGGCACGAAGGCCACCTCATCCCTAAACGCTATAAAAGGACCCAGGTATGTACATCAAAAGAGAGATCATGTTCTTGACCTAAAAAACAAACACCGCCATCCCCACATTTCTAGAAACCTATACTAACAAAGGCATCAGAGCATCTTTGAAGGAATCTCCCTCCGTCGACTCTTAGCTTACCACATTTCCCTGTGCAGGTTCCCCAGAGGCCCGACCTCCAACTCGGTGGCACGTTTTTGGTGGTAACACCTCCTAAACAAAATAGAAATGTATATGCCCCTATGGAGGTATGATTATTCACATTTGTTAAGTTCTTAGTTATGATAATTTAGTCTATTTTACTTCATTTCTGTGTTTCACATGTTTTTATAGGGTTTTGGATAAAAAGAAGCATTTTGGCACCTAAAGGAAGAAACCTGGAAATCCTGGAGTAGCTACTGGCAAAAGTACGATCGAGCGCATAAGCACTCGTGCACACAGGAAGAATCGAGTGCAGCCTTGCGATCGAGCGCACATGTACGGGAGTGAACAGTAAACGGCAGAACCAGTTTTGGAAATAGAGGAGGTTTTATGTTTTAGGAAGTTTAAGGTTTTCTGAGTCTTCTAGAGTTATTCAACCCTATAAATACACCTATAAAACACACACAAAAACATCACTTCTTTTATCTTTTGCTTAGCTCGGAGTTGTAAGCTTTGGAGAGGATTGACAACCCATCTCCACAGTATTCTTCAAGTTTTATAGTTTATGTTTAGTTTATGCTATGATGTTTATCTTAGACAGCATGTGTAACTAACTCTTTATAGGGCTCGATTGAAGCCCTAGTTATGCTTTCCCATATATATATTCATTGATTATCTTTGCAATAGTCTTGATTATGATGCTTAACATGATTAATGTCTGTGCTTATTTACATTCCTCATATGTGTATGTCTGATCAATATATGCATGTGGTATGGATTAGTTAGTTAGACCAATTTAGATGACCGAGTCTTGGGCCTAACGATAGTAACAAAAGATATCCACATCAGATTCTTGGATTAATCAACATGAGAAACCGGAAGTAGATACCATGCCCTAGGTCTCATGTGGTTGTCGATTTCCATAAATCTTATGCTTTTTTGAGGAACAACTCAGTAGATACCATGCTGAATCCCTTAAGAAAGAAAAGAGTTAGAGTAGATACCATGCCTAACTCGGTGCTTAGGGAAATCAATAGCTTAAAGAGTAGATACCATGCCCTTAGGTTGGCAACCATTAGGTATTCATAGGAAGGCTAGTGCATTGACCTATTACTCATTGGGAAAGTATGACTAGTGGTGGATATCAAAGCCCTATGTCTCATTATTATTAATTCACATTCAACAGTTTTTTTTATCTTCTTTTATTAAGAAACTAATTCTAAAACGAAATTCACCAATCCCTATGGAAATGATCTCGCACTTGCACCCTATACTACCATTGACCTTGTGCACTTGCAAGTAAAACTGTACTGTTATTTACTTATTTATTTAGGTAGATAAACGTGCAACAAGTTTTTGGTACTGTTGCCAGGGATTGCACTAAATTTCCTTTTAGAATTACTTTTGTTTAATTTAATAATCATTATTCTATTTTACTTTAATTTTTAAAAACAAAATTTAGTTTCTTTTTTTCACCTTTATTTTTATTTTCATCAAACCCTAATCAAATTCCTTTCTGTTTCAGGCCCATCAAACCCTAATCGCACTTTCTGTGATACTTGCGATCAGTCGCATCCTTTTGTGCGATCAATCGCAATTAGGGCAGAGAGTTACCCGAGCAGCAAAGTTGAGCTATTGCACTGAAGCTGGTTTACCTAATTTATGCACGGACTTCGATCCCGACATCCAATATTCTTTCCCATCGATCCCAAGCTTGAGCAGACCATCCGACAAAGGCTTAGGAACAACTTCGAGGAGAACGAAGAAGAATTCAAGAACAAAGCCCCAATGGCGGAACAGCATGAAAACTAGTAACCACCCGCCCGAGTACCGATGAAGCATTGTTGGACAAAAATATACCTAAATAATTAAGTGGATAATCGTACTAGTTATACTTGCAAGTGCACAAGGTCATCAGTGTAGTCTAGTGTGCAAGAGCAAGGTCATCTCCACAGGGATTGGTAAAGTTGCTTTTTAGAATTAGTTTCTTTAAGTAAAAAAGAAATAAAATAACTGTTGTGTGTGATTTGATAATAATAAAGACATAGGGCTTTGATATCCACCACTAGTCATACTTTCCCAATTGTATAAGGTATCAGTGCACTAGCCTTATCATGTATACTTACTGATTGCCAACCTAAGGGCATGGTATCTACTCCTTAAGCTATTGATCTCCCTAAGCAACGAGTTAGGCATGGTATCTACTCTAACTCTTTTCTTCCTTAAGGGATTCAGCATGGTATCTGCTTGAGTTGTTCCTTAAGAAAACATAAGTACTATAGAAATCGACAACCACATGAGACCTAGGGCATGGTATCTACTCCCGGTTTCCAATGTTGATTAACCTGAGTATTCGGATAAGATATCCCTTGTTACTAATGTTAGACCCAAGACTCGGTCATCCAAATTGATCTAACTAACCAATCCATTCCACATGCATACATTGGCCATACACATACATATGAGGAATTTAAATAAGCACAGGCATTAATCAAGTTAAGCAACATAATAAAGGCTATTGGCAAAGATTTTATCAATGAATATAAATATGGGAATGCATAACTAGGGCTTCAATCGAGCCCTATAAGAAAGTTAGTTACACATGCTATCTAAAGTAAACATCATATATAAACTAAACATAAGGGAGAAGAATAAACCCAAGAGAAGAGGCGTAAATTCTCTCCCAAGCTCTCAACTCCAAGTAAAAGAAAAGAGAAAAGTATTTTTTATCTCCGGTGTGTATTATGTGTGTGAGTTACAAGTGTATTTATAGGTCTTTGAGAAGTCCTAAGAGACCCATGAGTTCCTAAACCTTCCTAAAACGAAAATTCTCTTATTTCCAAAATAGGGTTCTATAGTTTACTGTTCACGCCCGTACATGTGCACTCGATCGCATATGTCTTGTGCTCGATCGTAATGTACGCTCGATCTTTCATGTGTGTGCACGATCGCAATGTGCGCTCGATCGCATTGCATGGCGCGATCGATCGCAATTTGTCCAGAGAATGCTCCAGGGATTCCAGATTTCTTCCTTTAAGTGCCAAAACTGCTTCTTTTTCTCCAAAACCCTATAAAAAAATTGTAAAACACACAAATGGAGTAAAAGAGACCAAATTAACGTAATTAAAGACCTAACAAATGTAAATAAGGGGGTTTAAATATGAATATTTAAGCATCTATCACACCCCCAAACTTACATATTGCTAGTCCCTTAGCAATACTAAATTAAAAACTAAAACGAAAAACATAGATAAATCCAATGTTCATAGTGTCAATCAAAAGTCTAGATTTTACACAAAACTATGATGCGCATTCATGAGCAAGCTTAACAAGTGTAAACATATTTTTGCAATGAATAAGAGTTTTGAACGTAAATCATATTCATGAGGTAGTTTAAGACATCACAAGTTTGACTTTAGTGTGTGGTGACTAGCACACAAAAGATTTGACTTCCAAGAAATTCAAACATGTAGTGTTTCGATGACTCAAGATTCACTAAACTTCCTATTAGAGTCAACAAACATGGCGTAGACTTTTATTTGCGAGATTTTTGCTATGTTAGTTCCCTTAAGCTTTCTTGTCGACTCGTGTAATGAGTGTTTAGCCAATGACTCCCAAACCATATGGTTTTAGGGCATTAGGTGTAAAGACACCCCTAAGGACCTACTAGCTCGAGTCAACAAGGCTACGAAACTAACTGGTTTTAATGCTACTACTTAGAATTTTCCACCTTTTGACGTGACACTCAATGCTTACTGAGGCAAGAGGGCCAGTTACTCAGCGAAAAGTTCCTTTTAATGATCATTTAAAATTTTTCACCTTTTGACGTGACACTCAATGCTTACTGAGGCAAGAGGGCCAGTTACTCAGCGGAAGATTTGTTTTTATTGATCATTAGGAGCATTTTTTTTCTTTTTGAGCACGAATCAATCTTTTCTATTTTTATATGCCAAAATGTCAATCTAATAGGTCATCTAGTTCATAGTCAAGCAAAAGAAACATACAAATCCAAATAACGTGTCATACCCCACACAATTATGTGCTAATGTGCTCGTGATAATTTAAGTTAAACTTGTGAATTCTTAAATGCCTAAAGGGCAGTGATCTAGGTTCAAAACTTGATTATTGGCCTATATATTCAAAGTGTTAAGCTCACTAATGAAGTCAAATCACAAAGTTTTGTTTAGATCACAAAAAAAAGTTTATTGGACAGAATGAACATGCATTTATCTATGAAAATGAAAATAACAACAAAACAAAAACAAAAATGTAGGACATAATGAGTGTGTGAATGTGTCCCCATACCCCCAAACTTAAAATGTACATTGTCCCCAATGTGTGAGTAGCATGGAAGGATCTGACCTGGGAGATGGAGAGCTATATGGTTAGCATGGCTTGTGGCACACCCCTAAACTTCAGCTGTATGCACTGACACTGTCCTTGAAAAAGAAAGAAAAAAAATATAAAATGGAAAACAAGTAAGAAACAATAATAGAAAAGAAAACTATAAAATACTAAAAATAACATAAATTATAAAAAATATGTGCATTGGGGTGCCTCCCATAAGCGCTAAGTTTAACATCTTCAGCCAGACGTGGTATCCTCTCACTGTTGATCATCAGGTGGTGCAGTCGAAGAGGTACAGGGTGTCGGAGGTAGGCGATCAAGAATGGCCTGCAGCATAGCCTCCTGTCGTGCTAACCGTGCCTCCAAACTGTCCATGCGCTGATGCACGAGTGTGGTAGCAGCAGAGACCTTACCTCGGAAGGAAGACAGCTCAACTAGAAAGTGCTGGGACTCGGTGGGTCCAATTTCTGAATGGTCCTCCTCATGTACTGGGCTAATGACCGGGGTCTCGGTCTCCATGCGATCCTCCTCAACTCGCTCAGCTGTTGGAGCAGGTACTGGGAGTCCTCGTGGCATATGCGAGATGCTGTGTGTCCACTGAGCTCTCTCGAAGAAGGGATGCTCTCATACTGGTCCGTCGCTGTGGGTCCCCTTAATCCCCTTCTTCTTGAGGATGGAGGTGAGTAGGAATGGGAAAGGGAGGCCCCAAGCATTGGCCGTGGTGGTCTGACGGCCATGCATGTGATCCCAAAACTTGTGCAACTGGCTCCAAATGACAGCCGGGATGGAGTACCAGTGGCTTCTATGGAAGGCATATATAATCTGGTGAAACTGGCTTCACCACTATATCTTGTGCCCCAATGGACACACGTTACACTGTAGGATCATATCAACAAGCCACAGTCGGGGAGGTAGCATGGACCAGCTGGCCATATTGTTATGCCTGTCGGCATACTGGCCAGCGCACATGTCTGTGATGATCTCGACCAAGGCAAAGGACTCCAGTTGCTCCTCGATATCAATGTCCTCAAGAGGGGACTCATCGGTGCAATGAATAGCAGCGATGATATCGGCACTAGTCACTTCGATGGGCATGCCCCGAACTGAAGAGGTGAGGACTCCCGGTCTGCTGCAGTCGAAAGATAAATGCTCATAAAACTGGACTACGAGCTGGGAGTAAGCAGTGGAGCACACTGATTTAAACAGCCGCTTCAACCCTCGATGTCAAAATGCTTGGACGGCCATTTGCGTGGCGTCCATGTGCCGGAATATGTCATCAATGGCGAATGTGGTCTCGAACAATAACTCTCATTGCCCGATGTTGGGCCAGGATGAGGAGGCACGGCTGCTTGAGGCACCAGAGGTAGAAATAGTTGGTCTGGACATGTTTGATACTAGTTTCTGCCAAAGTTGTGATCGATCATAACTTGCATGCGCTCGATCGCACACTGGCTATGCGCTTGATCGCAAATGTCGTGCGCTCGATCGCACACAGTCAGGCTTTTCCACGAACAATTGATGTGCACCAAAAAAATAAGCTACGATCTTGACGAGTTGAATGTGTGCCAAACCTCCTGCAAACAAACAAGCACTCAATCACACTCAAGATAACATATAAGAATAAAGAATTGTGTAAATAAAACATTAAAATTCGTGTGTGTGTGTGTGTGTGAAGAGTACCTTATGGATTAATGGGGATGGGAATACAGGGTTTTGACAGTGGAGGTGATGGTGATTGCCAGTGATGGAGGCAATGGAGGGTGACGGAGGATGGTGGAGATGGAAGTGGTGGTGAATGATGGTGGCAAAGTGTGAGCATGAGAGATGCGGGTAGACGGGAAGAGCGAGTGAGAGAGAGAGTGTAGGGTGCGAGTGAACATAGTGAAGAGGAGTGAGTGCGTGAGTGAAGGTTTCAGATATATAAATGCTTCTGCCACGAATACACTCGATCGCACATGGGGTGCGCTCGATCGCATTCGTGCGCTCGAGCACGTTTGAAGGACATGCTCGATCGCACACTTGCGCTCGATCGCACTGGATGATGCGATCGATCGCAAGGAGAGCATATGGGTAAAGAAAAAACTTACCGTAGCTAACAAAAATGATAATTTATTGAAACAATACAACCTTACCATTTGTTAGTGGCCTCAGTACCACTAACCTCAATAGAGGTGCTTGAGCTTAATGAGAAATCAATTTTTTTTTACTTTGCTCAAGCACTCTCTTGCTACCGTGCTAGTTGGTTGGAGGGGGGCACTTAGAGCCCACCTCTTGGAGCTCTAGTGCTTGTGCTTCAGCTGTATATTGTACTGATTCAAGTTCCAAATCTTCATCTCTTGGAGGAATGTTAATGTCGAGGTAAGGCTTGGCTCTGTGTCCATCGATTGTAAAGGGCTGATTTCCGTTGGGGCCATAGACTTCTAATGCACCATCAGGGAAGACCTTGGTGACCATGTACGGACCGTACCATCTGGATTTGAGCTTGCCTGGGAACAGCCTCAATCGTGAGTCATATAACAACACCTTTTGTCCTACATGGAACTCCTTCCGGACTAGTTGTTTGTCATGATAAACTTTTTTCCGTTCCTTGTACAACTTTGCATTCTCATAGGCATCATATCTCAATTCTTCAAGCTCATTTAGATGCAGTTTCCTTTTCTCACCCGCTTGCTTCATGTCAAAGTTGAATTGCTTAATGGCCCAATATGCTCGATGCTCTAATTCCACCGGGAGATGGTATGCTTTTCCAAAGACTAGGCGGTAGGGAGACATGCCAATTGGAGTCTTGTAAGCTTTCCTATATGCCCATAGAGCATCATTTAAGCGTAGAGACCAATCCTTCCGGTTAGGCTTCACAGTCTTTTCTAATTTTCCCTTGATCTCTCGGTTGCTTATCTTTACTTGGCCACTAGTTTGAGGATGATATGGAGTGCCAACTTTATGAGTGATCCCATACTTTCGGAGTAGTTCGGCAAAAGAACGATGATGAAAGTGACTGCCCCCATCACTGATGATTACTCTTGGAGTTCCAAATCGAGTAAAAATGTTAGCCTGCAAAAATTTGATAACTACTTTGTGATCATTAGTCCTTGAGGGGACAGCCTCGACCCATTTAGACATATAATCCACGCCCACAAGAATATATAAATAACCAAATGAGTTAGGAAATGGTCCCATGAAATCAATGCCCTATACATCAAAAATTTCTACTATATGAATATTTTGTAAGGGCATTTGATTTCGAGAAGAGATGTTACCTGTCCGCTGGCATCTATCACAGAAGCTGCAAAAGGAGAAAGCATCTTTAAATAGGTTAAGCCAATAAAAACCAGATTGGAGTACCTTAAGAGTTGTTTGTTTTGCCTCAAAATGTCCTCCATAAGCAAACTGGTGGCAGTGTTGCAATAAGCTAAAGTGTTCCTCATCTGGGATACATCGTCTGATGATTTGCTCAGGGCAAGATTTGAAAAGATAAGGATCATCCCAATAGTAATGTCTTGACAGAGATATCAGCCGTTTCTTTTCTTGAGTAGTCATGCCTGGAGGAAAAACTTTAGCAGTTAGATAATTTACTATATCAGTGTACCATGGGAGTTTTACCTCGAGTGCGAATAGTTGTTCATCGGGGAAGTTCTCATTCAATGGTAACTCTTTATCATCACTCTCATAAGGAAGTCTTGACAAATGATCCGCAACTACATTCTCACTACGTCTTTGATCTCTAAATCGAATTCTTATAGGAGGAGTACCCATCTGATTAGCCTAGGCTTTGCATCTTTCTTAGAAAACAAATATCTCAAAGCAGCATAGTCAGTGAATATAATAACTTTAGAACCAATAAGATATGATCTAAACTTCTCTAAAGTAAAAATAACAGCTAACAATTCTTTTTCAGTAGTAGAATAGTTAAGCTGAGCATCATTTAACGTTCTAGAAGCATAGCAAATAGCATGGGTACTTTATTGATTCTTTGACCTAAGGCAGCTCCCAAGGCGAAGTCACTGGCATCACACATTAATTCGAAAGGGAGATTCCAATTTGGTGCCATCATTATTGGGGCAGAGGTGAGAACATTCTTCAAGGTGTTGAAAGCTTGCATACAATCATCATTCCATTCAAACTTGGTATCTTTAGTCAATAGTGCACAAAGAGGTCTCGAGATTTTGGAGAAGTCCTTGATGAATCTTCTATAAAAACTGGCATGTCCAAGGAAACTTCTAATGCCCTTGACTGTGAGAGGGGGAGGTAGCTTTGAAATAATGTTAATCTTACCTTTGTCTATCTCAATACCTTTGTTTGAGATGGAGTGACCCAACACAATACCTTGTTGAACCATGAAGTGACATTTCTCCCAATTCAATACTAAATTACTCTCTTCACATCTCCTTAGGACATTTTCCAAATGATTCAGGCACTCATCGAAATTAGATCCAAAGACACTAAAATCATCCATGAACACCTCAATATATTTCTCTACCATATCGGAAAAAATGCTCATCATACATCTTTGAAAAGTGGCTGGTGCGTTGCATAAACCGAATGGCATTCTTCTATAAGTAAATGTACCGAAAGGACATGTGAATGTAGTTTTTTTCTTGATCCTCAGGTGCTATGGCAATTTGATTGTATTCACTATACCCATCCAAGAAGCAGTTATAACTGTGACCGGCTAACCTCTCTAGCATTTGATCAATGAATGGCAGGGGAAAATGGTCTTTTCTAGTTACTTTGTTTAATCTCCGGTAATCAATGCATACTCTCCAACCCGTTGTTTGTCTTGTAGGTATGACCTCCTCATCTTCATTCTTTACCATGGTAATCCCACTCTTTTTAGGAACGACTTGGACCGGACTTACCCATTTGCTATCCAATATAGGGTAAATGATGCCAACATCTAGTAGCTTCAATATCTCGGCTTTTAGTACCTCCTTCATGTGTGGGTTAAGTCTTCTTTGAGCATCTCGAGTGGGCCTTGCTCCTTCTTCAAGGTAAATATTATGCATGCACTTTGCTGGACTTATCCCCTTAATGTCAGCAATGGTCCACCCAATGGCAGTTTTATGCTCTCTAAGAACTCTTAACAGCTTCCCTTCTTCCCCACTACTTACAATCACAGGTAAAGTTTCATTTTCTCCTAAGTAGGTGTATGTTAAATGCTCGGGTAGCTGCTTTAGTTCCAATGTTGGTGCCTGCACAATGGATGGAAGAAGAGTAGTATTAGTGGGTATGAGAGATTCAAATGGAGAAGGATACATACTGGAGTATTTTGGAGAGGTCGCAAGAAGGTGCACAGCTGTGATGATGTCATCAGTAACATCTTCATATTCTTGCTCAATATCCATCTCTGTGAAACTGTGAGTGAGAGTAGTCTCCAATGGATCAATGTGTTGGACCTAAAAAGCTTGCTCAACAAAGTCTTGTATCATACAAACATTAAAGCATTCCAAGTCATCTTGAGGAAGTTTCATTGCATCAAATATTTTAAACTCTATTTTCTCACCATTGATTTTCATACTTACTATACCCTTTTTTACACAGATCTTAGTCTCGGTAGTTCTCATAAATGGTCTCCCTAATATGATAGGCAAATGTAATGGCATAGGGCATTCCTCCATTTCTAATACAATGAAATCAGCAGGTAAAATGAACTCACCAACTTTCACTAAGACGTCCTCGAGAACACCCCTAGGTCTTTTAATACTCCTATCTGTCAACTGTAAGGTAATAAAAGTCGGTTGTAGCTCCCCCAAATCTAGGGTTTCAAATACCGTGTAAGGTAGCAAGTTTACCCCCGCTCATAAGTCTAGCAATGCCTTGTCAAATAGCTGATCACCTATTCTACAGGGAATAGTAAAACTACCCGGATCTTTCAGTTTTGGTGGGAGTTTTCTTAGCAGTACAACACTTACCTCCTCAGTTAATGCTACAGTCTCATGCTCTTGAAATTTTCTTTTATGAGTGCAACAATCTTTTAAGAATTTGGCATAGACAGGTATTTGGTGAATTGCATCTAATAATGGAATATTAATTTCAACTTTCCGCAAAGTTTCAAAAATATCAAGTAGTTTATTGTCTTTATTTTGTTTTACTAACCTTTGCGGGAAGGGTGGTGCATTCACCTTCTCCGTCTCACTTACCCTTGATGCTGATGGTGTCTCTTTGGATGTTGCTGGAGATTCCTCGGATCCGATCACTTTGCCACTTCTCAATGTTGTGACAGCCTTTAGTTGTTGATGCCCCCCAGGGCTGGGTAATGTTTGAACTGGGAGCTCCCCTTGCTTTCTGCCACTGAGCTCTTTAGCTAGTTGTCCCATTTGTACCTCTAGTCTTTGAATTGCTTGCTCATGTGCCGCATTAGTTTGTTTTTGCTGAGTCATGAACTGTTCTTGTGACGTCACCAGTTGTCTTACTAGACTTTCGAGGTCATTTTTCTTTGGTTCGGGAGTAGCATGAGCAGTGGGATGGGGGTTTCGTTGCTGTCTTTGATTGTTCTGATTGTTGTTCCACGAGAAATTTGGGTGGTTTCGCCATCCAGGGTTGTCCGTGTTGGCATATGGGTTGTTCTTTGGTGGATAGTTGTTAAGCCCCACGTAGTTGGCTTGTTCCGGATCTGCAGATGAATACAAAGGACATGTATCAGTATTATGGTCGTATTGAGAACAAATTGCACATACCTAGAGTGGAGTGGATGGTAGGCTGGATGAGGCTTTTTGAGTAGTCATGGCTTTTACAATCATATCTAGTTTTCTCTCCATTGCTCCAATTTGAGGGGAAGATCCTTCATTTACATTTACCTCATACATACCTTTACCCATGGTCACATGTCTACCTCGAGAGGAGAATTGTTGGGTGTGCTCGCTCAGGGTTTCGAAGAGCTCTATTGCTTCTTCACTACTTTTCTCCATCAGGACTCCTCCACAACCTGAATCAACAATACATTTGTAAGAATCATTTAAACCTTTATAGAATGCTTATACCAGTTCATCTTGAGGCAGGTTGTGGTGTGGGCATTTTAGTAGCAGCTCGTTGAAGTGTCTCCATGCTTCGAAGAAGAGGTCCCTATCCTTTTGTTGGAAGGACTGGATCTCCTTCCTCGTTTGTCTCGTCTTTTGGGCTGGGAAGAACTTCTTTAGGAACTTGCATGCCAACTCCTCCCAAGTGTGGATGGAAACTGCAGGCAAAGAATTATACCAAAGTTTAGCATTATCTTTCAAGGAAAAAGGGAATAGAATTAACCTTATTCCTTCTTGGTCTAGTCCTTGTATGTGCTGGAACTTGCAAAGATCAAAAAATTCTTGGAGGTGCAAGTGTGGATCTTCGTTAGGAGTGCCTCTAAAATGAGTCAAAGCATTCAAGATTTACGGAGATATGTAATAATTTCCCGCCACCTCAGGTTGATATGCAATGCATGATGGTTGATTAATGTTCCGAGGGATGAAGGAGTGCTTCATCGGTACTCGTGCAGGTGGTTGCTGGTTCTCGAGCTGTTCCGCCATTAGTGTTTCGTTCTCGACTTCTTCTTCGTTCTCCTCGAAATTATTCTTCAGCTTTTGTCGAATAGCCTGTTCAAGCTCGGGATCGAGGGGAAAGAATTCTGGATGTCGGGATCGAAGTCCGTGCATAAATCAGAAAAAACTGACTTCAGTGTAGCAGTGTAACTCTGCTGCTCGGGTAACTCTCTGCCCTAAATGCGCTCGATCGCACAGGAGGTTGCGATCGATCGCAAATACCACAGAAATTGTGATTTACGTGCCTAAAACAGAAAATGAATTGATTAGGTTTTAATAAAACAAAGATGGTAAAAATAAAGTAATAATAATAATGATTTAAACGAAAGTAATCCTAAAAGGAACTTTTAGCGCAATCCCCTGCAACGGCGCCAAAAACTTGTTGGACGAAAATATACCTAAATAATTAAGCGGATAATCGTACTAGTTATACTTGCAAGTACACAAGGTCATCAGTGTAGTCTAGTGTGCAAGAGCAAGGTCATGTCCACAGGGATTGGTAAAGTTGCTTTTTAGAATTAGTTTCTTTAAGTAAAAAAGAAATAAAATAACTATTGTGTGTGATTTGATAATAATAAAGATATAGGGCTTTGATATCTAGTCATACTTTCCCAATTGTATAAGGTATCAGTGCACTAGTCTTATCATGTATACTTACTGGTTGCCAACCTAAGGGCATGGTTTCTACTCCTTAAGCTATTGATCTCCCTAAGCAACGAGTTAGGCATGGTATCTACTCTAACTCTTTTCTTCCTTAAGGGATTCAGCATGGTATCTGCTTGAGTTGTTCCTTAAGAAAACATAAGTACTATGGAAATCGACAACCACATGAGACCTAGGGTATGGTATCTATTCCCGGTTTTCCATGTTGATTAACCCGGGTATCCGGATAAGATATCCCTTGTTACTAATGTTAGACCCAGGACTCGGTCATCCAAATTGATCTAACTAACCAATCCATACCATATGCATACATTGGCCATACACATACATATGAGGAATTTAAATAAGCACAGGCATTAATCAAGTCAAGCAATATAATAAAGGCTATTGGCAAAGATTTTATCAATGAATATAAATATGGGAATGCATAACTAGGGCTTCAATCGAGCCCTATAAGAAAGTTAGTTACACATGCTATCTAAAGTAAACATCATATATAAACTAAACATAAGGAAGAAGAATAAACCCAAGAGAAGAGGCGTAAATTCTCTCCCAAGCTCTCAACTCCAAGTAAAAGAAAAGAGAAAAGTGTTTTCTATCTCCGGTGTGTATTATGTGTGTGAGTTACAAGTGTATTTATAGGTCTTTGAGAAGTCCTAAAAGACCCATGAGTTCCTAAACCTTCCTAAAACGAAAATTCTCTTATTTCCAAAATAAGGTTCTGCAGTTTACTGTTCACGCCTGTACATGTGCGCTCGATCGCATATGTCTTGCGCTCGATTGCAGTGTGCGCTCGATCTTTCATGTGTGCGCACGATCGCAATGTGCACTCAATAGCATTGCATGGCGCGATCGAACGCAATTTGTCCAGAGAATGCTCCAGGGATTCCAGATTTCTTCCTGTAAGTGCCAAAACTGCTTCTTTTTCTCCAAAACCCTATAAAAACATGTAAAACACACAAATGGAGTAAAAGAGACCAAATTAACGTAATTAAGGACCTAACAAATGTAAATAAGGGGGCTTAAATATGAATATTTAAGCATCTATCAAGCATTCTTTCATCCCACGGAACATTGATCAGCCATCATATATTTCATATCAACCTGAGGCGGTAGGGAACTATTACATATCTCCGTAAATATTGAATGCTTTGACCCACTTTTGGGGTATTCCTAATGAGGATCCACACTTGCACCTTCAAGAATTTTTCGATCTTTGCAAGTTCTAGTACATCCAAGGCTTAGAACAAGAAGGAATAAGGTTAATTCTTTTCCCTTTTTCCTTAAAAAATAATGCTAAATTATGGTATAATTCTTTGCCTGCAGTTTCTATCCACACTTAGGAGGAGTTGGCTAGCAAATTCCTAAGGAAGTTTTTCCCAGCACAAAAGACGAGGCAAATGAGGAAGGAGATTCAATCCTTCCAACAAAAGGATGGGGACTTCTTCTTCGAAGCATGGGGACACTTCAACGAGCTACTACTCAAATGCCCACATCACAACCTACCTCAAGATGAACTGGTACAAGCCTTTTATGAAGGTTTGAGTGATACTAACAAAAGTATTGTTGATTCAAGTTGTGGAGGAGTGCTGATGGAGAAAAGCAGCGAAGAAGCTATGGAGCTCTTCGAAACCCTAAGCAAACACACTCAGCAGTTCTCCTCTCGAGGTAGACATATGACCAAGGGTAAGGGTGTGGATGAGGTAAATCTAAAAGGAGGATCTTCTCCTCAAATAGCTGCTGTGGAAAAGAAACTAGACTTATTGGTAAAAGCCATGGCTGCTCAAAATGCCTCATCTAACCTACCAACTTCACCACTCCAAGTATGTGCGATATGTTCCCAATTCGATCATAATACTGATACTTGCCCTTTGTATTCATCTACAGATCCAGAACAAGCAAATTACATGGGACCCAACAATTATCCACCGAAGAACAACCCATATGCAAACACTTACAACCCTGGATGGTGAAACCACCCAAACTTCTCTTGGAACAATAATCAAAATACCCTTAACCAACAAGGGCAGCAACGAAACTCCCAACCAGCAGCCCATAGTGCTCCCGAACCAAAGAACAATGACCTCGAAAGTCTTGTGAGACAATTGGCCACTCAGCAGCAACAATTAATGGCCTCACAAGATCAGTTCATGGCAGATGAAAGGAAATTTCGAACTGAACTTAGACAAACCACAGCAAAACATGAACAATCCATCCAACGACTAGAGGTACAAATGGGACAACTGGTGAAAGAGCTAAGTGGTAGAAAGCAAGGTGAGCTGCCAGCTCAAACATTACCTAACCCTGGGGGGCACCAACAACTGAAGGCTATCACAACTGATGAGTGCCAAATATTGCATATTTTGGCCCTTTAATTTACATTTGTTAGCTTAGGAATATGTTACTTTGAGTTGTTTTCGTTGTTTTTCAGGTTTACAACCACTGGGAAAGGAGTTTCACTAAAATTGCCAAAATCGCCTTACAGATCAGTCATTTTTGTGGATTTTACTGTATTGATTCCGGAAGAACCAGGAGATGAGCCATATATGCTTGGAAAGATCCAGAAGTATATTTTCTGAGGGATTTTACAGCTTGCAAAAATGATTTTTCTAGAGAAAGTTATGGCCATTTTAGTAAACAAGGGTCAAGCTGAAGATATCTAGTGCGCTCGATCGCACCAGACTTGCGATCGATCGCAAATGCGCACTCGCACATCCCACATCGGTTAAAAATGCTCTGTAGTGCGCCAATGTGCGCTCGAGCGCACCAGAGTGTGATCGATCGCACTCGGGCAGTATCCCATATCGATTTTGAAACCCATTGTGCTCCGGGACTCCCCCTATATAAGCACCATCTGACTTCATAATTCAGTGTACAATTCCCGAGCCACTTTGGTGTTTACCGGTGGACTTCCGCCAGTATTTTGGTGGATCCCGAAGGCATTGCTACCACGAGGGGAAGCACCGCCCGTCAGCGAGTGGAATTTCTTCCATGTAAAGTTGTTTATTTATTTCTTTATATTCATTTGTTATAGTTTAAATGTTTAGCACTTTTTATTATAGTTTTATAGTTATGAGTGGCTAGACTCTTCAGCTAAGGTTGAAGATGAAGCCCCGCCGTTGTTTGGCGTAGTAGTTCAGATTTGCTTGTACAAATCTGACAATTTTTAGTATAAATGTTCTGTCAATTATTTGAGTTAATCTTATAAATTGATTGAGTTTAAATTGTCTGTTGGATTTTCTTTGTGTTTCTTCTGATGGATACATTGAATGCTTTTCGATTAAATTGGATTCCCTTTGTGATTTGTTAAGAGCGGATACATCGGGTGCTTTTGGTTTAGTTGGGATATTCTTTGTTTTTTGTCTTATAGTTGGATTCATTGAATGTTTTGATAGGCTATATTTTTAGAACATGTATGCTTAACTTTGGCGGGGTGGATTCGGAAACCTTAGTGTTTTTAATTATTAGTTTTTAAATCAATTTAATTTAGTTTTAATTTATTTTGCAATATCATCTGAAATTCGGAACTAGGTTAAGATAGAGTTAATTTAGATTAAAAATTATATTTTCACAACGCAATTCCCTGTGGATTCGACCTCGCACTTGCACAACGCTATACTGCAAACGACTCGTGCGCTTGCGAGTAAATTAAAACTCACAACAAGTTTTTGGCGCCACTGCCGGGGAATTGTTTTGTTTGTGAAAATTTTTGGTCTGAATTGATTTTATTTTTCTACTAGTTAGTTATAAAAAAATAAAAAAACAAAAAAACAAAAAAATAAAAAAATAAAAAAACAAAAAAACAAAAAAACAAAAAAAACAAAAAAATTAATTAATTAATTACTTAAGGTTGTATGTTTGTTTTATTCTGCAAGTTTCTGCTGGTTAGTTTACTTTAGTGTTTTTTTTAGTTGGTGTATGCTTGGTCGGAGATCCTTGGACTTAGATTTGATACATTTAGATCCCGACTTAGAAAGAACTCTTAGGAGACAGAAAAGAGCGCTAGTTGAGAGAGAGACTGTTGAGATGGCAGAGAATTAAGGAATGCAAATCATCCTGAACATGTAGAGCAACCTAGAGCTTGGAACGTGGACTCCACTACATCCCTTAGGGACTTGTTCGCACCCGTTGCGACTAACTCATCCTCTTGCATAGTTTTGCCACCGACCAATGCCACCCACTTTGACTTGAAGCCACATGTCATCCAACTCTTACCCTCATTCTATAGCTTAGATCTTGAAAATCCTTATAGCCATGTGAAGAAGTTCAAAGACATTTGTGCCACATTCAAATTCCAGAACTTCTCTGAAGAGTCAGTCCATCTTCGACTCTTCCCTTTTTCTCTTCACGATAGAGCTAGGGCGTGGTTGGATTCCAACACGCCCGGGTCTATTACATCTTGGGAAAACCTGCTTAGCAAATTTTATCATAAGTTTTTCCCAATGTCTAGAGTGAATGAGTGCCGAAAGGAGATCAGCTCTTTCACTCAAGATGAGGATGAAAAATTTTCTGAGGGTTGGGAGCGCTTCAAAGAGCTATTGATCAGATGCCCTCCACACGGATATGAGAAGTGGAGACTCGTTCAATTCTTCTACCAAGGGTTGACTCAACCCAACCGTAACATGATCGAGTCTATGAATGGGGGGGCATTCTTGAGTCTGACAGGAGACGAAGCATATATGGCGTTGGACAAGTTGTCCGACAACTCACAGCAGTGGGATTTTTCAAGCTGTCGAGATCAGTCCATTCGTGCTCCTAAGAGGGGAGGCATCTATGAGGTCCGAGAGGACGCTGATTTGAGGATAAAGTTAGATGCCCTCACTAAGAAGATTGACGCTCTCACTGTGAGCCAATCCATCAATGCTACCAACACATTCAATGTTGAAGCTGTTCCATATGTGCTAGTCCCATGCATCTAGCACAGAATTGTCCTTCAATGCCTGCTTGTGCCGAGTATCCTATGGAACAAGTAAATGCTTTCAATGACTTTCGAAGGCAGTCAAATGGATTGTACTCCGAGACGTACAATCCAGGGTGGCGGAACCACCCAAATTTTTCATGGAGGCAGAACCAACCAATGAATCAGGGAGGAGCCCCTCATCATGCTCAAAATTAATATCCTCCCGGATTTGCCCCACAAATTCCTAATCATGGTCGTTATGCCCATCCAGCACCTTCACCTGCTTACAACGCACCCACTCAAACACCACTACCAGTTTCACAGTCGCTAGAGGACACCCTTAAGGAGTTCATGAAGGCGACTAGCTAAAATATGAGTGATGTGAGGAGTGCAACAGTGGTAAACACCCAAGCAATTGCCAAGCTGGAGAGTCAAATAGGGCAAATTGCAAGTCACTTGGGTGAGAGAGAGAAGGGGAAGTTCCCCAGTCAGCCCGTACCCAACCCGAAAGGACAATCTATGGTTGAGAGTTCATCAACTCCTATGCACGGGACGGAACAAGTACAGTCGATTGTCACACTGAGGTCTAGGAGACAGGTGGACAATCGAGTGGAAGAGAGCTCTGCTATGCAGCAAGGGCAAGAAAGTGGCAACACGGAGAAGAGAGATACTGAGCCATCTACAGCCACACCTACTGAGAAAGACCCTCCTAGGTCATTTGTACCTAGAGCGCCCTACCCCGAGAGATTACAGGCGCCCAAGAAAAGAGGGAAGTATGAGGAAATTTTGGAGGTATTCAAGCAAGTCCAAATCAATATCCCATTTTTGGATGTCATCCATCAAATGCCATCATATGCCAAGTTTCTAAAGGACTTGGTCACTATCAAAAGGAGGACGGATGTCCCAAAAAAGGCATTTTTGACCGAACAGGTCAGCTCAATCCTTCAGTGCAAGCTACCCATCAAGTATAAGGATCCGGGGTGTCCTACCATCTCTTGCACGATAGAAGTCAGCCACATTGAGAGGGCTCTCTTGGATCTAGGGGCGAGTGTGAATCTTCTACCCTACTCAGTTTATTTACAGTTGGGGTTAGGAGAATTGAAGCCCACATCCACGACGGTTCAATTGGTTGACAGGTCAATGAAAAGACCACGGGGAATAGTTGAGGACGTGTTGATAAAAGTGGATAAGTTCTATTTCCCCGTGGATTTTATTGTGCTTGACACAGAGCCGGTTCAGAATGTAGGGATTCAAATACCGATGATTCTAGGGCGACCATTCTTAGCCACTGCTAACGCCCTGATAAATTGTAGGACAGGGGTGATAAAGATCTCCTTCGGAAATATGACAGTGGAGTTGAATATTTTTGATATCACTAGGTAACCACATGAATATGATGAAGTGAGAAATGTATGCTTAATAGAGGAGATTCTTGAAGAGACTGTGAATGAATCAAGCACTGAGGACCCCCTAGAGGCATGTTTTGCTCAATTTGGAGAGGATTTGGATTTAGATAAATTACTTGAGCAAGCAAATGCCATTTTGGAGTCTCCTCCTCGGGAGAGCAATAGGACGGAGGAGATTGTGGATGACTCCCGCACTGAGGACCCCCTAGAGGCATGCTTTGCTCAATTTGAAGAGGATATGGATTTAGATAAATTACTTGAGCAAGCGAATGCCATTTTAGAGTCTCCTCCTTGGAAGAGCAATAAGACGAAGGAGACCACCGCACCTGAAACCCCCAAGAAGGAACTTAAGCCTTTACCAGATAATCTTAAGTATAAGTTCCTAGGTTCAGTCGATAGTTTGCCTGTGATTATACCTTCAGATCTGGGTGATTCTCTAGAGGAGAAATTATTGGATGTCTTAAGAGAGCATAAGGAAGCTATAGGCTGGACCATTGAGGACATCCAGGGGATCAGCCCCTCGGTGGTGACGTACAAGATACATTTGGAGGAGGATGCCAAGCCATCGAGGGAGCCACAAAGAAGGCTCAACCCTGCTATGCAAGAGGTTATGAGGGCAGAAGATATTAAGCTGTTAGAGGCAGGGATCATTTATCCCATCTCTGATAGCGAGTGGGTGAGCCAGATTCATGTTATGCCCAAACGTGCTGAATTAACGGTAGTGCAGCATAAGGACAACGAGTTGGTTCCAACTCGTGTTCGGTCAATTTGGAGAGTGTGTATCAGCTACCGTAAATTGAATGCTGCCACTAGGCCTGATCATTTTTCATTCCCATTTATTGATCAGATGGTGGAGCATTTCGTTGGACCTGTTTACTAATGTTGGGTCTGGCTGAAGACGTTAAACTTAGCGCTCATGGGAGGCACCCCACAGCTTATCTTTTCTTTTGTTTATTTATTATTTCACATTTTTATGATTAATGTTTATTTCCAGTATTTTTTGTTTTCCAGTTTTTATTTTTCAGGGACAAAGTGTACTTCAGTTCAAGTTTGGGGGTATGCTATGAGCCATACCAGTCCAGATAGTTCTCCATATCTCATATCAGCTCTTTCCATATTAGTCACACATTGGGGTCAATGTGTAATTTAAGTTTGGGGGTATGGGAGACACATCACACACTTTGTCCTAATTTGTTGTCTTTTCGTCATAGAGATAAATGCATGCTCATGTTATCGTGAAATTTTAGTTGATCTAAACATTTTCTGTGATGTGATGTCATTAGTGAGCTTAACATTTTGAACACATGATCTGGTGATAAATTTTTAAAATTTAGTTACTTACTTTAGGCATTTTGAGAATTCACATGTTTGATCTAATCTAACACGAGCACATTAGCACAAATTATGTGAGGTATGACATGTGATTTTAATGTGTATTTTCCTTATCTTAACTGAAACTGGATGACTTGTTGGATGAACTCTTGGGCATAGAAAAAAAAAATTATCAATAAACTTTTCGCTGAGTAACTGGACCTCTTGCCTCAGTAAGCAGTGAGTGTTCATGTCAAAAGGTGGAATTTTGCTTGGTAATATTAAGGTTAGTTTAATTTCGTAGCCTTTTTGACTCGAGTTAGTAAGTCCTTAGGGGTGTCTTTACACCTAATGCCCTAAAACCACCTGGTTTGGGAGTCATTGACTTAACACTCGCTATATGGGTCAATTAGAAAGCTTAAGGGAACTAAACATAGCCGTGCCTTATTAAAAAAAATAATAATAATAAATAAATAAATAATAAAAATACCACGTCTTTGTCGTTCATTTTTGATGAGAAATTCGGTGAATCTTGAGACAT
Organism: Bretschneidera sinensis; assembly: GCA_023935145.1. Lineage (NCBI taxonomy): Eukaryota > Viridiplantae > Streptophyta > Magnoliopsida > Brassicales > Akaniaceae > Bretschneidera > Bretschneidera sinensis. The sequence goes on along the minus strand of CM043705.1, from coordinate 27,503,048 downwards.
GGAGACCTTACACATTAGAGTTACTTGGAAGCTTCATTTTTATATGCTAATTCACCTTACACTGATTCAAGTTTGTGATGCCTTATCCTGCCTTTTGTAAGTAATTAGATTTTAACATTTCTATTCATTGCGAAGATGGGTTTACCTTTTTAAGCTTGCTTATGAATGAATATCATGGTGATGTGTGCTCCTTAAATTTTTGGATACCATGAGTGATGACTTTATCTTTATGTTCTTTGTTTTTCATTGAGTCTTTTATTTTGTTTTGCTAAGGGACTAGCAAATTGTAAGTTTGGGGGTATTTGATGAGTGCCAAATATTGCATATTTTGGCCCTTTAATTTACATTTGTTAGCTTAGGAATTTGTTACTTTGAGTTGTTTTCGTTGTTTTTCAGGTTTACAACCACTGGGAAAGGAGTTTCACTAAAATTGCCAAAATCGCCTTACAGATCAGTCATTTTTGTGGATTTTACTGTATTGATTCCGGAAGAACCAGGAGATGAGCCATATATGCTTGGAAAGATCCGGAAGTCTATTTTCTGAGGGATTTTACGGCTTGCAAAAATGATTTTCTAGAGAAAGTTATGGCCATTTTAGTAAACAAGGGTCAAGCTGAAGATGTCTAGTGCGCTCGATCGCACCAGACTTGCGATCGATTGCAAATGCGCACTCGCACATCCCACATCGGTTAAAATGCTCTATAGTGCGCCAATGTGCGCTTGAGCGCACCAGAGTGCGATCAATCGCACTCGGGCAGTATCCCACATCGATTTTGAAACCCATTGTGCTCCGGGACTCCCCCTATATAAGCACCATCTGACTTCATAATTCAGTGTACAATTCCTGAGCCACTTTGGTGTTTACTGGTGGACTTCCGCCAGCATTTTGGTGGATCCCGAAGGCATTGCTACCACGAGGGGAAGCGCCACCCGTCAGCGAGTGGAATTTCTCCCATGTAAAGTTGTTTATTTATTTCTTTATATTCATTTGTTTTAGTTTAAATGTTTAGCACTTTTTATTATAGTTTTATAGTTATTAGTGGCTAGACTCTTCAGCTAAGGTTGAAGATGAAGCCCCGCCGTTGTTTGGCGTAGGAGTTCAGATTTGCTTGTACAAATCTGACAATTTTTAGTATAAATGTTCTGTCAATTACTTGAGTTAATCTTATAAATTGATTGAGTTTAAATTGTCTGTTGGATTTTCTTTGTGTTTCTTCTGATGGATACATTGAATGCTTTTCGATTAAATTAATCCTTTGTGATTTGTTAAGAGCGGATACATCGGGTGCTTTTGGTTTAGTTGGGATATTCTTTGTTTTTTGTCTTATAGTTGGATTCATTGAATGTTTTGATAGGCTATATTTTTAGAACATGTATGCTTAACTTTGGCGGGGTGGATTCGAAAACCTTAGTGTTTTTTATTATTAGTTTTTAAATCAATTTAATTTAGTTTTAATTTATTTTGCAATATCATCTGAAATTCGGAACTAGGTTAAGATAGAGTTAATTTAGATTAAAAATTATATTTTCACAACGCAATTCCCTGTGGATTCGACCTCGCACTTGCACAACGCTATACTGCAAACGACTCGTGCGCTTGAGAAATGGCAAAGTAATAGGGTCCAACGAGTCTGCAATAGCATCCAAAGAGACACCATCGGCATCAAGGGTAAGTGAGACGGAGAAGGTGAATGCACCACCCTTCCCACAAAGGTTAGTAAAACAAAAGAAAGACAATAAACTGACTGATATTTTCGAAACCTTGCGGAAAGTTGAAATTAACATTCCTTTATTAGATGCAATTCACCAAATACCTGCATATGCTAAGTTCCTAAAAGATTGTTGCACTCATAAGAGAAAATTTCAAGAGCATGAAACAGTAGCATTAACTGAAGAAGTAAGTGTTGTACTACTAAGAAAACTCCCACCAAAATTAAAAGATCCGGGTAGCTTTACTATTCCCTGTAGAATAGGTGATCAACTATTTGAAAAAGAATTACTAGATTTGGGAGCAGGTGTAAACTTATTACCATACACAGTATTCGAAACCCTAGGTTTGGGGGAGCTACAACCGACTTCCATTACCTTACAGTTGGCAGATAGGAGTATTAAAAGACCTAGGAGTATTCTTGAGGATGTCCTAGTAAAAGTTGGTGATTTTACCTGCTAATTTTATTGTATTAGACATGGAGGAATACCCTATGCCATTACCCCTGCCCATCATATTAGGGAGACCCTTCATGAGAACTGCTGACACTAAGATTTGTGTGGAAAAATGTATAGTGAGTATGAAATCAATGGTGAGAAAATAGAATTTAAAATATTTGATGCAATAAAACTACCTTAAGATGATTTGGAATGCTTTAATGTATGTATGATACAAAACTTTGTCGAGCAAGCTTTTCAGGTCCAACACATCGATTCATTGGAGACCACTCTCACCTATGGCTTCACAAAAGAGGATATTAAGCAAGAACTTGAAGATAACATCATTGAAACTGTGCACATCCTTGAGACCTCTCCAAAACACTCAAGTAAGTATGCTCCTCCATTTGAATCTCTCTTACCTACTAATACTACTCTTCTTCCATCCATTATTTAGGCACCAACATTGGAATTAAAGCAGCTGCCTGAGCATTTAACGTATGCCTATTTGGGAGAAAAGAAAACTTTACCTATGATCGTAGCTGCTAATTTGAGTAGTGGAGAAGAAGAGAAGCTACTAAGAGTTCTTAGGGAGCATAAATCTGCCATTGGATGGACCATTGCTGACATTAAGGGGATAAGTCCAGCCAAACGCATGCATAGTATCTACTTAGAATAAGAAGCAAGGCCCACTCGAGATGCTCAAAGAAGACTTAACCCACACATAAAAGAGGTAGTAAAGGCCGAGGTATTAAAGCTACTAGATGTTGGCATTATCTACCCCATATCAGACAGTAAATGGTTGAGTCTGGTCCAAGTTGTTCCTAAAAAGAGTGGGATTACCATTGTAAAAAATGAAAATGAGGAGCTCATACCTACAAGAAAAACAACGGGTTAGAGGGTATGCATTGATTACCGAAAATTGAACAAAGTAACCAGAAAAGATCATTTTCCCCTACATTCATTGATTAGATGTTAGAAAGATTAGCCGATCACAGTTATTACTGCTTCTTGGATGGGTACAGTGGGTACAACCAAATTGCCATAGCACCCGAGAATCAAGAAAACACTACCTTCACATGTCCCTTTAGTACATTTGCTTATCGAAGAATGCCATTCGGTTTATGCAACGCACCAGCCACTTTTTAAAGATGTATGATGAGCATTTTTTTCGATATGGTGGAGAAATACATTGAGGTATTCATGGATGATCTTAGTGTCTTTGGTTCCACTTTTGATGAATGCCTAAGTTATTTGGAGAGTGTCCTAAAGAGATGTGAAGAAAGTAACTTAGTGCTAAATTGGGAGAAATGTCACTTCATGGTTCAACAAGGTATTGTGTTGGGTCACTCCATCTCAAACAGAGGTATTGAGGTAGACAAGGCTAAAATAGGCATCATTTCAAAGCTACCTCCTCCTCCTCTCATAGTCAAGGGCATTAGAAGTTTCCTTGGACATGTCGGTTTCTATAGAAGATTCATCAAGGATTTCTCCAAAATCTTGAGACCTCTTTGTGCGTTGTTAGCTAAAGATATCAAGTTTGAATGGAATGATGACTGTATGCAAGCTTTCAACACATTGAAGGATGTTCTCACCTCTGCCCTGATAATGATGACATCGGATTGGAATCTCTTTTTCGAATTAATGTGTGATGCCAGTGACTTCGCCTTGGGAGCAGTCTTAGGTCAAAGAGTCAATAAGGTACCTCATGCTATTTACTATATTTCTAGAACTTTAAATGATGCTCAGCTTAACTATTCTACTACTGAAAAAGAATTGTTAGCTGTCATTTTTGCTTTAGAGAAGTTTAGATCATATCTTGTTAGTTCTAAAGTGATTGTATTCACTGACCATTTGGGATATTTGTTTTCTAATAAAGATGCAAAGCCTAGGCTAATCAGATGGGTACTCTTATTACAAGAATTTGATTTGGAGAGCAAAGACAAGAAAGGCAATGAGAATGTAGTTGCAGATCATTTGTCAAGGCTACCCTATGAAAATGACTATAAAGAATTACCTCTGAATGATAACTTCCCTGATGAACAATTGTTCGCTCTAGAGGTAAAACTTCCATGGTATGCTGATATTGTAAATTATTTAACTACAAAAGTTTTTCCCCCAGGTATGACCACACAAGAAAAGAAGCGGCTGATATCTCTATCGAGACACTACCATTGGGATGATTCTTACCTCTTCAAATTCTACCCTGATCAAATCATCCGATGATGTATTCCAGAAGAGGAGCACTTAAGCTTATTACAACATTGCCATCAGTTTGCTTGTGGAGGACATTTCGAGGCAAAATGAATAGCTCTTAAGGTATTACAATCTGGTTTTTATTGGCCTAATCTTTTTAAAGATGCTTTCTTCTTTTGCATCTCATGTGATAGATGCCAACAGACATGTAACATCTCTTCCCAAAATCAGATGCCCCTACAGAATATTCATGTAGTAGAACTTTTTGATGTATGTGGCATTGACTTCATGGGTCCATTTTCTGACTCCTTTGGTTATTTATATATTCTTGTGGGTATGGATTATGTGTCCAAATGGGGCAAGGGTTGTCCCCTCAAAAACTAATGATCACAAAGGAGTTGTAAAGTTCTTACAGGCTAACATCTTTACGCGATTTAGGACTCCAAGAGCAATTATCAATGATGGGGGCAGCCACTTTCATCATCGTTCTTTTGCCGAACTACTCCGGAAATATGGGATCACTCATAAAGTTGGCACTCCATATCACCCTCAAACCAATGGTCAAGTGGAGATTAGCAACCGAGAGATCAAAGGAATCCTAGAAAGGATAGTGAAGCCTAATCGGAAGGATTGGTCTCTACACCTAAATGATGCTCTATGGGCATATCGGACAACTTATAAGACTCCAATTGGCATGTCTCCCTACCGCCTAGTCTTTGGAAAAGCATGCCATCTCCCGGTAAAATTAGAGCATCGAGCATATTGGGCCATAAAGTAGTTCAACTTCGACATGAAACAAGCAGGTAAGAAGAGGAAGCTGCATCTAAATGAACTTGAAGAATTGAGATATGATGCCTATGAGAACGCCAAGTTGTATAAGGAACGGACAAAAGCCTATCATGACAAACAACTACTGAGGAAAGAGTTCTATGTGGGACAAAAGGTACTGCTTTACGACTCAAGATTAAGACTATTCCCAGGCAAGCTCAAGTCCTGTTGGTACGGTCCTTACATGGTCACTAAGGACTTCCCTCATGGTGCTTTAGAGGTTCGTAGTCCCAACGGAAATCAGCCCTTTACGATAAATGGACACAGAGCCAAGTCATACCTCGATATTAACTTCCCTCCGAGAGATGAAGACTTGGCACTTGAATCAATACAGTATACAGCTGAGATACAAGCACTGGAGCCACAAGAGGTGGACTCTAAGTGCTTTCTCCCAACCAACTAGCACAGTAGCACGAGAGTGCTTGAGCATTTCATATTTGATCACCCATACAGCTCAAGCATCTCTATTAAGGTTAGTGGCACTGAGGCCACTAACGCATGGTAAGGTTGTATTGTTCCTACTTTGTCATTTCAGTTGTGGTAAGTTTTTTCTTTTTGTTCCTGCACACTGCTTGCGATCGAGTGCACCATTCAATGTGCTCGAGCGTAAGAGTGCAATCGAGTGCACTCCAAGTGCGATCGAGTGCACTTGTGGTAGACAGTCTTATGATAAATTTAAACATTTCACTCACACTTACTCACTCACACTATCTTCAAATTGCACTCACACTCTCTCACTCGCACTCTCCCGTCTACACACCACCACTCTCACACTCTCGACTTCGGCACCCCATTACGCTAACCACCATCACCACTATACCACCATCACCATAGTAACCACCATCACCACCATACTGTCACTGCCATGTCACCTTCCCCATTGTACACTCCCTCTATCCACAAGGTAACCCATTTGTTCACACAGATACGAATTTTAAATGTTTAATTTACGCTTTCAGTTATATATATGTTACCTTGTGTATGATTGGGTGCTCTTATGTTTACAGGAGGTTAGGAACAAACTCTAATCAACAAGACCATAGCTTGGTCTTCTATCACCCATAAGTTGTTCGAGAAAAAGTCTGACCATGTGCGATCGAGCGCACAGCATTTACGATCAAGCGCATAGTCCAGTGTGCGATCGAACGCACATATTTGAGATCGATCGCAAATTTAGCAGAACCTATCGACATGTCCAAGCAAACCGCTTCCACCTCCTGTTCCACGAACAGCCATGCCCAGTCATCCCGGCCAAGCATCGAGCAGAGAGAGCTTTCATTCGAGACCACTTTCGCCATCGATGAAGTCTTCAAGAAAATGGATGCCACTCAATGGGCGGTCCAAGCATTTAAAAAACGAGGGTTGAATAGGCTTTTTAAACCAGACTGCTCGACTGCTTACACTCAGCTGGTGGTCCAGTTCTATGAGGGTCTGTCTTTTGACTGCAGCAGACCGAGAGTACTGACCTCCTCAGTCCAGGTCACATCCATCGAGGTGACTAGTGCCGACATAGCCGTTGCTCTACACTATTATGATGACTCCCCTCCGGAGGACGTCGATATCGAGGAGCAGCCGGACTCTTTTGACCTGACCACGATTATTGAGGATATGTGCGCTGGACAGTACACCGATAGACACAACAACGCAGCGAGCCGATCCAAGTTGCCTCCACATCTTTGGCTAGTGGACACCATCCTCTAGTGTAATATGTGTCCATTGGGGCACAAGACATAGAGGAGAGACCAGTTTTTACAGACGTTGTATGTCTTCGACAGATGTCACTGGTACTCTCTTCCCGCTGTTATATGGAGCCAGCTGCATAAATTCTGGGATCTTGTCCATGGCCGTCAGACCACCACGGCCAATGCATGGGGGCTCCTATTTTCATTCCTACTCTCGTACATATTTAAGAAGAAAGGGATTAAGGGGACCACCAGTGACGGACTAGTGCGAGAGCATCCCTTCTTCGGGAAGGCTCAATGGACACATAATCTCTCGCACATGCCTCAAGGACTACCAGCCCCTGCACCTGTAGCTGAGAGGGTGGAGGAGGATTATATGGAGACAGAGACCCCTGCAGTTAGCCCATTGCGAGAGGAGGACCATCCGGACATTGGACCCATAGAGTCCCAGCACTTTCTCGCTGAGTTGTCCTCCTTCCAATGTGAGGTCTCTGCAGCTACATCACTTGTGCACCAGTGCATAGATAGTTTAGAGGCACGGTTTGCACGACAAGAGGCGATGCTACAGGCCATTCTTGATCGCTTACCTCCGACATCCGATACCTCTTCGACTGCACCACCCGACAATCAACAGTGAGAGGGTACCCCGTCTGGATGAAGATGTTAAACTTAGCGCTCATAGGAGGCACCCCAATGCATATCCTTTTTAGTATTTTATTTTATTTTATTGTTAGTACTTACTTTTCTATAGCTGTTTATTATTACTTGTTTTCCATTTTTTTGTTTGTTTGTCTTTCTTTTTCAAGGACAGAGTGAGTGCATCCAATTGAAGTTTGGAGGCGTGCTACAAACCATGCCAGCCATATAGTTCTCTATCTCCCAGGTCAACTCTTTCCATGCTATTCACACATTGGGGACAATGTGCAATTTAAGTTTGGGGGTATGGGGACACACTCACGCATACACTATGTCCCTTTTTTTTTTATAGATAAATGTATGTTCATTCTGTTCCAAAAATGTTGGGTGATCTAAACAAACAATATGATTTGACTTCATAAGTGAGCTTAAAACTTTGAACATATAGGCCAATAATTAAGTTTTGAACATAGATCACTTACTTTTAGGCATTTAAGGATTCACAAGTTTGACCTGAACTAACACGAGCATATTAGCACATAGTTGTGTGGGGTATGACATGTAATTTTGATTTGTATGTTTCTTTTGCTCGACTGTGAACCAGATGACCTGTTAGATTAATGCTTTAGCTAAAAAAAAAAAGAGAACTTTTTACTGAGTAACTGGCCCTCTTGCCTCAGTAAGCAGTGAGTGTCACGTCAAAAGGTGGAAATTCTTATTGGTAGCAGTAAGACCTGTTAAGTTCTATAGCCTTTTTAACTCGAGTTGGTAAATCCTTAGGGGTGTCTTTACACCTAATGCCCTAAGACCATCTGGTTTGGGAGTCATTGGCTAAACGCTCGCTACATGAGTCAAATAGAAAGCTTAAGGGAACTAACTTGGCAAATAGAAAAAATAAAAAAACTATGCCATTTTTGTTGATTCTAATAGGAAATTTGGTGCATCTTGAGTCATCGAAACACTACACATTAGAATTATTTGGAAACCTAATCTTTTGTGTGCTAGTTCACCACACACTAAAGTCAAACCTGTGATGTCTTAAACTGCCTCATAAAAGTGATTTGCATTCAAAACTCTTATTCATTACAAAGACATGTTTATATTTTTTAAGCTTGCTCATGAGTGCGCATCATAACTTTGTATGAAGACCTAAACTTTTGTGGACACTATAGATATTGGATCTATCTGTGGGTCGTTATTTTTCATTTTAGTTTTTAGTTTTGTATTGCTAAACGACTAGCAATATGTAAGTTTAGGGGTGTGATAGGTGCTTAAATATATTTAAGCACCCTTATTTACATTTGTTAAGTCCTTAGTTATGATAATTTAGTCCATTTTACTTCATTTCTGTGTTTCACATGTTTTTATAGGGTCTTAGATAAAAAGAAGCATTTTTGGCACCTTAAGGAAGAAACTTGGAAATCCTGGAGCAGCTACTGGCATAAGCGCCCGTGCGCACACAAGAAGGATCGAGCACAGCCTTGCGATCGAGCGTACATGTACGGGTGTGAACAGTAAACGGCAGAACCGGTTTTGGAAATAGAGGAGGTTTTACGTTTTAGGAAGTTTAGGGTTTCCTGAGTCTTCTAGGGTTATTCAACCCCTATAAATACACCTGTAAAACACACACAAAAACATCACTTCTTTTATCTTTTGCTTAGCTCGGAGTTGTAAGCTTTGGAGATGATTGACAACCCGTCTCCACAGTATTCTTCGGGTTTTATAGTTTATGTTTAGTTTATGCTATGATGTTTATCTTAGACAGCATGTGTAACTAACTCTTTATAGGGCTTGATTAAAGCCCTAGTTATGCTTTCCCATATATATATTCATTGATTATCTTTGCAATAGCCTTGATTATGATGCTTAACTTGATTAATGCCTGTACTTATTTACATTCCTCATATGTGTATGTCTGATCAATATGTGCATGTGGTATGGATTAGTTAGTTAGACCAATTTGGATTACTAAGTCCTGGGCCTAACGATAGTAACAAAAGATATCCATACCGGATTCTTGGATTAATCAACATGAGAAACTGGAAGTAGATACCATGCCCTAGGTCTCATGTGGTTGTCAATTTCCATAAATATTATGTTTTCTTGAGGAACAACTCAGTAGATACCATGCTGAATCCCTTAAGAAAGAAAAGAGTTAGAGTAGATACCATGTCTACCTCGGTGCTTAGGGAAATCAATAGCTTAAGGAGTAGATACTATGCCCTTAGGTTGGCAACCATTAGGTATTCATAGGAAGGCTAGTGCATTGACCTATTACTCATTTGGAAAATATGACTAGTGGTAGATATCAAAGTCCTATGTCTCATTATTATTAATTCACATTCAACAGTTATTTTGATCTTCTTTTATTAAGAAACTAATTCTAAAACGAAATTTACCAATCCCTGTGGAAATAATCTCGCACTTGCACACTATACTACCATTGACCTTGTGCACTTGCAAGTAAAACTGTATGGTTATTTACTTATTTATTTAGGTAGATAAACACGCAGCTAGGTAGCATTGCCATCATGTCATCAGAATAATATTGAGTAGCAGCCTCGGAGACGAGGTCGAGGGAGGCATCGTAATTTCAAACCAGAAACAGATACAAGTAGGATGCATTGTTGACTTCTCAGCATTAGTTTCAGCTTGAAGAGAAGCAACCATAAGGTCAAGGATCAAAACCGGCTGCAACAATATCTGAGGAGGAATTGTTGCCTTCACAGTAGAAGCAGCAATACTAGTTACCAGCACAAGGTTCAGGCCAACAGAGGTTTACTAGATCCAGAGAAGCTGTAGCTATAGCTACGGAGGCATCCTCTGCTTTATAGCATCTAAATCAGCAGATGACGTTTAGGCCAAGGGAGGATTACTAGAGCCAGAGTAGCTGCAACTAAAGCTTTGGAGGCATCATTGCCTAAATGATCAGAGGTAGTAGCAGCAAACTTGATGTCAAGGACAAGAAAGGTGAAGGACAAGAAAGGCCACCTAAATGAAATTGTGAAGTAGCAAAGGACCAAATCTGCTTGCCGCTTTATTTCTAATCACTAATCACAAAATGAAAGTCCACATCAAACCAATTGCTCCATAAGCAAACCAAAGCATATGTTCAATGCTTTCTGGCTCCTTTTGACACCTTACAATCATGAATGACTTTGGAAAAAATACAATTGCATCCCTTAAGTTTGGTACTAATTGTAATTTAGTATCAAGTTTTTTATTTCCTTATATATGTATAATTTTTATTAAATCCTAAGTATCAAGTTTTGAAAAATGACAAGCATTTCCATGCTAAAGAATTTAACAGAAAAATGGGCAATTATTAGAATATAACTGTTTGTTGTGGATTTTTTTTATTTGTGTTGCAATCAAGAAAGTGGTAAATTAATCAAGTAGATCAGCCATGAAAATTCAACCTTTTATATAAGAATTTATTGCAACTTTTAGAATTTATGAGTTGCAAAAATTGTTGCGTAATTTATTTAGTGGTGGCTTGAATTGTGGTGAATGAGGCTTTTAATTCGAATTGTTGGGCTGTCCAACTGTATATTCACACTCAACGGATATTCTCTTCTCTCATTGTTCTCTTCATTTTTTTTTTTTTTTTTTTTTTGCAATGGGATAATAAAAACTTCATGTTACATGGTTGGGTACTTGGGTGTAGAGAATCTTTATCAAACGACAGCATAAATGGCATCTCCGTGAGCTTCTACTAAATGTAACTGTTATGCCAATTGAATCATTTGAGAAATATCATTTTTTTTTAAAAATTAAGATTAAATTGTAATTATAATCAAATTTGAGTATGTAATTATATTTTATCCATATGTTTGCTTTTAAAAAATAAGATATTAACATTTTAACTTTAAAACAACAACATATTTGGCTGTATTTTGTAAAATAGAAATGCTCTTCTAAAAAATAAAAATGGGTTAGAATAGAAATGTAATTTCATTATTGCGCTTGATTGTGAATGCAAAATAGTTGATTTTATTCTGATTCCAATGTTTGTATTAAGAAATAATTGAGTTATCAAATATCACAAAAGCTTAAACTGATAAAAAATTGTTCAATTAATTCTTAATTGATTTAAAGACTAAATGTTTTGCATGTGAAACTCAAATATAATAAAACTCAAATATTCGAAAAGATAAAAAAATAATTGATCAAATATTAAATGAAACAAGATTCAAAATCAAGATCTGAAATTCTGATATTATATTAAAAAATTAAGAGCTCAATTAAATTTTTATATTTCAACAGTTTGGTTAAAATATATATTATAAAATATATGTATATGTGTATGTGTTTTAAGAAACCTATATGTATATTTACTTGTATATGATTTGAGGAAAAGCTTTTTGGTCCAAAAAAGTAGAAAACCAATTGCTGGTTACGCCTCTCTTGGTGTCATTTTTAATTTAAACTTTTAAGGCATTTATTTCCAAGGGAACTAAACAAAAGAATTGGTGGGACACATGAATTGCAATTCTATTCTCTTTAATTCAATGTACCCAACAGGATTGGTTTAAAAAAAATGTACCAAACAGGATTGATCAATAAAAACTACAGTAAAAACAATAACAAAATATTTCTTCGTTGATGCATTGATTTTTCTTTGTTGGAAGACTGGTCCTTGAACCTTGAAATGTTTGATTATTAGGACTCCTTGAACTTTGAAGATGTATTAAGCGCTAAACAAGAGTGTAGATATAAAAAATTATAAAAATAAAAATAAATAAATAACTAATAATGTATATTACAAATCATGTGATCAAGCACATCAAACAAATCATATGATATAACAAATCATATGAGTAAACATATCGAAATCATGTGATCAAACATATCAAACATGTAACCAAATATACCAAGAATAATAACTATAAAAACTTTTTAAAATATCCCCTCAGTTTTTCATTTCAACATAGATCAAAAACTTAGTACGTATTTCATACATTTAAGAGAGAAAATATAGAAGAAAGCAATATAGAGAGAAAAGAATTGTTAATAAATACAAATTTTTGTAATCTTTCACTTATAGTAAAGTGTTTTTCTACTGCTCCTATGGAGTAGGCCTCCTAAGCCGAATCACGTAAACACTTGTCTAATTTCTTTTATGCTTTCTTTACTTATTGATACTCATATACCAATTGCTTCCACTTTCACTCTAATTCTCCAATTTTTTAAAAACATATTCTTTCTTCTTTACCCAGAATTTCTAATCCCATAATATTTTCCCACTATTCAATTTGTGAATTATTTTGTGAATCTAACAGGTTGGTCCACTAGCGACTCCATAGTCTAAATTTGTAAATACATGTCATTTTTGTTCTTACATTTTTTGTGACTCTGTCGGGGAAGGTGATTTGTTTTTGCAAAAAAAAAAAAAAAAGAGTGTGGCACACCCAAACGATGATTTCGATTTACAAAACACAGATTTCACCCAGTCACATATGGAGTAAGACAACTAGTGACAAATCCCCAAAGTGCCAAACAAAAAGAAGTTTTCATTGTTGAAGTCAGAAGTTTTGATCTGAGGACTCAACCTCCCATAGTTCCATCTCAAATAGGGGATCTGGAGGTAGGACATCATGATTCATGAGCAAAAAGCTCTGCAGAAAGAGAACAAACACTAAAGAAGACACTTGAAGAAACCGCAGTTTTAGCTATGAAAAGGCCCATGAAAGAGCCTCAAGAAAAGTTAAATCACAACATGTTTGGAGTTCATGAAGTTTCTATCATTGTAAGCCAGTTATGAAGGAGGGCCTAGTTCTTCCCATACTCCAACACCAACTTTCGTCACTCGAGAAGATCTAGAGTATATTCTAAAAAACTCCATAAAGCAATCCGCGTTTACAGCGGATGATTTCAACTTCATACCACGCTATCCCAAATAGGTGATTGGAAAAGGAAAATCCTTAAGGCTATGAGATGCCAAGCTTCAAAAAGTACAATGGCAAGATAGAAGATGTTGGATAGCATATCAAAAGATTCTTGGATGCTATGGGGTTCTGGAGAAAGGACCAAGACTTGTTGATGTGAGATTTTTTCAAAAGCCTTACTAATAAGGCATACACTCGCATCAACAAGACTTGAACCTGAAAGCATAGTAAGTTTGCTTGTAATGGTAAAACAATTTCTGTAAAAGTTTTACACCATCCCCTGCCAGTATACATTGATTGATCTAGCACAAGTGCATCAGGGCCCTTCAGAAAATATGGAGAGCTACATCGAAGATTCAAGGTAAAAACGCTTGAATGTTAGGATAAAACTAACAAAGATATTTTGGTGAAACTTTGCATCACACAGATGTGGGATGAATATAAGGGTTTTCTGGAAAATCTTGATATAGATTCCTTTAGCTCTTTGCAAGAAAATGCTAGGAGGATCAGTGTTTCTGTTGCCAAGCTTTTGGGCATAAAAAGGAATCAAAATACACATATGGTAGTAGTAACTGAAGAACGAAAGTATGGTGATAAGATGATAATGAGAGAGCCTTATCAAAGAATAAATTTTGAAGAAGTTCCACCATTTCCATGCTCTAGGGATAAAGTGGTAGATATCATGAAGGATTGGATCAACAACAATCAGATCAGGCTACCACCACTAAATAGGCAACTTACTCTGGCCAAAATCAATTGATCTACCACACATCATACATATGAGTGCTTCAGCCTCAAGTGGATCTTTGAAAACAAAGTAAAAAGTGGATATCTAATCTTCCCAGAGCTAGAAGAAGGAGCGCAAATCAGAATGATCACCCATCTAGAAGACGAAGAGGAATATTAACACCTCTGTTTTCCATAAGCTAATGAAGTCGTGGTCATTACAAATCAATCCCAGAGCGAGTATGACCATTATGATGGCCCTATTATAGAGAAAGTAACAAAGGATGTGAAGACTAAAGACTAACTGAATCCTTAGCCAATACGCGATGTTTTGCCAGTTTCTTTGACAATATTGGCTTAGGAGAATGTTGCATAAGAAGTTGCATCTACACTGTTGTAGATTGCACAAAAAACAACAAGGGGAGTGTAGTATGAGCGCAAGCAAAACAAGAAGAGTAGCAAAATCAGGAGGAAGAAGTCTTGTCTTTGCCCGAAAGGATAAGCTAGTACTGGGCAAAAGTCATAACAAGCCACTATTTTTGGAAGTAGCACTAAATGGATTAAAGGTGAAGCGCGGATTAGTTGATAGGGGCTCATCTATCAATATAATCTCATTGAGCACACTAAAGACAATTAATATGCCAGAATATCGGATTATCAATCACTCTATTATGGTTAAAAGTTTTTCTAGCAAAGAGATGCAAACTTTTGGCTATGTGATGATAGATACCATTGTAGGTCCATTGCGTAGCATGGTAAAATTCCATATTATGGACATGGTAACATCTTATCACGTCGTCTTAGGAAGGTCATGGTATCAGTCTCATTAGGTTGTTCCTTTTACATACCACCAGTGCTTAAAAGCATGGTGTGGAGGCAAGGAAGTGACCATCCATGCCTCTCAAGCTCCCTTTGAAGTCTAAGAAGCGCACTTTCCGGAAGCAAGATTCTATAATGATTTCTTAAAGGAGGGATTTACATCTCTTGAATTCCCAAGAATTCTAGTTCTGCTTACGTGGGAGAACCTGAGTAAAAAAAAAAAAAAAAAAAATAGACTAACATAGAACAAGCTAGAAAAATAGTTGGAGGGATTCCTAACGTTATCTTGCCTTATGGTCGAATATGTTACTACTTATAAAGGGGCGAGGGATCAAGAGAATCCAAATCTCTTGATCTCGGGTATCAAGTGATCACAGCAGAGCAATAAGTTACTTGTGAAGATGATGTACCTACAGTCAAATAAGAGGAAGAAGTTCAGCTAGGGAAAAAACAAGAAAGCAATGGATGAGCTGGAATGTATTAACCTGGTTGAAAACGGAGAAGAAATGCCAAAATTTATTTCAAAAACACTCAATCCACTACAAAAAGATGGTCTGATTTCACTTTTGAAGGAATATGTTGATGTCTTTGCTTGGAAAGATGAAGAAATGTCTAGCCTTGATCCTTCTTTGGTTGCGCATCATTTGAATCTGGATCTTAAAAGGAAACCAGTTAAGCAATCACAAAGGCCAGTGTCTCATGAGCAAGGAGCCATTATCAAGACAAAGATAAAGAAACTGCTGAAAAACAAGAAGATAAAGGAGGTGTCGTGTCCTACAATGCTAGTGAATCCGATCCTAGTACAAAGAAAGATGGAAAAACTTGAGTGTGTTAAGACTTTCGTCCACTCAATGATGCTATGCTTAAAGATGATTTCCTATTTCCCAACACTAAGACCTTTATTGATGCAACTGCAGTGCATGAAATGTTTTCTTATGTGTATACATTTAGTGGCTTTCATCAAATAGCAATGGCTCCGGGAGATGCAGAAAAGACAACTTGTAGAACTCCATATGATAACTATTGCTACAAAGTCATGCCATTTGGACTCAAAAATGTTGAAACCTCATTTCAAAGGGCAATGATGGTGATATTCAATAAGCAGATCCATAATGAGATGGAGATCTATGTCGAGGATCTTGTTGCTAAGTCCAGAAGAAGTAAAAATCATCTTGAGCATCTTCAAAAGATTTTTGATAAGTGCAAAACTTACAAAATGAGGCTCAATCCACTTAAATGCACCTTTGGTATAGAAGCAGACAAATTTCTCAGATTTATTGTGCACATAAAAGGCATTGATCTTGATCTAGACAAGGTCAAAGCCATTAAACAAATGAATCCTCTTGCTAGTATCAAGCAGCTTAAATCATTCATAGGTAAGGTTTCTTATATCATAACATTTATCCCTACACTATCAAAATTATTATCACCTATTATATGTCTATTGAAGAAAGGCTTCCCTTTCATATAGAGGTTACAGCAACAACAAGCCTTTGAGAAGATCAAGCAAGCATTGTCATTAACCAACACAATGATAGCACCTACTCCTAGAAAGCCTTTGTTGTTGTATTTAATTTCAATAGATAGGTCAATAGGCGCTTTTCTAGCCCTAAAGGTTAATGGTATTAAGAATCCAATCTACTATTTAAGTAGAATGATCAGAGGACCATAAATACACTATTCAGTGCATGAAAAGCATTGTCTAGCTTTGGTATAGGCAACGCAGAAGTTCAAGCACTACATGATGAGCTATAAGGTACATCTGTACACAAAATCCAACCCACTGCGATTTTTGTCATCCAGAGTTGTCCTAAGCGGAAGAGTAATCAGATGGATGATTTTCCTAAATGAATTTCATATTGAAGTAAAAAATCAGGTTGCCATAAAAAGCCAAGCTTTGACGAATTTGTTGGCCTAATTTCCATCAAGACAGTATGAGCCCATCAACGAAGAGTTGCCAGTAGATGAAGCTTGTGTCACCATCTTCAACCTTGTGATTGGGCCAATTTCACCACCTACTCAATGAAATGTTTGGATTCTAGCTGCTACAAAACATTTCACTAAATGGGTTGAAGTTGTATCACTCAAGAAAGCTACTGGTGAAGCAATCCTAAACTTTATAAAAGAAAATGTTATTTGTCGTTTTGGCATTCCTAATCGTATCTTGTTTGATAATGATATGTCTTTTTGTAAACAAGATTGTAAAAGAATTCTTGAGCAACTATGAGATTGTTCATCTCAAATTCACAGTGTATTACCCTCAAGGGAATGGTCAAGCAGAGGAAACAATCAAAATGCTCATTAGACCTAAGTAGAGTCATGCATGATCAACCCAAGGTATGGCATGATGCTCTTCCATAAGCCCTATGGGCTTACAGAGTCACTCAATATTTCACAAGGAGCTACTATCACATAATTCGCTCTTTTTTTTTGCCAAAACATCTCAACCAATCTTCGTAGGTCACTAATATGAAAAAAATAATATGTATATATATAATTAATAAAATAATAAGAATTTCATGGTAAGGAAAAAAACCTAAAGCTTAAGCTCTCAAATATGAGTAACACACCCACACACGAGATCCTTGTTCCGAAAAACTACCTTATAAGCCATATTGCTTACGGAAACATATCGGTGATGCTCCGGTAAATTTTTTAGTACTATTGCAAAAGTTCTAGCACCAAATATTTCATGAATCACTGTGAATTGGCTAATTGCTCCCTCGTAACAAAAATAGGGTGCCAACTCACAGTCCTTCTCGCACCGTTTCTTTAAAAATTTACAAGCTCTACATGGAGACTCATATCTATCCAATTTCCTTTTACCATTGTAAGTTTTATTAAAAATATATACATATATATATAAATAAATAATAAATTAAAAAAATCATAAAGTTCCTTCACAAAATCTAAAGGAAAATCCCTTTAAATACATCAAGAAATTTTACTATCATAACATTACAGTATTAAACCAAAATTCAAAATTTAGGACCAATCCAAAAAATAATAATTAAGCATAGTTATAAAATATTACTTACAGAGATGAGAAAATTCCAAGAAAATGAGAGAAAACCCTTGCTCTTCGATAGATCGCGATTGCAAAACACAAAAAGCGCGAACAGTTCTCTACTTGCTCTGAAACCAAAAACAAAGAAATTTGATCAAATGCATGCCTTATATACTAAGGGTAAAAGGGAAAAATGACGTCATTTCAAACCTATAAAAAAAAGACAGTTTCAAAAGCGAAAATGAAACTTCCACCAAGCATAATAAAATGCACAAAAAAACAAAGTATGTACACAATATAGCTAATTAGGGGACTAAAAACAATAATTTCTCTATGAGGCAGCAGTTAGAGATATTATTATGTATAAAATGAAAACAAAAAAAGCATAATAACATACATATTAACCATCAAGATCCAAAAAAATCGAAGTCTAAATAGTCATGCACATGTTGTATAGCAAAGTCGTACGAATATCTACAGGAGGCTAAAATGTATATATAAAAATTTGTAAGAATAAAAATAAAATAAGTAACTAATAATATAGATTATAAATCATGTAATCAACCATATTAAACAAATTTAAACATACCAAACAAATCATGTAATCAAGCACATCAACCAAAATCATGTGATTAAACATACCAAAATCATGTGATCAAACATGTAACCAAGCATACGAAGCATAATAACCATAAAAATTCTTATAAATACCCCCTTAGTTTTTCATTTTTAACATTGATCAAAAACTCAGTAAGCATTTCATACAGTCAAGAGAGAAAATAGAGAAGAGAGCAATATAAAGAGAAAAAAGTTGCTCAGAAATACAAATTCTTCTAATCTTTCATTTATAGTGAATTATTTTTCTACTGCTCCCATGGAGTAGGATGCACTGAACCACGTAAACGTTTGTCTCATTTATTTTATGCTTTATTTATTTATTGATACTCATATACCAATTGCTTCTACTTTCACTCTAATTCTCCAATATTTCAAAAACATATTCTTTCTTCCTTACCCAGAATTTCTAATCCCATATTATTTTCCCTCCATTCAATTTGTGGATCTACAAGGTTGGTCCACTGACGACTCCATAGTCCAGATTTGTAAATACATATCATTTTTATGTTTACAAAGAGTTTAGCCATTAAGTCACAAGTTTGCCAAGACTTAAAGTCTTGTTTGGTTATATTTGTGAATAATTATTATTTAAATTGTACTATGTTTAAATTTAAAATTTGAATTAGAGAGTTGAAAAGTATGAAGAATTGGTGTAACCTTTGTAAAAGAAGATACATATGCTGACTCTTTGGTGTATCTAAATTTAAGAGACATGTCTTTAGACATATACGCACCTCTTTGGAAAGTCACCATAACCTTTATAAGTAGAGATGAATTCAACTCTTGCACCATTGAAGGGAAATCACAATTCTTAAGATAAAGCGCCTTGCCTAACATTATTTTTGTTCATATGCATGGTTTACTGCAGTTGTTTTTTCTAATATTATCATTGTTCTTATATTTTTATCCTGTCCCTAAAAAAAGCCTTAAGCACATCTCTTAGTTATTATAGTTTCTGTTTTTTTTTCTTTGTCAATTTTGGATTCCTATATACAACAATTTAAGAATAGTCATTGTTCCTAATTCCTACATCTACCTTACAATGGTTTCAGCAATTGTCAAAAAACAGTTACAAGATGTTGAATGATTTGATCGATTTAATGATCTAAACTAAAAGCAATGCAGCATGAAAATCAATTATCAATTAACCGTTGCCAAAGTTGCGAATATGTTGAGTAATGCATACAAGACGAAAACACCAATGGAAAATTTGGTGAGTATAAAGAGTTTAAGAGAAAATGTGAAGCCTAAAGTGAGATAAATTTCTTGGTTAACATGCAATGGCATTTGTGGAAGGTATGTCTCTGACCTTTTTATGTCCTTGGCCAATTAGAGTTTTCCACTTAATTTCTTAATTGACCCAAAATTTTAAGAAGGGTTTAGGTATAAGTACTGACAAAAGCATATTCAGTTTGGAGCTGTAATTTCTTGAACCTTCTTTGAAATAGGAACCAACAAACTAAACTCTCATGTTAAGGGGAAATTATCTAATCACTGCTTTTTAGTTGTCTGTCATCGTTACATACTTCAAATTAAAATGAAGGGTTTTTATTTGATTATATCCTTACATTTTCGGTTCAATATCGATTTGCACCATGCATTTTAATTGCCTCAACTTTAATCTTAAAAATTAATTTTCTGTAGGTCACTCTGGATTGAAATTGATTTGACAAAACAAAAAGTAAGCATATTTGTGGCATATACTTAATATTGTGACATGTCTCATATATGAATAAAAACTTAGTAGGTGTGTTGGTTTAAGAGACTTGCGGCATTTATATATTTAGTTTTGCTAGTGCTGCTTTGACATAGCTTTTTAAACCGTTTATGTTGTTAAAAACAGAAGTTATGCCAAAGATTTTTTTTTATTTGCTTTTTTTAAGAATCAAATGTTATAAACAACTTAAGAAAGCTGATTTAGACCCTTTTGTAATTTTTAATCCCATAACCAATTTTGACATTATTCATGTTCTTATATTATCCTTATATGACAAAAGTATTTATATTATTTATGTTCCTAATCAAATTTTAAATGTAACAATGGCGCATCTATTATTATTAAACATTGATATTATTATTTAATAAAAAATTTATTTTATTAATTTACTAAAATATTAAAAATAGTATTATTATTAATATAATATAATTATTTTAATTATTTATATTTATTGTGAATAAAATTTATATATTTATATTGTACAAATTATAAAATCAATTTGATAAAGGAAATATAATCAAATAGTACTCATACACTATTTTTAATAATTTCATCATCTAAACACAGTTTTACAACTCATTTATCAAACACATCAATTAGATTGACAATACTTTTAATACAATTTTTACCAAATACCAAATAACTTCTAACCCTACAAGACTTCTACCGAAAGTTGTTTTAGAATTTGTTTTGAGTCTCTATAGCAAAATCAAAAAAATAAACCAAATGGGATCTTAGTTGTTAGTACGCCTCTTGACACGTAAAAGTTATCTCGGGATAGTGAGTTGTAATTGAGACATATATGTTTGATCTTGAAAGAATAAAGATTTTCTCTCACATGTCTGTGCTGCTTTTTGAAGAGAAATAAGTGACCGACAAGTAAAAAATAGCATATTTAGATCACCAATGAATGTTGTTTTCTTGTTACATTGCCATCGAATCCATGTCGATGGAGTTGATTGACTCACGTGCCCATGGAAGACCCTGTGTCATTCAATGATGTAGTTACTGTCATGATTCGGTGTTAAGGACTTTGTTGGACTGAATTGAAACTTTGAGTAATCTCTAGACCAATTATTTTAAAAATAAGGCACCTATATAGTTTTATAGTTATTTTAGTCGGAGAATCATTTTACACTGTTAAATTTATTTTCAAAATTAATCGCAACTAATTTTGTCTAAGTGGGTGAATATTAGAATTTTCATAAAGTGGGTTTCCATTAATTGTGAAAGCAGGTCTAGTGAGATTTAAAGAAAGGTTAAATAAAATGATCTATTTTACTTGGCCCTAACTCCTATTGTGTTTAATATTGGCTTGCTAGTGTAAGCTTAGTAAACCATTAGAACTTTGATGGTGAGGCTAATGGGACGTTATATAAATGTTAGGCTAAGTCTCCTTGTTGTATATAGGAATTCGAAATTGACAAAAAAATAGAAACTATAATAACTAAGATATGTGTTTAAGGCTTTATTTAGAGATAGGATAAAAATATAAGAACAAAAATAATATTATGAAAAACAATTGCAATAAACTATAAGAACAAGGATAATGTTAGGCGAGGCACTTCAAGGAAGCTATCTTAAGAATAGAGTTTCCTTCTAATGGTGCAAGAGTTGATATGAAAATCTTACTCCCATGGTACAATGCTTAATTCAACAAAATTATTATTTTTTTAATTCTAACTAGAACCGATTCCCTCAGAATTTGACTCAAAAATATGATGAATGAAGAGACCGAAAAGAAGACTGTTGAGTAACTTACCATTTAATGTAGTAGAATCCATCCTTATTTATAAAGTTTATAGTGACTTTTCAAAAAGGTATATGTCTAAAGACATGTCTCTTAAATTTAATTACACCAAAAAGTCGGCATATATCATTTATAAAAGTTAAACAAATTCTTCATATCTCTTCAACTCTCTAAATCAAATTTTAAATTTAAATATAGCATAATTACTATAGTAATTATTATCAGAAAATATTACATATATATATATATATACATATATACATATATATAAAATAATCACTCGCTTAATTTCTAATAATAATGGTAAAGTTATATGTATGTAAAGAATGCAATGTAATGTATGATGCAGTGGGGTAATATGCTAGATTTGCTCCAAAATCCAAAATCACAAGCCTCCCAGTGAGATGGGAGGAAAAGAATGAAGAGCCCTCCCATTGCCAATGCATAAATTAGAAGAAATCTCATTTTACATGGTATGAATAAATCTCTAATAAAACCTAATAGAAAAGAAAGGTAGTTAACATAATGCAGAGAAACAAGCAAAACTTTGAATCCTTAATCTGCAAGTAAAGGAGCCCATGTCTCATCCATCTTGTGAAAAATGGTACCGAAATTTGGCTTATTCGGGGCATTTTGTCCCTTTCTCTCAGTCATTTTATCAAACATCTTAATGAAATCGATTCATTTTTATTTATCGTCAAACAAGAGATATAAAGAAAGAACGACGAGAAAAGGGAAGGTGGGTTATTTTATGGGGGTGTTGGTGCTATCACTGGTTTTGGGCTTTTCTTCCGCTTCTGATCAGAAATGGAGGAGGATGTCAAAGCCGCCACCTGAAACGACTTCGTCGTCGATGATGTTCGATAGAGCCGGGTCCTCCATCCTCTTTCCAATTCATGGGAATGTCTATCCTACTGGGTATGTGCACAAGAGAAATGGATTCCTTTCATTTCTTCCCCAAATTTTATATTCCTGATATATCTCTGTTATTTTTTGGCTTATGGCTTTTATGGATAAAGTATTTTTCTTCGAAATTCTAATAACCCATTTGCCATTAGTTTACATTTCCACCGAGTAATATCAGTGATACTCATAATAATGGTCTACATCACTGAAATCCTTTTGAAATGGGACCATCCCTTTTCTTTTATGATCCAAAACTTTTGAACTAGATACTGAGGTTGGGTTCAAAAGTTGTGCTCAGCGTACGAGAGCCCCTTCATTCTACATATGCCGTGTTTTATTCCATTTATGAAATATGATGGATGTTTTATTTGTGAACTTAATTTTATCTGCTTAATCATCTTAGCTTGAAATCTTCGTTTTTTTTTTCTAGTATTAGTATTAGTATTTGTATAAAAATTGACGAGGGTTTCATTTTATTGGGGGCAGGTACTACAATGTTACCCTCAACATAGGCCAGCCATCAAAGCCCTACTTTCTTGATCTTGACACTGGTAGTGACCTCACATGGCTCCAGTGTGATGCTCCCTGTGTCCGGTGTGTCGAGGTAAATTGTCATGAAAAGGTTTTTTTTTTAATCTTTTTCAGCATAATTATGGATTTTATAAAGCATTTTCTGATCCTACTCTCTGTAGGCACCTCATCCACTTTACCAACCAAGCAACGACCTGGTGCCCTGTGAGGATCCCCTCTGTGTGGCGTTGCACTCACCTGGTAACCACAAATGTGAAACTCCAGAGCAATGTGACTATGAGGTTGAGTATGCAGATGGAGGATCATCCCTTGGTGTTCTTGTTAGAGATGTTTTTGCACTGAACTATACAAATGGAATCCGGTTTAGTCCTCGTCTAGGCCTTGGGTTCGTAATTATGCTTGCTTTGTTCTTCTAATTTAATTTACATAGTTGTGTTATGGAATCATGCATTTGAAGGTGATTGTCATTTTGGACCTTTTCTTTTTCTCATCTTTAGAATGAATTACTTCAAATGGAAGGAGGATGATTCAATATGGTCAAATTAGTCTCTCTGTTTTCTGTTTAATATAAGAGAGGGGGAGTGAAAAGTAACATCAAATACAGGATTACCCTTTTTCTCTCTAAAAAAAGAAAAAAGAACTGGAAACTTTTGTCAACTTTCAACACCCAGAAAGGCAGGTTGGTCTCTTTTGTCTCACTGCAATGCTTATGCCATATGAAATTTTCAAGTAAAGTGAAGTTTCCTTTACAGACAAGTTCTTAACTCTGTTTTACAGATGTGGATACGATCAATATCCAGGTGCATCTCATCATCCCTTAGATGGTGTGCTTGGCCTTGGGAGGGGAGAATCCAGCATCCTGTCACAGCTTCATAGTCAAGGTTTGGTGAGGAATGTTGTTGGCCACTGTTTAAGTGGACGAGTTGGGGGATTTCTCTTCTTTGGGGACGACCTTTATGATTCTTCACGTGTAGTTTGGACACCAGTGTCACGTGATTATTCGTAATTAGCCCTTCCTGATCCGCCTGTATTTAATTTCAAATGTCTATTTTCATTATAATTCATACTTTCCTCTTCATTATAATTCATATTTTTTCTCTACTTGAATTTTTATGACAGCAAGCACTACTCTCCTGGGGTTGCAGAACTCCTTTTTGCTGGGAAAACCACTGGGTTGAAAAATCTACTCATACTTTTTGACAGTGGAAGCTCTTATACTTATCTTAATTCTCAGGCGTATCAAGCTTTAACATTTTTGGTGAGTGATAAACAAATTTACAATATTCTTCAGATTTGTAGTGTTTCACTAAGAACCCAGCATTTGCATTTGTGTAATGGAATTTGTAACTGGTTTTTCTCTTGTACAATTCAATTGTTTACTAAGCATTCATCTGCAGTTCAAATAATTACTGTTTATTTGCCCAAAAAGAAGGAAAATCATACAAAGTTGTTTCTTCTTCGCTCAGATTGTAGCTTTTCTCCTTCTCAACATCAATCTTTATCATCTATATCAAAATCCTTATAGAATTTTGATGATGTCACGGGTTATGAAATGTTCAAAATATTGCCTATGATCAAATATTTGATATTTCCTTGCAACTGGATTCACTATGTTGATGCCTTGTCTGTTTATAGGTGAAGAGAGAAATAACTGGAAAGCCCCTAAAAGAAGAACCAGATGATCAGACACTCCCGCTCTGTTGGAAAGGCCATAAACCTTTCAAAAATGTTCATGAAGTCAAGAAGTACTTCAAGCCACTAGCCCTGAGCTTCACAAGCGGTGGGAGAGCTAAAACTCTCTTTGAATTACCCCCTGAAGCTTATCTAATAACATCAGTAAGCAATGCCTTCATTGTATCTTTTTCTCTCGTTTTTGGTTCACATTTTCTCAATTACAAGTAGAAGTTGCTCGTTGAAATAATAACAATATATGCCTGCCAGATGAAAGGGAATGTTTGCTTGGGAATTCTGAATGGCACCCAAGTAGGGCTGCAAGATCTAAACATCATTGGAGGTAAGCGTTGTTTCTCTACGAAGTTATGGAGCATATATAAACATAAGAGATTTAAGTAATCAATAACCCTCCCTTGAACTTGCACCTCTTTATGGTTTTCTTTTGTTGAAAACCAGTTTCTTTTCTGTCCTTTCAACAGACGTATCAATGCAAGATAGAATGGTGATTTACCACAATGAAAATCAAGAAATTGGATGGGTCCCTGCAAATTGTGATAAGCTTCCAAAGTCCAGAACTGCTAATATTTGATCCTTGTATATTTCATGGCTATTGTAAGAGTGGAATGGTTAGATTTATTTAGTTTTTTTTTTTTTTTTCGTTTTTGTTCCTGTGTATATGTACATTGGTAGAAACTCTACACGGATATAATGCAAACCATAGTTCACAATTTTTAAAAATAATTGATCTTCAGATGAGTTGCTGCTAGTCTTCATACCCATTTGAGATGAGAAGTAGATCATCTGTCCATATTCATTATTATCCATTAGTACATGATTTTCCAAACGTTTTGCTTCTTTTTCCTTTCTTTGAAGTCAAACATTACTACTAGTAAAATCAAGAATTGGCAAGAATTCAACCGTCAAATATGTACTCAGTTGAGATTATGGCTGCACCAACCCAAAAATGAAAATCTAATGAAAAAATTTCTAGAATTAATAACTAGCCTCTGAATTAGTTATCCAATAAGAAGGAATATTTCTCTTTCAAATGCAAGCTCTGATCCCCTGTCAATACTTTTATCCAATTAGATGTTGACTTTTTGGTATTTACTCCACATTAATCCCCCCGAGCCCATATACTACTACATCAGAAGAAATCTTTGACTTCCTTCAACTGCATTAAATATAATATTTTATTCCATACGAAATAAAAATGAATAAAAATTTCTTCTACAATCTTAACAGTACAAGAATTTCCTACAATGTGATCACATATTAACATGCACCGTCCAAATCAATTGTAGTCAAACCACCACCGTATTATAATACACCCGAGTGCACCTTTTCTTCCTCTTCGCTTTTTCGTTTAGCCACAGTACCCCATTGAATCAGACAAACTGTTTGCTAATTCCTAAGAGTTGAATCGTAATCCGCACGTCAACAATCACAGACAGATGTTTTTTATCTTGTCTGTGCCATCATGCACAAGTATCGGATACTACATGGCCTACGAAATCTATGATTTCTTTTTTTTTTTTTTTATTTAATCATGAATGAAACATGGTGATCAAAATGGCTTTTGTAGAAACATGAACATGTCTTGCAATGGTGAGAGCTGGTCCATTTGGTACTGCACTTGATGGGCAAAAGGGTCATCTTGCAAGCCATCCATATAATTGAACCCAAAATCAAATGCATTCCTGAATTCATTCCATTTGGGTTCACTTTGGACCTCTTTATCGCACGTGAACTCAGGCGATAACACGTGCTCCGAGCAGCTTGAGTCTGTGTGAAACCTTGGTACTGAATCCGACGTGTCCATATGTAATTGGTCATTATTCATTGGTGATGTTTGATCCGGTAATGATAGTATACTTTGCTGCCCGGGCATGAAAATGTTGGGTTTTTTATCTTCTTCTTCGGGGTATTTAATTGATTTTCGAATAATGGGATTGTGCTTCTCTATGCTTCCTTTCTTGTTGTATATTCGACATAATACCCAATCATCAAGCTGCAATAAGAGCATAAAAACGAAGTTAATTAATCATTCTACCCAATGAAATGACTTTTTTGTTCCTAAAAATTACTTAAATATCAAAATGGAAGAAAGAATTAATTAAGGAGTAAGTACCCTCAAGTTGTTCTTTTTGCCAGCAGATCTATCAACATTAGCGAGGCGATATTCGTGCATGATCCAGTTAGTTTTAACACCTCTGGGTGCTTTGCCAGCATAAAAGACGAGTGCCTTTTTTATACCAAGTGGCTTGGGCTTTCCAATGGGCTTGTCCGCCCCGGTTGCTTTCCAGTACCCACTTCCAGCCGCCCGGTTCGGCCGCGACCCGTTTGGATATTTCCGGTCCCTTGGAGAGAAGAAGTACCAATCCTTTTCACCATACAGCGCCATGTCTGCATCAAAATACAGAAACAACAATTAACAAAAAAACTATATCGTATATATGTTGATTTTTAGGAAAAAATAAAAGGAGAATCAAATACTCGTAATAAAAATATGCCTAAATTTAAATTTGCGAAAAAAATAAAAATTTAAGTTATAAGAACCACTCAAATCAGATTAGTTTCTGAATAAATAGAGAATTCAAAATTCTGCCGTTTGGATAATTTTTATAAGATTAAAATTCGCATCAAATCAAGTGAACCCATTTATTCCCAATCCACGATAATAGATTTTAACTCTAAAATTGAGTAGCAGTTCATAAAAATTACACGTTTTACCAGAAAGTAAAGTAAAAATTGAAGTCAGATCTAGCAACCTCTATTTCCCTAAACTGAACAAATAAATCAAATTTCTTCTTCTTCTTCTTTATTTTTAATTGATAAGCAGAAGTAAGAAAGGGGGGAGAATTGAAATTTCAAAATACCTGGAAGTTGCCAAGGATCATACTTGTAGAGATCAATCTCTGCAATAATCGGAACAGAAATAGATTGTCCTGCACATTTCCTACACAGATAGTGATTCACTAACTCCTCGTCTGTCGGGTGAAATCTGAAACCTGGCGGTAACTCTAGCTCTCCCTTCATTTTCCTTCGTTTCTTTTTTCCTTACAAAAATCTGATCCCTAAGCTCCTTCTTGTCCTCTCTTTTCCTCCTTTGTGCTGTTGTTTGTAAATGTAAGACTTGTGAATCGTCGAACATAACTGACTCCAGAAGCTTTTATAAACGTAATTTAGACACGTGTGACAGAGAGAGTGTGTCTAGGTCGTATAAAACGTGGGTTAACAAAGGAATCCTACCGTATTCTTTTCTATCTAGGCTGACCGCAGCCGGTGGCATTTGACACGTGTCAGATGTGTAATGGTAGATCGACGCTTGTGGGTGGCCACTTTCTGGTGATTCTGTCATTGCTTCCGTCATCTGCCTTGGACGTTTGCTAAAGTCGGCATAACTCCTTCGCCTCTTCAGGATCGTTGACTGCTCTGCCCTTTCTTATTCTGGTCTCAGTCAAAAACAGAGTCCTCTGCTTTGCATCTTATTTTCTAATGTTTCCTCAACCAGTTGTTGGATGCCACGTATGAGTTGCAAAGTAAGTGATCTTATTCTTCTTATACAATAAACAGAAATTAAAAAAAATCTTAATCAACAAAAAAGGAAACTTGAAATTAACGAAAAATTATTTTTAGGAAATTAATATTACAAATTTTATACAATTTTATAAATAACGAAACAAATAAATTTTTTTCTTATCAACAAAAAAGAAAACTTGAGATTTTAGAACCGATTTAATATAATTTTTAAAACTTTTAACTCATTTAAGTTAAAATTCTATCAATGATATTCAAAATTATTTCTATCATGATTCTCAAGTTCTAGACCTAAGACTTGTAAATAGGGTATGGTACATTCAATCTCTTAAATTAAATAAATAATTAAAAAAATAAATTTTTAAAATTCATTTTAATTAAGATAGTTTATAGTATTAAAAGTATCTTTGGCAATAATATATTTCTCTTTTGCAACAAAAGAGAAAATTAACTACATACAAAAGAGAAATTTTCGTTTCTCTTTGGTGTTTCATTGAATTGGATTTTCTTTAATTTTACTTATAGGTTCATAAACTATTGGATAATTTATCTTAATTAATCTATTATCCAAAGCAGAAAAAAAGGGCAATCAACATAAATATAATTGAAAAATTAATTCTTTAAAGCCAAATTAAAAATATGTGTTTGCCATGGAAACTAAACTAGTGTTAAGATAATGTTTTTTTTTTCCTTTTTGAGTAGTAATGTTAAGACAATAATGTTATTACATGATAACTGTTCAGAATTATTTTTCGGCAAGAAAACAAAATACAAAAAGAAAAAAAATGGAAAAATAAACAATAATTGACCAGTTTGATGCTTACTTGAAGCCAACGTTCTTAGTTATGAGTGGTGAGTGTAGAGTTATTGGTCAAGTTGAGCACAGAGGATGATAAAGTTTTCAACGGTTTATTTGAAGTACACGTCATGTTCAAAATCTCCCCACGTCTGGCAATAAACGTCATCTCTCAGCTGGGTTTAATCTGTTACACTCCCTTCATCTCAATTAATATGTGAAAAAGTATTTATCTAATTAAATAATTCATCACGCAAAGTCCCGCATGAATCCTTTTGTTGGACCATGTGGGCTATTTTTGTTCCCTTATTTGTGTGACCATGACTGTTTTTTTATTTGTTTTTTATTCTCAGTAAACAGTAAACACTAATGCATACCCACTCCGTTAATTTATTTTTTTATTCTTTTTCCATTCCATTAATTATTTTTATGTTAAATTACCTAAAAAAACCTTGCAGTTTGACTCAATTTTATAATAAATTCTAAGGTTTATTTGGTTTATACTAAACTCTACGGTTTGGTTCGGTTTCATAATAAACCTTGAGGTTTACTTTGGTTCATACTAAATCATGTGGTTGACATCGTTTGTACTAGGGTTAACGATGTTAACTTTGTCTACAATCTCAGGGTTTGTTATAAAACTAAACTAAACAATAAAGTTTTCTATGTAATTTAAACTTTTTTTATATTCAGTAGAAGAATTTAAAAAATTAGTGTTTGGATCGTAAGAAAGTGAGGAAATTTTTTTATTTCCAACATTATAATAGTTTATTAATCTAGATAATAAATTCAAAGAATTATTCAAACTTCAAAGTCATATATACATACCATACAAATTTCACTACATCATCAAAGAGGTATATACATCTTTTCTCTGCATTTTCTCACCAGTTTTTAATAAACCAAACACTATTTTCCTCCCTTTGTAAAAATCAAACATTCAACACAAATCAAATTTCATAGAAAATCCAACAATTCACATAAAATCACTCACAAATGTCAATATAAACCCAGAGAAAAAACATGCAAAAATCAACAACAAATGAGCAGATTCTCCCATTCTCTCTCCCCTACATTTTTGTGAAAAATCAACACAAAAAGGAGCTCATGCGATTTGGGAAGATGAGAGAGGAAGGAGGAAAGAGGCGGCATGGAGGAGGGAGAAAGGAGGAGGAGGGAGAGTTGACGTGGAGGAGATAGGAAGAGGAGGATGAGAGAGAGTCGACGCGGAAGATGGAAGAATGACGAAGGCAGAGAGTCAGCCGAGCGATTTGGGAAGTGGAGAGAGGAAGGAGGAGGAGCGCGTGATCTGGGAAAATAAGGAGGAGGAGGAGAACGAAGAGGAAGAAAAAGGAGTGGTTGCACGGTCTGGGAAGAGGAAGAGGAGGAAGAAAGAAGCAAAGCAGATATGGGAAGGCGGAGGATGGACGATGCGAATGAGAGAGGAACAAGGAGGGAGAGGAGGAAGAGATAGAGTCGGCACAGAGAAGGGATGAAGAAGAAGGAGAAAGAGGAGGAGAGAGTAAGAAGATGGAGGGAGGATGCGGAAGCGAAATGAGGAGGGAGGAAGAAGAATGAGGGAAGAAGAAGAAATGGTATGGAAGAGAAGAAAAAGAGAAAAGATTAAATTCTTTCTCTTGAATAGGGCTTGAATTGAGTCTAGCTTTTATTGAACTATTTGAGCTCGAGCTCGGTCAAAGCTCGGCTCGCTCGAACTCGAGCTTGAAACTTAGTCTCGAATAACTTATCGAGCTGAGCTCAAATACCTTAAGGTTCAGCTCGAAATGCTCTTGAACAGTTTGATAAGGTATTATCGACCTCAAACCAATATTTATTTAATATTTTTATTTATTAAAATTACAGTTCGAGCTCAAATGGGCAATCCAAGTCTTAGGCTTGAGATCGAGCCCAATTTTCGAGCTCGATTCGAACTCCAGCT
The DNA here is from genome assembly GCA_023935145.1 of Bretschneidera sinensis. NCBI lineage: Eukaryota > Viridiplantae > Streptophyta > Magnoliopsida > Brassicales > Akaniaceae > Bretschneidera > Bretschneidera sinensis. Next base: position 27,471,650 of record CM043705.1, on the reverse strand, counting down.
TGACCTCGAACCTGTTCATTTAAGCTCGAGCCGAGCCCTAATACCTTAGTAATCGGGCTCAATTTTGCTCGAATCCACCCCTACTCTTGAAATTAAAAAAAAAAAGGTTCAATTACATAATAAACCCTATTGTGTAGCTCAGTTTCATAACAAATCCTGAGATTGAAGAAAAAGTCAATACCATAAACCCTAATGCAAATGGTGTCAATCACAGGGTTTAATATGAACCAATGTAAACATTAGTGTTTGTTATGAAACTGAGTCAAACCATATGGTTTAGTTTGAACTAAAATAAACCTCAGGGTTTGTTATGAAACTAAGCCAAACTACATGTTTTAAAAAAAAAAAATGTAATTTAGTCTTATTTTTATAATACTACATAACTAGTCCAAGTTTTCCACAATTCACCCCCTTGACCCCTTTTTCAATTGGTTATCATCCACATATTTGGATTTCTTTTTGAACAAAAAGAAAATAAAATACAAAAAAATACAATATGGTTTGGCTCTTTTTAAATTGTTAAATTTGAATATTTTGAAGCTTCGTTGTTAACCAAAAAAAACTGTTTGTGCTAACAAGTTTGACACATTAATCGTAAAATGTAGGTGCAAAAATTCTTAAGCATAATAAAGTTCCAAGCAATATTTCCATTTATAATCAAACAATTTATTATTTTAATGTAATGATCATAATTCAAATTAAACCCAAACTATAATGAAAGAAATTGAGCATCAATGATTATGCTGCAAAGTATAAATTTATTAGAGAGGAAAAGTGGGAGGAAAGAAAAAGTAGAGGCAAGAGGAGTAAAAAGATAGAAAAATAAGAAGATTGATGTTTTTCATCGTCCATTTGATAAATATAATGAAAAAGTATGAGGAAAGAAAAAAATGACAAAAAAATAATTTATTTCAGTTTGTACGTCTCAATCATCGCAATTTGGCATGTGATGTGAGTAAAATGTAACACCCAATAGAAAATCAACACATGTCACTCAAAAGGACATTAAAATATTTTTACCATTTTGAGGAAATGGTTACTTGTTCCACAAGGAAACCCTATCTTGCATACTCCACCCTAGCTAGGGTGAAAATGTAATTTCTTATCGGAGGACCCCACCATTTTTTTCTTTGGGATAATATTATTAGCTCTACATAAATAGCACATTATTCTAGATGCATATTCATTACACTCTTTTTCAAATATTCTCTTCTTCTCTTCTCTCCTAACCTATTTTCTTGATTACTCCACTCACTGACTTAATCATTAGACCTGGAGGATAAGTTAGACTTACCTAAATAGACATGAGCTATTTTAGGCATCAACATCACGATTGTGATTTTGAATATATTAGAAACTAAAAACATAAATTATCTTACTTTTCTTTGCTGTCAAACGGTAGAAAAGTGATCTTCACTTATTCTTTTTCTTCTCTTTCTTTTTTTCTTTCACTTTTCTTTCCTACCAGTCAAGGCTCACAAGCAACCGATCATAAATTACAGCTAAATTGAGTATTTTAAGTTGACTTAAGGTTAAATCCAAACATCACCACTGTTTATTACACTACAAACTCCGCCCATAATCGACTAGTTGAGTTCAAATGGAATTAAAGTTCGATGTTTTAGTTAAAATAAAAGGCAGAAACTAGAAAATGTAAATTATGGAGTAATTTTTTTGGGGGGGAAGAAACAATTTGCTCTTGGAGGGTGAGGTTAATCAATTACTCATTTTTTTTAATAAGCTCATTTGACTGCAACATAAAAAGAAGTGATACTGCTAAAAAGTACACATCTAATAAAGAGACGATACGTGGACCATCCTGAGGTTAGACAGCAGGGCAACACGTGGATGACCCAAGCTCGAACAACTGGACCTCAGGTCATCACCGTCTTCCAAGTCACCACAGCCCTTGGCACAAGGCCGCCTCATACGTGGACAGCCCCTAACCGAGACAGCAAGGCAAACACTCGGACGACCCAAGGCAATACAGCTGGGTCTTTTGGGCATTATTGCCCACCCAACTAGACCTCTACATCACCACCACCCTTGATGAAAGGCCACCTCAAAACCCTATAAAAATACTCAGGTGCGCACTCCAAAAGAGAGGAGATTCTTCTTGACCTAAAAAAGGGAACCTCGTTATTCTCATACATCTTATCAAACACTAACAAAAGCTTCGGAGCATCCTTGAAGGCATTCCCTTCGGCGACCCCCTAGCTTACCTCTTCTCCCTTGTACAGGTTTCCTCGAGGCCCGACCTCCAACTCAGCAAACAAGTTTTTGGCATCAACAGATTGGCTCCGTCCGTGGGAAACCACCATCTCTCGCTAAACAGTAAAAGTGAAAGAATTTAAAGAACTCATCTGTTGCCATGCCACCTAAACACACCACCAAGGATGTCAACAAATGAGCAGCGGGGGGTAGTACCTGCACCCATCGATCCGGATCAAGTTCCTCAGTTAAATCCGATGTGTACCCTAACATGGCTACGCTCCAAGCACAATTCGTAGAGCTCTCATAACAAGTGGCTAGCTTGGCCGCCGAGGTTCGCGGAGGGGCTCGCCAAGCTTCTCCCACACCGTCACAGTTGGACCCTAGCTGCACCGGTTCTGTCGCCGGCAGGCTCCTCGTCGATTGTTGTTCAGCAACGGAGTTCTCCCTACCTCGGGCAGCCAAGTCCAGAGAAAGTCCCTCTTCTAGGAGCAGTGAGGGCCTCGGTAAGCGAATAAAAGACATGGAGGGATGGATCAACGAAGCACTCAAGAGCCGTAACCACAGTGTCATGAACGAGCTCAACGTCTAGGACCCTCCCTTCACTCAGGAAGTCCTTGAGGCCCTCCTTCCGCCGAACTTTCGAATGCCCCAAATCAAACCTTACGATGGTTCCACGGATCCTTGGACCACCTCTAGCACTACAAAACCACGATGATGCTCCACAGGCATTCTGGTCCAGTAATGTGTCGAGCTTTCCCCCTGATAATGGAGAAGGTGGTTGGGACGTGGTATTCTCGTCTAAAACCATGGGGCATCCGCACGTTCAAAGAGCTAAGTTATGCCTTTACCTCACACTTTCTTAGCAACAAGGGTCCCAAGAAAACCTTGGTGTCCTTGTTTAACATCATCCAGTTAAAAGGGGAAAAAATCTGAGCCTACATATCAAGGTTCAATTCAATAGCCTAGAAGATCCCTGACCTCTACCCTAGTGTCCAGATGTTGGTATTTAAAAACAGGTTGAGATCTGAGATTTTCAGCTCAAAGGACATCAAGTGGCCGCCCGACGACATGAATGAGATCTTAGCTCGAGCTGAGAAATACATGTTGGCAGAGGATGACCAGGCCTTTCGAAGAGAGCTGGAAGGGGACGCAGAAAGAAAAAGAAGGGGCCCTGCCAGTTCACATCAAGAACCAGTCAAGCGACTTTTCAGCGAAGACAGACTCAGGGTCCCCAGACCTTTCAAGAACTTTACTCCTCTCAATGCATCTAGGACCGACGTCTTGATGTAGATCCAGGATAAGGCGATCTTGTAGTGGCCTCCAAAACCATTGCGGCTCAATAAGGACCAAAGCAAATGGTGTCGTTTCCACAAGAACCACGGGCACGACACAGAAAATTGACAGGTACTACGATACCAGATAGAAGCCCTCATCAATAGAGGACAGCTGAAAGAATTCACTAGGCCCCGAATGGAGAAGTTCACAAGGTGGCCCCGTAAGAGTCTTAAGCGCTCTTCCGGTCGGGATAGGATGGTCCGGCCTACTCGGAAGAGTCCTGGGCCAAGCCGCGAAGAGCCCCAGCCAGAAAAAACCAGAGGTCATTGTGATCAAGGTCATTAAGACCATTTATGGGGGGCCTGCAGCAAGGGGGATTTTTGAAAACTGCGAAAAACTTATACTCGGTCTATAGCCTCAATCGCCGGACCCCACAAGAGTTGAAAGTTGGATACAACCATCACTTTTACAGATGAGGACCTGGAGGGAGTCCAGACCCCGCACAACGATGCCATGGTCATCTCTCTTCTAATGGCCAACTACGAGGTCAGGCACGTCCTAGTTGACAATGGGAGTTCCGTCGATATCCTATTTTACGACGCATTCCAACAGATGCAACTAGGAGACTCTCAGCTGGAGCCAATCTTCAGCCCGCTCTACGGCTTCTCGGGCGGTCCAGTGTTTGCAGAAGGCAATATAGTTCTTTCAGTAATCGCAGGAATAACACCATAGGCAACCACCGTATAGACTACTTTCTTGATCGTCTGACAGCCTTCGTCCTATAACATGATCCTAGGCCGACTCACCCTTAACAGGCTCCAAATGGTCGTCTCCACATATCACTTAAAAGTGAAATTCCCAACCGAGGGCAGAGTGGGGGAGGTTAGGTGAGACCAGCAGATTTCCAGGTCTTTCTATCTCAACACAGTGAGAGAAAACAAGAGAATGAAAGCTCTTTCACTTGAGTTGGATGACTTTAGGGATGAAGGAAGGAGCCCACGAGGCCAACCGATGGAAGAGTTGACAGTGATACCTCTCGGAAAAGATGTTTCTCGAATCATCCAGAATGCCTCCAATCTCTCCGAGGACCTTAGGGGACCCTTACTCGCCCTTCTCCGAGAGAACCAAGACCTCTTTGCCTAGTCAGTGGCAGATATGCCCGGAATCAGCCCTGAGGTAATCTTGCATAAGTTAAATGTGGACCCAAACCACAAACCAGTCATTTAGAAAAAAAGATCGTTCGCGCTCGAGCAATAAGCTACTGTCCAGGCCGAAGTAGGTAAGCTACTAGTGGCCAACTTCATTCGTGATGCAAACTACCTGGATTGGGTATCCAACGTGGTGATGGTGAAAAAAGTCGGTGGAAAATGGCGGATCTACATAGACTTTTTGGATTTGAATAAAGCATGTCTGAAAGATAGCTTCTCTTTGCCAAGGATCGACTAACTCATCGATGCAACCTCGGGACACGAGCTACTGGCCTTTATGGACGTTTACTCTGGGTATAACTAGATCCTTATGTATAGGTCTGATCTGGAGAAAACGGCCTTCATTATGTGACAAGGGCTCTATTGCTATAAAGTTATTTTCTTTGGGTTGAAGAACGTTGGAGCTACCTATCAGAGATTGGTAAACAAAATATTTTGGGAGCAAATCTACCGAAACATGGAGGTCTACATGGATGATATGCTGATGAAAAGAATTGATGCTGAGGATAATGAAAATGACTTAAGAGAAGCCTTCAAAGTCCTTCGACGCCACTAAATGAAGCTGAATCCCTCTAAGTGCATGTTCAGGGTCACTGGTGGAAAGTTCCTCGGCTTCATTGTAACAGAAAGGGGCATAGAGGTGAACCCTAAAAAGATAGAGGCCATTCTCAGCATGAAAGCACTTTGGACTGTGAGGGAAGTCTGGCGGCTTACTGGGCAGATAGCAGCTCTGAGCCGATTCTTGTCAAAGTTCGTGAAAAAATGCCTCATTTTCTTCAAAGCCATTAGGAAGACCAAGGACTTTGTTTGGTTTGAGGATTGCCAAGAAACATTTGGAGAGCTGAAGAAGTACTTGGGCTCGCCCCCTTACTTACCAAGCCCATCATCGGTGAAGAGCTTTTTTTATACCTCTCGGCGGGGCATGAGGTGGTGGACTCTGTCCTAATTCGGGAGGAGGCAGGCACCTAAAAACCCGTATACTATGTGAGTAAGGTTTTCCACAATGCAGAAACAAGGTATCTTCCCATGGAAAAGATGGCGTATGAGCTCCTGATCATGACCCACAAGCTTTGGCCATACTTTCAAGCACATATGATTGTCCTCCTGACCGACCAGCCACTTCGGCATGTGCTTCACAAATCGGATATCTCTGGGAGAACGATCAAATGGTCTGTGGAACTTGGGGAGTTTGATATTCATTATCAGCTTTGCACAGCTATCAAAACCTAAGCCTTAGTTGACTTTATTGTGGAAATCACCCTCGCAATTCAGGAGGATTCTACCTCAGATTGCAGCGAAACCAAGGTAGTACCTTAATGGATGCTCCACGTTGATGGATCCTCCAGCGACACCAAGAGTGGAGCCGGGCTCATCCTAAATGGTCCGGGCGGTTTTACCATCTAGTACGCCCTAAAGTTTGGATTTAGAGCCTCAAACAATGAAGTTGAGTACGAGGCTTTGCTGACAGGGATGAAGCTAGCCAGGGTGTTGTCCGTAGAAGCCCTAAACACATACAATGACTCACAGTTAGTGGTAAACCAAGTCAATGGAGAGTTTGAGGCCCGAGGAGAGAGGATCGCCCGCTACTTAGCGAAGACCAAAGAACTTGTCGCCACGTTCCAATTGTTTCGAATCAACCAAGTTCCCCAGGCACTTCAAAGGTTGATTCCCTAGCCCAGGTCACTTCCTCTCGACAGCTCGAGTCTACATGAGTGATCTACCTCGAAATACTCATCGCTCCTAGTATCGATGAAACAACTGTGTTGTCCGTGACCATCGGGGAAACTTGGATGGATCCTATCCTCGGGTATTTGCGGGATGAGCGTCTCCCAAGCGAAAAGAATGAGGCCAGAAAGGTCATCTCCTAGGCAGTACAATATGCAATTTTGAACGATCAAATATACAAAAAGGGTCTCACAACTCCTTATTTAAAATGCCTAGGCCCGAGTGAGGCCAATTATGCTCTCCGGGAAGTCTATGAAGGGATATGCGAGAATCATCTTATGGGGTAAGCCCTCGCTTTCATGATCCTTCGCCAGGGTTACTGTTGGCCTGAGATGCAAGGAAAAGCCGTGAAACTAGTGAAGAAGTGCAAAAGTTGCCAGCGGTATGCTACCATCTCCCGTCGATAGTAAATCCTCTATCTCCGGTCACTAGCCCTCTTCTTTTTACCATATGGAGGATGGACCTCCTCGGACCCTTCACCGAAGCACCTGGCCAACAAAAGTACCTCATCGTGGCAATAGATTATCTCACGAAGTGGGTAGAAACCAAACCACTGGCCAGTATCACCGACTATCAGGCCGAGGGTTTCGTTTGGAAGTCAATAGTATGCCACTTCGGCATACCCCGAGTGCTAGTGACAGACAACGGTAAACGGTTCGATAGAACACAGTTCAAAACGTTCTATGACGAGCTGCATATCGAGCATCGCTTCTCCTCCGTCAGGTACCCACAAGCTTATGGGCATTCCGAAGTAACTAACAGAACCCTCTTACAGGGCATCAAAAGGAGATTGGATGAGGCAGATCGACAGTGGACAAACCACTTGCCAAATATACTTTGGGCGTATCGAACCACTGCCCGAGCACCCACTGGCGAAACCCCATTTTTCATGACTTACGGCTCCGAAGCCGCCATTCCCTTGGAAATTGGAGTGTCCTCACTCCGAGTAAAAAACTTTGAGAACAATAGTAATGACGAGGCTCTTTATACGAATGCTGATCTTCTCGACGAAGCACGAGATAAAGCTCAGATCCGACTAGCCACTTATCAGCAGCGAACCACCGGGTATTACAACTCTCGGGTACGAGGAAGGCATTTTTGGCTCCATGATCTCGTTCTACGAAAGAACGAAGTATCTTATCCACGGGAAACAGGGAAGTTGATCCCTAACTAGGAGGGCCCGTACCGCATCAAAAGGCTGTGCCGCCCTAGCACCTTCGAGCTCGAAGATCTAAGTGGAAAATGTATTCCACGTACCTAGAACGCCGAACAGCTTCGATGTTTCTATCAATAAACTTGGACCCTGCGCACAAGTTTCGAAAGAAAGTTCGACTGAAATAGAAATTGTAACGAAAAATTGTTATAAAGAACAAGTTTGGAAAAAAAAAAGATTCTATTATAATTTCCAAAAAGTACAAAAGAAAAGGTACTAACGGCTTTGGGATACAAAAGAACAAAAAAAAACCTAGTCTAGGGCTGAGGCCGCCTCAGCATCAGCCTCTGGCTCAGTAACCGTCTCCTTCCCAACAAGAGCCTCCGTCTCAGCCTTAACAGCGGCAGATTCCCCATCATCCTCCTCGGGGTCCAGAAGGTCGAGGCCTAATAAGTCAATCTCGGGATGCATGGCCTCGACCTTCCTCTTGGCCTCTAGGAAGCCCTCGGGGAACTGTCTCCTCAAGTCAACAGCTGTTCGGAAGGCAGCGGAATCCTGGAAGGCCACCTCGACAGTAGCCCGAGTACAGGGTTTGCCCTCCTCCACCAGGCGCCGCATGGCATGGCACGAGCTTGGCGCGAAGAGCAGCATCCCTCTCATTGATTGCCTTAGTCATAGCCTGGTTGGTCGCATCCTCCAAGCCTGCAGCTGCTGGACGGCTTCGGTCTGGCTTAGTAGCTCGACCTGATCTAGACATCGATGGGACGTGACGCCGAGGAGAACTCCCATCTGTGATTAGGTGAACAAGAGTTAGCCAAACGACATGAAAACATAAAGAAAAATGAAACTAACTTGGAAAATGAGGAAGAAACTTTACCTGAGACGCGACGGTCTCCACTGCCGAGCAAAAGGCCTCGGTCGGCCTCCATGATAGCTCTTGAAGATCACGAGGAGGGATCTGCATGATTAAATGCTCCCGTGCCTCTTGAGGATGCGTGAAAACGGAGTTTTCGACCTTCAGGGCCCAGTTGGCCCTGAAGATCGGCGCCCTGGAGGCAGCATCCACATAAAGGCCGGGAGCAGTTGATGGCCCCAGGGCAGCTAAAGCCACCAAGGCAGCTTAAGAGATCGGAACGGGCTCAGGCTGGGGAGAGCGGCGAGGAGGGCTCTCCAAGTCGATTCAGGTAGGAGGTGGATCTTGAGGCCTCTTCTTAGTCCCAGATCCTAAGACTTGTTGCCTCTCGATCGCGGTGGCTTTCCTCCTCTCCAGTGCGAATTTTCTCGCCTGCTCTCTAGCACGAGCCGTGGCCTCCATCTCTGCACAGTACGAAAAAGAAGAAAGAACATAAGTACAAATCTAGGGCAAAAGTAAAGCAGAAACGAAAGGAAAACTACAAGTATAAAAGACACGGGTTTGTACCATTCTCGAGCGAGGACTCGGGGCATAGGGGCAAAGGTCGTGCCTCTCCAGCTCCTTGTTGTCGTAGAGGACCTCCATGTCCAACGCTGAGGCCATCATGGCACTCGATTTTTACATTTCCCCGCTTGGTCCAGGCTCCACGAGAGGGGAAGGCCGAAGTTATCTACATACTGGATGAAGAAGAAGTTCTTCTTCCACCTCTTGATCGAGGACGGAGTCTTCTTCAGTAATCTTCTCTTGGCCCGGGTACTGATGACGACCCACCCGACCTGGCCATGTCTGTTGATCTGGAAGTGGGCCTTAAACACGTTTATATTCATTAGCCCGCCCACTTCTGAGCAGACAATGATAAAGGCCATTATCAACCATGCCGAGTTCGACACTAACTGACATAGTGCAATATCAAAGTATTGTAAAACAGCATAGAAGAAGGGGTGAAAGGGGAACCGAAGCCCGTCTCTCATATGGTGTTCATACATGCACAGTTTGTAGGACGCGCGGTTCGGGAGGGCGTCGCAAGCCCTCTCCCTTACCCCAACCAACCGAAAGGCGTACCAGCACGAAATGTGGTACAACTTTCGGATCACCTCTAGGTTTTCCTCTTTTAACTGACTGGGGACCTCGTTGGCAACAAAATTTTGTTCTCCCCTTTCATCCACGGTTGAGGCCCTCTTGATATCGGTCGAGACCTCGTCCATCTCATACCCAGAGGAGGAATCCTCTTTATACTGCTCCACAATGGGGATGTACGACACCATCGCCAAGGGCCCCTCCCTTACCAAGGCCCTTTCCAGGGTCTCACTCCTGGAGGAGGACATGGTCGACCCTGTTTCCTTGGAGCTACCACTATCACTTTTGTTAATGCTGCTCCTACTGCTACCACTAACACTGTTGGGCTGGTCTCGGTACTTATTAAAAGAAGACATATTTAAAGAAGGGGGGAACTCACCAAAGTCAGAGTGATTCAGACTCAAACTCTCTTCCTAGCTGGACCTCTCGAAACCCCTCATCGGCAACTCTTCTACACTTCACACCCGAGCGCTCGAACCAGCTACCGAACCGAGACGTCAGTCCAACTCAAATCAAAACCCGTGATTAACAAAAACACCAAACTCCCACGGTAAGAAGACAAAGGCTTTCAAAATCTAGGACGAAGGCTCTTAAAACTTTAGATAAAAGGCTCTCAGAAATTAGGGACGAGGATGAAAGCTCTCAAAAACTTGGGAACGAGGACGAAGGCTCTCAAGGAGATCTCTCTCTTTGCAAAACTCACTATGATTTGAAGTGAAGAAATAGGGGAGCAAAAGCCTCCTTATATAGGAAAAAAGGGCACAACGAGCGAGGACATTCAATGAAGAAACGAATGAGGATGTGACCCTTCAGAAGCTCAAGGAAACTTTCGCGTTCCCCTAAAGGACCGCCGCCACAAATTAGGCGTCTCACGATTAGACCTAAGGGCCGTGTTATCCCCTTGGGCACCGTTCCAGTCCCCCAAAACGCTGTTTCATTCCCTAAGGGATTTAATCATTAACAAGTGCTGCCACTGTTGCAAAAACGGCTGTAAGCATTTAATGAGGGCTGACACTTGCCATGAGTCAATAAAGTCCAAGGAACTCAAGGGAATTGGGCCCCAAAAGAGCCCAAAAACCCACAAGACAAAATCCAGGTTGTCCAGCAGCCCAAGAAGCTTAAGAAACATTCTTCATGGGCCTAAAATATAGGGAGCCTAAGAGTCTCCCTAGAAACTCAAAACCTCTCCAAGGCCGAGCAGATGGATTGCTCCACACATGCTCGGACCCATGTTCTCAAAGAACGAGTAGATGGATTGCTCCACACATGCTCGGACCCATGTTCTCAAAGAACGAGTAGATAGATTTCTCCATGCATACTCGGTCAACCGGCTCCAAGTCTGAGCATATGGATTGCTCCACACATACTCAGACCCATGTTCTCCAAGGCCGAGCAGATGGATTGCTCCATACATACTCTCTAAGGCCGAGTAGATGGATTGCTCCACACATGCTCAGCTAACAAGCTCTAAGTCCAAGCAGATGGATTGCTCCACACATGCTCGGACCCATGTTCTCCAAGGCCAAGCAGATTGATTGCTCCACACATACTTGGCCAACAAGCTCTAAGTCCGAGCAGATGGATTGCTCCATACATGCTCAGACCCATGTTCTCAAAGGCCGATCAGATGGATTGCTCCACACATGCTCCAACCTATGTTCTCCAAGGCCTAACAGATGGATTACTACACATATGATCGGCCAACCAACTCCAAGTCCGAGCATATGGATTGCTCCATACATGTTCGGACCGATGTTCTCCAAAGCCGAGTAGATTGATTGTTCCACACATGCTCGGCCAACCAGCTCCAAGTTTGAGTATATAGATTACTCTACACATGCTCGGACCCATGTTCTCTAAGGCCGAGCAGATGGATTGCTCTACACATGCTTGGTCAACCAGCTCCAAGTTCGAGCATATGGATTGCTCCACACATGCTCGGACCCATGCTCTCTAAGGCCGAGCAAATGGATTGTTCCACACATGCTCGGACCCATGTTCTCTAAGGTCGAGCAGATGGATTGCTCCACACATGCTCGGACCCATGCTCTCCAAGGCCGAGCAGATGGATTGCTCTACACATACTTGGACCTATGATCTCCAAAGCCGATCATATGGATTACTCCACACATGCTCGGACCCATGCTCTCCAAGGCCGAGTAGATGGATTGCTCTACACATACTTGGACCTATGCTCTCCAAAGCCGATCATATGGATTGCTCCACACATGCTCGACCCACTAGCTCCAAGTTTGAGCATATGGATTGCTCTTCACATGCTCGGATCATTGTCTCCAAGGCCGAGCAGATGGGTTGATCCACACATGCTCGGCTCGGCACTAATAAAGCTCAACATATTTTCCCTTTTACTAAAAACTGAACCCTGCAATACTTCCTTAACCACATAAACATACTCAAGGAAGTGGGGGGCCTCTGATACTGCTAAAAAGCACACATCCAATAAAGAGACGACACGTGGACCACCCAAGGTTAGACAGCAGGGCAACACACGGATGACCCAGGCTTGGACAACTAGACCCCAGGTCATCACCGACCTCTAAGTCACCACCGCCCTTAGCATAAGGGCCACCTCATACGTGGACAACCCCTAACCGAGACAGTAAGGCAAACACACGGACGATCCAAGGCAATATAGCTGGGCCACTTAGGCATCATTGCCCAGCCAGCTAGATCTCCATATCACCACCGCCCTGAATGAAATGTCGTCTCAAAATCCTATAAAAAGACTCAGGTGTACATTCCAAAAGAGAGGAGATTCTTCTTGACCTAAAAAAAGCAACCCCATTATTCTCATATATCTTATCAGACAGAGGCATTTCCTCCGGCAACCCCCTAGTTTACCTCTTCTCCCTTGTACAAGTTTCTTTGAGGCTCGGTCTTCAACTCAACGAACACATTTTTGACATCAGCAAGAAAAAATTAGATGAAAAGCAAATGGTCAAAATTCAGCTGAAAAAGAAATCTCAGTGCAATCCTTGTCTGGATGGTGAATAATACTGATGTGTGACGTGGGGCATGACCTTAAATGGGATTTGAAATAAGGATGAGGAAGTTACTCGGACGTTGCCGACCTGGGAAACCTTTTGCTTTGTTAAGGATTTATCTAGACATAATAACCTTTTTATGGACCCTATTAAATTGGAAGTGGAATCTCCTATTTCTTACTATTTTAATCCAATTTGACCAAGTGGGATTATTTTGCTTTTGAAAATTGAATGTGCAATGACTCTTCCATCGTTCTCGACTCGTAATGTCGGTAATCTGCGGCAGCATTATTTTATTGGTTTGATTTAATTTTTAAATTAACTTTTTAGAACATTATATTCACAAGTAAAATAATCTCATGAACGCCGCCGACAATTAAAAAGCTCGAATTACCAATTAAGAAAAAACTAAAGTAATTATAATAAAATAAAATTTCAAGTGATGAATGTTACTCCACTTGTTAGAAAACGTCACTTTGAAAAAAAAGTAGCTACCTGCTAAAAAGGTGCAAGTGAAATGAACCCTTGAGTCACTGTTTTTATTAACCAATTTCTAGGATGGCTCTTCATTATTCATAGTTCATGCAAGTAGAAGCTCGCTGCCGACCTTGACTCAACCTTTCCGGTATGTGTTTACGAGTCATTAGAAAATTTGATTGATCATTTTTAATTATTTTATTAATAATATTTATATATATTTAATTAAAATTATTAATAAAATTTTTAAAAATAATCAATCAAATTTTCATCTTTTTTAAAAATTTTATTTTCACTCTATACAAAATTTTTATTTTGACAAGAACTTTTAACCAATCACAAAGAACGTCTAACTAATCACAAAGACAGTAGCAAACCTTTATGGTGGCTAGCTGGGTAGGGCTTCTTAAGTTAGACTACCGTATTCTACTACCTAAATGTCCGCTTTTTGAAGGAATTGTTTGAATATTCTAGGCTTCTAGGTTAATTCTCTTCTGAGATATGGTTTACAAAGCTTTTCAACTCAATGTTAGAAACAAACATTGTAACATAAATTATGATTAGAACTTGTTAGGTAGAGTTTATGAAATAGCTTTTAAAATTAAAAATCAGTTTATTAAATGATTTTTATTTTTATGAAATTAAATTTATGTTAAAAAATTATTTTTATTATTGTTTTATCAAATACTAATTAGTTCATGATCCGTTTTGTTTATGGGATTAGACTAAGATTAAGTGAGATTAAACTAATTTAATCTCATCTTAATTCTTAGTCCCATGTTTGGTTGACACTTGAGGTGAGGTTAACTTAATCCCACTTCAACCTTAACCTCACAAAATCTGTCTTCATGTAGAGGAAAATTTTTCATCAATAACTTAATGATATGTGGCACCCTTCAAAGGTGAAAGTGTAATTTTGTAAGAATGATAAGTAACTAATCAGATAAAGACACATGGCAAAGGGTATAATTGTAATACCTGTGTTTTTAAAGTAAGAATAAAGAAGTAATTTGATAGATATTACATGGAATAAAAATAATATATACATGAAAGATTTACTATTAAAAAAAAGAGGCAAACACCTGGACGCTTAGCGTAGGTGTAATATGTGCAATTGTTGGTGTCTTGAAGCAAAAGAAGGAAACATAAAGAAAGGCGGGTTTTAAGTACTGTTTTGGTATAAATTAATTTTTTTTTTTGTTTAGTTTTGTTAAAACTTAGTTTACAACAAATTTCTTTCTCACTCTAAACTTTTATTCTCTCTCTCAAATTGCTCTCTCTCTTTAAATACATGGGGACTGAAAGAAAGGTTGAAAGATTGAAATTTTGAAGAAGTTTATGGGAGAATTTTAAAGAGATTCGAGGGAAGCTTTAAGAAAAAAAGAAGAAGGTAATAATGCAAAATTTATTTTTTGAAATTATGCATACATGAAATTACTCGAAATTTGATATGGAAAATTAAATGTATGAATTACGGAAGGATTAAAGAATAAATTAGAAATTTTAATATAAATATTATGTCAGGTGTTGACGATTAGCAATCGGGTAAAATTGCTAAAAGGAGCAGGAAAGGCAAAGAAGTGATCCACGGGTAACTTTAAGTGCTATGTGGTGAGTTAGATTTACTTTTAGTAATCGAGACCAATAAAAATATGAATTTATGATATTTGAATAAATGATTGAATTATAATGATTTAATGATGTACTTTCCGATAGGTATGATAACTGATTTATTTATTGATTAGAAATTTAATAGTATGCTGAATATTAATTATATAAGAATTTATATTTTAAAAAATGATGGATTAATGAAAAATATGTTGAGAAGTTATATGAAATTTCTGAAAATATGATTGAAAAAAATTATATAATATATAAGGAGACAATTTAATAAATAAGATAAAAATAATAATTTTGAGAAAAAGCTAGATAGTTGAATTGAATGCTTAGATGTATGCTTGCTTGCATATTATTGCTCATATGCATAAAAAAAAGAAAGACCAGGAAGGTAGTTGGTCTGGCTGAAAAGAATAAGAAGGTAACTAGTCTGGCTCATAAGACCAAGAAGACAGCTGGTTTGGCTGAGAAGACCAAGAAGGTCTGGCTGAAACATGTCAACACGTGGGAAGACGTTCCCAGATGATAATATGAAATAATGAGATGATGTGATGAAAAAGAAATAAAGAAATAAAGAAAGAAAGATGATTTAAACACATACATTTATTTATTTGGTTTTTTTATTATTTGATTGAGATGCTAAAGTATCAGTCTTGATTGTGAAATTATTGATAGACAAATGAGTCTCACAGAGAGATAGATATGATGAGAAAGAAATATGAAAGTATGATATAATAAAAATTATTTGATTGATTGATTATATGCTGTGAACCTCATAACGAGGTAAATAATGATGTTGAATTGATAATCTCAATATGATTAAATATATGAGAAGAAAAATTGATATGTTTGATGATGAATTTAAGAAAAGATTGATAAATGGTTGGAATTATGATATGAGTAGTGATAATAGAATGTTATTAATGAATTATATGAGATAATAGATGAATGAATATTGGAAGATTATTTGAAAGATTGAATTATTATATGTGAATAAATAGATGATTAATATTGGTGAATTAGAAACGATTGAATTATAAGATATGACCGAAAGTATATAATCGAGTACTTCTAGTAAATTTAATTCACTGAGATTGTGAAGCTCACTCCTTATTGTGAAAATTTTCGGGCATTGGGTAGGGCAGATAGAGTTTAGAGCTGATATCAGAGTAATTACCTTAAGTAAGTCCCGTGGTTAAGTCCTCAAACATTGTAAGAAAAAAGAAAGAAAATTTGTAATAAAATCTTTCATGTATTTTGTTATTTATATATTGTTTTTGATAGGAGAATGATGATGTATCTCATCTGAAAAGAGTTGAGGATTTGATGTAATTTTTAATTTCAGTTAATGTATTTTTATATTGTTGCATATATGTGTCGAGCTGGGATTTCAAAATGTGACGACACCATCTCTTGGGTGGCCAACCCGGGATGGATCGTTACAATAATTGTAATTTCACACCAATGTTCTAATACTACTATGACAATCCAACTTATGGATAATTCAATGGAAATCTCATTTCTATCATGATTCTTAGTGATCAATCACTCTCCTAATCGGACTTTACTCCAAACACTATTAAGGAGGCTTTCACCATCAAAAGATACATTCAATTCTTAATCACAACTCTACTGTATTTTCAGCTTTCTTTTCACTCAAAAGCCATATTCTAACTTCGGCATCGGAAAGTCCCCCTGTAGGCACCACCCCTCTGGTCCTTCGATAACTTTTAGGGTTTTTTCTTGTTTCGTATGCGTAGGTACCACATTCAACTCTTCGATTACTTGGCAGACCTCAACAGTAATCTGATCCCTCAAACTTTGAGTAGAAAATCTTCACAAGTTTTATCAGTAGAAGTTCGCTTATTTTTTCTTTTGATTTCACCTATGTAACTTCTAGATATTATCAATAAGAGGCTTGTTTTCTTCACATATTTTTTGACATTTACTTCGAAAATAAGTGAAGATTCCTGATCTCCTTCCACTTAGACAAAAGGTTGAGGAGAAGGCCCCAAGCACTTCCTCCTAGAATACTTCCCTTATATCGATGCTAAGTAAAAGGCCCCGAGCTCTCTTTACTTGGGCGAAAGATTAAGGAAAAGACTCTGAGCCCTTTTCAGATCCTTCTTTTATTTCAAAGACAAGGGTCTTGAGCCTCTTCTTCTAAAACAAAGGCCGAGGAGTAGGCCTCAAGCTCTTCTTCCTCGGACCTCTTATTTTAAATTTCAAATTGAACGAGATTGCAAGGAAAATGTAATACCCGTATTTGAAAAATAAGGGTAAAGAAGTAATTTAATAAATATTATATGGAATTTAAAATAAAGTATATGTGAAAGGTTTATTAGTATTTGAATAAAGCAATTAAAGAATTAAATTAACTAATTAAAAAAAATCTGGGACATGAATGTCCCAGAAGGCTGAAAGAGTTTGGAGAAGACAAAAGTTGAAGGAGACAAGAGTAAAAAAAAAAAAAAGTGAACAATAAAACGTGGTAGCAGGTGCCACCTGCTGCTAACTTGATGAGAGATTGCCAAGTGATACTACAAGCCTTGGTTGTGTGACAACAAGGCATATATGTAGTGAGTTTTTAAAAGTTGCCAAATGCATTTTGGCAAGCAATTGTGAGCTGCCATTGCAGCAAATCATCTATATATATTACGCTTATATGTAAATGTTAAGTTATACTTACCCAATTCGTTTAATTTCTTCCATTATGCGTCTTCTTTAAACACTTAGGGACCGAAAGAAAAGTTGAAATAGCAAAATTTTGAAGGGGTTTATAGTGGAAATTCTTATGAGAAGCTATTGGAAAAATATAAGGTAATAACATAATGTTTATTTTTGAATTTTTAGCGTTCATGAAATTTCTTGGAATTCAAAGTGAGAATTTTCAAAGGGTGCGGTTTATGAAGAATTTAAGAAATAATTAGAAATTTAATACTAATATTATGTCAGGTGTTGAAGAACAGCGACCGGAGGAAATTCCTGAGAGGAACAGGAATGGCAAGGAAGTGATCCATGGGTAGCTTTAAGTGCCACGTGGTGAGTTGGATTTACTTTAAGTAATCTAAATAAAAAGCAAATATCTAGTAATAATATTGAAATAAATTATTAGCTTATGCTTGGTGGTAGATAAAAATTAAATTGATATGTAGAATATGAATATTGGACACGTAAAAAATTAGTATGTGAAACGAAATGATTTTAGAATAATGAGTTGATTTAATAATGATGGTGATAAAGAGATTTTGACTAGTTGGTGAATAAATTGATGTAATATATGAGGAGAAGAAAATTTTGAAATTTATTAAGTAGAAAGTTGTGGAAAGACCGGATAATTAATTTAAATATTTTGAATTCATGTGGTGTTTATATTACTGTTTATATACAAATTTCATATCATTGTTAATGTGAATATGCATTTAATAATATAACCGAAAGAACCGGGAAGGGGCCGGTCTAATGGAACAACTGTGACAGTCGGTAGATGCTGAAAATAAAAAGGACACCGTGACAGCTGGTATATGCTGGAAATAAATTCCATGACAGCTGGGATAAGCTATAAAGAACCAGGAAGGGGCCAGTCTAAGATAATAATAACTTGTCGACAGGTGGGAAGACGTTCCCATCATAAGCATTCATGCATTGCATCTGTCTTAATTATTGCTTGCATTATTGAAATGCTGATGCGTGGTATATTATGGTAAAATTATTTATAGATAGATGAGTCTCCCAGGGAGAGACAGTTACAGTGAGAAAAAGAGAAAAAGACGAAGAAATATGATAATATGGTGATTATTTAAATGTTAAACATTATGCTATTATCCAGTTATAAAAGAAATAAATGATTAAATATTAAAGGGCTATTTATGAAATTGAAATACTTTTAGTAAATTTAATTCACTTAGCTTGTGAAGCTCATCCTTCATTGTACAATGATTTCAGGTAGCAGACAGGACAAGTAGTCTGGTGGGTTAAGGGTCAGACGGATTCATTCTCTATAAGCCACGTACGTGTTAATATCCTCAGACTAGTGAGAAAATGAAATAAATATTTTATTTGTAAATATTTATGCATCTTACGTTGTATATTATATGTAAATTAATATCAGATTTACGTATCTCCCCTGTTGAGGGTTGAGGATTAAAATAAAAATTTTCTGTTAGTATTTGTTGCATATATGTGTCATGCTGGGATTCTCAATGTGTGATGACACCGTCTCGGGCGTGGCCAACCCGAGATGGGTCGTTACAATTTTGGTATCAGAGCATTAGGTTTTAAGATTCTGTAGACTGCATGAGAACTTAAAAAGTGAAAGATCCAAATAAACTATATTTTTAAATGCAGAGTTTGAGGATGACACATGGTCGTGCGAGAGCTAGAGGTAGAATTCTGAATCAGAGGGGACGTGGTAGACCCCAAATTTTTAGGAGGACTAGAGTAGAGGAGGAAATGGAGTGTGTGATTCCTGCAAGGGAACATGTTGATAGTGCAGCTGGTACTAGTAGAGCTGGGAGAGTATCTAAGGGTAGGAATGATTAATTGAGAGAAGCTCTTAATCGTGCTATAGAGAGGATGAATACAACGGAAGAAAGAGCTGATAATCTACAGAGAAGATTAGAGGAAAAGGGTAGAAGAGAACCTGATGTGGTGAGGCAAGAGGGTCATAAGGGAGGTGTGTTTACACAGGAGATGCAAGGTGATTGTTTTGTGAGGTTTTTTAAGTTTAAACCTTAGTCTTTTAGAGGATCTGTAAATCCGTTGGAAGCTGAGCAGTGGATTAGATATGTAGAGAAATATTTTGAGGTCTTACCAGTGTCCAATGGACAAAATGTGGCTTTTGCTTCATTTATGCCAGAGGATGAGGCTTCTCAATGGTGGGAGGATATTTTGCCCTAGGTAATCACACGGGTAGATCAACCTTTGACTTGGAGTAAGTTTAAGGATGAGTTCTTTGCAAAGTATTTCCCAGATACCTTTCGGGCACAACAATAAAGAGATTTTATACATCTAAAGCAAGAAAATTTATCGGTGGTTCAATATGATAGTAAATTCATAGCCTTGTCAAGATTTTTACCTGAGTTAGTGAATACGGAGGAGAGAAAGTGTAGGAGATTTTTAGATGGATTACACTATGATATTCAGACTAAACTCTCTTATATGGGCATAGGGAATTATGTTGTATTGGTGGATAAAGCATTACAGATTGAAAAAGATTTGATTAAGTTGAGAGGTATGAGGGATTGGCTGAAAAGGTCTAGATTTGAGGGACCTAGAGGTAGTAGTAGTATAGGTGTACAAGATGGGAGACCACCTCAGAGGGGGCGTTCTTTGTCACAAGGAACTGTGGTGCAGAGTCAGAGGCAGATAGGATCTGTTGCTTCTGTAGCTTAGAGTAATATTGGTGGGACCCCTAGATTTGGGAGCCAGGCTATGGGAGTTAGGAGTTACGGTAGAGGAATAAGTATGCCATCAGGGGGAAGTGGTAACCTGATGTATGATCGAGAGGCAAGGGTTTGCTTTAAATGTAATCAGATAGGACATCTGATTCAGAATTTCCCTATACAGATATGCTTTGTATGTGGAAGGGGAGGACATATGGCTGCAGATTGTCCAGCGGGAAAATCTGCTGACGTAGACGGTGGAAATGTTGGGAGGAGATCGATGGAGAGAGGTGGTGGATCAGGGGGTGTGTGGGGTAGAGGTCGAGGATCAGTAGCAGACCGAGGATGTGGCAGTTAGAGTCAGTCCAGAGATGGCAGAGTCTTTGCATTGACCCAACAGGATGCACAAGCCACTCTTGATGTTGTTATGGGTACGATATCTATCTTTGGTAGGCTTACTAGATTATTGATTAATCTTGGTGCAACCCATTCTTTTGTATCTAGTAGTTATATGAAATCTATTGATGCTAGTGCTAGTCCTTTGATGCATGCAATTATTGTCGAGATTCTTACTGGAGATAGGGTTATTATTAGGACAATTTATCGAGGTTGTATGATTAATATTGCTGATAGAGAATTTGAAGTTGATTTATTGCCTCTAGATATGACAGATTTTGATTTAATTCTGGGAATGAATTGATTATCTACATATCATGCTTGGGTAGATTGTTTTAGGAAAAATATGGTGTTCAAGACACCCAGACAGGAGGAGTTTAATTTTCAGGAGGAACGTAAGATACTTGCTAATTGTTTTATTTCTGCCTTAAATGCTAGTAAATGGTTGAGAAAGGGTTGTGAGGGGTATTTGGCACATGTAGTGGATTCTAGCAAGGAGGGTAGGAAGTTAGAAGATATCTTGGTAGTAAAAAAATTTTCTGATGTTTTCCCTGAAGAGTTGACTGGGTTGCCTCCCAATAGGGAGATTGAGTTTTCTATTGAGGTGATTCCAAGATCAACACCCATATCCATGGCACCTTATAGGATGGCACCAACTAAATTGAGAGAGTTGAAAGCTCAGCTTCAGGAGTTGCTAGATAAACAGTTTATCCGACCTAGTACGTAACCTTGGGGAGCCCCTGTGTTATTTGTCAAGAAGAAGGATAGGACATTGAGGTTGTGTATTGATTATAGACAGTTGAATAAGATCACCATCAAGAATAGATATCCTTTGCCAAGGATAGATGATTTATTCGAGCAGTTACAAGGAGCTAGAGTGTTTTCTAAGATAGATCTAAGGTCGGGTTATCATCAATTGAGGATAAAGGAGGGGGACGTGCCTAAAACTGCTTTTAGGACACGTTATGGCCATCATGAGTTCTTAGTTATGCCTTTTAGGTTGACCAATGCTCCTGCAAAATTTATGGACCTTATGAATTGGGTGTTTAAACCATTCCTAGACAAATTTGTGATTTTATTTATTGATGATATTTTGATATATTCCAGGAATGAAGAGGAGCATATACAACATTTGAGGATAGTGTTGGAGATCTTGAGGAGAGAGAAATTATATGCGAAGTTCTTGAAGTTTTGAGCTCTAGTTGAGCGAAATATCTTTCTTAGGTCATGTTGTGACAGGAGGGGGGATAGTAGTTGACCCACAGAAAGTAGAAGCAGTGTTGAATTGGGAAAGACCCACGAGTGTAACTGAAATTAGAAATTTTTTTGGGTTGACTGGTTATTATAGGAGATTTATCCAAAAATTTTCTATGATTGCTAGATCTTTGACTAGGTTGACTAGGAAAAATGTGAAGTTTAGGTGGTCTAAGGAATGTGAGAGGAGTTTCCAACTGTTGAAAGAGAAACTGACTACTGCCCCAATATTAGTGCTTCATTCTGGTGATGAGGGATTTGTGGTTTATAGTGATGCATCACATCAGGGGTTGGGATGTGTATTGATGCAACATGGGAAAGTTATAGCTTACGCATCTAGGCAACTGAAGAACCATGAGAAGAATTACTCGACCCATGATTTAGAATTAGCTGCCGTAATTTTTTCTTTGAAGATTTGGAGACACTATCTATATGGAGCCAAGTGTGAAATTTTTACTGATCATAAAATCTTGACCCATTTACCAACCAAGAAGGAGTTGAATTTGAGACAGAGGAGGTGGATGGAATTGATTTGTGATTATGACTGTACAATTCATTATCATCTAAGAAAGGCTAATGTAGTAGCTAGCGCATTGAATAGAAAGGCTACAGGGAGATTAGCTGCTATTGGGAGTCATAATACTAGCTTGATGATAGAATTAAGAAGAATGAGGATGCAATTGAGTGTCAATGATAGAGGAGTATTAATGGCAAATATGGTGATACAATCTCCTATTATTGATCGTTTATTACAGCTGTAGGGTAAAGATGGGGGGATAGAGAAAATCAGACGGAAAGTGTTGAGTGCTAAGCCGACTGAGTTTAGAATTAGAGAAAATGGTATGGTAGTATTGGGTTATAGAATTTGTGTTCTCAATGATGTGAAGATGAGAAATGAGTTATTAAGGGAGGCTCATGATTCTTTATATTCCATGCACCCAGGTAATAATAAGATGTATAGGGGGTTGAAACAAAATTATTGGTAGTCAGGGATGAAGAAGGATGTAGCAGAATACATTGCTAGATGTTTGACTTGTCAATAGGTAAAGTCTGAGAATAGGTATCCAACAGGTTTATTACAACCTCTTCCAATACCTAAGTGGCCATGGGAAAATGTGAGTATGGATTTTGTCTCTAGTTTTCCCCGCACCCATAAGGGACATGACGTTGTGTGGGTTATAGTGGATAGACTTTCTAAGTCTTCACATTTTCTTCCTATCAAAACTACTTGGAGTCTAGAGAAGTTGGTTGAATTATATGTGGCAAAGATAGTAAAATTACATGGAGTACCCTTGAGTATCATATCAGATAGGGATTCTAGATTTACCTTTAGATTTTGTAGGGGATTCCAAGAAGCTATGGGTACGCAATGACAGTTTAGTATAACTTTTTATCCGCAAACTGATGGGTAGACAGAGAGAATCATCATAATACTAGAAGATATGCTGAGGGCAAGTGTATTGAGCTTCTCGGTGAGCTGGGATGCTTATTTTCCGTTGATCGAGTTTGCATACAACAATCAGTATCAAACTAGTATTGGGATGGCACCCTTCAAGGCTTTGTATGGTAGGAGGTGTAGAACTCCAGTATATTGGGACGAAGTTGGAGAGAGAAAGATATATGGCCTGAAAATGATAGACTTGACTACTGAGATGATCAAATTGATTAGGGAGAACCTTAGAGCAGCTCAGAACAAACAGAAAGGATATGCTGATAAAAGAAGATGACCTATCGAGTTCCAAGTTAGTGATTGGGTATTTTTGAAGATATCTTCGTGGAAGGGAGTGTTGAGATTTAAGAATAAGGGAAAGCTGAACCTGAGATTTGTAGGGCCGTATGAGGTGATCGAGAAAATTGGACTAGTAGCGTATCGTTTGAATCTGCCTCCATAATTAAAGCAATTACATAATGTATTAAATGTGTCACTGCTGAGAAAGTACTTACACGATGAATCCCATAGTATCTCTAGTCAGGCAATAGAAATTCAAGAAGATTTAACTTTTATGCTAGCACCAGTTAGAATCCTAAACAAAAAGGAACATGTATGTTGCAATAAAGTCATTTCTTTGATTCAAGTATTATAGCGAAATAAAGACATCTAAGAAGTCACGTGGGAGAATGAAACAAGAATGAGGAAGGATTTCCCCTAACTCTTTTCTTGATTTTAGGTAAGGAAATTTTAGGGACGAAAGTTTTGTAAGGTGGGTAGAATTGTAATACCCGTATTTGTAAAATAAGGGTAAAAAAGTAATTTAATAAATATGACTTGGAATTTAAAATAAAGTCTATGTGAAAGGTTTATTAGTATTTGAATAAAGCAATTAAAAAAAATTAAATTAAGTAATTAAATAAAAAAAATTTGGGACATGAATGTGCCAGAAGGCTAAAAGAGTTTGGAGAAGACAAAAGTTGAAGGAGACAAGAGTTAAAAAAAAAATGAACAGTAAAACGTGGCAACATGTGGCAGCCACCTGCTGCCAACTTGATGAGAGATTGCCAAGTGATACTACAAGCCTTAGTTGTGTGATAATAAAGCATATATGTGGTGAGTTTTTAGAAGTTTCCAAATGTATTTTGGCAAGCAATTGTGAGCTGTCGTTGCAGCAAATCGTCTATATATATTACGCTTATATGTAAACATTAAGTTACACTTGCCCAACTCATTTAGTTCCTTCCATTATGCATCTTCTTTAAACAGTTGGGGACCGAAAGAAACGTTGAAATAGCAAAATTTTGAAGGGGTTTACGGTGGAAATTCTTACGAGAAGCTATCGGAAAAATAGAAGGTAATAACATAATGTTTATTTTTGAATTTTTAGCGTTCATGAAATTTCTCGAAATTCAAAGTGGGAATTTTCAAAGGGTGTGGTTTATGAAGATTTAAGAAATAATTAGAAATTTAATACTAATATTATGTCAGGTGTTGACAAACAACAATCGGAGGAAATTCCTGAAAGGAACAGGAAAGGCAAGGAAGTGATTCACAGGTAGCTTTAAATGCTACGTGGTGAGTTAGATTTACTTTAAGTAATCTAAATAAAAAACAAAGATCTAGTAATAATATTAAAATAAATTATTAACTTATGCTTGGTGGTAGATAAAAATTAAATTGATATGTAGGATATGAATATTGGACACGTAGAAAATTAGTATATGAAAAGAAATATTTTTAGAATAGTAAGTTGATTTAATAATGATGGTGATAAAGAGATTTTGACTAGTTAGTGAATAAATTGATGTAATATATGAGGAGAAGAAAATTTTGAAATTTATTAAGCAGAAAGTTGAGGAAAGATTGAATAGTTAATTTAAATATTTTGAATTCATGTGATGTTTATATTACTGTTCATATGCACATTTCATATCATTGTTCATGTGAATATGCATTTAATAAGATAACCAAAAGAACCAGAAAGGGGCCGGTCTAATGGAACAATCGTGATAGCCGGTATATGCTGGAAATAAAAGGGACACCGTGACAACAGGTATATGCTGGAAATAAATTCCGTAACAGCTGGGATAAGCTGTAAAGAACTAAGAAGAGGTCGGTCTAAGATAATAATAACCTATCGACAGGTGGGAAGGCGTTCCCATCATAAGCATTCATGCATTGCATCTATTTTAATTATTGCTTGCATTATTGAAATGCTAATGTGTGGTATATTATGGTGAAATTATTTATAGATGGATGAGTCTTCCAGGGAGAGACAGTTACAGTGAGAAAAAGAGAAAAATACGAGAAGTATGATAATATGGTGATTATTTAAATGTTAGACATTATGCTATTATTCAGTTATAGAAGAAATAAATGATTACATATTAAAGGGTTATTTATGAAATTGGAATACTTTTAGTAAATTTAATTCACTGAGCTTGTGAAGCTTATTCCTCATTGTACAATGATTTCAGGTAGCAGATAGGACAAGTAGTCTGGTGGGTTAAGGGTTAGATGGATTCATTCTCTGTAAGCCACGTACGTGCCAATATCCTCAGACTAGTGAAAAAATAAAATAAATATTTTATTTGTAAATATTCATACATCTTACGTTGTATATTATGTGTAAATTAATATCAGATTTACGTATTTCCCCTGTTGAGGGTTGAGGATTAAAATAAAATTTTTTTGTTAGTATTTGTTGTATATATGTGTCGTGCTGGGATTCTCAAAGTGTGATGACACCGTCTCGGGGGTGGCCAACTCGGGATGGGTCGTTACAGAAAAAGACTAAGACTTTCACAAGGATGAACAAAAAAGGAACACTTTATTAAACTTCAATTTTTTTTACATAAAAAAGGAACCAACGGTATTGCAAGATATAATGAAGAAAAAATAAAGGCTCTAAGCGTCGGCCTCATTCTCGACTAAAAAAACGCACAAGTCAACAATCCTCGACTTTAGGCTAAGCAAAGTAAAAAAGAAAAGAGGTAAGGAATTACCTTGGAGTTTAAGTCCTCAGCTATCCCAGCAAGAGCCTCTATGGGTTCTTGGCTTAGTCTGACAAAATCTCGAGGTGGGATGTCCCGGATCAAGTGCTCCCTTGCTACCTAAAAGTCCCAAAGATTGAGTCTGAGACCTTCACGCACCAATTAAGCTTTAAAACCTCATGAGGTGCGAGCTGAACATGTGAGGATCCAGAGGGAAGCCCAAACATTAGAGGTCTGGGAGGAAGAGAAGGAGGATGAGGTGTGGAGTCATCTGCCTGAATAGGTTCTAGAGGACAAGTAGGGTCTCGAGACTACCTTTTAGTGGCCCCTCTCTTCTCCGAAGGCTGACCCTTTACCTGAGCCTTATCAAGTCTCTTTTTTTGCCTTCTTTGCCTCTCTCCGAGCAATTTTTATCGCATCCATCTTTGCAATAAGCCAAGAAAAGCATAAGTCCGAGCAATAGAAAGAAATAAAAACGAGAAGTAAGAATATTCGGACCTATATCCTCCTTTGGACTGTCTGGACATAATACGAGCTTGGCCAACTCATAATTTTTATATAAAATGGCAATGTCTATGGCCCAACCACCATATCAGTTACTATATCCAGCTCACGCCTCAGAAAGTTTGGCTTCTTATTGGGCCTCAGCAAGTTTAAATACCACTTCAGAGGAACTCCGAAGCTTTTCTCACTTTGAATGTAGAAGAATCTCCTCTTCCACAATTTGATAGAAGTGAGCTTTTTTTTCTTTCCAATAGCCCCTTCTTTGCCCTCGAGTTGATCATTACCCAACCATACTCCGAGTGTTTGCTAACTTGAAACAGGGCCTTGAAAACGTTATGGTTCATCACCCCTTCCACCTTTATACATACGTATATAAAAGCCGTTAATAGGCATACGAAGTTGGGTACTAACTGGCATAGGGCTATGCCATAGTAATTCAAGAATGAGCAAAACAAATTATGGAGAGAGAACCTAAGCTTGTCCTGGAGGAGGTGGGTGCAGATGAAAAGTTCAAAGGGTGCCTCTTCCTTAAGGTCATCACAGGCTCACTCCCCTACCCTAGCATTCCTAAGCTTGTATTCTTCGAGAATCTATAGTTGAGTCTAAGCACTAGAAGCTCTTCCTTTTTTAACTCATTTAGATCTAAATTAGTAAACTAGATTCTCCCTCTCATCCTTACCCATCTCCTCTCGAAACTCAACCAGGGCATGTTGCCCTCCAAAGATGAGGTGGCATCCCCTCTTTCATACAACACCAAAGCCAAAGACTCAACCGAGGCATTACTCACCTCGACCTCCATGGGACTACGAGAACGACCACTACTTCTATCACTACTAAAAGACATTGAAAGAGGAGGAAAAGACTCACAAAAAATTCAAGCTTCAAACTTTGAAAGATTTGGCTCCCATAAACTCCGAGGAACTCTATTCCTAAAAACCTCCGAGCTCTTTGCAACTCTCAAACTCCGAAGGCTCTTAAGGATTCTCTTGTTTGCAAATAAGTGAAGTGAGAACTTAGTAAGGCTTCCACTCCTTTATAAAGAACTACTCACAACTGTAATATATTCAAATGAGGAAGAGTTAATTCAAACAGTTGTATAACTTAAATAAAAAGAAGTCATTCCATATCATTGAGGAAAAAATGGTTGGGTATGTCCTCATTAAATTTGGAAACATTCTCGAAGCTATAAGGTAAGCTAGGGCCAAGCTAATGGGCCTAAAGATTAGAAAACCTAGCCTAAACAATGGTCCCAAAAATCACAAGTTGCGGGCCAGACAATGGGCCTTAAAGGTCAACTCTAAGGGCTACCAAATGGGCTAAAACCCTATTTTCACAAAAATATATGTATTTCGACAAACAATTCATTCTCCTCAAACCTATCTCCACAATTCTGAGGAGTTCGATCCATCTCATCCTCCTCGGACCTATCTCTACAATCCAAGTCATTCTCCTCGAACATATCTCCAAGACTCCGAGGAGTTTGATCTAAGTCATTCTTCTCAGACCTATCTCTATGAATCCAAGGAGTTTGATCCAAGTCATTCTCCTCAGACCTATCTCCAAGATTCCGAGTAGTCCGATCAAATTCATTTACCTCGGATCTATCTCCATAACTCTTAAGAGTTCGATCCATCTCATCCTCCTCAGACCTATCTCCACGACTCTGAGGAGTTTGATCTAAGTCATTCTCCTAGGACCTATCTCTGAGACTTCGAGGAGTTTGATCCAAGTCATTCCCCTCAGACCCATCTTCAAAACTTCGAGGAGTTTGATCCAAGTTATTCTCCCTGGACCTATCTCTAAGATTCCGAGGAGTTCGATCTAAGTCATTCTCTTGGACCTATCTCCAAGACTCCGAGGATTTTGATTATCATTTTTCTCAGACTTATCTCTAATATTCTGAGAAGTTCGATCTAAGTCATTCTCCTCGTACTTATCTCCAAAACTCTAAGGAGTTCGATCCATCTCATCCTCCTTGGACCTATCTCCATAACTCCGAGGAGTTTGATTCATGTCAGTCTCTTTGGACCTATCTCTAAGATTCCAAGAAGTTTGATCTAAGTCATTCTTCTTGGAGCTATCTTCAAGACTTCAAGGAGTTTGGTCCAATTAATTCTCCTCAGACCTACTTCTAAGATCCTGATGTGTTTCATCCAAATCATTCTCCTCAGACCTATCTCCACAACTCCGAGGAGTTCGATCCATCTCATCCTCATCATACTTATCTTCACAACTCCGAGGAGTTTGATCCAAGTCATCCTTCTTGGACCTATCTACAAGACTCTGATGTGTTTCATCCAAATCATTCTCCTCAGACCTATCTCCAAGACTCAGAGGAGTTCGATCCATGTCATCCTCATTAGACTTAATCTCCTAAAATTCCAAGGAGACCACTTCAAATTAGCATTACCCAAAAATCTCAACTATGCAAAACTCAGACTTTGTATATTCTTTTTTCCGAGGAGGTAGTGCCGAACTCTTAAGCCTCATTGGAGTGAACATTCCAAGGAGGTAGCGTCGAGCTATCAAGCCTCTCTGGAACTTACATTCTTTTTTTCGATGACGTAGCAATGAGCTTTTAGGCCTCCTCGGAGTCTACATCCTAAGGAGGTAGTACCGAGCTATCAAGCCTCTCTAGAGCTTACATTCTTTTCCGAGAAGTAGCACCAAGCTACTAACCTTTCTCAAACGCATATCATTCAAAAAAGGGGTAGCCCCAAGCTTTCCCCCAAACTGCTTGAACAAACTGAGCCTTCATTCTTTACTTTGCCCGATCCTAACTACTCAACATTGTAAAATAAGTCATGATCACATCATGCCAAACACCTCAAGCCTCGGCTACTGCACGCCGAGCACAACACCTCAAGCCTCAGCCACCGCATGCCGAGCATAACATGCCAAGCCTTGGCTACCTCATGTCAAGCACAGACCCCGCCGAATCAAGCATTTCATAAACTACTTCCTCAACTGCATAACTGCACTCAAGGAAGTGGGGGACATCTAATGTAAGGGAAAATTCCCCATCCAATAACTTAATGACATGTGGCACCTTTTAAGGGCAAAAAGGTAATTTCATAAGAAAGACAAGCATCTAATCAGATAAAGACACATGGCAAATTGTATAACGATAATTTCACACAAATGTCCTAATACTACTATGACAATCTAACTTATGGATAAAATACCATCCAGTTTATGGATAATTCAATGAGAATCTCATTCCTATCATGATTCATAGTGATCAATCACTCTCTTAATCGGACTATATTCCGAAACACTGTATAAGAGGTCTCTCACCATCAAAAGGTACATTCAACTCTTAATCACATCTCTACAATATTTTCAGCTTTCCTTTCACTCAAAAGTCATATTCTAACTTCGGTATCGGAGAGTCCCACCGAAGGCACAACCCCTCCGGTGAATTTTAGGATTTCTTCTTGTTTCGTGTGTGTAGGTACTATATTCCGACTGTTAGACTATTTGACAGATTTTCGACATTAACATATCTCATATGGGACATTCTTGATTGGATTAACTTTGAGGTGGGATTAACTTTTTTAGGATAAGTTTGCTTTTCATATTTTTATGATTTTCTAAAATACAGTACATATAAACCAACAAAACAATAATAATTGTCATAATAATTATAATAGTTAATAATATATAATATATAATAACTGTTTTCATAAATATAATAATTATAATTAAAATAATAATAATATATTTATAATAATTATTAAAATGAAGAATATAATAATTTTATAATAGTAATGATTATAATCAAAATTAAAATAATATTTATATTTAAAATAATTATTATTTTAAAATAAATTTTATATTTGATAAGAATTATAATGGTTCTCATAATTAAAATGAAATAAAATATAATAATAATTATTAAAGTAATAATATAATAAAATATTTATTATAATATTAATATTATTATAATTATCATTATAATTATTATTTCTACTAATAATTATAATTATAATTATAATTATAATAACATTTATAATAAGAGTAATTATAATTATATAATAATTTTAATGTAATAGAGTAATTATTTTAACTATATAATATTAAAATTTAATTGTTATAAATTTTAATAATAAATAAAATTATAATTATTATACAAAAATAATCATAATAATTATTTAAGTCATAGAATAATTATAATTTTTAGTTATTATAATTAGTAATTAATTATCATTATTAGAATTATCATTGTTATTATTATTACTATTTAATAAATTAACGGTTAGGATGCATGTAAGACTCCTAGAAAACTTAATAGGATGGTTAAGATTAAAGAGTAATTTTGTCATCTCACTAGTTTTTGTACTTTAATATTAATGTCAATCATGCGAATCAAACATGAGATTTCAATTTGATAAAGTTAGTCAATAATTTGAACCAAAAAGACACACATAAACATTTTAATTCTCTTTTAATCCTATCCGAATTTAATCTCACTTTAATTCAGCATGAATTCTGTCAATCAAACATGAAATTTCAAATTTTTTATTAAATACTTAATAGTTTATAGTTTTAGTGTTATTTTAGTAGAAGACTTAACAAACACAATTTTTTTTCCATGCAATCAGAGTAGAAATAGAAACAATTACTTAACCAATCTTGGGTACAAGACCCCAATCCTATGAGAATTATCAAAATAAATAACATTAGTATTGCTTCTTTTTTTTTGTATCATTTTCTATAAATTTATATTGAAATCAAAATAAGAGAGCATGTTTTTTTTTAGAATAAAGCATGCTTAATTTTGAAAACAATTTTTCTATATATATAGTGTGTGTGTGTGTGTATATATATATATATATATATATATATATATATATATATATATATATGTGTGTGTGTGTGTGTGAATAAAGTGTAAAACATTTACTTGACAAAAATATCTTTATTTAAACTACGTAGTTTTGATTCTATAATTATTTAGACTATATAAAACTCAATCTTTTTTTTTTTTGGAGAGAATAAAGCCCAATCTATTAAACTCATAAAGACTTAAAACCCTATGTAAACAATATAATCAAGATTTTTTAAAGGGAAAAAAACCTTGATTAGACTTTTTACGCTGGGTTTTTAAATAGTAAACAAACTTAAAATATATTTTAGACAAAATTAAATAACAAGATTATCTACTATCTTTATTCTACAACCTATGATATCATAAAATTGTATTGTTTTATCTCTGTAACAATTAGGGCTATGGTTAGAATGTGAGAGTATTTAGGACAAAATGCCTGAGAAATTTGATTTACTTGAATAATTAGAGCTTAGTCGTGTTATGGAAAAAGTTGCCAATAAGTCGGTGACCTCAAAAGGAAGCTTTATGTTGGGCTCTTTCTTGTATGTATGCTCTTTTTTGTGTTTAAGTTTAATAATGCATAAAGAAATGGAATTGCATTAGACAGCGATAGCTACCTTCTTTTATGAATTACTTGCATAAGAAAAGGAATTGCAATAGATAGCCACAATCCTTTCATTTTTTAGGAAAGAAAATATCATATTTCTCACTTAAAGAAATGTAAGTTCATGCCATCTGATAGAGAGGATTATCCTCTAAAAAGTTTGAGTGTGCTTTTTAGCCTCTGTTCAAGAATAAGGGAATGTTGGAAAGTTGTTGTGGCTTTGTCTCTCCTAGTTTAGTGACTAGACAGAATTCATGATAGTGACAGAAATATAAAATTTAGGAAGTAGGAGAGATTAGAGGAATATGATAGGGAGGAAATCTCAATTACTGATAAATAATTCATTAATTAATTTTAGAAAAGGAAAATTATTGAATTACATTGCATGTTAAGATAGTATTTTTAAATTATGGTGATATCTCTAATTGGCATCAGTTAGATGTGAATTTTTTTTTCCTTGTATCAAATTACCTCGGCAAACATTCTTGTCTTTTGACATTTTTTTTCTTTCTTAAATTTCCACTTTTTTTTTTATGATTTATGATTATACTATGTTACTGCACATTAAAAAAATATAAGCTTAAGCCTTATCAAAAAGAGATAAGCATAAAGCATAGAAATAAAGTTGTAAAATATTGTAAACTAAAAGGCAACCACCCAAGAGAAGGGTTGAATTAGGTTTTAAAAACTTTTTGCACACAACAAATAATTTCATACACTTATCAAGCAACAATAACAAGAATAATATTGTTGGAAATTAAAGCGGTAAGAGATGAGAAAGTGCAAACTCGGTTTATAGTGGTTCGGCAATATCAGAAACTTTCAGACCCTACATCCATTCTCTTTAAGGTGTCTCCTTGAAGGTTTCACTAAATCAATTAAGCAACTTCAAAGGTGTTGCCCAAACCTTTACAAAGTTCTCTTCTAAGGAAGTTTACACTTAAATGTTTAACACCTAAACACTTCCAAGAGTTATACCAATTCTTTCTCTTACAATGATTGGAATTTATGAGTTGAGATTGTTACAAGAGAGATTGTATTTAATGCTTACAACTGAAGATTATATTTCTTTTAAGAACAAAACTTTAATAAAGGCTCAAGAAGTACTTTTGAAGCTTTGAAGAGTTATAAATGAGCTCTATCATAAATTAAGTATTCTTGATTATTAGAAATACTCATTTAAGAGGGGTTTTATAGTTTTAATTCCATATGGTCGTTATACACAAAGCATGCCCATTTGGAGCATTAAATGTTCTGCCCTACGACTCATTTTTCAAAAACTGGTCATTATTTTCGAAAATTCAATCGATTGGGTCCATGATTCAGTCTACTGGATCAATGTAAAATTCAAATTTCGACATCAGGTGTTTTATTCTGCCGACTAGATTCATTGTTCAGTCGATTGGATTGAAGGGCAAAAATATTTTGTCCTTTCATTCAGTTGACTGATTTAAAGATCTAGTCAACTGGATCACCTGAAACAAAATTTTGTTTCTCAACAGTTTTAAACTTTTAAAACCAAGTTGATATATTTTTGTGAAAATATTTTTTTAATCAAAATAAGCCATAATAAAGTTAGGTAATTGAGAGAAGATTTACATTAAGATCAACTACCTTAGAAGCTTCTAATCTTGGTCTTCGGACTTCTTCCGAGGTCCGTATGTAATAATTTTTTTAAGTCCGCACACTTCTTCGACAACGCATATTGTCTTTATACAAAGCACTGTAACAGCTTAAACACTTAGATAAAATTGGTTATAACAATTTAAGTTCGTTGACTCCTTATTAAAATCAATATGGGGTCAACAATCTCCCCTTTTTTGATGATGACAAAATCATAATAAAAAAAAGCAATTTAAATTACAAGTGTTTGGTTTTTATAAGAAATTGGACAGAGTCTCTTCTATATTTATCATAAAAAATCTCCTATAAATTGAAATGTTGGGAAACTGCCCTCAATGATCCCAGGTGGTGATCTTTCAAACACCCAAGTCTAGAATGACTTGTAATGATCAGAACAGAAACATAAATCAAAGAAAAGAAAGAACACAACAATTATTATCGAGGTTCGGCAATAGCCTACGTCCCCGTGAGTTCCTCTGAACTTTCTGCACTAAATCAATGAGTTCTTACAAGTTACAGCAACTCCTCTTCAAGGATCTCAAGTTCTTGAAGAACGAAAGAAGAGAAAAGAAAGTGATAAGGTCTTGAATTACCTTGGAATTTTCCCCAAGAAAATTCCACTTACAAGTCCCTTGAATCCCCTTTCTATACTACTTTCTCTCTAAACAACCAGCCTCTAAAATGGGTCTCTCTTATTTTGTGTCTTTGCACTCTTACAATTGATCTCACTTTCACATTCGCATGTTACGTTTCTTTGAAGCTAGGTGACCTTTTATATAGTGCACCAACTTCTTGACCAATCTTGAAGGTCATTCTCCACCCTTAGATCTTGAGGACCAATCAATCATAGCCCTTAATCAATTCTAAGTGATCCTATGTGTTTTGATCATGCATCCACGCACCTTTCAATGAGACTAAAAACATGCATCAGTGTGCCTCAAGCTACGGCTTAGAACAGGGCAAGCCGCGGCCTGAAGAGGGCTGAAATCACACCATTCTTCATCCTTGCTGGAGGCCGTGGCCTGGGGTGGCTGAGCCGCGGCACACAAGGCCAGGCTGCAGCGTGCACACCTTGGGCCGCGACGGATAGCTTTTCTCCCATCTTCTAAAGTTCTTGGAGGCCGAGGCACGCATACCTTGAGCCAAGGCGCTAAGACCCGATGCTGAAGCCATTCAAACCCTGTTTAAACCTTAAACAAAATACCAACAATCTCTACCTTTGTCAAAGTGTTTAAACCCAAACCCATTATGCAAAGAACTCAGTATCCAAACTCAACTTGAGTCACCATTCAACCGACTCCAATCCTAAGAAGTCCAAGGCAATGATTGAACTTAGAGGTAGAACTTTGGTGCCTAAATCTGCGGATTTTCTGTCGTGGCTACCTTGTCCACATGAATGCATCCTTCCATAACATTTTTCTGAATGAAATGATACCAAACATTCATGTTCTTTGTCCTCTCATGGAATACCGGATTCTTACACAAGTGCAATGCACTTTGGCTATCCGAATACACCACCACATGCTCTTTCAGGACCTTCAACTCTTCCAACAAACCTTTGCACCACATAGCCTCCTTTATGGCTTTCGTAGCCGCTATGTACTCAACGTCAGTTGTTGAGAGTGCTACCACCGGCTGCAACTGAGCCTTCTAACTTATACAACATCTATTTAAGTTGAAGAAGTAGGAAGTAATCGATCTTCTTTTATCCTGGTCTGCTCCATAGTCCGAATCCGCATAACCCTCAAGACAGATGGACTTATCTTTCTTCTCATAAACCAGCCCCACATCTGGGCTTCCCTTTAAGTACCTTAGTAACCACTTCATCCCAAGCTAATGCTCCTTTCCGGGGTTACTCATAAACCTATTGAGAACACTTATTGCATGAGCAATGTCGGGTCTAATGTTACCATGGTGAACATAACTGATCCAACAGCACTAGAGTAAGGGACCTTCTCCATTTCCTTCTTCTCTGCCTCTGATCTCGAACATTGATCGCTGGAGAACTTGAAATGACTAGCAAGTGAAACCTTCACTGGTTTGCTATCTTCCATAGAGAACTTAGATATCATCTTCTCTATGTAGAAAGTCTGAGAAATCTTTAATCTGTTTCTCTCACTTTCCCGGATTATGTTCATCCCAAGGATCTTCTGTGCATGGCCAAGATCCTTCATCTCAAACTCTGAACTGAGTTAAGACTTCAATTCTTCTATCCTCTCCATGTTGCTCCCAACCAGCAACATATCATCAACATAGATGAGGATGATCACCACTTCCTCCACCTTGTGCCTCTTGTAATACAAGCATGAATCATAGTAGCTCCTCATGAAACCCAAGCTAGTTACAAAGGAATCGAACCTCTTATTCCATTGCCGAGGTGATTGCTTCAGGCCATAAAGAGATTTCTTCAATTTGCACAGCAACTCTCCCTACTTTCCTTCCTCATAGCTTTCAGGTTGCCTCATGTAGATGATCTCATCAAGCTCTCCATGCAAGAACGCTATCTTCACATCCATTTGCACGATCTCCCAATCAAATTGGACCACTATTGCCAATACTATCCGTATCGTCTTATATTTCACTACCGGTGAGAATATTTCGGTGAAATCTATACTTTCTCTTTGTGTGAACCCCTTTGCCACCAACCTAGCTTTATACTGAATTTCATTCCCTAGAGGGTTCCCTTATTTGATCTTATATATCCACCTACAATCCACAACTCTCTGTTTTTCTGGTTTGGGCACCAATTCCCAAGAGTTGTTCTTCCTCAAAGAATCAATTTCTTCCTCCATAGCTAGCTACCACTTTGACGACTCCTTACATTCCATGGCTTCCATATAAGTTTCTGGTTCAACCATCCTTCCTTCTAAACAAGAAGCTACAACATTAGCATTCGCAAACCTATATCTCAAAGGTGGTCTAACCACCCTCATTCCTCAGTCCCTTGTGAGCTGATAGTCATTTTGACTTACTACATCATCCCCTTCCAGTTTAGCCTCCTCTTGAGTATCATGAGCATGGCCTTCATTAATGGGCTCTACCTGGTCCGAACCTTCTTGCCTTCTTTACTCTACCTGAACTGAATTTTCCTTGATGCTATGCTCCACAAATTCCGGACTGGTTTGCTCACTAGCCCCTGCAGGGTTAACTTTCTCTAAATAAGGAAATAACAATTCATTAAAAATAACATCCCTACTTATTATGAATTTTATTCATTTTGGTTCTAAGGACCACAACCTATACCCCTTAACTCCATCACCATTCCCTAGAAACACACATTTTCTAGACCTTGGGCTCAGTTTATCATCTTTTTGATGTGTAAATGCAGCACATCCAAAAGTCCTAAGGTTGCTAAACTCAGGGGGTTTCCTACTCCACATCTCTTTATGATTCTTGAGCTCTAAAGCTTTAGAGAGTGATCTATCAACCAAATATACAGCAGTAGACACAGCTTCCCCCCAAAAAAATTTTGGTAAACCGGACCCAATTAACATGCACCTAACCTTTTCCATAAGGGTCCTATTCATCCTCTCAGCAACTCCATTTTGCTGAGGTGTTTTTACAACCATTTTATGTCTTAGAATGCCATTTAACTCACAGGATTTATCGAAATCCTTATTGTAAAATTCTAAGCCATTATCAGTTCGTAAAGCCTTAACTACCCTACCCGTTTGAGTCTCCAGCAACTTTTTTCACACCACAAATTTATTCAAAGCATCTGATATATTTTTAAGCAAATAAACCTAAACCTTTCTTGAATAATCATCAATTACAGACTAAAAGTAAAGATTACCTCCCTGTGTTGGTGTTTTTGCTGGTCCCCAAAGGTCCGAATGAATGTAGTCAAGAATGCACTTAGACTTGTGCACTCTGCTGTTGAAGCTGACCCGGTGTTGCTTCCCAAGAACGCAACACTCACAAAAATCGAGTACTTTGTTACCATCAAGTAGACTATCCTTGCTGAGAACTTGCAGGCCCTTTTAGCCCATATATCTCAAGCGAGTGTGCCAAAGGGTTGCCCTGTCTATCTCAACCATTAAGCTTGCTGCTTGATCCTTCATTTCTATCTCTCTGATCATCTCATAAAGACCATCCTTTATTGCTTCTTTGATCACTACCAAAGATCCTTTGGTTCCCTTGATCTTTCCTCCCTCTGCTTTGTATGTGTACCCTATGGAATCCAGCTGCCCCAATGAGATCAAATTCCTCCTCAACTCTAGAAGATACCTCATATTCCATAACTACCTTGTGACTCCATCAAACATCCTCAACTGGATGTCTCCTATCCCCTTCACTTGGGCAAGAAGTATCATTCCCTAAGAAAACCCTTCCATCATTGATTTCTTTGAAATTCTTGAACCAATCCTTGTGAGGGCACATGTGATAAGTGCACCCGGAATCCAGGATTCATTTCTCGCGGCCTTGCCTCTTGCTCACATTTGAGCACACAATAAGAACATCATCTTGCTGCTCTTCTTTGGCAACCGAAGCCTCTCCATTCTTGGTATGGCTTCCTCCTCTTTCATCTCACAACCTCTTCTTGTAATCTTTCTTGAAATGACCATCCTTATTGCAGTAGAAGCATCGCCATCCTCCAAACTTCGGTTTGGAATGCGATCTCCCATGGCTCTACCCTTTACCCTTTGATTTCTCATGGTAGTTGCCATGAATGCTACTGCCATACCGAGTTACTGGCCTTCCTTTAACGAACAGCCCTTCCACACTTTATGCTTCCCTTATCTTGGCCTTGAAATCATGAGCCCTTATAGCATTAATCACGATTTCCTTGGTTAGTGTATCTCTTCCATATTCAATTGTATTAATCAAATTATCAAAACAATCAGGAAGAGAATTCAATAAAATAACAGCCAATTGTTCATCTGGGAATGTTATGCTACAGCTATTCAAATCTTGAACTAGCTTATTAAACATATCAAGATTATCTTACAACTCTTTATTAGGATCCATTTTAAAAGAAAATATTCTTTTAAGAAGATAAATCTTATTAGGGAGAGTTTTAGTATGAAACAACTCATCTAGTTTCTTCCATATGATAGCAGGATCTTCCGAGTCTCCGCACTCCCTTATCACACTATCTAATATGTGCAAGAAAATGGTGTTGTATGCCATCTTCTTCATCTCAATCCGCTGGACCTCCGTGATACTTGCTGAAAAAGTATCATCTTCTCCAATAGCCAAGTCCACCTTCTATTGCATAAGAACAGCCTTGATCTTCTGCTTTCAAAGGGCAAAGTTTCCCTTTCCATCAAACTTCTCAACGATGAAGTTTGAACCCATCTTGCGAAGAAAATCCCAGATTTATGCAGCACCCACAATTGCTTTCCAAAGTCTTCTAAATCTCAAGAACACAATCGAAGATTGATCTCAATACCGTTCTTGAATCACCCTCAAGAACACGATCAGATCTTGATCTTCACTCTATTCTTGAATCACCCAAGAAGTTGATCTTTGATTCTTGGTGACTTGCTCTGATACCTTCTATTCTTGCTCCGATACCTACTGTTCTTGGACCACAGCTTTGATACCACTATTGGGAAACCACCCTCAATGATCCTAGGTGGTGATCTTCCAAACACCCAAGTCTAGAATGACTTGTAATGATCATAACAAAAACAAAAATCAAAGAAAAGAAATAACACAACAATTGTTATCGAGGTTCGGTAACAGCTTAAGTCCCCGGGAGTTCCTCTGAACTCTCTACACTAAATCAATTACAAGTTACAGCAACTCCTCTTCAAGGATCTCAAGTTCTTAAAGAACGAAAAAAGAGAAAAGAAAATGATAAGGTCTTGAGTGGCCTTGGAATTTTCCCTAAGAAAATTCCACTTACAAGTCCCTTGAATCCCTTTTCTATACTACTTTCTCTCTAAACAACCAGCCTCTCAAATGAATCTTTTTTTTTTGTGTCTTTGCACTCTTACAATTGATCTCACTTTCACATTCATATGTTATGTTTCTTTGAAGCTAGGTGACCCTTTATGTAGTGCACCAACTTCTTGACCAATCTTGAAGGTCATTCTCCACCCTTAGATCTTGAGGACCAATCAATCATAGCCTTTAATCAATTCTAAGTGATCCTGTGCATTTTGATCATGCATCCACGCACCTTTCAAAGAGGCTAAAAACATGCATCAGTGTGCCTTCAAGCCGCGGCCTAGAACAGGGCAAGCCGCAGCCTGAAGAGGGCTGAAATCACACCATTCTTCATCCTTGCTGGAGGCCATGGCCTGGGGTGGCTGAGCCACGGCGCACAGGGCCAGACCGCGGTGCG
The DNA here is from genome assembly GCA_023935145.1 of Bretschneidera sinensis. Taxonomy (NCBI): domain Eukaryota; kingdom Viridiplantae; phylum Streptophyta; class Magnoliopsida; order Brassicales; family Akaniaceae; genus Bretschneidera; species Bretschneidera sinensis. The sequence goes on along the minus strand of CM043705.1, from coordinate 27,431,673 downwards.
CACACCTTGGGCCGTGGCGCATAGCTCTTCTCCCATCTTCTGGAGTTCTTGGAGGCCGAGGCGCTCACACCTTGAGCCGAGGCGCCAAGACCTGATGCTGAAGCCATTCAAACCCTGTTTAAACCTTAGACAAAATACCAACATGAAAAGATAATCCCAACCAGGTAGTTTGTAAAGCATTTAAATATTTAAGAATGCTAAGCTCCCCTTTAATCTTTGCATAACCTTTTCTATGAAATTTATAAAATTTTATCTTGCCTCTATAATATCTTCTCCCTCTTTGACATCATCACAAAAGGGAAGCAAGCATAGCTCACAAACAAAGACATAGAGAAAGTAAATAGCAGTTAAAGAGCAAATCCAGAAAATTAGCCTTCATGAACTAAATAAGGTCAATGCTCACACGAGCCAATCTATATGCATGAAAATGAAATAAAATGTACTTGCAAAAGTTATAGGAGTAAAAATAAAAAAGGAAATGGAGATAAGGATAAAGCTCATAAAGCTGGAGGATCGGAGGGTTAATAGAGAAGATCCCGAATTTCAATAAAAGAACCTTCCGAACGAGTCCTAAACAACTCAAAATCATGCCTCAGTGTGCCAAAGTCTGTCCTTGCTAACTGAAAGTTGGAGTCTACTTAACTCAGCATGCTAGTTAGAGAGAGTTGAAGACTAGCAAGAATGTGAAGGATATCATTAGAAGAACCAGTACCAGCTAAGCCCTGACCTGCTACTTGACTGCCTTAACTAATTTTTGTCTCTTGACCAGTTGTAGTCGCTTGAGCACCCATCTCAACATCTGAAACATCTTCTTTCTCATCATTGTATCCATCACCAATCTTAGTCTTCTTCCCAGGTTTTGGGACTACCATACTATCTTTGATATCGAACCCCATTCTCTTCAAAGTCCAAAGTAGACAGGTTAATGAAGTCACTACGGGTAATGTCTTGGGATTCGGTCTCAAAGAGAGGAACCTTAAAGCGGGCTAGGATATGAGTGATGAGCATTCCATAGGGAACACCACCCGAATCACTTTCAGAGCCGACAATCATGTTAGCGAGGATGAGGGGGTACAAGTTATAGGGTGTTCCAGTCTTGATACACCAAATCAGCAGGATATCAAACTTAGAGGGGCAATCTCAGCTCCCTAGTCTAGGATTAATGCAATAACTGATAATCAAGTTTATCATTCTAGAGTATAGAGGCACGTCTGCATATGATTATAGGTATGAACCTCATAGTCATACCATGGATTACTTTTAACAACTCTACAAGCAGCTTCATAATCAAAATTATCTTACCAACCCTCAAAACATCAAGTCATCTCTTCAGCGGGTATCTTAAGAATTGAATGCGAGACTTCACCAATAACTTAAAATTCTACACCCACTAGCATTATCTTAAATCTAAGAGCCAAGGGTGAGGGTTTCACCATTTTTGCATAGAGCTGATGAATAAGCCTAGGAAAGTATTTCCGGTGAAGGGTAACCTAGTGAAGTCCAACCAAGTCTCTTAAATAAAGGTTTAATATTGAAAATTTTGAATCTAATGGAAGCAAAATCAATGAATCTATCGGTCGTTCCTTCTTTGAAATGAATCAAATCATCATACCTTTGATTGAAATTAGCATTTCAAAAATTTGTTGCATCCAAGTCATTTTAAGCCTTCTTACTCGACTCACTAGAAAAACCTTACTCTTTTGGCTCTTGAGATGATGGATTACACATTCTTGGAGGCCTTGGAGCGTTCAGACCTAGAGTGGTGGTTTTGATGCGAGGATGTTGATAGATTGTGTTTGAAAACGTGAAAATGGAAGGTTTTAAAGAGTGAGTATGAGGAAAAAAAATGAAGGATTTTGGCTAGATTTGACAAGAATTTAGTGATTTCTAGAGAGAGGGCGGCATAGGGTTTCAATTTTGGGTAAAAATGATTTGAAAAATGAAGAGGAGTTTATATATAATCGCGTATTCAGTCAACTAGATACCCTGCTCATTGGTTGAATCAATTTAAAAACTAAAAAACTGGTTTTTACGGGCATTCAGATGACTGGTCCTCCAATTTAGTCAACTAAATCAATGGACAGAGAGGTTCTGGGCATTTATCCATTCGACTGGGTCCTCTATACAGTTGACTGGGTCATCAAAATTTTGAAAAAAAATTGAACTCCGAACAAGATTTTTGCAAGTATTAATTTCTTTATGTCATTTTTGAGTGAGAGAAATATTGAATTAAGAGTTAATCACCATTTATTCAATGGAAGATATGCAAAATATGAATGCACAAAGCAATCAAACAATAATCACACAGAATTTCTCATTCCTAGTGTCATTCTTATCATATAAAACCTATCCTCATTTAAAGGTTTAGTGAATATGTTAGCTAATTGTTGTTCAATATGAATGAATTCAAGTTTTATATCACTTTTTTTACTGTGATTTCTTATAAAGTGATATCTAATTTTAATATGTTAATGTTGAATAGGGTTTTTAGTTAGATTAATGGAACTAGTGTCATCACATAAGATAGGAACATTTTCTAAATGTATGCCAAAGTCTTCTAGTTGTTGTTTTATCCAAAAAACTTATGTACAACAACTATCGGCGACTACATATTTTGCTTCGGCCGTTGAAAGTGCAAATGAATTTTGTTTCTTTGAAAACCAAGAGGTTAACATACAGACGAGAATTTGACATATTCCACTAGTACTTTTTCTATCTAACTTACAACCAACAAAGTCAGCATCTGAGTACCCAATTAAATCAAACGAAGATTCTTTAGAGCACCACAATCCTAAGTTTTGAGTTCTTAGCAAGTATCTTAAGATTATTTTAACAGCCATTAAATGATATTCTTTAGGATTAGATTGAAATCTAGCACACATGCATACACTAAACAATATCGGGTCTACTTGCAATTAAATAAAGTAAAACCCCTATCATGCTTCTATATTTCTTAATGTCAATACTTTTACATCCTTCATCCAAGTCAAGCTTTATTGAAGTGCTTATGGGAGTCCCAATTGACTTTGCATTCTCCATTCCAAACCTCTTTAGCAAGTCTTTAGTGTACTTGGATTAAATAATGAAGATGTCTTCCTTTGTCTATTTGATTTTAAAACCAAGGAAATAGTTGAGCTCTCCCATCATTCTCATCTTAAACTCACCTTGCATACATTAGCAAAGTCTTGACACATGGATTCATTAGTAGCACCAAATATAATATCATCAACATATATTTGTACCATGAGAATGTTATGCTCATGAGTTTTTGTAAAATGAGTAATGTCAATTTTTCCTCTTGAAAAACCATTTTCAAGTAAAAACTTACTTAACCCTTCATACAATGCTCTAGGAGCTTGCTTCAACCTATGAGGAGCTTTAGAAAGCTTAAAGACATTGTTTGGAAAGATAAGATATTCAAAACCAAGAGGTTGTTCAACATAAACCTTTTCTTCAATAAAAACATTTAAAAATGCATTTTTTATATCCGTTTGAAATAATTTAATTCTTAAAACATGCAAATGCAAACAACATGTGAATAGCTTCTAATCTAGCTACGGGAGCAAAAGTTTCATCAAAATCAATTCTTTCTTCTTGATTATATCCTTTTACTACAAGTCTAGCATTGTTTCTAGTTACTACACTATTTTCATCCATTTTATTTCTAAAAAACCCCATTTAGTTCTAATTACCGAATGATTCGTAGGTTTAGGAATTAAAGTCCACACTTTATTTCTTTCAAATTGATTTAATTCTTCTTGCATAACTATTATCCAATTTTCATCATGTTTGGCTTCATTACAAGTTTTAGGTTCTATTTGGAACAAGAAAGTAATATAATTGCATGCATTTCTAATTGAGGATCGAGTTCTTACCCCTTGTGAAGGATCACCAATCACTTGATTGATTAGGTGATAATTCACATACCTTTAATATTTAGGAAGACCATCTCCTCATTGACTTGTTGAAGGTTGATCAAGTCAAGGCACATCTTCCCTTTGAGCCGTTTAAGATTGATTTTCCTTGGGGTCAACAATGGGAGAGGTGGGATCCACTCTTGGCATGAAACCTATATCATCATCGAGGGAAGCTTTTCTACTACAAAGAGGATTAGTTTCATCAAATGAAACAAGAATGGATTCTTTAACCATTAAAGTTTTTTTTTTTAAAGAATCTATAAGCTTTACTAGAGGTTGAATAACCCAGAATATTTCTTCATCGGTCTTAGAATCAAATTTACCTAAATTAACTTTATTGTTATTCAAGATGAATCTTTTGCAACTAAAAGCATAAAAGTAAGAGATATTAGGCTTTCTACCATTCTATAGTTCATATGGAGTTTTCTTAAGCTTATGCCTAATTAAAACTCTATTTAAAACATAATAAGTGGTGTTTATGGCTTCCGTCTAAAACTATTTTGGCAAACTATTTTTACAAAGTAAAGTTCTACCAATTTCTTCTAAAATTGTATTTTTCCTTTCAACAACACCATTTGTTGGGGGGTTCTAGGAGCTGAAAATTTGTGATTAATGCCATGATCATCACAATATTTTGAAAAGTTTTTGCTTTCAAATTCTTTTCAATTTCACTTCTTATGCTAGAAATGGTTAAATCCTTTTCATTTTGAACCTTTTTACAAAAGTTTACAAAACTTTTAAAAGCTTCATCGTTATAAGCTATAAAGATAAAAAATGGTATATCTAGAATAGTCAACCACAATAACAAGAGCATTTTGATGGCCACCAAGACTAATAGTGCTTATTGGACCAAACAAGTCTATAAGCAAAAGCTCTTAAGGTCTAGAAGTTGAAACCACATTTTTGGATTTAAAAGATATTCTTTTTGTTTTTTTTCATTTGACAAGCATCACAAACTTTGTCTTTTTCAAATTTGATTTTGGGAAGACCAACAACCAAATCCTTTTTCGAAATAATTTTGATTAAATCAATGTTCACATGGTTAAGCCTTTTATTCCATAACCATAAGTTTTCACTAAAAGATGAAGAAAAAAAATTCATTTTCCAAAGGCAAATATTTGAGATCAACTATATAGACGTTTTCATGTCTTTAGCAAACAAATTTCATATTGTTTCTCTTGATGTCTATTATAAGAAAATGAGATGATTCAAATATAACTTTATTACCTTTATCACATAATTGACTAATGCTAAGTAAATTATGCTTAAGGCTTTTCACAAATAAAACATGATCAATGGTTGATGAATTTTTATCAACTTTACCATGTCCAATGATCTTCATCTTAGTGTCGTTTCCAATGGTGATATGTCTGCCATCCCTTAGAGTTAACTTCATAAAGATGCTTTGATCACCGATCATATGCTTCGAGCATCCACTATCAAGGTAACAATGGTCACCTTCAACCTTTGGTTGGAGACGTATCTACATCACACAATGATACACAATGGAACTTTTAGGTTCCCAAATTTTTTTGGGTCCTTTCAGGTTAGTCCTTGAAAACACGGATCCTTTAGGAACCCATACTTTCTTAGTTCTATAATGTGCTCCATAATCATAGTAATGTGAATGATGCATGATCCTAGATTTATAATCATAGAAATTTCTAGGATGTCTAGAATATGCAAATCTATCATTCCTTGGATGAGAATATCTTGCATTCCTAGAATACATGTCTCTATCATTATAAGAGTTATGAGAATACATGTTATTTCTAGGATATGAATGATAGTTGCTTCTAGGATATGCATTCATAGCTTATGAATTTCTTGAATGAGCATGCCTAACATTTGCATTATAGAATGAGCATACATATGAGCATAGGTATTTCTTGGATGTATATTCCTAGTATTACCATATGAATTTCTACCATAGGAATTGACATTTGAATTCTTAGGCTTCCTAGCATTTTTCAAAGGAACATTATTAACATTACTAGGTGCCTTGAAAGTAAAGGGATCATCAACACATGTTGCTTTCACAAAGATAGTTTCATTTAATTTTTGATTGCCTAATAGAGAATAACCCAAACCAGATTTTTCTCCACTCATTCTTTGACAAGGTAAGCACTTCATCTAGCTTTTTTTTTCCACTAGCAAGTCTAGATATAGTGTTATTCAACTCAATCACTTTCTTTTTTAAATCAGCATTTTCATTTATCAAAGATTCTTGTGATGAGTTGTTAAGCTCTAAAGAGAGTCTTTCTTTTTGTTCTTTTAGAACTTCCATCTCTTTAGAGAGAGATGAAAATTCTTTTTTGAGGGCAACATTCTTAGCATCAAATTTCTTTAATTCTTTATGCAATTCATTTATAGCTTCAATCAATTCTTCATTACCATTTTCATTATCAATATCATTGTTAAGGGAAGAATTGATTATCTCATTTTCATCATCACTTTCCATCAAACAAAGATTGACAATCTCTTGATAGTCAATTTTAATTTCCAAAATGTCCTCATCATCATCATTCCAAATGGTTGTAACCATAATTTTCTTCTTAGAGTGTCCGTATGGGTTCTTTGTTGTAGGAAAATTCGCCTTAATATGTTTAAGTTTCTTGCATCTAAAACACACAATTGGATCTGTCTTGGTAGAATTGTCCTTTGTATACGAATTTTTGCTCTTTCTTAAGAACTTTTGGAACCTCTTTGTGATGAGAGCCTGATTATGCCCAAAGTATAACACGGTTATTGTAGCATGGCTTTGGGGTGTCGATTCCACAGGGAAACAAGTTAATTACAAAGGAAAGGTGTGAACCTTAAAATGAACGGTAAAAGTTAAACGATAAAATACGAGTTTTGATAATGATGTATTGCGAGAGAAATTGCGTAAATATAATGAAATACAAATGAGAAATAACAAGGTTCCGGGAATCCTCCTTAGGTTCGTTGCCTTGTTTTAATCTTGATTCAATTGTTTTTATCCCGATTGCAAGTTTTACATCCCAAACAAGCAATCGAAATATATTCAATCAAGCACATTTATAATCTAACGTAATTGCTATAAATCACTCATTGATTTCGATTTAAGCACATACGACCGATCTTAAAGATTATCAAGAAACGACAATATATCTCAATGATAATATCGCAGTAATGGACAATAAATAAGATAAATCTACCGGAATCAATCACATCCAAACAACATCACATAAGAAGAACATGACTAGACTTATATGGGGGAGGAGCATGTAATCACTGGGTTAAGAAAATCTAAAAGAAGAAGAATAAAAAGTGCAGTTATCACATGAACTCAAATCCTTCTTACTTAATCAAAGAATGAATCACAACAAATATTGAACAATAAATCCGTACAACTGAATCAAGAACAGGAAAAAAAAGAACAACAAATCCCTAAGGATTCATCCCTTTCCCTTATTTGATGATTAGTTGGCCATGAAGCTCAAGGTGGAAGAACAATATGGATGTTCTCCCCTTGATTTCATGGCCATAGAGCTCAATATGGATGCTCTCCCCTTTAGTTCCAGCCTTGAATAAACTTGAAAATATTATGGATTTGGATCCCTTGGATGCCCCTTTGAGATGCTCTCCCCCTTGAAGATGCTAGCTGCACACTCCTTAAAGATGTATTTATAGAGCACAAGTCAGAAAATGTCATTGTGCAGCCTAATTTGGTCTTGGAACGAGTGGGGGGTGCAATGCTGGAAAGTGAAGGGCGTGGTGCTAGGTGGATGCTGATCTGGAGGCCTGACCTGTGTCTACTAAAACTGCCATAACTTTCTCTAGAAAAATCCTTTTTTATGAACCGTAAAATTCTCCATAAAATAGACTTCCGGATCTTTCTAAGCATGTACGGCTCATCTACTGGTTCTTCCTGTATCAATACAGTTTAATCTGCAAAGATGATTGATCTGCACGGGCAATTCTGGCAATTTAGTGAAACTCCTTTCTTGGTTTCTCTTCATCTTGGCTCTTCCGCGACCATTATCTCACTCGAGTATTCATTGAAACTTCGTTCTTAAAATGATGATAGCTTTTCTATCTCTTTTTTAAGCTCAAAGTACCTGAAAATGCACTGAAATAAGTCAACGATTCAAGAATAACACTTTAGAGTTATTAAGGTATAAAAGTGTAATTCCAACCTCGATCAACCCTAAAATGCTAACAATTAAGTATTGTTTAGATGCATTTTATGACTCTCATCACAACCCCCAACTAGCTTATTGCTAGTTCCTAGCAATTCAAGCGAAAGACATGAAATGAATTCTTTATTTAGAAATCAAAGCAAAATACAGCAATGCTGGCGTTAACCAAGTGATTCAAAAATCTTTGTCTCAAGAATCATGCATAACATACAGCACATAGAATCATTAAATATCACTCAAGAATAATCCAAATGTCAACCTTAAAATCGTTATCGACTCTTAACATCCATCTTACCACAATTCCGAACACCCGGATGATTTTATGCATAACATTCATGAATACAAGTCTTGGCCTCTAAAAACATAATAAATTGCGTGACATCAATCACAAATCAAGCTCCATAGGCTAACTTTTCAAATAACTCTCCACTATATAGAAAAACCACACTACATCGGATCAATAGGTCTTTAATAAGCTTGTAACGTTAGGCTACGGTAAAGGTCAATAAAGAACGGGAAATTTTAAACAAATAAAAGAACTAAGTCTCATAATTTAAACACAACCACTTTAAGCACAAGATAACCTTACTTCAACACCCAACTCTTTCAACCATTTTTCGAGCATTTCTAGCAATAAATCACCATTTTTTTTCTTCTTCCTTTGCCATAATTCATCTTTTTTTTATTTTTTTATTTTGGCATAAGACCATTCAACTGCGCTTTCATTCTTTTCTTTTCTTTTCCACAACCCCCAACTTATCTCTTTTAATGTACTTGGGTTATGATAGTAATATTTTCTCATATTTCGAACCTTACTCTTCTTAAGTGCTTCTCAACAAATGTGTATAACTAAGTTCTTTTTAAAAGAAAGGTATGGATAAAATATTTTTAAGCTCATAAAAGTGAGTGAATGGGCTATCGAAAGAAACAAAGCTCAAATTCTTTTTCAAGAAAAAGGCTCAAACAGGTGACTAGCGATAAATATAACAAAGGTAAGTTTAAAAAGGCTCAAACGGTCCAAAAGTGGCCTACATCATATCCTAAGTAATAAGCATTCTATGATTTTTGCCTCAAGTGATTATCAAGTAAGTTCTAGAGCTTGTAGAGACCACAAAAGTATTCACAAAGTAATCGCACATAAAACTTCTCCAAATGCTTTAGACTAATCATGCAATCTTACCACAAACCAGGGTCTCAAACCAAAGAAAGATTGACACTTAATTTATTCTCAAAGCGAAGCAAGATTTAACTTCTTCTAAACTCTATATGCTATCTCAATTAGGCTCATATCATCGACATTTGAATTAACTCCAAGGTTAACACAAAGATGCTAAAAACAAACACAAAGGTAAAATGACACCAAGCAGTTCAATGAAAATCATGAAAAACAGGAATATGTTTCCTCCACCCCCAACTTAAAGTAGGTATTATCCTCAATGTGAAAGAAAAAGATAAGGAAACTCCCTTTGTAGCCAAAAGTGCACAGAAGCTGAAAAATTGTGCACCACCATTTAAACTGCTTCGTATATTTGTCCCTGAAAACGAAATACGAAAGTAAAACTGGAAAACAACAAAATACTAATAATAAACAAGAAAAAGAATTATGATATAAAAATAAAAGGATATGCTATGGGGTGCCTCCCATGAGCACTAAGTTTTAAGTCTTCAGCCAGACTCTTTTATTCCCTCCTAGACAAGCATGAGTTGAATGCACCAGCAACTGCTTTACTGTTAAATTTGGTGCTTGTGTGCTTCGAAGAGACCTTAAAGATGTTATCAGTAACATCTGTAGATTCTGGCTCGATATATGCTCTTGTGAAGCCATGAGTGAGGGTGGACTCCAATAGATTAAGGTGATGGACCTTTTCCATGAATGAGTCAATCATGTATACTTGGTGGTTCTCGTCCACATCCTCTGATTTTTTTGTTGTTGGGATGTGTAACAACTTACCACTAAGTGTCTCAATGGCATTCACCTCCTTTTTATTATGTTGCGCTAGGTGTTGACCATAGGATGTGGACTGAGCTTGAGAAGGGAACTTACTCGCTCAGTCACACTCAAGTAGCTCGTCAGCTTGGACACTTGGCTCTTTATCTCTTTATGTTCTTCAACAACCTGCATAATTAAATATTCAAGCCTTTGATTAGTCTTCCCCTGTGCTTCAATAAAAGCGCGTAAAGTGTCTTCTAAAGAACTTCTAGAAGACACGGGTGCATGATATGGTTAATGATATGGTGTAGGGGATTGTGCAAGCTGCTAGTTTTCAGACTTGCAGCTGAAATTGGGGTGATTTCGCCATCCTAGATTATAGGTATTAGAGAAAGGTGTAGAAGGCTTCGTGTACATGCCTAAGGCATTACATTGTTCCTTATACATCCCTCTCATCTCAATAAATGTGGGACACTTTTAGGCGAGATGATCTACCCCGCCACACACAAAACATGGTTCAAAAGATTTTGTATGATTAACCACGTGTGTTGGCTTTGAGCTTTTAGTCTTTAATACCTCTAGTTCCGTAGTGAGCATCTCGACCTTGGCCTTAAGGTTATCCTCTTCCCTAAGATGGTAAATTCCACCACCATTTGGGTTCTCTATAGGTCGTGACCTATTTGTGCTCTCAGTAGCACTAGGTCCAGTCCAAGTGTGAGCTTTTTCAACAAGTTCATTGAGGTACCCTATGGCCTCATAAGGATCTTTCTCCAAGAACTCACCATTACATATCATCTCTACAAATTGACGTTCTCTATAGGTAAGACCCTCATAGAAATAGCTCACTAAACACCAATTCTCATACCCATGGTGAGGACACATACTCAATAACTCCTTAAATCTCTCATAAGACTGATACAAAGTCTTGCTGTCCTTTTGTGCAAAGGTGGAGATTTGTCTTTTTAAAGCATTGGTCTTGTGTTGGGGAAAGTATTTATTAAAGAAAATTCGAGTCATCTCAGTCCACGACCCAATAGATCGTGGTCTTAGTGAGTATAGCCAACTCTTAGCTCTATCCTTCAAAGTGAAAGGAAAGAACTTAAGCCTCACAATGTCATCGATTTCATCTTGACTATGAAAAGTCGCGGCTACTTCCTCAAACTCTTTAATGTGCACATATGGGTTTTCATTATGCAAGTCATGAAAAGTAGGGAGTAATTGAATCATCTCTGTTTTAAAATCTAGTTGGCGAGTATTGGCTAGAAACATGATGCATGATGGTGTGGCTGTGCGTGTAGGGTGGAGGTAATCCTGAAGTGTCCTAGCAACATTCTCATTGGGATGATCGGCCATGTTAACAAAATCCTCTAAATTTTCGTGTGGGGGTGCACTATGGTTTGATCTAGGTGAGGTTTCACCAACAGACGTGGAAGGAGAGGATAACTCTATTCGGGTCCTCTTATGAATATACCTCGAGAATCTCTCGGTCTAAGCATGCACCAATTAATTTAGAGGGGAAATAAAATAAATAAAACAGAATAATAAAAAAATTGAAAATCAAAACAAAAGTAAAGCAACAATATTACCGTATTTACAAACTGCTGAAAAGAAAAATATTTATAATTCTTCTACCGTCACACTCAAAGTTGACAAGCTTCCTTGTATTTAAGCGTGTTTCCCCGGCAACGGTGCCAAAATTTGATTACGCCCAAAGTAAAACACGGTTATTGTAGTATGGCTTTGGGGTGTCGATTCCATAGGGAAACAAGTTAATTACAAAGGAAAGGTGTGAACCTTAAAACGAACGGTAAAAGTTAAACGATAAAATACGAGTTTTGATAATGATGTATTGCGAGAGAAATTGCGTAAATATAATGAAATACAAATGAGAAATAACAAGGTTCCGGGAATCCTCCTTAGGTTCGTTGTCTTGTTCTACTCTTGATTCAATTGTTTTTATCTCGATTGCAAGTTTCACATCCCAAACAAGCAATCAGAATATATTCAATTAAGCACATTTATAATCTAACGTAATTGCTATAAATCACTCATTAATTTCAATTTAAGCACATACGACCGATCTTAAAGATTATCAAGAAACGAAAATATATCTCAATGATAATATCGCAGTAATGGAAAATAAATAAGATAAATCTACCGGAATCAATCACATCCAAACAACATCACATAAGAAGAGCATGACTAGACTTATATGGGGGAGGAGCATGTAATCACCAGGTTAAAAATCTAAAAGAAGAAGAATAAAAAGTGCAGCTATCACATGAACTCAAATCCTTCTTACTTAATTAAAGAACGAATCACAAAAAATATTGAACAGTAAATCCATACAACCGAATCAAGAACAGGAAAAAAAGAACAACAAATCCCTAAGGATTCATCCCTTTGCCTTATTTGCTGATTAGTTGGCCATGAAGCTCAAGGTGGAAGAACAATATGGATGTTCTCCTCTTGATTTCATGGCCATGGAGCTCAAGGAGGAAGAACAATATGGATGCTCTCCCCTTGAGTTCCAGCCTTGAAGAAACTTAGAAATATTCTGGATTTGGATCCCTTGGATCCCCCTTTGAGATGCTCTCCCCCTTGAAGATGCTGGCTGCACACTCCTTAAAGATGTATTTATAGAGCACAAGTAGTTAGGGGCATTTTGGTCCAGAAAATGTCATTGTGCAGCCCTAATTTGGTCTTGGAATGAGTAGGTGCTGGAAAGTGAGGGGTGCAGTGCTGGAAAGTGAGGGTGCAGTGCTGGAAAGTCAGGGGCGCGGCGCTAGGTGGATGCTGATCTGGAGGCCTGACTTGTGTCTACTAAAACTGTCATAACTTTCTTTAGAAAAATCCTTTTTACGAACCGTAAAATTCTCTAGAAAATAGTCTTCTGGATCTTTCTAAGAATATATGGCTCATCTACTGGTTCTTCCTCTATCAATATAGTTTAATCTGCAAAGATGATTGATCTGCACGGGCAATTCTGGCAATTTAGTGAAACTCCTTTCTTGGTTTCTCTTCGTCTTGGCTCTTCTACGACCATTATCTCACTCGAGTATTCATTGAAGCTTCGTGTTTAAAATGATGATAGCTTTTCTATCTCTTTTTTAAGCTCAAAGTACCTGAAAATGCACTGAAATAAGTCAACAATTCAAGAATAACACTTTAGAGTTATTAAGGTATAAAAGTGTAATTCCAACCTCGATCAACCCTAAAATGCTAACAATTAAGTATTGTTTAGATGCATTTTATGACTCTCATCAGAGCCATTTCTCCAACTTCTTCACTACTTTCATTCTCATCTTCTTCCACTTGCTTGCTTGAGGTGGCATTGATGGAAATGATTTTTTTTCTTCTTTAACTCATCATTAACAACTCAATTTATTACATTCATCTCATTAGTTAATAATGAACCAAGAAGTGTGTCAATGTCAAGTTTGTCAAGGTCTTTGGCTTCCTCAATGGCATTCATCTTTGATTCCTAATTTGGTAGTAAAGATCTAAGAATCTTCATTATTAATTCACAATCATTAATAATATTAGTGAATCGAGAGTACATTTCAGAAATAGTTTTAGTAGAAGACATTTTAAAAGCTTAATGTTCAGACACTAATCTATAGATTTTTTTTATTGCTTTACTTCACTGGTGCCTTCATATGTAACTTGAAGTTTATCCTATATTTCCTTAGTTAAAATACAAGCAGGAATTTTTTGTATTCATTAATGTCTAAAGAACAATGAAGCATACTAGTAGCTCTATTATTTAAGGACATCATTCTACAATCATCATCATCAAATTCTAGTTTAATTTTAGGAACTATAGCTTCAACTTCTACAACTAGAATTTTCTTTACCAGAATCCTAGGTCATTTTTCAATGATTCGCAATAAATTATAGTCTTAACATTCTATAATTATTTTCATTCTATTTTTTCAATAGTTGTAATTTATTCAATTAAACAAAATGGGCTTAGTGTAAGAATGACATTCATTATAACTATTAGTTGCCATAGGATGTACTTAAGGATTTTAAGCATAACTATGAGAACTAAGCTCTTATACCAATTGTAAACTAAAAGGAAACCCAAGAGGGGGATGAATTAGGTTTTAAAAAAAATTTGCACACAATAAATAAGTCATACACTTATGAAATCAAGCAAGAACAATAAGAATAATATTGCTGGAAATTAATGGAGTAAGAGGTGAGAAAGTGCAAACTTGATTTATAGTGTTTCGATAATATTGAAAACTTTTTGAACCTACTTCAACTCTCTTCAAGGAGTCTCCTTGAAGGCTTCACTAAATCAATCAAGCAAATTCAAAGGGGGATCCCAAACCTTTACAAAGTTCTCCTCCAGGAAAGCTTACACTTAAATGTTTAACACCTAAACACCTCCAAGAGTTACACTAACTCTTTCTCTTACAACGATTTGAATTTATGAGTTGAGATTAATACAAGAGAGATCGTAATTAATGCTTACAACTGAAGATTATCTATCTTTCAAGAATAGAGCTTTAATGAAGGCTCAAGAAGTAGTTTTGAAAGCTTTGAAGAGTTATAAATGAGCTCTATAAGAAAATAAGTTTCTTAATTGTTAGAAATATTCATTTAAGAGGGGTTTTTTTATAGTCTTAGCTCCATATGGTCGTTAGACACAAAGAATGGTAGTTTGGAGCATTAAATGTTCTGTCATGCGCCTCATTTTTCAAAACTAATCGTTATTTTTGTAAGTTCAGTCTACTGGATCAATGTAAAATTCAAATTTTGGCATCAAGTGTTTCATTCAGTCGAATGGATTCATATTTCAGTCGATTGGATTGAAGAGCAGAAACATTTTTTTTCTTTCATTTAGTCGATTGGTTTAATGATCTAGTCGACTGGATCACTTGAAACAAATTTTTTTTCTTCCCATTTTTCAATAGTTTTAAACTTTTATAACCAAGTTGATATATTTTGTGAAAATATATTTTGAATAAAAATGAGCCATATTAAAGCTAGGTAATTGAGAGAAGATTCACATTAAGATCGACTAGCTTAGGAGCCTCTAATCTTGGTCTTTAGACTTCTTTAAAGGTGATGCAATAAATTTTTTTTTAAGTACATACACTTCTTCTACGACACGTATTGTCTTTATACAAGGCACATTAACAACTTAATCACTTAGGTGAAATTGGTTAGAACAATTTAAGTTCATTTTTTCATTATTAAAATCAATATAGGGTCATCAAATATGCTAAAGAAGATATGTGTACCATTGCTCATTTCCTCACTAAAGTCATGTTTGTTTTATGCTGATTTTTGCTACTGAGATGTAATAGTATTATTGTTGTTTTTTCTTTACTTTTTTTCTTTGTCCTACTTTTTCCTTTTAAAATTGAAGGATGTAGATGATAATTTTGGTTGCATTTTCATGTATTGAGCATTAGTTGAATCAGAAAATTTAATAAGCAACTCTTCACTTCCATGTTTGTTGTCTTCTTATCTTTTTTACACTTCATTATTTACGGTTAAATTTTTCAATAATTTATCATTCAATACATTTATTGCAAAATATTTTTTTTTCCTAACCTTTAATATGGTTGCAAAACTTACACAATTTATTTGCTCAATCTTACGAAAAAATTAGTGAAGTTGTGCAACAGACATCACCAGAGGAAAACCTTATAATGGAAGAGGATGTACTACTTAAAGTTTTAGGACCTAGGTCAGAATATTTTCATGGAAAAGAGGATGAAAAGCAAGTTGTTTCCAAAAATAAGATCATAACTCAAGTGATGACTCAAAGGCATCAACAACAACAAGAGAGAATTGTGGAGCCAGAGAGAGAGCTTGAAGGTGTCAATGAAAAGATTATGACCGAATAAGTTGAACGTGTGGCTGAAAATGATCGCCTTCGGCAAGAGTTTAGAGTTATGTTAGATGCTCGCCTTGCGGATCCATCTCAATCTCAAGTAAGTAATTTGTATTTAATGAATACGAGGTTTAATTGAAAAATGAAAAAAAAAAAAAACAAATCAAACTGCAAACTGCAAACTTACACCGATGTAATTAAGGAAGAGAAAAAAAATGAAACTCACTCAATTGATAAAATCAATCAAAACATAACACTAGCTAGACAAATAGTACACCAATGAAAAATATATATATGGGTGTTTTCTTTTTTGAAAAAAAAATGATGGAGACCTAATTGCATGTGTTGCCTCTAATTGCGCTCTCTCTCACAATTCAGTATTTGACAGTTGTACAAATCTAATTGATGACATCTAATATCTTTGATTGATGTTGCTTTCTTAATATCTTGTATTTATGATATTGCTTTCACAATTCAATATTTACCTCAAAATCTTATTGATGTTGCTTCTTTAAACTACGAGATAAACAACACCGACTTTAGTTATTCATGCTCTCCATTATGACTATCTTGGAGTTATTGTGGATTTTTTTTTATTTTCTTTCTAACTTAGCTGCTGAGCATCATTATGAATGCCAGCCAGTATTATTTTCTTAAGCTTCTGGCATTCTACTAAATTTCATAAAGCATTTTATTATATAATAGATACCTGAGTTATTAAAGTTTCAATGTTAGACTTGAGTCAATTTCCTACTGGCATTCATGATGCTCTTGTATGTGTTTTTAATAGCTAAATTTGTAAGATAAAGCATTTACCATTTAATGAAGATTTTAAGCAATTTACTCTTTTCAAAATATTTATCAGATTAGCTTAAAATGGTTGGTACTTTCTATAGGAAAATCATCCTAGTGTAGTTGAGAATGAATTTATGTAGGTATTATCGTGTTGCATATATTATTGAGCATGAGATTATACGAAGAGAAGATGTTTATTCTCGAAAACGTCTCCCAAGTGAATGCCTTCCATTTGTGAATTTTTTAACTTATTAGACACACTTTTTATTTTGTTTATTGAAACCCTTGGTTCGATCATACATGAAAATAGTGTTCCAAAATGGAAAGGATGTGCTCTTAACATATTAAATGTCTAAAAGAATGGATGTAACGAGAGAAAGAGAAGTTATTACTATTTTCATAATTATTATTTTGATAAATTGTTACTTATTATCACTGTTAGTTTGGGGTCCTAGAGAGGAGGAGAACAAAAACCACAACAAATTATAGCAAATTTAGTATAATTTTTCCTAGAAATAGTAGACCATAGAAATCTGTGTAGTGTCTTTGAACCTCTTCATATAGTAAATTTAGTAAGTTGATCAGCTTTTTTTTTTGTACTGATATGTGGACTTAGCAAATTAATGTTGCATGGAGGACTTGGTTCTTCCTTTGGATGGACCATTGATGCTACAGTAGTATTTGATTTAAGAACATTGGAGAGAATCATGACCATCGAGGCCCCAGTCTGATTGCGATTGACAATTTATTTTGACAGTTTGGCTGGATAATCATGTCATATATATTATTTATAATACCTATAGAAATTCATTCTCAATCAAGTGGATTTTAAGAATCTAAGTTGTCAAATAATCGACCCTAGCTATCGGTGTTGTTAGGTCAATGATCATAATTTTTATTAATAAGAACTTTGATTACACATCATGAATCATTGACATGTAGATTTTTTATGTGGAAGATCCAAAACATGTTTTCAGAGGGTATAATATATTTTTGGGTTTGGCTAGATGATGGAATTTCGTGCTCCATCGTGTGCACTCACTATACACAACTAAATCTCATTCCATTAAGATTTCATTTGTGGTAACTTAGTTTTATTTGATTTGGTGCTTTCTCTTATCTTATTGGGATGAATTATTGATTTTAGCACTTTTTTTTTCTATTATAGTGCAGGTGTGAAGTTGTCAATTGTTAGATTGGAACCTAGCTAGGAGGGTAGGCATACTTTTTGTTTTTCTGGTGGGATATGAAATTTTTATAACCTCGATGCAGCGATATACATTGTAGGTTCAAGTATAATAGGAGATATTTGGTTATGACTAGTCTAAATTTTATTTAACTAGATATTTCAATGTTTTAATTAGTTATTTTTGTATGTAGTAAGTTGAAAAGGTGCAAAGTTTTAAAAAGCTTTTGATCTAGAAATAGGACAACTAAACATGGATGCCATAATTGAATTGGCTAATTAAGTCTCTTAAGTTCTGTAAAAACTTGCTAAAGCATTTTTGAGTATAAAAGTATCTTGATTTGTATATGTGTTCTAATAGATTCACAACAATATAAATTGTTTTGATTTAATGAATCAAACCCATTTAGAAACGACGCTCTAAACCTAGTTAAAAAAGGAAAAACATATTGCATACACATGTTCCGTAATGGCCACGAGTTTTTTCATACACGTTATCGTTGCCAAAACTTGTTCCGTAATGACATGTTGTCATTGCCTAAACCTATTCCGCAATCACGCATTTTCGTTGCCTAAATGTGTCACACAATGACACGCGTTGTCATTGTCTAAACCTACCCCGCAACAACACGATGTCATTGCGTAACATGTTTCTCAACGATGCGTTGTCGTTCCATAACTTATTCTGCAACGACGCATTGTGATTTCCTAAACATGTTCTGCAACAATGCATTGTTGTTATCGTTGTGAAAATTATTTTGAAACGATCTTTTCCATTGTTAATTTGTACCGGCTCTTTTTTTATTATTAACTATTGGCAACGACCTGTATTAGACATCATGAAGAGTTTTCATAAACGGGTAACCGCATAAGGGATCTAGATAATGAGGGCATCATTTTCTTGTTGGATTTGGGCCAATGCTTTCTGGTTCAATCGACAATAGAGGATTCTTTGAATCGGGGGCTTATAGATCTCAAAAACATGAGGGAATTTGAATAAGAAAGCGTTGGGTTCGTACTACTTAAAGTCGAGGCCGAGGCAAAGAGCGATTCTATCGAGCCGAGAGATTAGGAGAATATGGTTGGGTTGGGAGAGGATCATGGAGTGGAACTTAGGGAGTTTAGGGTTTTCATCTTGATCTCCATGTAGTTGTCATATTCAGGGTCACGTACTCTCTGGAGCTTCTAGGGTATGGAGGTGGATTGGGACATAGGTTTTGATGATGTTAAATTGTAGTAGAGAATGAATGAGATTGTGATACAACCAATGCAACTGATGAAAGGACAAGATTAGATTGCAAGAAAGCTACTGGAAATAGAGAAGAACAAAGCATGGTAGTAAGGAATGAAGAGGAAGAAAAAGAAGCTAGTGCTCAACAGCTGGGAGGGTCTTTAAGACTTCAAGGAAATAAGCTATCTACATCCGAATAGCTAAAGCTGAATAGGCAAGAAGAGTTAGTATGAGTTGTAAACTTTAACAAAATTGTAACTAACTTGTATAAACTTAAACTAATCTCTTTAGTCAATCCGAACTCCTATAAATAGGACTACACCTCATGTGCTTAGACTTGAATATGAAAAATCCTAAATCTCCCCCCTCTCTTTTCTTACTTTCTTGTAGCAATTATTAGAGTTTAGACTTGTATTCAAATCAAGTCATTTTGCTGAGTTAAGGAAGGAATCATTGATGCCTTCATTGATTGCATCATCTTCTCCATACCAACAAATCACTCAAACTCTTACCATATTCCAACAATTCACCCTTAAACACTTAATAATGGTCGAAGGAACCAGATCCAAAAATAATGAGATCACCGTGGACAAAATTTATCAAATAGCCATACAAGTGAATGAGGAGTCCGAGAAGAAAATCAATGAAGATATTAACAAAATAAAGGATCAAATCAAGAATGACATGGAAGAACTGAAGACCATGTTCACTAAGATTACTTCTCACTTAGCAGCTTCTCCAGACCACCAAGAAGAAAACTATTGTCCAACCTGCAATGCAACACCAATTAAGAACTTTAAGCTGGATTTTTCAAGATTCAGTTCTGGAGACCTCTTAAAATGGTTGTTCAAGGTGGAAAAAATTTTCTTGTACCATCAAATTCCAAAATTTCAAAGACTCACTATGGTTTCTTTTCATCTAGATGGCCCTGCATCAAGTTGGTATCAATGGATGTACCAAAGCAATCAATTGAGGGGCTTAAAAGAGTTTGTTCATTCTTTGCAAGAATGATTTGGACCTTCTCTCTTTGATGATCCCCAAGGAAATTTAACTAAACTCATGCAACACACATTTTTACAAGATTATCAAGACAAGTTTGAAGCACTATCTTGCAAGGTTCCTAGTCTCACTGAGTAGTTCTTGAAGAGTTGTTTCATTTCAGGACTCAAACCTTCCGTAAAAAGGGAAGTCTTATTACAAAGACCACTTAGTTTATATGAATCCATTAACATAGCAGGAATGGTGAAGGCAGAAGTGATAGAGAGGTGTTTTTTCACAAGAAGTTAGAGTCCTAAAGTAACTACAAATTCATTCCATCTTAGGTACTAAACTAATGTTGTAGCCCATGCAAACGCTGCCAGCACCAAGAACATCTATAAAAAAAAATCACACCCCAAGAACAACAATTAAGAAGGGAGAAAGGAATTTTCTTAAACTATGATGAGAAGTTCAGTCCATGACACAAGTGCAAGCATAAAGGCACATTGTTTTTGTTTGAAGGAACGGAATAAGAAGAGGACACTTCTTTAGAGGACCGAAACAATCAAGGACACTACTGTCCAGGTATTGACACTAATCTTGCTATTAGTTTTCATGCATTGATGGGACATGCATCTCCTCAAACCTTAAGATTAGAAGGATAGATTAGGGGACACATAATACAAGTCCTAATAGATAAGGGTAGTACACACAATTTCATATATGAAAGAATTGTACACTTCTTGGGATTAACTATTACACCATCACAACTCTTCAAGGTACAAGTAGGAAATGGTGAATACTTATCTTGTATTCGGATTTGTCATGCTGTAGAAATTTGGTTACAAGATCACAAATTTAGTATTGATTTCTTGATCATTCATGTTCAAGGAACTAAGGCTGAATTAGGGGTAGAATGGTTATAAAATCTAGGTCCTATCACCACTGATTATAGGACTCTAACAATGGAATACTTATGGGAAGGCAAACCTGTTTTGTTACAAGGAAAACAAATATTAAACAATGATATGGTGGGCTATAGAACACTAAGAAAGATGACTCTTAATGATTTAGCATGCATATGTTTCATGTTATTGTCCATCACTAACCCTGAACAACAAGTACTAGGATCTATGAGTTTCAAAGATCAAATTGACCCTCAAATTCAGAGCTTGTTAGAGGGATTCAAGGCATTTTTTGATGAACCTAAAGGCTTACCTTCTACAAGAAGAGTTGATCATAAGATCCAATTATTACCAAATTCTCCCCCGGTCAACATCAAGCTATACAGGTACCCCTATTTCCAGATGAAAAAATTGAAAGACTGGTTAAAGAAATGCAGTAAATGGGACTCATTCAACACAACACAAGCCCCTATAGTTCTCCAGTATTGCTAGTTAAAAATAATGATAGAACTTGGAGATTTTGTATGGATTATAGAGGGCTAAATGCAGTCACAATCAAGGACAATTTTTCCATACCAACTATGGATAAGTAAATTGATGAGTTACATGGCACAAAGATATTTTCAAAACTAGATTTGATAGCTGGATATCATCAAATCAAAATTCACCTAGAAGATTGATAAAATTGCTTTCAGGACTCACCATAGCCACCAAAAGTTTCTAGTTATTCCATTTGGGTTGACAAATGTCCCCTCCATTTTCCAAGCTGCCATAAACCAGATTTTTGAAAACTACCTCAGAAAGTTTGTCATAGTCTTCTTTGATGACATTTTAGTGTACAACAAGTCAATGGAGGATCACCTAAAGCATTTAAAACTTGTGCTGCTTTGCTTACAAGAAACAACCATGTTTTCTAAACTATCAAAGTGTAGTTTTGAAACAACTTCAATTGATTACCTAGGGCACATAATTTATGTAGAAAGAGTAGCACCTAATACAAAGAAGATAAAATCAATGTTGGAATGGCCTGCACCAACCAATATGAAACAACTAAGAGGATTCCTAAGCCTTACTGGATCAGGTGCTACTCTTTCTACAGAAACTGATGTCTTTGGCTATGGCATTTAAGCAGTACTCATGCAACAAGGCCACCCCATTACTTTTTGTAGCAAGAAGTTATCTCCCTCGTTATAACTAGCCTCAGCTTACATCAGGAAACTATTAGCCATCATCACAACTATACAGCATTGGAGATAGTACCTCCTATGATCTCAGTTCTTCATTCACGCAGATCAAAAGAGCTTGAGGATATTAGTGGAGAAAACCATTCAGACAACAGGTCTTTCTAAGAAAACTCCTTGGTTTGATATTTCAAATTATATATAACCTGGCAAAGACAATGTGGTTGCTAATGGCTTATCAAGAATGCATCTAAAATACAAAGAACGGGTATCTTATCTTGCCCTATCCCTACCTTTCTTTGGATTCCTGGATACTTTAAAAGCATAAAACTTTTAGTTTCTAGAGTTGTGCTCTTAACTGCTGCCATTACCCAAAATCTTGTTCAATACTCTGACTTGACAGGTAGGAATGGATTGATATATTAGAAAAGTAGATTGTATGTAAGTCCTTAATCACCATTGAATACAAGATTGCTTCAGGAATTTCACTCCTCACCTATAAGAGGCCATGCTGGCATCCAAAGAACATTTGCCAAACTATCCTCTAGTTTCTATTAAAAGAATATAAAGAAAGAGGTAGTCAAATTTTTCAATCAATGCTTAGTATGCCAACAAGCAAAGCCTGCCAACCATACTACTTGTGACTTACTACAACCCCTTCCCATACATGAGCAAATATGGGAAAATATTTCAATGGATTTTATTACCCATCTTCCTCCTGCCCAAGGCTTCACAGTCATACTAATTGTGGTAGACAGACTATCCAAGTTTGCTAACTCTAGGTGTCTACCAAAGCATTACACAGCTGCAAAGGTGGCAAATCTCTTTGTCAGTATGGTCTGCAAACCACATAGCTTTCCCAAGATAATTTTCTTACATAAAGACACAGTCTTTGTAAGTTCTTCTGGGCTGAATTGTTCAAGTTCCATGGCACTATGCTCAACATGAATAGTGCCTATCACCCTCAAACTAATGGGAAAACAGAGGTGATCAACAAAGCATTGGAATAGTACTTAAGATGCTTTGTAAGTGACACTCGAAAAAAAATGGCCTAAATTTTTATGTTGGGTAGAATTTCACTACAATACTGTTTTTCACCCTTCAATTGGTGTGTCTCCTTTTAAGGTAGTTTTTGAAAAAAAACAAAACAAAACAAAACAAAACAAAACCACCTAACATTGTAGTATACTCAAGAGGAGACAGTACCATAGCAAGCTTAGATCAAGACATGGGAGACAGAACTGAAATTCTATAACAAACCAAGTTACACCTCTAAAAGACTTAACTACAAATGAAGATGGTAGCTAACAAACACAGAAAGGATCACTCTTTTCAAGTTGATGATTTGGTGCTGGTTAAACTTCAACCTTAAGGGCAAACAACAGTAGCTCAGAGACACTAAAATAAATTAGGGAGAAAATTCTTTGGCCCTTTTCCCATCATAAAAAAGATTGGAAAAGTTGCCTACAAATTCTAGCTACCAAAAGGTGCTGAGATCCATCTAGTTTTCCATATTTCCCTACTGAAACAGTAAAAAGGCCACGAGACAGGACACTTTCCATGTCCAATACCAATAATTGAAGATGGTCACCCAGTCTACCAACCTCTAGCCATAATAAAGGAGAGGAAAATCTAGAAGAAAGACAAGTGGATATTATAATGGTTGATACAATGGGAAATACTACCAATAGAGAAAAGCAACATGGGAAATAGCTTTAGACTTCCAAAAAATCTTTTTTCAAAGGGGGTAGTATTGATACAAAAATCTGGAAGAAGGACAAGTGGATATTATAATGGTTGATACAATGGGAAGGACTACCAATAGAGAAAAGCAACATGGGAAATAGCTTTAGACTTCCAAAATTCGTTTTTCAAAGGGGGTAGTATTGATACAATTGCTAACAATGCAATTGATGAAAGAACAAGACTGGATGGCAAGAAAGCTTTTGGAAGTAAAGAAGATCAAAGCATCAAGGCAGTAACGAGTGAAGAGGAACAAGAAGAAGCTAGTGCTCAGTAGCTGAGAAGGTCTTTAAGATTTCAAGGAAAAAAGACAGTTGTATCGGATAGCTCAAGCTGAATAGGCAAGAAGAGTTAGTTAGTATGAGTTGTAAACACTAACAAAATTGCTTGTATAAGCCTAAATTGAGCTCCTTAGTCAGTCCTAACTCCTATAAATAGGACTACACCTCATGTACTTAGACATGAATATGAAAAATCCTAAATCTCTCTTCTCTTCTCTTCTCTTGCTACTCTCTATAGCAATTCTTGGAGTTTAGACTTGTACTCGAATCAAGTCATTTTGTTGAGTTAGGGAAGACATCAAATTGTTTCGAGAATTGTTGTTGTTGTTGGGGTTTTCTTAGGTTTCAATATATTTGTGGTATAAGCCAAGAAGATGACCATTTTTGTTGTTTCTAAAGTTTAGACTAGTGGCTTGATAAGGTTTAGGGTTTTTTTTTCTACCTCTGTTATCTATCTCTTTCGTGTTGCTTGGTCTTTGTAGTCTTCTCACAATCCCACTGTGTTATGCACATACGATCGTTGAGGTCCTTAGAAAAACTATCACTCCAGTTTGATTTACACTCCATTTGTTATGAAAAGTAAAAAATTCAATTTATTTTTAATTAAATTGAAATTCATTTACAAAATTTACATTTCATTTTCAAATGAATTGAAATTGGAATTCATTTGCTAATGAATCCAAATAAATTTTCATGTTTGGTATAATTTCACTAAACACTATCATTGAATTGTATTTTGCGTTTGAAATCAATTAAGAATTCAATTCATTTGTTAAGTTTATTTAAACACATTAACATTATTAAATGATTTTGTAACACATTATAGGTTTTTTCCACTCATTTTTTTAATTACATGGCATTAATAAAATTAGAAAATTTCTCCTCCTCTTTTCTTTTTCCTGCAATTGAACCCAAAAAAAACAAAAAGAATTTCTTTTGACCCATCATCTCCTTTAGCCGCCCATTACATAAAAAGAGAAATCCTCCTCTTCTTCTTAACCTACCAATTGCCACATCCATAGAGATAACTTGAAATGAAGTCATTAACCCTCTCTCAATCATTGGCTTTTTTTTCCCTCTTCCACTCGTTTCGCTCGAGAATCCTACCACCAGATCCGTAAGTTTCCTCAACCACGAGACATTGTGGATGACAGTCGCAACTGCAACCACCCTTAAAACCTCCCCTCTCTTTCTTTTACTTAGATCTTCTACACAAACTATCAATAAAGGTTAATTTTCTCCTTTTCAGTAAATATCAAGGCTATGCCTGAATTTGTTGATAAATTTTATATTGAATAATTTCGATGTCTAAATTTTTCATTCATTAACAAAAATTATAAGCAAGGGATCAGTAAAAAAAAAGTTACAATTTGATTTAATAATTGTAAGATATAGCTGACTTTGTAGCATAACAACAAATTTCAATAAAGACTTTTGAAGAATAAAATTATAAGAAAAACAAAAGTTTATATTGAGTTTATTATCTTTTGCTGTTACTAAAATTGTCCATTGAATATCTTTTGGAGTTATAAAACTCTCATTGAATATTTTTATGGGCATTAACATGGAAGATGAAAAGACAAATGAAAAAGAAATGAAGATATTGAGCATCAATTAATATAGTTAATAATTAACGGCAAAAGTCTACAGCTAAAAAGTTCTTTTTTTGATAATAGTAAAGCTAATAAGTTAATGGTTAGAAAAAAATCAGTATAGATTACATGTACATGTGACACAACATGTACACAGTAACATAAGTATATTGCACGGTAACACAAGTATATACAAATATTTATCCATTTTATAAAAGCACTTGTTATAGTTTACTATTATGAGTGAGTATGGAAACTGGTGGATCACCAACTCGATTTAAATCGGTGTAATAAATTGGGTTAAGTTGAGTTGGGGTTTTAAAAAATTAGGTTGGGTTTGGGTCAAAAAAATTTGAATCCAATGGGTTGAGTCACAGGTCAAAAAAATTTCAACACGACCCAAACCGATAATATAGTCATTATATAATTATATATTTTTTAGAAACTGTCCAAAAAAAAATACTAATTTCCATTTTAAAAAAAACCAATTAGAATTAAAATATGTGAAGAGTATGTTTCTTTTTAATTAAAGAAAACTGTTTGTTCTCGTAAAAGTATTTCTTTTGGACTTTCAATATGTTTTCCAAAAGTTTGTTGAATTTATTTGCTTATCTTATGTTCATTTATTTTATGTTTTTGATATGATAGAACTTGGTTATGAAGATTATAGAACCGAGTTTATGCTATATTGTTAAAGTTTTGAAAATTTTGATTAATCAAACACCTTAAAAATCTGATTCGTATTAAATTAAGGTTGCTTGAACTTTGTGTAAAGTGATTTAAGGTACTTTTTGTAAATGACGGTTTGTAAGATTCAATAAATTCTTATATGGATTTGATTTTGGATATAATGAATGATGACTAATTGTAGTAAAATATTTTTTCTTACATAATATGTTTGTATTAAATTTTAAGTGAAAAAAATAATATTAAATCACTAATTTAAACCAACCCAAACCGATTGAATAAGTTAGGTATGTTGAAGTTAGATGAGTTCATGGGTTGGGTTGAAATTTTTTCAATCCGGTATAATTAGGTTGGGTTAATTTTTTTATGCCAGTTCAATCCAAACTGACCCATGTCCATCATATTTAATATCAGAAAAATTAGAATAGATGTATAAAACACAAATAAAAAATCAATTAGAATAGTTACTTACCTTCTTAGTTATGAACAAAGTCACAATTTGACTCTTTGGAGTCGTGTGAACAGTCTTGTTTTCATCAATAAAAATATGAGGGAATTCCATAACTTACAGATGCAAAAAAATTTACAATAAGCTGACAATTAAAACATCAATTTTTTTCTTAATAAATCTCATTTATTAATTGACATCCATACATACATAAAAATAAACATCATCCTTTGTTGTAAATATTTGAACTATCCAGTGAAATCCCAACAAAATATCCAACATGCTGGTAAATGTGACTTTCCTGGCCTTAACTTTCGAATTGTTCAGCAACTTTCCCATTAAAATTTCATAAAATAGTAGAAAGCAGAAAAATAAAACATTTGATATGCAAAATTTCTATATAACTTTTGTATGAAATCTAAAATTAAGTAATTTTCTGACAACTAATTTAAATATCTATTTATAATATAATCGACTCTTGTCAAAGTTGAGCTCAATGATATATATATATATGTGTGTGTGCGCGCGCGCGCGCGCGCACGCGCGCGCGTGCGCATGCGTGAATATTATTTTTTGTTTAATGGATTTTCTTTCAAAGATTTTCTCAGAAAACAAATATGAGATTGAAAATTATACTTGAAGAAAACAAATATGAGATTGAAAATTATACTTGAAGCCACTTGACGGATTGTTCCAGTTTTAATACTTCTTGATTACGTGATAACCTGTCTTATGTGTGTGAGAGAGAGATTTTTTTTTTTTTTTTTTTTTTTGAAATGGAGAGAGAGGTTTAACTTAAGAAGAAGGGAGAAAATAAAACCACTTAATTGCCTTTAAGCAAAACGGTAGAATAAATAAACTTTTTATATAATATCCTATAAAGAGTAGTTATTAAGAAAGATGATGGTAATTTAATCATTTTGAGTTTTGAAAGAGGGATATAAGAAGCAATTAAGACATAAATGTCATGTACAAGTGGTACAACTACAATGTACATGACTCTATCATATATATGTTAGATTACATATGCTATTGTGTTTGGTAACTTTGGTCTATTAATAAAGTATAGAATTCATTTTCAAATGAATTCTAGTAGAATTGAATAAGTTTTGGATAAATTATATCAAAATTGAACGAATTTACAAATGAATTCTAGATTTGAGATTGTTTTAAATTTAAAAGGATAAAATTATCTTTTTTTGATAGTCTTATGTATTTATTTCTAGGTCTTTCTCTTTTCCACCTTTACTACCTCTCTTTATAACTCTCTCTAGAACAATGTCATAAAAAATATAGTAATATCTTCATAAAGGTCACGTGTGCACTTAACCAAATTATCTAGGAGCACGCTAGGGGGCTATCATGATCCTAATGTTAATTTTTCAGCGCTGAGCTGTAATACCCGTATTCTTAAAGTAAGGGTAAAGAAATAATTTGATAGATATTACATGAAATTAAAATAATATATACATAAAAGATGATGTATTATTGAATAAAAAGAATTTTTTTGAAGAAAAAAAAAGGCATCCAGGTGTAGGGTAGTTAAAAAAGAATAAGGAAAAAAAATGAGGGGACAACACTTAGAGTCCATGTGTTGTCAAAACCACATGCAAGAAATGCATGTTTGATAGCAACATTTTGCTCAAAACGGTGGGATGGTTTTGAGTTTAATATAAAAACGGTTTTTTGTTTTGTTTTATTATTTTTATACCAAATCCAGTTTGGTTTCTTTTTTTCTTTAATTCAAATTACTCTCTTTTTTTAAACACCTGGGGACTCAAAGAAAGGTTGAAAGATTGTAATTTTGAAGAAATTTAAGGGAGAATTTTAAACAGATTCGAGAGAAGCTTTAAGAAAAACAAAAGGTAATAATGTGAAATTTATTTTTAAAATTATGTATACATGAAATTACTCGGAATTTGATATAGAAATTTAAAGGGTATGAATTATGGAACAAATTAAGAATAAATTAAAATTTTAAATATAAATATTATATGAGGTAAAAAATTTAAATATAAATATTATGTCAGGTGTTGACGATCAACAATTGGGTAAAATTGCTGAAATGAGCAGGAAATGTAAGACGGTGATCCACAGGTGGCTTTAAGTGCTACGTGGTGAGTTAGATTTACTTTTAGTAATCGAGATAAATATGAAATATAAAGTGATGATATTTGAATTAATTATTGAACTACAATGATTTGATGATATATGAAAGTTAGTTGATTGATATTATATGAATAATTGATATGTTAAAAATTTATTATATGATAAGTAATATTAATGAAATAATGAGTTGAAGAAATATGTAATGAAAGGATAAATGAAATTCTTAACAAGCTATGATTGATAATTTGATATGATATATGATGAGATAATTTAATGAATATGATAAAAAAAATAATTTTGAGAAAGAGCTGGATAGCTAAATTGAATGCTTGAATGTATGTTTGTTTTCATATTATTGTTCATATGCATAAAATAAAAGACTGGGAAGGCAGCCGGTCTAGCTGAAAATAAAGAACCAGGAAGGCAACCGGTCTAATTGAAAATTAAAAGAACCAGAAAGACAACCAGTCTAATTGAAAATTAAAAGAACCGGGAAGGCGGCCGGTCTAGCCGAAACATGTCGATATGTGGGAAGACATTTCTAGATGATAATATGAAATGATCTAATGAGAAAGAAAGAAAGATAATTTAAATTCATTTATTGCATTTGTTCTAATTATTGATTATTATTGATTGTGATACTAAAACATCAGTCTTGATTGTGATGTGATTGATAGACAAATTAATCTCACAGAGAGACATATATGATGAGAAAAAAATATGACAGTATGATATGATAAAAATTGATTTTCTTAATTGATTATATGTTGTGAAACTCATAACGAGGTAAATAATGATGTTAAATTGATAATCTCCAAATGATTAAATATATGAGAAGAAAAATTGATATGTTTGATGATTAATTTAAGATGAGATTGATAAATGGTTGAAATTATAATAGGATTTTATTATTGATTTATATGAGATAATAAATGAATGAATATGGGAAGATTATTTGAAAGATTGAATGATTATTTGTAAAGAAATAAATGATTTATATTGGTAAATTAGAAAAGATTGAACTATAAGATGTAACTAGAAGTATATAATCAAGTACTTCTAGTAAATTTAATTCACTGAGCTTGTGAGCTCACTTCTCATTGTTGAAAATTTTCAAGCAATGGGCATGGCAGATAGAGTTTAGAGCTGATAGAAGAGAAACTACCTTAAGTAAGTCCCGTGGTCAAGTCCTCGGACATTGTAAGAAAGAATAAAGAAAAATTTGTAATAAAAATCTTTTCATACATCTTGTTATATGTATGTATTGTTTTTGAAAGGAGGATGATGAAGTATCTTCTCTGAGAAGAGTTAAGGATTGGATGAAATTTTTTAATTTCAGTTGATGTATTTTATATTGTTGCATATATGTGTCGTGCTGGGATTTCAAAAATGTGAGGGGGTGGCCAACTTGGGATGAGTCATTACATGAGCTCTCTAGCGAGGCTCTTTCCGACAAGATTTCTTTCATCGTTTCCTGACGAGGCTCTTCTCGACGAGTTTCTTTTTTCGTTTCCCGACAATCTTTCATTTGATAAGGTTTGATGGCGAGACTCCTTCTTTTCCCTTTCTCTCTTTTTTTCACTTTTTTTTTTCGTTCTTCTTCTCTTTCCATGTTCTTTCTCTGTTTTTGTCATTTTTCTCTTTGACTGGGGGCTATAGATGCCAAGGGGATTGGACTTTGTTTCTTTTCGATCCTTGTTCTTTATTGAGTTCAGGTGGTTTTTGTTTGGTTCAGCCGAAATGAAAAAATTAGAGTATAGGCGATATTTGGTAGTGGAGAAGAAATCCTTTGAATTTGTTATCGAAGGGAAATCTGAGGATGCGTTGAGGATTACTGAGTTTGGTAAAAAGGAGATTTTCTTTCTGTTTGAATGTTGAGGAGTTTCAGTGGTTGAAGACGTCCTAGCATGACTTTTGGTTTGAGAAAAGAGAGAAGATTTGGTTTCACAGATTCAGAAGCATAATCGTTCCTTAGTGATGAGTTTACACAAGAAGTATTATGGTAGAACAATTTATGTCTTTGAGATTAATCAAGGGAGGACTCATCTTGTTGTTATACCCAAGAGAAAAGAGGCAAAAGGTTGGTGGAGAGTTTTTAGAGCCCTGTCAGAGTTACTCCGTATTGTTCTTCCGAATCATAAGCATGCCGTGAGGCTGTTATAGAGGCTTATTGAAGGATTTGTCGGTGGTGCAGGCGGAGAGAGCTACGGTCCCTCGATGGTTATTGTGGCAGCCTAATTGGCCCCATTATTGTTGTGTGGGTGTTGTCCCAATTGCGAGTTTAGGTTGGCAGACATGTTTTCCCAAGGTGGGTGGGGAGGTGTCTACAACCCTCTTGTGCCTATTTTGGCTGTCTCTTGGTCTAAGAAGGTGAAAGAAAAGAGTGAGTGGGAAGGAGCCTGGGTGTGTAGATAAGGGGAAGTAGTTGATTCAAATTTCAAATAGGGAAAAATATTCTAATCAACGGTCTTTTAATTCTTAAGTGGGCTTAGGCTAACTTATTGAGGCTAGTCCTGGGGAAATGATGTTGGGCCAAGCAAAATTAGCAGTTTCAAGGCTGCTAAGAGGTATGTGGGCTTCCTAAATGTGACCAGGAAAAACGTGCCAGGTATTGATCTTTATCCTAGAATTTCAAAAAAGCTTTTTCCAAGGCCCATTCTTGGGCCCGTTCTAGATCTTTTAAATGGTTCTCAAAATGTGCATGTACAAAAGAAAACTCAATACCCATTGTCTATCCCAACAATAGAGACTTTGATGGTTTGCCTGTGTTGCTAGGAGGATGAAGACCCCGACAAGGCTTTAGAGGTTTCGAATTATGAGGTTGTGGCGCAGGGGCCTAGTTTCTTCTTGCTTAAGGCTCTTGTCTATAGAAGGAAACCTTTTTCTCATTGTACTATGATCTCAGAGCAAAGGTTGTTAAGCTCACCTATGGTGGTTGCTTCTGATCCTGTTAGTTTGAGTCTAGTGGGGGGTTTTTGGAGTTCCTATGCATAATTTATATGTGAAGGGGGGTATAAGGATCAGGTCTTATATACTGAGGTTGATTCCAGTGCACAAAAGAAGAACTATTTACTTATTGGGTTTGTTGATTTCTTATCTGAAACTGGATTGTGGATGATCAAGTTCTTAATGACTTAGGCAAATCAATAGTATGTTTTGATATCCCCATTTCTTTTTTATCCCATGTTGAGGTTGGTAGTGTCGACGAAGTTGTGGCTGGCAGTGTTTTCTGAGGCAAAGGAGTTGTCTTAGAGAGGTGAGACATAAGCCAGAGACGTTGGGGCGTATGTTTTTTAAGATATTGGGGCATTTTAAAAAAATAATAATTAATTAATTAAAATAATAAAAAAATATTAATATTCAGATAAAGTTAAATTAATTAATCATCAACAAACTAATACTTTAAGACCAAAAAATAAACATTAGATTGAAATAAACTTTTATTTCTATTTTTTCCCTTTTTTCGGAATAAATTATCAAAACGATGGATGTTTTGATATTCTATACCCCTTTAAAAATCCCAATGAGCAATACGCACGCCTTAGACATTTAAGCATAAAAAACGTAAGCCCGGGCAAGGCATACACCCCGACCCAGGGAGTCTAACGAGGTGTACCGGTAAAACACGTATTTTTGGGTTAAAAGGTGTAAGTTGTGGCGGCCTTAGGACATATCGAACTCCTTACCTAAGAGTTGGGAGTTTGCCTTCAAACACTGAGCTTAATCACTCCCTTTCGTAAATTAATCCTATGAAAAGAGTAATAAATAACTAAGAAGAACCCCAACCCTACACGATCTCTTTTTGCTAGTACCAGAGTGCAGATTTTTCTCCTCTACTATCTTCTTCCTCATATCTTCTTTCTCTCTCTCTCCCGACGATCTGCATAGGAATCACTAGCTCCATACTGGGGATCGAGTAGACCGTCATATTCCATTTCTTCTCTCATTCTCTCTTTACGCGCTGGAATTCTCTTCCTTGGCACGGCCCAATGCCGCACTTATAGCGGCTGCTCCTTCACTATTACGTTGCAGCGCTGGAAAGTTTGAACAACCTCTTGGCCATGCTCCGACTGCCACCAACTCGCTGATCGGCCACCCTAACTCCAATTATTTCTTTCCTTTTTGTGGTTAATCACGCCATACTCCTTCAAACAATGATGACTTTGTGCATCTTAGAGAACACAACCGTCGTTCACCACCGTACTTGTTTGCCGTGAACGCAAGATTTGGTACTAGCTTGAGTTTTGAATTTTCTTCTTGGAAGTTACTGTTCTTATCACGACAGGTATGGTGTTTTGCACCTTGAAGCTCTGGATTGATACATTTCAAAGTTAATTCCGTTGTCGCTTTAGTTTGAAAATATATTAAATCTTGCTTTCAATCGAGTTGCTTGGGTTGTTGAAACTGGTCTATATCTATGCGAATAGAGATTGTAGGATAAGCCAACTATTTGACAATGCATAAAACCTGAGTTTTGTGTTTGCGTTAGGCATGAATGTTGGACTAAAATTCGAAATTCCAATTCATCATAAATCGTTTGTTTGCCTTAAACTGACTTAGGATTTTATTCATTTTCTGTTCATGTTAAAATTTGATATGCATCCTCCATGTTTTTGTTTGGGTAAAATTTGGTTAATATCTCATAAAAGTGATTAATTATTGGGCTTGAACCTAATTGTTAATTCTGAACGGATGCTTAGGTAATTTGTTCTAAAAGCTGGTTTTCTTTTCTTCCTTGCTGTTACTGTTACAATTTGGGTTGAAAGAAATAATTGCGATGAGACTTTAATTTCCAATTCTTAGAACCAAAAAAATCATTTCCCATCTAGTCCTATGATGTTACTGGGTGAAGATGATTTTGTAATTAGTCTCAACTTACAGATAAATCTAGTTGAGCTTAAAAATCAAAATGCATTGCATAAAATTATAGGTTGTGGATCTCTTATTTCTCTGTTATCATTGATCTTTGGGTGTCATTTTCTCTTTGGAACTTACTTGAATATTTTGGTTGGTTGTGATTCTTAAGATAAATTCTCTGCTTGATTATATGGGCGGTTTAAACATTTTGTTTGTCGGGGGCATATAGGTGTTCTTCTCTCTCTTCGAAGTATACATTAGTCTCTATCACTAATGGGAAAATAAAAATAAAACGAAGAAATATTGCCAAAACAAAAAATAAAACGAAGTGGAATAAAAGGTTTAAAATTTTTGGTATATGTGGGCTATTGGGTTCTATTCAATCCAATTGATGTGCACATATTGGACTCATGGAATTATGGGCTGCTTTGTCATTAGATTTAATTGGGCCACAAGCCCATTATTTTTATTTCTAATGGGTTTTCTTGAGTTGTGCCAAGTCCTTAATTAGTTAACAAGATTTTCTTAATAGTTTCATATTTTAGGACCTTTGTAATTTTTCATTTGGGTTTGTAAATGGACCATAAAGCCCAAGAGTGATGTGTGAGAGTATTGGATTTTGATGTGTAACCTTTGGTACCTACATGCAGATTTGGGAGAATTCGAGACCTCGCCAAGGTACAGGTGCAAACGAGGGGATTAGCAACCCAACTTTTGAGTAGATCATTGCTGTGCATTTCCAGGTGAGTTTACTACCAAAGAATATCCTTCTCTCTTTCTATTTTATGAAAATGTGATGTGAGTTATAAAATTATGAAACTTCAAGTTTGGTAATTATTAAAAAACCGTGAGTACTTCTATACATATATCTGGATGTGCGTGTTTGAGACAACTAGTGGTGTAAGGTTATTGCAGCAGCAGCCACTTATAGAGAATTTAATGGTTACTTGGTGATTTCTTACCTAAGAACTGAATTGAAGATGAAGAACAGTCAATGTGAATGGTAGAAGCATCACATAATTCACATTACAAGTTCACGAGTATGAAAGAAAAAGGGAGCCCAGAAGGAATTCTTAATTTCCCGCATTTAGTTTTGAAAGAAACATAAGGAATCAAGCACAACCGTACCTGGGACACCTTAACATTGTTCATTTTCATTCTCCATAGCCTCATTAAGAATATATATACAATCATTTATTAACAAAAAAAGTTAATAGATGACCAAATCAATCAATCACTGCTGGGAATAATAAGTATGAAAATGAAATATAGTGTAGCCTGTCCTTCTAAAATTATTGTGAGTTCATTTTTGAGCTAAAGAAACCATGATTTAATTCAAATAGGACTTGACATTGGCATACTCTCACTAGAAGATGCCACCCAGGCTGGTAAAAAAACCACATCAATATGGCAGCAAGCACGGTTTGGTTTAGGTTCTGTATGCGAACCTGCTAAATCCAAGTACTATCCACCACAAAAAGAAATCACCATATGTACAACAGAAAGCATGTCTCACTTTTCACTTGTTTACTTTACAGTGGCTTAAAGATGCTATAATTGGTAGAGGAAAAGTGGGAGAAAGAAAGAAGGAAAAGAAAGAAAAGTGAGTGATGAGCACTTTTCTATCCTTTGGTAAGAAAGAAAAGTAAGAAAAAAGAAAAGTGAGAGGATTGATAGTGTTGCTGAAGCTCATAATTTCGTAACTATTGCTTGTAAGTCCTATGTCAACTGGTTTGCTTGAAGTAATGAATATTTCTTATGTTACTAAAAAAAATTTTTAAAAAAAGGTGTTATACCCAGTATTAACTTTAATAGTGGTTATAAGTAAAACTGAAATGACATTGCAGCAAACTCTACCTGTACTTGATGTGAACTGCTCACCTGAAAGTTATTACTTAATGCAAATAACAGAAAATATGTTAGGATGACTATTCTTTTCAGCATAGTTGCTAGACATGTTAATTTTCTTGGTAACTTCTAACTTCCCTTTCAGCTGAAATTGATCACTAGGAAGAAACACGGGTGCAAAATGTTATTCAATTCTTTAGGGTTTTAGCTATGTGATGTACTAACTGTGATTCAATAGATCCGCAATTCGAAGAACTTTTATCTGGTTGATGAACAAAGGTAGAAAACAATGTCACCTTCTTTTTGGGATAATTAAAACAAGGTCACTTTTGCATCTCTTACATTTAATTACTTGTGCCCAAGATTCAACCGTGGCTCTTACATGTAAAGCCCAAGAGAGGAAAACAATTCAAAGTTTGGAAGCTGAAAGTATAGAATCATAATTATAAAACTTTATAACCTTTCCTATTTCTCATCCTTTTTATCAACACCAAACAAGAAGTTACTGCAAATAATTTATGTTTTGTTCAAGTTTCATTAAAATAAAACAATTGCTGGTTAAAGA
Source organism: Bretschneidera sinensis (assembly GCA_023935145.1). NCBI lineage: Eukaryota > Viridiplantae > Streptophyta > Magnoliopsida > Brassicales > Akaniaceae > Bretschneidera > Bretschneidera sinensis. The sequence continues at coordinate 27,395,403 of CM043705.1, read as the reverse complement.
AAATACATAGTATCATGTTGGCAAATTGATTTACAGCATAATCAAAACGAAAAGACAGGATTGCAAAGAGATGATATTAAAGAAAAGAGATTTTTATTGAACCCCAGAAAAAGAAAAGAAAAGAAAAAAGATAGAAAAATACCTCAGATACAAAGGCTTCAAGTTCAGGCTTAGAGAGGTCCTTATAGAGAGCTCCTGTAGTGTCTTTCTCCCTCTCTTCCAGCATCTTTGCAATGCTTTCCAATTGGGAGATTCGCCACTCATAGCTCTTTGTCTTGCCTAAACTGAAGTTCTTTCTGAGCTCTTTCACTAGCAAAGATGCTTTCTCTACATCAAACGTTTGCTCCTCTGAGTCTGCCATTGCCGTCGACAGTGTTGCGCTTGCACAACTTTTTTAATTTAATGTAAGATTTTGAATGAAACATTCTCACATGATTCCTAAAGGAAAAGTTGAGGGTTATGCTACATAGCTAGTACCAAATACAACGGATTATTCAATAGGAAATCTACATTCCTAGTACTGAAAAAGAACATTTCACACTTTTTCCTTGAGAACCAAACATGAAGAAAACCAAGATAGTTCAGTAGTCTTTTCCTTTCTTTCCCTTCTCTTCAAATGAAACACTGAAAATCAGTTGATCAAAGTAAGTAATCTTTTTCTTTTGGAAAAAAAGAACTGAAACGATAAAACCAAGATTCAAGATTAATTCAGGTATGGGTCAAAGGGAAAATTCTTGTTCGGTTTCGGTTCAGAACTGATTTCTTAAACCAAACAACACAAAAATGACACATACCCCAATTTAAACGAGGTTAAGGTCGATAGACTTAACAATGAACTTTTACTTTGTTTTTTTCTGACCTAAGATTGAGTTATTGGACCTCATCCAGACAAGAAGCGGACTAATTAATGTAGGATTTGGCCCAATTGGTCCGGAAGGGAGAACAGTGTGGCTTTAGTTAATCCAGCTCTGGGTCAGGCTAAAGATATAATGTTCTCCCTTCGAGTCTGATTGCGCCAGAACATATATGAATTTAAATGATTTGAAATTTATCAATCACATAAATTATAAACAGAAATAAAATAAAATAAGATTTATTCTGGTTCATCACAGAATAGGGTTATATCCTATCAGAAGTACTTAGTACATAAAGAGTATTTATATGCAACTTAAGACGCCCTAATTAGGGTTTCTGTCTTACTGCAAAACCATGATTATTCAAAAAACCAAACTCAACTAATGTGCATGGTCTAAAAGTTTCAGGGGTGCTACCCCCTATCCCGCCCGCTCACCAGAGAATGAGACCCCATGTTCGTCAAGGTTCTACAAATTTAGATCCGTTAAAATATGCACCAACTCGAATAGAATTAGCCCCGAAATGTTTGCGTTAATTAAAACAAATACAGCTAGTTCATTTATTCGAGTTAAGCATGTTAATTAAAGCGATGTTTGAACATATTAGAAAAAACAGAACTTGTCTAGAAAATTAAGGATATATAGTTTTCTGATTAAGGTTCAATAACTTCACCATTCACTCCGTAGCTTCAATAAATATGCAGTAGCAGTAGTATACACAGATACCCATGAGTTATATAATACTCCATTAAAGATTCATGTCAAGGTAAATATATAAAGAACATGAGAAAAATTACAAGTACCTGTTGTAATCGTGGAAAAGCTCAATGGGGAGGCTTCTCTTGATCATATTGACAACTTTTGCAGGTCATTTACAGACTAATGGCTCATTACGATATATATGTTGGGTTTCTAGAGAAAGAGAGATTAAGAAAAAGAATTAGGTTAATTGGATGAGTTTGCACGGAAAAAAACATGTGGTTTTAATCGTCCACCAGAAAATTATTGGTGGGGCAATCTTGAACTATCACATCAAGAAGAGAACCCACGACCAGTTGTGTAATTGGTAGACCAAATGCATGTCCGTGCATGTTTGTATGTTATGATTGGGTATTGATTTAACTAATGCAAAAATATTTAAATCAGTATTACTTAAATCTATTCAATGTAAAAATATTTTGAATCAATTTAACTGACACATGCTTAAATCAAAACTCGATTACCTAACCATTATTTTCAAGCGAAATGGATAAAATATAGACGGAATAGATGAGTGTTGGACTTTATTCTTGAAGTTTATTTGGCTAAACTGTTTATAGAAAACACTCTTTTGAGTGATGTTATTCAATCACCCATTACAAACACTTAAATTAAACACATTCAAAATTTGAATGATAATTATCATTTATTTGTAAATAATTACCATTCAAATTTTTAGATGATTTTTTAGTGTTCATAGTGAATGCACACAAATCATTATTGATAATTTTTGAGTAAATTTCATTTTACCTCTCTCACGTTTTGACTTTGTCCTATTTATGTCTTTCACGTTTTAATTATCTCAATTAGAGGTTTAACTTTTAGCATTGTCTCAATTGACATAATTTTGATATTTAACTTTAAACATTGTCCCAAATTATGTCATTTTAGTATCGAAAACTCAATATTACCCTCATCCCTCCCTCTCAATGTCAGTAAATTCACTTAGAGAGAGAGAGAGAGAGAAGATATCAATATATTCGTTGCACCAGTCTCTCAAAACCAACAGAAGATATCAATATTATAAATGATTATGTAACTAACAATGTTTTTTCTACAAGTTATCATTTTATCCTTGATGATATTCAAAAATCACAAAGATTCTATGAACTTATCTTGATTGATACCCAATCAGTTGAGATTACCCATACCAGAAACCAAATTGATCCAAACTTTATTACTTTCTCGAAATGCAAAATTCTTAAAATTATTACCCCAGAAAAGTCAAAGATCATTATCAACCCAAACTATTTTCAATAACTTTCATTCTTCCCGCATATAATTACCATGATTACCAAATAGCCTGGTATAATTTATTTTTTATCATACCAAAATCACATTCGTGGTTTATATTATTTGACAAAAAATGCCCAAAAAACTTTCTCATATGGATTTTTGATTGGTGGTATTTCTTTGGAAGCGACTCTACCCTTCTTCCTCCACAAATTAAAGATTCTCTAACCCACTTCAAAGCCAACACCAATGCAGAAAAAGTATATTCACACGAATTACTTTTCTTTGCTGTATTTTCAGTCCCATGGATTCTTTCATGGGATTATGTTATTTCCCAAACATCATATTCAACAATGGCTCTCAAGAGGATTTTCAAAATCAAGTGGTGGGCAAAATCTGATTGTTCCATGACTGATATTCAAGTTGTGAAACAATGGTTCTCAAATTACCCACAGTATTCTAAAATTCATCAAAATCTCATTACTGCAAGCTCTTTAAACCAACAAACTCTCTCAAAGAAAGAGACAAAAGAAAAAAATTTCTTAAAGAACTTTCACGCTTATTTGATAGCAGTAGTGATAGCATAAAATCTCCTGACGATTTATCTGATTTTGATAAACCAACAGGACCATCAGATCAATTTGCTCAAGATCCATACGATGCATTTGATTTATCTTAATATAGGCATAAATAGATAAAAAAAAAAAGAGCATAAAGTAAAAAAGCAAAGATGCCTCGACAATGCATTATGGCCGCCTCAGAAGATTCAAAAAAGCAAAGATGCCTAGAAGATGCCTATACAATGCATCGTGGCAGCCTCAAAAGTCCAAAAGAAAATAGTAAAGATGTCTGAGAACGCATCTTATCTGCATCCAGAGGACAAAAACAAACAGAAAAAAAACAACGATGCCTAACAACGCATCTTATCTGCAAGCAATCAAGACTCTAGATTTCAAGCCATTTGAAGTCCGCACAAGTTCTATAAATATGTAAATAATCAAATGAGTGAGTAGAGCATATTTTGAGAGTACTTTTGGCGAGAGTAAAAACTTGTAATCAAGTGTGTAAGGATCCCTTCCTGCTTTCATACTTTGTAAGTTTTCTATCTCATTTTGTACTGTTTTAACTTCAAATAAATATTTCAAAACAAGTTTATTCAAATTCATATTATGTTATAATGATTATATTTCGTTTCTCATGGTCCTGCTCATGTTTGGTATCAGAGCCATGTTTACTTCTTTTAAATAAACTTGTTATTATCTTCTATTGTGCAAAATTGTTCTTAGATTACTCATCTCAACAGTGTTGGTAAGTTGTGTAAACCCGTGTTGCCTTTGTGCGTCGTGGGTGTTCCCATAGTTGTTATTGTGTTCTCTTTGTTTCGATTTTGTCTTTATTAGATTATGACCGGTTTATTTAAGAGATGTAGACAGGGTGATGATTCATCAATGTCTGGCTCATCCACTTCATCACCTCTTAGAAGTTTTGATCCAATAGATCAGAATATCAACAGTAGTGCAAATAGTCAAGAAGTTAATATTGCTAAAATAGAGCAAGATCTGCTCAATTGGCATATACCCAAACAAAATGTTAATAAGATCTATCAAATAGGAACAATTGATTTAAATCAAATTATTCCATTAAAACAACTGAACAAACTTATTCAATTAAAAATGAAAATGAAAGTATCAAACTACTTTCCTTAGCATCAATTCAAAAACATAAACAAGAAGGCTTTAAGTGCCTACACTTAGGTTTAGTACGAATAGCCATCAAACTTTTGTATCGATTAAGTATTGATACATAGGGATGCTAGGCATTTAAACCTTTCAAATTCATTATTATCTTTAATAGAATCAAACTTAGCAAATGGTCCCGTTTATTTTAATTGTTATCCAAATTTTTCCATAGATCTTTATAAATCCCATTTATTAGATACCTTAACCTTAGATATTCAATTAAAAGGTTTAGAGGTCAAAACCGGAACCAGAAACTTAACCTTAATCTTTAGGGTATGTTACAAAATAATGACAACTAAGATTAACCCAAGAGCTTTACTTCAAACAAATCCAGGAGAAACCTTTTTACTTTAAGCAAATACATTTCATGCCAATACCATAACTCTCAAACTCCTGAAATGGAATCAAATTACAATTCCAGACTGCTGGAAGTTTGAAGAATTATGTCCCCCAAGGAACATTGCCAACACCAATGTTTCTCAAATTGAAGAAAATAAAGATAGTAGTGTTATAATCAGATTTACATCTCTTTATAATCGCTCCCATCTCTCAAGCCTCTCTTCTAGGATAGAAAGTCCTAAAAGAGCTATAGAAGGTCTAAGAATCTTATTATGAAGATCCTCAAATAATTCCTGCAAGAAATAGCTTTGATGTTTCTTCTAGTTATATTAAACCCTTAGACCTTGTAGGAGTAGATTTTGATCCTACAATCCCTAAAATTTATTATGGCAATGATAAAAGTTCATTCAAAACTGCTAATGACCAACAATCTCAGATTAAAGGATCCTCAAGAGTAAGAGACCTTTCTCCTACTCATTTGGATACGCAAGATAATTGGCCACATGATGAGTTAAACCTCATCATGAACTCCAATTTTGAGATTGACAAAATTAAATTAAAGAATGATTTCTTATCTGAAAAAAAAAAAAACAAAAAACAGACTGGTTTATGACAAACTTTTTAGAAGAAATTAGATTTTAAATCAGAGAAGAATGGTACACTCACATGAGCGAAATACATTGTAATATGTATTTCTTTGATTTTCTTGAGATGTACACCTTCAATAATAAAATATATAATCCTTTTGACAAAAATCATCATGATTTAGATAAAACAAAAGAAATAGATGTTATCCAACAATTAGAACAACTGTGGACAACAACTAATAATCAAACATATTTATCAGTACATCCTCATTTACAGGAGATTATTGTTAAAATTCCTCAACAAACAAAGGTCACTGCCTCCCCTTTTAAACAAGGATCAGGCCCTGATGATAGGCATATAAAATTTAAAGATAAAAAAATATTTATTCTCAAAATAATTATACTAATCAAAATTTACATATTTTATCCACTCAAGTAGATTCCATATCTCATACCATAAACACAATTGACCATAAACTTACTAGGTCAATTCCAAAGCCCCTCAGGAAGGTGGATTATGTTATTCAAAAACCTTCTCTACCCCATCTGTCAAAACCAATTTTTACTCCTACAAATATTGATAGAAAAGATTTAATAAAATTTGACAGTGATAATGAAGATTTACTAAAACAAATAAATGATAGATTAAAAGGATTATCAATTAATAACCAAATAGGAGAATCTTTAAATAATGTCAATATTATAGAACAAGATATCACTATTGAAATAAAAGAATCTATTAATACACCCCAACTTAAGGACATTAACAAAATTTATAGAAGAAATTTTAACAATGCACCTTTACCGAGAACTAGGAATTATTATCCTAGACCAACACCTCATGACCTTCAATTTGAAGATAGAGATGAGAATACCCCAACAAGATATGATAACAGCTCTATTAGTGAATAGAATATTGATGGCCAAAGTGAACATCAAATCCTAAACATTCTCCAAGAAATGACTATGGCTACTATTGCCTATAAAACAAAAACTGAAAATACTGATAAGAAAATTGTTGTCCTCCTTATAGCCAGTTTCACTGGTTCATTGAAATGATGGTGGGATAATTACTTATTAGATCAAGATCGTCATTATATCACCAAAGCAAGAATACAAACATCAACCGAAATGAGACAGAATCCTCAAAACCTTGAACAACAAATCCTTGTACTTGTGTATAAAGAAAATACTGTTGAAACCCTCATTTTTGTCATCACAAAACACTTTGTTGGAGATCCTGAAAGATTTCAAGAAAGGACTTCAGAAATTCTTTCATATCTAACTTGTCCCACATTACAAGATTTTAGATGGTATAAAGATGTATTTCTAACCAATGTCTTCACAAAGAAAGATTGCATGTGACACCAATAGCTTGTTGTCATTGTTTCCTCCATTATTTTTTCTCCTACTCAAACTACTTTTTCTCTCTCTCACAACCAAAAGCAATATAATCAAATACCGGTAACTAAATTAAAAACAGTTATTCTCATCTCTAGTTCACATGTAAAGAATTAATGAATAATTTCTGAAAAATTTTAACAGATCTAGTAGATGAATACCCTTTCAAGCAGCACATAAATTTCTTAAAACAGCATATAACCCAACAACTCCCAAAATGAAAAATGAAGAAAAACCCCAGAATTTTCCTTGAAACACTGATTTTCCAAGAAAAACCATAAATTTCAGAATCCATCAACTTTATAATCAACAACAACAAAAAAGCCACCCAAGAAAGAAAGGAAGGGAAAGTCGAAATTGAAGATGTGAAATTATCATCTCCCAAAAAAATACCATATCGCAATAATCGAAAAATCATTAGAAGAGATGGTTTTATTTTCTAAAAATGGATCAAAACTCTAAAAAGTTCTTAGATTCCCAAGCCCCAAATAAATTAACCAAAAAACAATTTATAGTAATTGGAAAGTCAAGGAACTAAGAATGGAGGGTCAAAAAAGAGAAGGAATTATTCTTACCAAAACAAAGAAGAGAGAGAAAAATAAAAGCAACACCGTAGCTTAAGCTCCAAACAACAAAATCTCAAAAGACCTAAAATCTCCAAAGAGCAAAATAAGACCAAAAATCTAAGAAAATGGCTTTAACACAAATCTTTTTCTTCTCCTTATATATATATTTGAAGAAGAAGGTTTATGGTGGTGAGATTATTTTATGTATGGTAACTCGACTTTTGTCATTTGTTTAAATTGATCTTCATCCCTACCTCATGCATGGTGGTGTTGCGCTGGAAGTGCCCATTGCCCCAGAGTAGAGAGAGATGAAGAGAGTGGGGAGATTCTTGAGGAGAGAGAAAAGAAAACGAAAACTGGCCGACGATTTGAGTAGAAGAAATTAGAGAGGAAAAGATGTTTGGTTGGTGGGGAAATGGGAGAGAAAAATCTCCCTATCTAGCTTTTTTCTCTTTTTTTCTCTCTCGAAGTGAATATACTGAGATAGGGAGGGACAAGTGTAATATTTGATTTTCCATACTAAAAGGATATAAACTGGGACAATGTTTAAAGTTAAATACCAAAATGATGTAAATTGGGACAATGTTAAAAATTAGACCTTTAATTAAGACAATTAAAACGTGAAGGACAAAAATAAGACAAAGCCCAAATATAAGAGACGTAAAATGAAATTTACTCTAATTTTTTTCATAAAATCTCTCAAACGGTGTCCAATGTATTGGGAGCCATACGATCGGTCCAATCATGCATAAGAAGTGGGCACATGGTAAATTTTGAAGTGCTTTTACATACTTCCACACATTCACATCAATTAGAGTAAATGCTTATTATGCTTGCCTTAGGTTATCAGAAACTTCACGTCTCTTTTTATCAATTATTCAACTGCTTTACACATTTTCACATGTGCAAAATTTTGTTATTACATTTGGTATTGGTAGGGTACACTACACTAGTAAAGGATGGTAATTATAGCAATTAAAAGTAAAATATACATATTGATATGTTGCATTTTTGATAAAACCTAGTAATTTAATCCATTAAGAAAGAGGTAAAGGCAGTTGTTGAAGGCTAATCAAGGCGAAGTTTTTTTACCTGCATTTGGAGTAAAATATCATTTATACATCAGGTGGTAGCTTCATTGGAAATTATTAAGTAACTTTACTGATAACATGAATAGTGATTGTGCAGATGTTACCAGTAAAGTTACCTAACGATTACCAATAATATTTCACTTGGTGCAAAAATTGTGTTTTACATCGGGTGCAAGTAAGAATTTTTCAATCAAGACACTCTTCTACGAAACTTTTTCTATATTACAGATGTGTAAATATAATCCAAGTGTTGGATTAGGGCAACTTTCTTTCAATATGTAAAATTACAAATTAAGACAAATATATCAGTTTTTACAATATGTAAAATTATGATGCAATAACCAATTCAAGCATTTTGTCTTCGGTTTTAACAAAAGTTTGGAATATATTATCTCAGTTTAGGCAGTTCCTTCTTTTAATTGAATTTTGCTTAATCAAAATGAAAAAAAAAATAAACATAGATAGTGAAAATATTTTTCTATCTTTCCTAATTTTGTAAATAAGATACCATATAAGGAAAATAGACAATGAATACCAAATTCTTCATGCCAAAGCAAACTTGCATGTCAAAACCAAACTTGAAAGTCATATGCTCTCTTAAATCCTCACCATGGTAGGTAGGATCAGTATTTTGCTAGATTTGATTTAAAATTAAGTTGAGGTTATTGCCATAGTTAAAATGTTGTGACCACGGGCTCATTATCGTTAAACATCAAAATCTAACTTGTAATCCTTTCGCATACAAGAAAAAAACATGATATATTCCAAATCTTCAAGAACAAAAATCATCCATAGGAAATTGCAATGTGGGGATTGTAATCACAAAGCTCATGGCCATGGATTTCTGCACAACCACCATAATTTTCTCTTATTTTTGTTTTTCTCATGGTTTGTCCCATTACATAGACTCTTTATTATATCTTTTCATACTCATGTCAAACCTTACTACAAGAAAATTGATTTTTAGCATAGAGAATTAGCAACGATAATATTTTTCGTTGCGAAAGAGCAAGCATTTCGCAACTACTTCAAAAAATCATTGTGAAATCCCATTGCCAATAATTTCAATTTTCTTGTTTTTTTATTCTAAAATTTTAAATTAGCAACGAAAAAATATTGTTGTGATGCCTTAAAATTATTTGGCAACTATATGACACTGTTGTAATAGGTGAATAACATTTTATTATTACAAAGTTTTTGTTTCACAACAACAAATTGTTGTTGTAGTGGTTAAAATTTTTGTTTCCCATCGACAATTTGTCTAAATAAATCCCTATAAAAAAATTTCAATGCGCTGTAGTTTTTTCCGCCAAAACAAAATGACGTCGGTTTTTAAACAGAATTAGCCAAATAACAAAACGACTTCGTATAGGACTGAAAGGAAGCATTAGCAGTGGAAGGTTCTAGAATTCTCTCTTTCAAACACTCATCCCATCCATTTGTCTCTGTAAGTCTCTCTCTCTCTCTCTCTCTCTTATTGGTCTTCTATGAGATTACCAATCCTCTCTCACAAATTCCATTTGGGATTTATTTTGGGATTTTCGACTCTTTGGTTCATATTTGGGACCAGTCCATTTGTCTCTGTAAGTCTCTCTCTCTGGTTTTCTTTGAGATTAGTAGTTCTCTCTCAAAAATGCCACATGGGATTTTTTTGGGATTTCCAGTTCTTGGGTTCATGTTAGAGACCTTGATGCATGCAAGTATATTTTCTCATCTTCCTATTTTCTGCTTGAGATCTGTTTTGATTGGGGTTTTAGAGATCCAGGTTTCCGCTTTGATCTCACGTTCTTAATCTCTAGACTTATATTTTTGGCTTCTTTGGTATTTCTACTTGTGATTTCTCTATTTATTTATACTCCGAAAATACCAAAAAATGATTTTCAGCCTTCCTTTGATTTGATTATTTGCACAATATTTTTTTGCGTTTTACTTTTTCGTTTTGACTTGGAACCCGCCATCATGGACTCCACCCTAGTCACTAAGTCACCACCAAGCTTCTTGGGTCAGGGGAGAATTCCGTGTCGGCTCCGGTGGTGATTTGTGGTGGTGGACTTTGTCTCACGCTAAAATGAATTTGTGCAACCCCATAGAACCCACTGTATTCTTATTACAGTGCCTTGTTTAGTCATAAATTTTTTTTTTCTTGAGCCTGCTTTCTTGTTCATTAAACCTTGATGACCCAAATGTTCAGGTAGTAACATTGTGGGTTCGGTTTGGGTTTGATGAGAACTCAAGCACTCGTGTTTTGTTTAATCAACAAAAATGAATGTAAAATCTTTTCTTTTAATTTCCTTTGAAAACCTCGATTTTTATCATTCCCTTTATTCAAGGTCTTGGGGCCATACAGACATCAAATACGGTTTCAACTCAACATTTCCCTTCTCTCTTTTTTTTAGATAAAAAATCACTTATGTTTCCTTTATCTTCATTTAGTGAAGTAGATTATTTTCTTTTAACAAAACATTTTCGTGAAAATTTCCTTAAAACCTTATCCATTTTTATTATTAATTTCATTTTTTACTAGAAATTTAGTGTCTCCTAAACTAGACCAGTAGTGGATGTTTGGCCTAATTCTTTGGGTCTTTCATTTGGGCTTTTTTTTTTTTTTTTTTTTTTTTTATGATTTAAGTTTTTGTACAATGTCCAAGTTTGCTTTGCTGGTGGTTATTCGTGTTCTTCGCTCCAAAGAAGCCCTATGTACTTTTCCTTAGTTTGACCCATCACCATCATTTTTACACTATCTGGGTTTCCCTAATTATTTGACCTATTTGAGTTTCTTTTTTAGATTCCTTGTCTTTGATACTCTTTTTTTCTCATGAGCTTTGTAATGGGAAACGTCTCTGTGATGAATGCTTAGGTTTATAGGAACTATGAATAACTTCTCTTAGCTCTATGTATTCATGAGTGTTGACCTGTGTGATGTGTTTGCTGCTTGATGAATCTGTGCTACAAATATGGGCATCAAATTGTGAATAATGTGAAGATTCGTGTTATGTTAAATAAAGGTGATGTTTAGACTCAAGGGATGCTTCTTACCCTTAGAAAAATATGTGCTCAAATATTGGTGTGTGTTTTTATGAGTGTGCTGTGTCCTCTGTGTTCTGTGCTCATTATATCTTCATATGTTGTTTACTCTTTGTAGAAACTATGCACGTCTCTAAAAAATTCAGAATCTTGGAAGCTAGCGTTCTAGTGCCTTGATTTCTCTACTTACTGCCATGCTTGTTGAGCATTTTAACAATCTTAGTTTTATTTTAAAATTCATATTAAAATGAATGATTGCATTACTCTATGAGAAATGCTAACTCCATGGAATTAATGTAACCATTTGCATCTTTTCCATAGTCATGTTAACATGGATAAATGACATCCAAATACTTAATTAGGCGCTCAAAGGAACAAGCTAATAAAAAACTTAAGTTACGCGCATGTGCACGTGTATTTACAAAAACTAACCCAAACACACTTTAACAAAATGATTTAAATGAAATTACAATAATAAGATAAAAACATAAACTATTTTCAACAGCTGACTATAAACCATTTTCATTGACTAACATATTTGTTAGGAGTATAAGGTTGAGTAAGGGTATTATTGTAATCTCTCACTATTATGTCTTATATATAAACTCTACTAACCTTAAGGTTAACATCTTTTCTATCTCCATAACACACAACCACCCTCTCTCTCTCCACTCTCTAACTCTTTTCTACCTCTATGCCTTCACTGTATAAACCCTAATCCCAACTACAACATGTTATCAGAGTGGGCTTGAGATCTCAGTGGTGATATGAGATAAACATCATTATATAAAAAAAATTAATCGAGTTTTGAATATGTTCAATACAATCTTCCTCTCCGAGGGGATTTCGGCATATTCTTCCTCCTTTGGCACAATTTGATCCCTTCCCTGATAATGATAAGCTTTGGTTGTCTTCTTTGGTATGTTTCTTCTTCTCTCACAAAGCTGTTTTTGTCACTTCTAAGTCACGACACTATCACAGGGGTGGTTCCTCCTTCGACACCATATGATTTCGATAGCCCCTCGGTAGTCGAAGACCACCACCAGGTTTGCGTCATTCCTGCGACCAAAACCTAGTCTCTACTGCTTCTTCCTATCACTAGATGTCGGCCAATCTCCGCAGCCCGTTTTGCTAGCTCACGACCCATTTTTTGATCCAGATCTATTTATTCGAACCAGATCTGTTTTTGACCCGGATCCAACGACACAACTCAAATTTATTTGCCCTCTGTTGACCCGACCCAGATTTGTCATGGATTTATCTCCGTTTTGATGAAGTCGACACGATTCAACCCGTTTTGGTGAATATGACCCATTTATTATAGGTCAGCCAAAGTTTTTGTCCCACTTAAGGAAAAAAGTCAATCTTGTTGACCCAATGTCAACATATCTTGTCTTTAGATTGTGTTGATCCATAGTCGTGAGGTAGTGCCACGTGGTGACTTAATTGTTTGTCTTGGGCATGTTTCCCTGGTATGTTATTATGGGTTATTATAAGTTTTGAGTTTGGATTTATTTGTTTCAAATTGGATTGGTCTGTTTGTTATGATATGGGTCTATTTGTAACAAGTTGGAGTATGCTCCAACTTGAGGTGGAGTGTTAGGTGTATAGGGTTGAGTAATGGTAATCTCTCACAATTTTGTCTTATATATAAACTATTACTAGCCTTAGGGTTAGTATCATTCTGTGCCTCCATAACACACAGCTATCCTTTCTCTCTCCACTCTATGTCTCTCTTCATTCACTGCATAAACCCTAAATCCAAACAATAATAATAATTTTTTCCTGTTTTGCCCTTCAATAGCACAACTATTTATAGTCTTGCTATCAAAGTCAAATAATGAAAAGAACACAATTTATACATCAAAATTTGCCACCTTGTATTAATGTACCCTTATTGGTAATTTCAATATTCTTAAACACTTTTACAACTTATCTACCAAGCACACCCACTAAAATAACCCAATTTATAAAATGTTTTGCCAAACACAAACAATGTATAGCTCCTCTGCCATTTTCTCATAAACCATTTCATAAATCATAAACTAAATCATTAACTGTTTCTGCTGCTAGGTCAAACAAAGTCTACATGGTAGAGAAAATAGAAATAGGAACCTTAGATTTATATGTAAAATTAGCAAAATATATTATTCGTTATCCAAACTTATTCTGTGTATACCTGAATTGTCTGAGATCCTACTAAAATACAAGGAAACGTAAAAGATAAATGTTGATTATGTCCCAAATTAACTAAGTTGTACATTGTCAATCTTTAGACCATCCAATCAAAGCAAGAATTATGCCAAATATGCCTCCATTGATTAAGGCCTTCATTAATGTTTTCTTTCTGGGTGTGTATGGTGGGTATCTCAGGGATGCATCTCCTTCAAAGCTCCTGTATAGAACTGCTTTCTTGTGGCTAAAAGCATCGAAAGAGAATTTACCATGGTATGACCCCATTCCACTTTCCCCAACGCCTCCAAAAGGTAAACTAGAAACTGTAAGCTGCAAAAATATAATCCATCATATCATTCCTCCATCGACATGTTCAAATATGCATAATCATAATGATGGAGGGCATGTATGTCTAAGGATATGATTGGTAAGAGAGAAATTTAAGAGAAAAAAAATAAAATACCATCATGTGTTTGATAAAGATGGGTTCAATTTCTATCATTTTCTTTTTCCATCTTTTGAAAAAAAATGATATGCGCGTATCTAATGCATAATGAGGTTTTTGAATACAGCTTACTTATGCAATTGATGGAATATGCCCATAATTCTACAACTGACTTACAAATTCCTCACATCACATGAAAATTGCAGCATGCAGAGTTTTGGGTAGGTAGCTATGTAAGGCTTTCTAATATGAACTTTAGGAAGAGTAATTACATGTAGGACCGTGTCATTGATGACCAATCCTCCAGCAGATACGTTCTGCACAAATTTCTTCTTCAGATGCTTATCATCAGTGAAGAGATAAGCAGCAAGTGGCTTTGTTTTTGAGCTTATCACGTCAAAACTGTCTTCCACCTTTTCGACCTATTACAAACCAGGAAAAAGATAAATTAATTCCAAAGATCCTGCATTTTACCTTTGAAAGGCACTCTGATGTTTAAGCATAATGGTAATATAAACTTCTTAACATAATCTTTAAAAATAGTTTGAAAGAGCAAGGCCTCTCCTCTTCACATTCAGAGGAACATGTTTAATCAACCTTGTTGTGAGCAGTTGTCTCTGCAGTGTGTTTGTGATAAGAAGAGGAAGAAAAAGCAAAGCAAAATATATTTGAAACGGAAGAAAAAAAAATACACTTTGGGGCAGCTGAAGGAAAGCATTCATCATGAATTGTATGGTAATGACCAATGAGGATAATACATGATAGTTCTTACATGTATCTAAGACAGAAATTCATACCCCAACCATTCAACCTGGGGACAAGCCATTTGAAAATTAAATATGCTTCTTAGAAGGGATTGAATGCTCACAGTGATGATGGGAAGTAATGGCCCAAATATTTCTTCCTGCATTATGAGAGAATCCTCAGGAACATCCAGCAATATAGTCGGAGCAATCTTTCTGCGATGCAAAGACAATCAATATAATGAAATTTTTTTCATACGATAGTCCGCCGACAAATATATGAAAAGAACACTGAAGCTAGAAAATCAAACTAACAATTGGTTTTTGTTCCTTTGGCCTCCAAGGACAATTTTATCGGAGATCTTATCCTCATCCAACAGATTTGCCAATCGTTTGAAATGGAACGAGTTTACAATGCGGGATAGATCATTTGATTCCATTGGATCCTTCCCAAAACATGCCTCCAGTTCACTTCTTAGAGCATCTATCTGTTGAGCTAGCATGAATCAAGAAAAGAATAGTGGAAAAAACACATGTTAATTTTCCTCAAGACAGTCTTACCAATTTTGGGGAAAATTCTTTTGTTGTTAAGATATAATCTACACCAATGCAAGCTTGTCCATTGTTGCATGCCCACTTGCCTGCTATAATCCTCCTTGCAGCAACCTTAAAATTAGAACAATTAGATCTATGGAGCAAATTAAAGATTGATGCATAATTAAGCCTCAGTAAGAAGAATTCTTACTTGTAAGTTAACATTGGAATCAACAACAGCAGGGGACTTTCCTCCAAGTTCCAGAACCACTGGTGTAAGGTGTTTTGCAGCAGCAGCCATCACAATGCGCCCTACTCTTCCTCCACCTATAGAGAATTTAAAGGTTACTTGGTCATTTCTTACCTAAGAACTGAATTGAAGATGAAGAACAGTCAATGTGAATGGTAGAAGCATCACATAATTCACATTACAAGTTCATGAGTATGAAAGAAAAAGGGAGCCCAGAAGGAATTCTTAATTTCCTGCATTTAGTTTTGAAAGAAACATAAGGAATCAAGCACAACCATACCTGGGACTCCTTAACATTGTTCATTTTCATTCTCCATAGCCTCATTAAGAATATATATACAATCATTTATTAACAAATAAGTTAATATATGAGCAAATTAATCAAACTATCACTGCTGGGAATAATAAGTACGGAAATGAAATATAGTAAAGCCAGTCCTTCTAAAATTACTGTGAGTTCATTTTTAAGCTAAAGAAACCATGATTTAATTCAAATAGGACTTGACATTGACATACTCTCACTAGAAGATGCCACCTAGGCTGGTAATAAAACCACATCAATATGGCAGCAAGCACGATTTGGTTTAGGTCCTGTATGCGAACCTGCTAAATCCAAGTACTATGCACCACAAAAAGAAATCACAATATATACAACAGAAAGCTTGTCTCACTTTTCACTGGTCTACTTTACAGTGGCATAAAGATGCTATAATTGGTAGAGAGGAAAAGTGGGAGAAAGAAAAAGGGAGAGGAAAAAAAAGTGAGTGGGGAGCACTTTTCTATCATTTGGTAGAAAAAAAAAGTGGGAGGATTGATGTTTTCTTCCCACATGTACAAATAATAATACTCCAAAATTGAGAGGATTAAAGGGTGAAAGCTAAAATAAACTATTACGTATTTTGTATTTTTCTTCTTTCCTTCCGGTTTTCCATCATCTTTACCAAACACATGATGAAAAACAACAATCCTCCTATTTTTCCATCATCTTCTTCTTCCTTCCTCCCACTTTTCTTCTCTACTAATCAGATGGTTGTATATATAGGCTGATCCTTTTCAGAGACAACTACTTCAAAGTTCAAAGTATTTCTCAAGTGCAAAACTGATTTCATTTTATGGCAGAATAACTATCTCAAAGTGAATATACTTCCAAAATTTAGAGGCAACTAAATTATGGCAGGCAGATATGCACAGAAGTAACAAAACTATGAACCTATTCGAAGTTACAGGATCTCACAATATAAGAAACTATGGAAAAGAAAAATCACAAGCCAAAACCTGTGAAGAAGATTTTGTCCCACTTCTGCTCTAGTAGTAGAGTCGTTTCAGCCACAGCCCCCTCAATAACTCTCAAAGTGGATCTGTCTAAGTATTCCTCAAATAAGTGTGCAAACAATGATGATGTGGCTAGAGAAATTTCTGAAGGTTTTAGGACCACAGCATTACCAGCTGCTATAGCTCCAATTACTGGATCAAGAGCCAACACTGGAAGATAGATACAAAGTATGTTATTAAACAAAAGGAAAATTTAACCTGGAAGATAGATACGGAGCAAGCTAAAGAAAAAAATGGGTTACTGATGAAATAATAAGCAAACAAAATAAGATGCGCCTGGATCTTATGGCCAACATGACTAAATGTGGTAAACAAACCTAACAATTTAAATATGAGAAATCTATTCAATTACTTAAGGACTTAGAAGTATTCATTTCATGTTGAGTGTAACTAACTGCGAATTTTTCGAAAGTTGTTTATGCATAAAACATACAAAAAGGATAGTTCCAAGCTGAGATGACCAACACAACTCCTAGTGGCTCTGACACAATTTCTGCAGAAGATGGATATGTTGTCATTGCAGTTTTGGCCTGAAAAAATGTGAAGAATTTAGCATTAAGTTGTGTAACATCAAGGACATAAAGAGAACACACTTCTCATCATTTGCTCTTCATAAGATCCGTGTAGCAGTAATTACCTTTTCTGGACTCATCCAATGCTTCAATTCCTTAAGAGCCAACTTACATGAGGATTTCGTCATAGAAATCTGCATTACAGAGACATTAAATGGCTAAGATATACTGAATAAATGGATCAACCAGACAGAGATTTAAGCAGATGGTATCATGTTGGACCAACCAAATATGCCATTTCTGCAGGCTAACTGTATTTTCACCGTTTGAACTAATAAGCATAAAAGCTAATTATAAGTACAACGTCAAAGTCAGAAAAAAATTGAGGTATCCATTGATACATTTTAAGTTAATTGGTGACATCAACTAACATCACCGAGTCATCTCATATTTTCATGACCTAATGTATATAAATCTCCAAATTCAGCTACTCACCGAGTCATCTCATAATTGCAGGAAAGATTTTTGCACGTACAAGCCAAAGCTGGATACACATGGTGTTGGAGAGGGATGTTAGTTGGGAGGGATCTACTTTTAAAAGGATTACAGAGGCAAATTGGTAATGTAAAGATCACATCTTTACAGAAGGATCCTTGGATTCCTAACATAAAGCTTCAGCAGTTACAAGAGATTAGCTGCCAGATTCAACAAGCTACTGACCAAGATATGGTGGCAGATTTAATTGAATCAAATAACAGTAGCTGGAATTTAGAAAAATTACATTTAATATTTCCTAATGATATGATTGATAACATTATATCTTTACCTTTGATTCAGTATGGTTATGATGATCATTGGTGTTGGAAATTTACAGCTAATGTTTTGTTTTCTGTTAAATCAGCTTACCACTTGGCAGTTGAGGATAGAAGTGAGGATTGGGAGTAAACATTGTCTGAGCAGCAACAGAGGCATCATCAGACTACTGAAGCAGTTTCATTTCAGGTGTGGAACTTTTTTGTAGTCCATTAAAATACCATATTGATTAATCACTTTTTTTTTTGGAGAACGTTGCATAATAGTCTACCTATTGGACATAACTTCATGGTTAGAGGGTTGCAAATAAATTCCAATCTTTTTGTGAATCCCATGTATAAACTCAAAATCAACTTTTTATTCACTGTGAGTTGGTTAGAAGAATTTGGTTTGCTTCACCTTTGACTCTTAAGAGTTAATGAGGATTGGGGTCTATTGGATTCAAGATCATCATACTCCTAAAAGTCAAAAGATGTCTTCGATTAAAATTAATTTTGCTTTTATTAGAGCCATTTGGATTCATCGAAACAAGGTTAAATTTGATCAATGTACAACCATCAGTTGAGATGGTGGTGGCTGATGCTAGGAGGTTTGTACAGGATTGGGAAAATTCTCTATTTACAGATTCAGATAAAACCAGTTATTTTCCTACTCAAACTCAGTTTTTACTGCCTGCAGATTACCAGCTTGGAAAGGGGATTAGGGAAAATGAAACTACTATCTATCATATAAAAGCTGATGGCTCATGGAAGAAAGGGAACGAATGGGCACGAATAGCTTTTGTTGTTTTGGATGGGGATAAGTGTTTGTTTAGGAGAGCACTATCTGTCAATGTTTCTTCAGTGCTTCAGGTTGAAGTTAAAGCGGTTTGGCAGGCTCTTCACTGGGCTAAGGATAAAGGCTATAGGCAGATTATTCTTCAGACAGATTCTGCTCAAATATTATCTAGTTTGTAAAAACTTTAGTACAGAAGGACATGCTGCTATTTCTACTATTACATTTACACCTCTATTGTACGGTATTGTGGGAGACTCATTTCTGTTTTGTAATATTGTAAAAGTTCCTAGAGATAGGGTTTCTGAAGCTCATAATTTTGCAACTATTGCTTGTAAGTCCTATGTCAACAGGTTTGCTTGAAGTAATGAATATTTCTTATGTTACAAAAAAATAAAAATAAAAAGGTGTTATTTCCAGTATTAACTTTAAGTAAAACTGAACTATCATTGCAGCAAACTCTACCTGTACTTGATCTGAACTGCTCACCTGAAAGTTATTACTTAATGCAAATAACAGAAAATATGTTAGGATGACTATTCTTTTCAGCATGGTTGCTAGACAAGTTAATTTTCTTGGTAACTTCTAACTTCCTTTTAGGCTGAAATTGATCGCTAGGAAGAAACATGGGTGCAAAATGTTATTCAATTCTTTCGGGTTTTAGCTATGCGATGTACTAACTGTGATTCAATAGATCCGCATTTTGAAGAACTTTCATCTGGTTGATGAACAAAGGTAGAAAACAATGTCACCTTCTTTTTGGGATAATTAAAACAAGGTCACTTTTGCATCTCTTACATTTAATTACTTGTGCCCAAGATTCAACTGTGGCTCTCAACGTAAAGCCCAAGAGAGGAAAACAATTCAAAGTTTGGAAGCTGAAAGTATAGAATCATAATTATAAAACTTTATAACCTTTCCTATTTCTCATCCTTTACACCAAACAAGAAGTTAATAATTTATGTTTTGTTCAAGTTTCATTAAAATAAAACAATTGCTGGTTAAAGAAAATACATGATATCATGTTGGAAAATTGATTTCATAATCAAAACGAAAAGACAGGATTGCAAAGAGATGGTATTAAAGAAAAGAGATTTTTATTGAACCCCAGAAAAAGAAAAGAAAAGAAAAAAGATAGAAAAATACCTCAGATACAAAGGCTTCAAGTTCAGGCTTAGAAAGGTCCTTATAGAGAGCTTCTATAATGTCTTTCTCCTTCTCTTCCAGCATCTTTGCAATGCTTTCCAATTGGGAGATTCTCCACTCATAGCTCTTTGTCTTGCCTAAACTGAAGTTCTTTCTTAGCTCTTTCACTAGCAAAGATGCTTTCTCTACATCAAACGTTTGCTCCTCTGAGTCTGCCATTGCCGTCGACAGTTTTGCACTTGCACAACTTTTTTGAGATATAAAATGCAAAACAAATTGGAAGAAGAAAGACAAAAGGACAAAAAAAGAATCAGAACATAGAAAGCCAATAAGATACCAAGAAAAATGAACACGTTTTTGCATGTCACTGTATGTATTGGATTACAAGCATGAATTCATCAACATGAACAGTATTATATTATATTATATTATATTGTTGAAACTGAAATTGCACATCAAAATAAGAAGGATTAATTAAATAACAAAATTACCAGCGCAAGGAGGAGATTGAGGTTGAATATGAGTAGGAGCTCAGGTGGGTTCGGCGAGTATTATTATATTTGTAATGATACGCAGAGGGTCTGCTAATTATTAGGCCACCACCAACTGCACTGTAAAAAAAAAAATAAAAGATAAATATTGGTATTCAAGAAACAGAGGGGCATAGGATTAATTTATGTCATGTGCTTAGTTTTAAAAATAAATAGAACTATGGTGACCAAGTAAAAAATGTTAAAAGAGAAAATCTCAAGCTTGCATTAATTTCAATTTAATATAGGATTTTGAATGAAACATTCTCACATGATTCCTAGAGGAAAAGTTGAGGGTTGTGCTACATATTTAGTACCAAATACAACAGATTATTCAGTAGGAAATCTACATTCCTAGTACTGAAAAAGAACATTCCACACTTTTTCCTTGAGAACCAAACATGAAGAAAACTAAGATAGTTCAGTAGTCTTTTCCTTTCTTTCCCTTCTCTTCAAATGAAACACTGAAAATTAGTTGATCAAAGGAAGTAATCTTTTTCTTTAAAAAAAAGAACTGAAACTATAAAACTAAGCTTCAAGATGAATTCAGCTATCGGTCAAAAGGAAAATTCTTGTTCAGTTTCAGTTCAGGATAGATTTCTTAAACCAAACAACACAAAAATGACACATACCCCAATTTAAACGACGTTAAGGCCGATAGACTTAACAATGAACTTTTACATAGCTTTTTCTGATCTAAGATTGAATTGTTGGACCTCTTCGAGACAAGAATTTCCAGTTAAGAGGGCTAATTAATGTAGGATTTGGCCCAATTGGTCGGGAAGGGAGAACAGTGTGGCTTAAGTTAATCCAGCTCTGGGTCAGGCTAAAGCTACAACGTTCTCCCTTCCGGCCAAAACCTACATGAATTAGCCCCGAAATGTTTGCGTTAGTAAAAACAAGAACAGCTAGTTCATTTATTCGAGTTAAGAATGTTAATTAAAGCGACATTCGAACATATTAGAAAAAACAGAACTTGTCGAGAAAATCAAGGATATATAGTTTCTGATTAAGGTTCAGTAACTTCACCATTCACTCCATAGCTTCAATAAATATGCAGTAGCAATAGTATACACAGATACCCATGAGTTATATAATACTACATTGAAGATTCATGTCAAGGTAAATATATAAAGAACAGGAGAAAAATTACAAGTACCTGTTGTAATCGTGGAAAAGCTCAATGGGGAGGCTTCTCTTGATCATATTGACAACTTTTGCAGGTCATTTACAGACTAATGGCTCATTACGATATATATATTGGGTTTCTAGAGAAAGAGAGAATAAGAAAAACAATTGGGTTAATTGGATGAGTTTGCATGGAAAAAAAACATGTGGTTTTAATCGTCCATCACGAGTAAATTATTGGTGGGGCAATCTTGAGCTATCACATCAAGAAGAGAGCCCACAACTAGTTGCGTATTTGGTAGACCAAATGCATGCCCGTGTTTGTTTCTTTGAATCGGCAAAGATAAGAAAGAGCCGTATGCTATGTTTATATGTTATGATTGGGTATTCATTTAAGTAATGCAGAAATATTTAACTTAGTACCATTTAAATCTATTTCATGAAAAAATGTTTTGAATCAATTTAAATGATACATGTTTGAATCAAAACTCGATTATTTAATCATTATTTTCAACAAACGAAATGGATAAAATGTAGACGAAATAGATAAGTGTTTATCATTATTCTTGAAGTTTATTTAGCTCAACTGTTTATAGAAAACAATCTTTTGAGTGATGTTATTCAATCATCCATCATAAACACTCAAATTAAATACTTTAAAATTTGAATGATAATTGTTATTTATAGCTAAATAATTATCATTCAAAAATTTTAGATGAATATTTTTAGTGTTCGTAGTGAATGTACACAAACCATTATTGATAATTTTTTGAGTAAATTCCATTTTACGTCCCTCACGTTTGGATTTTGTCTTATTTATGTCTTTCACGTTTTAATTATCTCAATTAGAGATTTTAACTTTTAACATTGTCTCAATTTATATCATTTTTATATTTAACTTTAAACATTGTCCCAATTTATGTCCTTTTACTATTAAAAATCCAATATTACCTTCATCTCCCTCGTCCCTCCCTCTCAATGTTAATATATTCACTTAGAGAGAGAGAGAGAGAGAGAGAGAGTTTTGGTTGTCCCTTGTGCTACTACCCATCAACTCAATGAATCCACTTTGACAAAATGGGCATTTGATCTTAACCTCCATGATAAAATTCACCATATGAGAGCACATGTGATACCAATAGCTTATTGTCATTGTTTCCTCCCTTATTTTTTCTCCTACCCAAACCATAATTTTTCTCTATCACAACCAAAAGAAATAGAATTAAATATAGGTAACTCAATCAAAAACAATCATTCCCATCTCTAGTTCACATGTAAAGAATTATTGAATATATTTCTGGAAAATTTTAACAAATCTAACAGATGAATACCCTTTTAAGCAGCACATAATTTCTTAAAATAATATAGAACCCAACAACTCCCAAAATGAAAAATGAAGATAAAACCCCTAATTTTCCTTGAAACGCTGTGATTTTCCCAAAAAATCTTCAAATTTTAGAATCTATCAACTACATAATTAACAACATAAAAAAGCCACCCAAGAAAGAAAGAATGGGAAGTCGAAATTTAAGATGTGAAATTATCATCTCCCGAAATACTATACCATATCGCAATAAAAGAATCATTAAAAGAGATGGTTTTATTTGACAAAAATTGATCAAAACTCTAACAAGTTCTTAGATCCCCAAGCCCCAAATAAATTAACCAAAAAATAATTTATAGTGATTGGAAAGTCAAGGAACTAAGAATTGAGGAAAAAAAAGGAGAAAGAATTATTCCTACTGAAACAAAGAAGAGAGAGAAAAATAATAGCAACACCATAGCTTGACCTCCAAACAACAAAATCTTAACAAACCCAAAATCTCCAAAGAGCAAAATAGGACCAAATTTTCTTTATATATATATTTGAAGAAAAAGGTTTATGGTGGTGAGATTATTTTATGTTTGGTAACTCGACTTTTGTCATTTGTTTAAATTGATTCTCATCCCTCTGTCATGCACGGTGGTGTTGCACCGGAAGTGCCCACTACCCCAAAGCAGAGAGAGACGAAGAGAGTAGGGAGATTCGCAAGGAGAGAGAAGAGAAAACGGATAATGGTCGGCGATTTGAGTAGAAGAAATCAGAGAGGAAAAGGTGTTTGGTTAATGGAAATATGGGAGAGAGAAATCTCCTTATCTAGATTTTTTTTTCTTTTTTCTTTCTTTAAATGAATATACTGAGATAGAGAGGGAGGAATGAGAGGGATGAGGTTAATATTGGATTTTTCATACTAAAAGAATATAAATTGGGACAATGTTTAAAGTTAAATACCAAAAGGATGTAAATTGGTACAATGTTAAAAATTAAACCTCTAATTGAGACAATTAAAATGTGAAGGACAAAAATAAGGCAAAGCCCAAATGTGAGGGGACGTAAAATGCAATTTACTCTAATTTTTTCATAAAATCTCTCAAACGATACCCAATGTATTGGGAGCCTTGCGATCGGTCCAATCATGCGTAAGAAGTTGACACGCGACAATTATTGAAGTGCTTTTACACACTTCCACACATTCACATCTCTTTTCATCAATTATTCAACTACTTTACAAATTTTCTCACATGCAATTTTTTTTTGTTAGATTTGGTACTGGTAAGGTACACTGCACTAGTAAAGGATGATAATCATAGAAATTAAAAGTAAAATGTGCATATTGATATTTTTCATTTTTTATAAAACCTTGTAATTTAAGCCATTAAGAAAGAGGTAAAGACAGTTGTTGAAAGCTAATCAAGACGAAATATTTTTACTTGCATTTGGAGTAAAACACCATTTTTACATCGGGTGAAGCTTCATTGGTAATTATTAAGTAACTTTACTAATAACATGAATAGTGATTATGCAGGCATTACCAGTGAAGTTACCTAACAATTACCAATAAAGTTTTCATTTGGTGAAAAAATTGTATTTTACACCAGGTGTAGGTAAGAACTTTTCAATCGAGACACTCTTCTATGAAAGTTTTTCTATATTACAGATGTGTTAATCTCATTCAAGAGTTAGAGTAGGGCAACTTTCTTTCAATATGTAGAATTACAAAATAAGACAAATATATAAGTTTTCACAATATGTAAAATTATGATGCAATAACCAATTCGAGCATTTTGTCTTCAGTTTCAACAAAAGTTTGGAAGATATTATCTTATTTTAGGTGTTTCCTTCTTTTAGCTGAATTTTGCTTAATCACAAAGAAAAAAAAAACATAGATAATGAACATATTTTTCTATCTTTCCTAATTTTGTAAACGAGATACCTGATAAGGAAAATGGACAATGAATACCAAATTCTTCCTGCCAAAGCAAAGTTGCATGTTAAAACCAAACTTGAAAGTCATATACTATTCTAAATCCTCGCCATGGTAGGTAGGATCAATATTTTGTTCGATTTGATTTAAAATTAAGTTGAGGTTATTGTCAAAGTCAAAATGTTGTGACCACAGGCTCATTATCGTTAAACATCATGTTGACCCTTATTTGATTTTAATTATGACAAAACTCTATTTAAATTGCACTAACAGTTGTATCTAAGTGTTTAAGTGACAAAAACATTCAATATAGAAATAAGATGCAAGTTGTAAATCATTACTTTCAGTTACTTAGCTTAACTATGGCTCATTTTGATTACAAAAGACTTCAAGAAAAATAATCCAAAAAATTTCTTTAAGTCAAAAACAGCTTTTAAACATGAAAACTGTGTTTTGGGTCAACCTAGTCGACTAGATCTTTGAACCAGTTGACTGGTTAAAGGATCTAGTTGACTGGTACTAAGACCCAGTCGACTAGTACTTGCTTGAAGCCCAAAAACATGATTTTCTCACATGACCCAGTCTACTGGTACAAGGACCCAGTCGATTGATAATTCTAAAATGTGACCGTTTGAGATGCGGAACTTGAGTATTTAATGCTCCAAACCTACCAAATCAGTGTCTAACGGCCATATAAAGCGAAGGCTATAAAACCCCCCATCAATGAGCATTTAAAAACAAGAAAGAACACTCAATTTGATTTATAACTCATTAATACTCTCAAAAGCTTTGAAAAATTTATTGTGATCCATTCTTTAAGCTCTGTTCTTAAAAGAGAGATAACCTTCACCTTGTAAAGCATTCATTGCTATCTCTCTCATTTTCCTTTATATTTAAAATCAATCATTGTAAAGAGAAAGAGTTTGTGTAACTCTTAGAGTGTCTAGGATTAAACACTTCCTTGTGGAAGAGAGTGCTTGTAAGGTTTGTGTAACACCCGTGAAGTTGCTCGACTAAAATTAGTGGATTGCTTCAAGGAGGTTCCTTGAAGAGAGTGGACGTAGGGTCAGAGAGATTCCGATATTTTTGAACCATTATAAATGAAGTTTGCATATTCTCTTCCTTTACTCTTTTAATTTCAAGCATCTTATTTGTTTTGTGCCTTGCTTGATTAAATTGTTAAAAACTTGTGTGTTAATTTCCAAAAAAATTTAAAACCCAATTCACCCCATCTTGGGTTTGTGCCTCGGTCTATAATTGGTATTAGAGCCACGTACTCAATTTTAGGCTTAAAATCCTTGAGTTGATCTGATAGTTTAAATAGTTATACTGAAAGTTAGTCCTACACTAGACCTCCTTTATTCAATGGCTTAAATTAGAATTACTGAAAAAATAGAATGAAAATCTTTGTTGAGAGACAATATTATAATTTGTGGAGAGTTATTGAGGAAAGACATAAAATTCCTACAAATGAAATAACTATTGGAGAAATCAATCATACAATGCCTAAACTAATATTGGAGTTTAATGAAAAGGATTATAGAATGATGTCTCTAAACAGTAGAGCTACTATTATGTTACATTGTGCTTTAGACATTACAAAGTACAATAAAATTTATACATGTGTTTCGGCTAAGGAGATATGGTACAAACTACAAATTACTCACGAGGGCACTAGCGAAGTTTTCGAGTATGAATCTTTTAAAATGTCTCATAACGAAACAATTTCTCATATGCACTCCCATTTCACCACTATTGTTAATGGTTTAAAGCTTTTTGGTAAGAACATTGAGAAGTTTGAACTAATAAGGAATATATTGAGATATTTGCCGTCAACTTGGAAAGCAAAGTAGACGGCCATAACGAAGGTCAAAGATCTCGACAAACTTGATGTTGAAACACTTCTCGGATCATTATTGACATACAAGATGGAAGAAATGAATCCCGATGCCAATGATGATGAGATGAATAAAAAGAAAATGTCTGCTCTCAAAGCTTCCACAAGCAAGAAGAGGAAGAAAAGGAAGAAGAGAATGAGAGTAGTGAAGAAGATGGTGAAATGGCTTTAATCACCAAGAGGTTTCATAAGTTCTTGAAAAAGAGCAAGAAACCTTACACAAAGGATTCCACTCCAAAAAAAGAACCTATTGTGTGTTATGGTTGCAAGAAGCCCGAACACATTAAAGTCGATTATCTAACAATAAACAAACCATACAAGAGCTTCAAAAAGAAAGCCATGGTTATAACCACTTGGAGTGATGATGAAGAAGAAAAACTTTTGGACAACGACGTCATATATGAAGAAATTGCTAATCT
This sequence comes from Bretschneidera sinensis, assembly GCA_023935145.1. Lineage (NCBI taxonomy): Eukaryota > Viridiplantae > Streptophyta > Magnoliopsida > Brassicales > Akaniaceae > Bretschneidera > Bretschneidera sinensis. The sequence goes on along the minus strand of CM043705.1, from coordinate 27,367,867 downwards.
TTACTTGATGGCAATTGATGATGAAAATGAGGTAACAAATTCTTCCCCCTATAATAATAATAATATTGTTAGTAGTAGTGAAGAATTGATTAAGGCAATTAATGAAATGCATGAAGAAATAAAGAAATTTGATTATAGAAATATTGCTCTCAAGAAGAAAGTCTCATCTCTCTCTAAAGAGATGGAAAGTCTAAAGGAAGAAAAAGAAAAACTATCTTACATGCTTTATAACTCATCATAAGATTTTTTGCAAAATGAAAATGATGGCTTAAAAAAGAAAGTGATGGAATTGAATAGCACTATATCTAGGCTTATTATTGGAAAAGAAAAACTAGATGAAGTGCTATTTTGCCAAATAATAAGTAGAGGAAAATCTGGTTTAGGTTATTCTCCATTGGGCAAACAAAAATCAAAAGAGACTTTGTTCATGAGAGCAATAAGTGTGGATGAACCCTCAACCTCTAAGGCCACTAGCAAGGCTAAGAGTTTTCCTTCAAAGAATGCTAGTAAGCCTAAGATTGCAAATTTAAATTCAAATGCTATGAATTCTAATGAATATGCTAGAGATAGAAATCCTAGGAACACATATGCATATATGTATGCTCATCATAGAAATAAAAATACTAGGAATACACAACCTAGAAATACAAATGCTAGGAATATACATTCAAGATATACAAATGCTAGGAATACACATTCAAGATATACAAATGCTAGGAATACACATTCAAGGCATACACATGATAGGAATGAATATCCTAGAAATTATCATCATGCATATCCTAGAGATAACATTTATGTTCATAACTCTCATGCTAGAAACATGTATCCTAGGAATGCTTATCCAAGGAATTATAGGCATACATCATACATTATATACATGCCTACAACTATAGAGCACCCTATAATGTTAAGAAAGTATGAGTCCCTAAAAGAGCCGTATTTTCTAGGACTAACCCCAAAGGACCCAAAAAACTTTGGGTGCCTAAAAGTGCAATTGTATATCCATGTGTAATGTAGATGTATCTCCACACCAAATAAAAAGGTAACTATTGGTACCTTGATAGGGGATGCTTAAAGCACATGACCGGTGATCAAAATATGTTCAAAGAACTAACTCTAAGGGATGGCGAACATGTCACCATCGAAGATAACACATGATAAGTGCTTAAATAGTCATATTTGAGCCCCTTAATTTACACTTATGAGGCTCTTTGTTTATATATTTTAGTAGATTCTACTTCATTTAGTGTTTTCTGCGTTTTTCATAGGTCTTTGAAGAAAAGAAGACATTTTGGAGCTTTAAAGAACAAAAAAGTAAAGATCTGCAAACCAGTAGCGCACCTCTCTTGTGATCGAGCGCACAGGCACTTGAGCACACACTTAGAAGGCTCAGTGCACACATGTGCTCAAGCACAGACCCATGTGATCGAGCGCACACACACCAGAGGCGGCAGAGCTAGATTTGGAAAGAAGTCTTCGGACCTTAAATTAGAAATTAGGGTTTCGGGGCACCCTTAGAGCCCTATATATAGACTTGTAAAACACAGAAAACAGAGCTTGAATTTTACTTTTCGGTTTTGCTTGAAGTTGTAAGCTCTGGAGAGGAATTGACGACTCATCTCCACAGCATTCTTCGGGTTTTATTTTTCATACTTAGTTTAGTTATGGTTATTATGTTCAACACACTTAGCATGTGTAACTAAACCCTAGTAAGGGCTTGGTTGAAGCCCTAATTATGTTTAACCAATAATTCAATATTGGCGTATTTTTAATATTTATGCTGTGATTCTTGATTTGATTAATGCCTGTTTTTATTTAAATTCCTCATATGTGTGTGCCTGATCAACGTATGCATGCGGTATGGATTAGTTAGTTGAATCAATTTGGATGACCGAGTCCTGGGTTCAACAATAGTAACAAAAGATATCCACGCTGGATTCTTAGGTTAATCAATATGGAAAACTGAGAGTAGACCAAGCCCTAGGTCTCGTGTAGTTGTCGATTTCTATAGACCTTATGCTCTCTTAAGGAACAACTCAGTATACACCATGCTGAATCCCTTAAGAGAGGAAAGAGTTAGAGTATACACCATACCTAACTCATTGCATAGGGAAATCAATAGCCTAAGGAATGGACCAAGCCTTTAGGTTGACAACCAGTAGGTATTTATAACATGAGTAGAGCATTGGCATATTGTTTTGTTGGGGTAGCATGATTAGTAGTGGATACCAATTCCCTACGCCTTTATTATTATTATTAATCTAGACTCAACATTTATTTCTATGTATTTTTACTTTGAGAAATTAATTCTAAATCAAAATTCACCAATCCCTGTGGAAATGATCTCGCACTTGCACACTATGCTACTGTAGACCTTGTGCACTTGCAAGTAAAACAAGTTCGATTATTTGCTTATTTATTTAGGTAGATGATGAGTCTTAAATATTGCATATTTTAGACCCTTAACTTATATTTGTTATGCTCTTAGTTAGTATTATTTTACTTTATTTTACGTTTTTCTTGTGTTTTGTATGTTTTTACAGCTTTGTGGAGAAAGTGCAGCATTTCAGGTTGATTTGAAGCTTCTGGAGACATTGCGCTCGATCGCAACAGATATGCGATCGAGCGCACCAGCGCTCGAGCGCACCTGCCTTTGAACGAGCGCATGGTCAACATCCCACATCGAAATAATTGAAGTTCAGTGCATTTGCGATCGATCGCAGAAGACATGCGATCGAGCGCACATGAGATCGTGCGCACAAGACATGCGATCGATCGTACCTGCGATCGATCGCACCACACTACGATCGAGCGCACACGGGCCTGTATCCCACATCGTTTCTGCAACCTGTTTTACTTCGGGTCTCCCCCTATATAAACACCATTTGGCTTCATAATCCAATGTACAATTCCTGAGCCACTTTGGTGTTTACCGGTGGACGTCCGCTAGCATTCTGGTGGATCCCAAAGGCATTGCTACCACGAGGGGAAGTGTCGCCCGTCAGCGAGTGGAATTTCTCCCATGTAAAGTTGTTTATTTATTTCTTTATATTCAGTTGTTTTAGTTTAAATGTTTAGCACTTGTTATTATAGTTTTATAGTTATGAGTGGCTAGATTCTTCAGCTAAGGTTGAAGATGAAGCCCCGCCGTTGTTTGGCGTAGTAGTTCAGATTTGCTTGTACAAATCTGACAATTTTTAGTATAAATGTTCTGTCAATTATTTGAGTTAATCTTATAATTGATTGAGTTTAAATTGTCTGTTGGATTTTCTTTGTGTTTCATCTGATGGATACATTGAATGCTTTTCGATTAAATTGGATTCCCTTTGTGATTTGTTAAGAGCGGATACATCGGGTGCTTTTGGTTTAGTTGGGATATTCTTTGTTTTTTGTCTTATAGTTGGATTCATTGAATGTTTTGATAGGCTATATTTTTAGAACATGTATGCTTAACTTTGGTGGGGTGGATTCGGAAACCTTAGTGCTTTTTTATTATTAGTTTTAAAATCAATTTAATTTAGTATTAATTTATTTTGCAAATTATCATTCAAAATTCGGAACTAGGTTAAGATAGAGTTAATTTAGATTGAAAATATACTTTCACAACGCAATTCCCTGTGGATTCGACCTCGCACTTGCACAACACTATACTGCAAACGACTCGTGCGCTTGCGAGTAAATTAAAACTCACAACAAGTTTTTGGCGCCGTTGCCGGGGAATTGTTTTGTTTGTGAAAATTTTTGGGTCTGAATTGATTTTATTTTTCTACTAGTTAATTTAATTTAAAAAAAAAAAATTTGAGTTTTGTGTTTGATTTATTCTGTTGCTTCTGCTGGTTAGTATCTCACTATTTTTTCTGTTAGTGTATGCTTGGTCGGAGATCCTTGAACTTAGATTTGACACATTTAGATCCCGACTTAGAAAGAACTCTTAGGAGGCAGAAAAGAGCACTAGTTGAGAGAGAGACTGTTGAGATGGGAGAAAATTTTAATCAACCTGAACATGTAGAGCAACCTAGAGCTTGGAACGTGGACTCCACTACATCCCTTAGGGATTTGTTCGCACCCGTTGCGACTAACTCATCTTCCTGCATAGTGTTGCCACCAACCAATGCCACACACTTTGATTTGAAGCCACATGTTATCCAACTCCTACCCTCATTCCATGGCTTAGATCTTGAAAATCCTTATAGTCATGTGAAGAAGTTCAAAGACATTTGTGCTACATTCAAATTCCAGAACTTCTCTGAGGAGTCAGTCCATCTTCGACTTTTCCCTTTCTCCCTTCACGATAGAGCTAGGGCGTGGTTGGACTCCAACACGTCCGGATCTATCACATCTTGGGAAAACCTACTTAGCAAATTTTACCATAAGTTTTTCCCAATGTCTAGAGTGAATGAGTACCGTAAGGAGATTAGCTCTTTCACTCAGGACGAGGATGAGAAGTTCTCTGAAAGCTGGGAGCGCTTTAAAGAGTTACTGATCAGATGCCCTCCACATGGATATGAGAAGTGGAGACTCGTTGAATTCTTCTACCAAGGGTTGACTCAACCCAACCGTAGCATGATCGAGTCTATGAATGGGGGGGCATTCTTGAGTCTGACAGGAGACGAAGCATATATGGCGTTGGACAAGTTGTCCGACAACTCACAGCAGTGGAATTTTTCAAGCTGTCGAGATAAGTTCATTCGTGCTCCTAAGAGGGGAGGCATCTATGAGGTCCGAGAGGACGCTGATTTGAGGATAAAGTTAGATGCCCTCACTAAGAAGATTGACGCTCTCACTGTGAGCCAATCCATCAATGCTGCCAACACATTCAATGTTGAAAGCTGTTCCATCTGTGCTAGTCCCATGCATCTAGCACAGAATTGCCCATCAATGCCGGCTTGTGCCGAGTATCCTATGGAACAAGTAAATGCTTTCAATGACTTTCGAAGGCAGTCAAATGGATCGTACTCCGAGACGTACAATCCAGGGTGGTGGAACCACCCAAATTTTTCATGGAGACAAAACCAACCAATGAATCAGGGAGGATCCTCTCATCATGCTCAAAATCAATATCCTCCCGGATTTGCCCCACAAATTCCTAATCATGATCGTTCTGCCCATCCAGCACCTTCACCTGCTTACCATGCACCCGCTCAAACACCAGCGCCAGTTTCTCAATCACTTGAGGACACCCTCAAGGAATTCATGAAGGCGACTAGCCAAAATATGAGCGATGTGAGGAGTGCAACAATGGTAAACACCCAAGCAATTGCCAAGCTGGAGAGTCAAATAGGGCAAATTGCAAGTCACTTGGGTGAGAGAGAGAAAGGAAAGTTCCCCAGTCAGCCCGTGCAAAACCCAAAAGGACAATTTATGGTTGAGAGTTCATCAACTCCAACGCACGGGGAGGAACAAGTACAGTCGATTGTCACACTAAGGTCTGGGAGACAAGTGGACAATCGAGTGGAAGAGAGCCCTGCTATACAGCAAGGGCAAGGGAGTGGCAACACAGAGAAGAGAGATGCTGAGCCATCTACAGCCACACCTATTGAGAAAGACCCTCCTAGGTCGTTTGTACCTAGAGCGCCTTACCCCGAGAGATTACAGGCGCCCATTAAAGGAGGGAAGTATGAAGAAATTCTGGAGGTATTCAAGCAAGTCCATATCAATATCCAATTTTTGGATGCCATCCATCAAGTGCCATCATATGCCAAGTTTTTAAAGGACTTGGTCACTATCAAGAGGAGGACGAATGTCCCAAAAAAGGTATTTTTGACCGAGCAGGTCAGTTCAATCCTTCAGTGCAAGTTACCTATCAAGTATAAGGACCCGGGGTGTCCTACCATCTCTTGCACAATAGGAGTCAGCCATATTGATAGGGCCCTTTTGGATCTAGGGGCGAGTGTGAATCTTCTACCTTACTCAGTCTATGTGCAGTTGGGGTTAGGAGAATTGAAGCCCACAACCACGACGCTTCAATTGGCTGACAGGTCAGTGAAAAGACCACGGGGAATAGTTGAGGATGTTTTGATAAAAGTGGATAAGTTCTATTTCCCCGTGGATTTTATTGTGCTTGACACAGAACCGGTTCAGAATGTAGGGATTCAAATACCGGTGATTCTAGGGCGACCATTCTTAGCCACGGCTAACGCCCTAATCAATTGTAGGACAGGGGTGATGAAGATCTCCTTCTGAAATATGACAGTGGAGTTGAACATTTTTGATATCACTAGGCAACCACTGGAATATGATGAAATGAGAGATGTATGCTTGATAGAGGAGATTCTTGAGGATACTGTGGATGAATTAAGCATTGAGGATCCCATGGAGGCATGCTTTGCTCACTTTGGAGAGGACTTGGGTTTAGATAAGTTACTCGAGGAAGTAAATGCCATTTTGGAGTCTGATCCTCAAGAAAGCAAGGAGGAGGAGGAGAAGGTGTCACCCGAACCTCAACAGAAGGAACTTAAGCCTTTACCGGATAATCTTAAGTATAAGTTCTTGGGTCCAGCACACTGTTTGCCTGTGATAATAGCTTCAGATTTGGGAGAGGCTCAAGAGGAGAAATTATTAGATGTTTTAAGAGAGAACAAGGAAGCTATCGGCTGGACCATTGAGGATATTAAAGGAATCAGCCCCTCGGTGGTGATGCACAGGATACACTTGGAGGAAGATGCTAAGCCATTGAGGGAGCCGCAAAGAAGGCTCAACCCTGCTATGCAAGTGGTTGTAAGGGCAGAGGTTATTAAGCTGTTAGATGTAGGGATCATTTATCCCATCTCTGATAGCAAGTGGGTGAGCCCCATTCATGTCGTGCCCAAGCGAGCTGGGTTAACGGTAGTAAAGAATAAGGACGACGAGTTGGTGCCAACTCGTGTGCAGTCTGGGTGGAGAGTGTGTATAGACTACCGTAAGCTGAACACTGCCACAAGGAAGGATCACTTTCCACTTCCATTTATTGATCAGATGGTGGAGCGTTTGGCTGGGCACGAGTATTATTGCTTTTTGGATGGTTATTCTGGATATAACCAGGTCCCCGTGGACCCTGAAGATCAGGAGAAGACGATATTTACCTGTCCTTTTGGGACCTTCGCCTACCGTTGCATGCCCTTTGGGTTATGCAATGCACCTGCCACTTTTCAGCGGTGCATGGTCAGTATATTCTCTGACATGGTAGAGCGGTTCTTGGAGATTTTCATGGACGACTTCTCCGTCTTCGGTTCAACATTTGAGGAGTGCCTGCACCGTCTCTCTTTGGTTTTGGTACGGTGCAAGGAGAAGAACCTGGTGCTTAATTGGGAGAAGTGCCATTTTATGGTCAAGCAAGGAATTGTACTGGGGCATATCGTATCTCATCGAGGGATTGAGGTCGACAAAGCGAAGGTGGATTTGATTTCCAGCCTTCCACCCCCACGTACGGTGAAAGAGGTTCGATCTTTTCTGGGCCATGCAGGTTTCTATAGGCGATTTATCCAGAATTTCAGCAAGATCGCCAGGCCCTTGTGCAAGTTGTTGCAAAAAGATGCCCCATTTCTATTTGATGAGGATTGTAAGTAAGCATTTGGGGATCTGAAGGAAATTCTGACGTCCACACCCATTATTCAGCCACCTAACTGGGGTGTGCCTTTTGAGATTATGTGTGACGCATCAGACTATGCTGTTGGAACTGTTTTGGGGCAGCGTGTTGATAAACTTCCCCATGCTATCTATTACGCAAGTCGAACTCTAAACGACGCACAACTCAATTATTCTACCACAGAGAAGGAGTTGCTTGCAGTCGTTTTTGCACTAGACAAGTTCAGATCCTACTTGTTAGGATCTAAAGTCATTATCTACTCGGACCATGCTGCATTGAAGTATCTTTTCTCTAAAAAAGATGCTAAATCTCGTCTTATCCGATGGATCTTGCTACTTCAAGAGTTCGACATTGAGATTCGGGATAAGAAAGGTTCGAAAAATGTGGTGGCGGACCATTTGTCTAGATTGATTGTGGAATTCAGTGAGGCTGCCACTCCCATTTCTGAGACCTTTCCTGATGAGCAATTGATGCACATTGCTCACAGTCCCGCACCATGGTTTGCTGACATAGTGAACTATCTTGTCACCGGACACATGCCCTTGCATTGGGGGAGGCAAGATAAATCAAAATTTTTGGCCATGGTAAAACACTTTTTTTGGGACGATCCTTACCTGTTCAAGTATTGTCCTGATCAGATCATTAGACGATGTATTCCTGAGCATGACCAATCTAATGTCATCGCCTTTTGTCATGATCATGCATGTGGAGGCCATTTTAGTGCTAAAAAGACCGCTGCAAAGATTTTGCAGTGTGGATTTTATTGGCCTACCCTGTTTCGGGACTCTCACACCTACTGTATATCTTGTGAACGTTGCCAAAAGCTAGGGAGTCTTTCTAGGAGAAATATGATGCCCCTCAACCCTATTCTGATTGTTGAGATTTTTGATGTGTGGGGCATTGATTTCATGGGACCATTCCCAAACTCCTTTGGCTACTTATACATTCTAGTTGCTGTGGACTATCTGTCCAAGTGGGTGGAGGCCGTTGCGTGCAAGACCAATGACCACAGAGTTGTGGTCCAGTTCTTGAAAGACACTATTTTTGCTCGTTTTGGTACGCCTCGAGCAATCATAAGTGATGGAGGTAAGCACTTTTGCAACAAAATCTTTGAGCAGTTGATGAAGAAATATTGTATCACGCACAAAGTTGCCACCCCATATCACCCACAGACGAGTGGTCAAGTGGAAATCTCAAATCGCGAGATCAAACATATTTTGGAAAAGACTGTGAACCCTACTAGAAAGGATTGGTCTCTGCGATTGATGGATGCACTGTGGGCATATCGGACAGCCTTCAAGACGCCAATTGGCATGTCTCCCTATCGCATTGTATACGGAAAGGCATGTCACCTTCCGGTTGAATTAGAGCATCGTGCGTATTGGGCTGTCAAGCAACTAAATTTCAATCTTTCCAAGGCTGGCTCACAACGGAAGCTCCAACTCAATGAATTGGAGGAGCTGCGGAATGATGCATATGAGTGTGCCCGATCATACAAAGCACAAATGAAGAAGACTCATGACCAAAATATTTTGAGATGAGCTTTTGAGCCGGGTCAGAGAGTTCTTCTTTATAATTCACGCCTGCATCTTTTTCCAGGCAAGCTCAAATCCCGATGGTCAGGCCCATTCATTATTCGATCGGTTTTTCCTCATGGGGCCATCGAGATTGAGGATCCTAAGAATGGTAATACTTTCAAGGTAAATGGACAGAGGCTGAAACCGTTCTTAGAGTTGAGGAGTCCGGACATTGAGAAGATACTGTTGGAGGATCCTAGTTACTCAAATTGAGTGTAGTATTCTAGGGAGAGTCTGGCTGAAGACGTAAAACTTAGCGCTCATGGGAGGCATCCCACAGCTTATCTTTTCTTTTGTTTATTTATTATTTCGCATTTTTATGATTAATGTTTGTTTCCAGTATTTTTTGTTTTCCAGTTTTTATTTTTCAGGGACAAAGCGTACTTCAGTTCAAGTTTTGGGTATGCTATGAGCCATACCAGTCCAGATAGTTCTCCATATCTCAGGTCAGCTCTTTCCATATTAGTCACACATTGGGGTCAATGTGTAATTTAAGTTTGGGGGTATGGGAGACACATCACACACTTTGTCCTAATTTGTTGTCTTTTCGTCATAGAGATAAATGCATGCTCATGTTATCGTGAAATTTTAGTTGATCTAAACATTTTCTGTGATGTGATGTCATTGGTGAGCTTAACATTTTGAACACATGATCTGGTGATAAATTTTTAAAATTTAGTTACTTACTTTAGGCATTTTGAGAATTCACATGTTTGATCTAATCTCACACGAGCACATTAGCACAAATTATGTGAGGTATGACATGCTATTTTAATGTGTATTTTTCCTTATCTTAACTGAAACTGGATGACTTGTTGGATGAACTCTTGGGCATAGGAAAATATATAAAATATATATATATATATATATATATTTTATCAATAAACTTTTCGCTGAGTAACTGGACCTCTTGCCTCAGTAAGCAGTGAGTGTTCACGTCAAAAGGTGAAATTTTGCTTGGTAATATTAAGGTCGGTTTAATTTCGTAGCCTTTTTGACTCGAGTTAGTAAGTCCTTAGGGGTGTCTTTACACCTAATGCCCTAAAACCATCTGGTTTGGGAGTCATTGACTTAACACTCGCTACATGGGTCAATTAGAAAGCTCAAGGGAACTAAGCATAGCCGTGCCTTAATAATAATAAAAAAAAGAGTGAATAAAATAAAAACTATGCCTTTTCGTTCATTTTTGATGGGAAATTCGGTGAATCTTGAGACATGGAGACCTTACACATTAGAGTTACTTGGAAGCTTCATTTTTATATGCTAATTCTCCTTACACTGATTCAAGCTTGTGATGCCTTATCCTGCCTTTTGTAAGTAATTAGATTTTAACATTTCTATTCATTGCGAAGATGGGTTTACCTTTTTAAGCTTGCTTATGAATGAATATCATGGTGATGTGTGCTCCTTAAATTTTTGGATACCATGAGTGATGACTTTATCTTTATGTTCTTTGTTTTTCATTGAGTCTTTTATTTTGTTTTGCTAAGGGACTAGCAAAATATAAGTTTGGGGGTATTTGATGAGTCTTAAATATTGCATATTTTAGACCTTTAACTTATATTTGTTATGCTCTTAGTTAGTATTATTTTACTTTATTTTACGTTTTTCTTGTGTTTTGTGTGTTTTTACAGCTTTGTGGAGAAAGTGCAGCATTTCAGGTTGATTTGAAGCTTCTGGAGACATTGCGCTCGATCGCAACAGATATGCGATCGAGCGCACCAGCGCTCGAGCGCACCTGCCTTTGAACGAGCGCATGGTCAACATCCCACATCGAAATAATTGAAGTTCAGTGCATTTGCGATCGATCGCAGAAGACATGCGATCGAGCGCACATGAGATCGTGCGCACAAGACATGCGATCGATCGTACCTGCGATCGATCGCACCACACTGCGATCGAGCGCACACGGGCCTGTATCCCACATCGTTTCTGCAACCTGTTTTACTCCGGGTCTCCCCCTATATAAACACCATTTGGCTTCATAATCCAATGTACTATTCCTGAGCCACTTTGGTGTTTACCGGTGGACGTCCGCTAGCATTCTGGTGGATCCCGAAGGCATTGCTACCACGAGGGGAAGTGTCGCCCGTCAGCGAGTGGAATTTCTCCCATGTAAAGTTGTTTATTTATTTCTTTATATTCAGTTGTTTTAGTTTAAATGTTTAGCACTTGTTATTATAGTTTTATAGTTATGAGTGGCTAGATTCTTCAGCTAAGGTTGAAGATGAAGCCCCGCCGTTGTTTGGCGTAGTAGTTCAGATTTGCTTGTACAAATCTGACAATTTTTAGTATAAATGTTCTGTCAATTATTTGAGTTAATCTTATAATTGATTGAGTTTAAATTGTCTGTTGGATTTTCTTTGTGTTTCATCTGATGGATACATTGAATGCTTTTCGATTAAATTGGATTCCCTTTGTGATTTGTTAAGAGCGGATACATCGGGTGCTTTTGGTTTAGTTGGGATATTCTTTGTTTTTTGTCTTATAGTTGGATTCATTGAATGTTTTGATAGGCTATATTTTTAGAACATGTATGCTTAACTTTGGTGGGGTGGATTCGGAAACCTTAGTGCTTTTTTATTATTAGTTTTAAAATCAATTTAATTTAGTATTAATTTATTTTGCAAATTATCATTCAAAATTCGGAACTAGGTTAAGATAGAGTTAATTTAGATTGAAAATATACTTTCACAACGCAATTCCCTGTGGATTCGACCTCGCACTTGCACAACACTATACTGCAAACGACTCGTGCGCTTGCGAGTAAATTAAAACTCACAACAGTAGATAAACACACAACAAGTTTTTAGCGCCGTTTCCGGGGATTGTACTAAATTTTTTTTTGGAATTATTTTCGTTAGTTTTATTTTATTTTAATTCTTTACTCTTTTCTGTTTATATTTTCTTTATCAAAAACCTAATTTTTCTTCTTTTCATTTTCTGTTTTCTTCTGTTTCAGGTCTGCAGTAGTGCTGTTTCTGGCCTTGTGATCAAGCGCAAGCTCAAGTAAGATAGAGCACACTGTTGTGATCGAGCGCAGTACCTTGCGCGCTCGAGTGCAAATAGTCCAGAGACTACCTGAGCAGCAGTTCTAAAGCTGCTGCACCAAAGTCTTCCAGCTAATTTATGCAAGGGCTTCGATCTAGGAACCTTACCATCGTTCCACTCGACATAGAGATTGAGCAGACCATTCGACAGAGGCCTAGAAACAATTTTGAGGAGAACGAAGAAGAATTCGAGGGAGCACTAATGGAACAGGTAGAAAACCAACAACCACCTAAGTGAAGACCGATGAAACAATCTTTCATCCCACGAAACCTCAACCAGCCATCTTGCATTGCTTATCAACTAGAGGTGGAAGGCAACTACTACATATCTCCGCAGATACTTAGTGTATTGACTCATTTTAGGGGTACACTTGCTGAGGATCCACACTTCCACCTTCGGGAATTCTTTGACTTCTGCAAGTTCCAGCACATCCAGGGCCTAAATCAAAGGGAATTAGGTTAATTCGTTTCCCTTTTTCATTATTAGATAAAGCTAAGTTGTGGTATAATTCATTGCCTGCAGATTCTATCCATACCTGGGAAGAACTATCCAGTAAGTTCCTAAGGAAATTTTTCCCAGCACAAAAGATAAGGCAGATAAGGAAGGAGATTCAATCTTTCCAACAGAGAGATGGAAACCTTTTCTTTGAAGCATGAGGACACTTTAATGAGTTGCTTCTTAAATGTCCACATCACAACCTACCTCAAGATGAGCTGGTACTAGCCTTTTATGAAGGTCTAAATGATATGAATAAAGGTATTGTTGATTCAGGTTGTGGAAGTGTGTTGATGGAGAAGAGTAGTGAAGAAGCTATGGAGCTGTTTGAGGCATTGAGTGAGCACACCCAACAATTCTCATCTAAAGGGAGACAAGGAGTAAAGAGCAAGGGCATTATGAAGTTAACTTAATTTTTGGAATTCCACTTCAGATAGCTGCTATGGAAAGGAAGCTAGATATGCTTGTAAAAGCCATGACTACTCAGAACACCTCACTAAGTCCATAAGCCACACAACGCCAAGTATGTGCTTTATGTTCTCAATTTGATCACAGTTCTGAGACTTGCGATTTATATTCATCTACAGATCCCGAGCAAGCGAACTATGTGGGACCAAACAGTGCATATACTATCTACCTACAATCCTGGATGGCAAAACTACCCCAACCTCTCATGGAGCAACAATTAAAATGCCCTGAACCTTCAAGGGTAACAAAGAAACTTCCACCAAGCAGCCTAACCAGTTTAAGAGTCAAAGAAGAGTGACCTAGAGAGTATGGTAAGGCAACTGATAACGTCACAAGAACAGTTTATGGTAGATGGAACGCAAATTCGAACTGAGAAAAGATAAACAATTGCAAAGCATGAGCAAACCATCAAAAGACTGGTAGCACAAATGAGCCAAATGGCTAAGGAGCTAAGTGGACGAAGGCAAGGAGAATTTTCAGCCCAAACAATGCCTAATCCTGGAGGACATCAGCAACTAAAGGCCGTTACAACTCTCAGAAATGGTAAGATCATAGGAGTTAATGAGCCAGCACAAGCATCTCCAGCTAAGCCATCCACATCCAAGGTAAGTGAAATGGAGAAGTGGAATGCACCTCCCTTCCCTCAAAGGTTAGTAAAGCCAAAGAAAGATAAATTGCTTGATATTTTTGAAACTTTGAGAAAAGTAGAAATTAACATTCCCTTATTAGATACAATTAAACAAATTTCTGCTTATGCTAAAATTTTAAAAGATTGTTGCACTAATAAAAGAAAGTTCCAGAAGCATGAAACAGTGGCTCTAACTGAAGAGGTAAGTGCGGTATTGTTAAGAAAACTACCACCAAAGCTAAAAGATCTAGGTAGTTTTACCATTCCTTGCAGGATAGGTGACCAGTTTTTTGAGCGTGCACTATTGGATTTAGGAGCAAGTGTCAATTTGCTGCCATACACGGTAGTTGAAAAGCTAGGTTTGGGGGAGCTTCAACCAACCTCCATCACTTTGCAATTGGCAAACAGAAGCATCAAAAAACCAAGAGGTATTCTTGAGAATGTCCTAGTAAAGGTAGGTGAATTTATTTTACCTGCTGATTTTATTGTACTAGATATGAAAGAATCTCCTATGCCAATACCTCTGCCCATCATCTTAGGAAGACCCTTTATGAGAACTACTGATACAATAATCAATGTGAAAAAGGGTATTGTAAGTATGATGGTAAATGGTGAGACAATAGAATTTAAGATATTTGATGCATTGAAATTATCCCAAAATGATCATGATGATGAAGAATGTTTTAATGAATGTATGATGCAAAGTGCTGTCAAGCAAGCTTTTCAGGTCCATCACACTGATTCATTAGAGGCCACCCTCACCCATAGCTTCACAAGTTCGGATGTTAAGCTAGAATTTGAAGATATTACTGATGACATCATTGAAGCTATGCACCTCCTTGAAGCCTCTCCAAAGCATCTAAGTAAGTTCACTCCTCCGTTTGAAACTCTTGCGCATACTAATACTACTTTTCTCTCATCTATTGTCCAGGTACCAAACTTGGAATTGCAGCAGTTGCCAGCAAGAAATCAGATAATCATGGTACATGGACACAGAGTCACACTACACTATGAAATTACAGTACAACTAAGAGATGAAGATTTAGCTATCCGACTGTCCAGTATGCAGCAGCAACAAGAAAACTTGAGCCAAATGCGGAGGACTTTAGGTACTCTCTTCCAAAAGATTAGCGCTGATGCTACTATAGAGAGTATTTGAGCAGTTCAGACTTTGAAAAACATGTAGCTCAAGCACCTCTATTGATATTAGTGGTACTAAGGCCACTTAGTACGGAGGTTAGGACTTTTATAGAAGTGCTGCTCACAGCTTCAATTCACTGTCGCCCACAAGATGTTCGCTAAAAAATACTCAGTGAAATCCCAGCAGTGAAAATGGTGCACCGTCTGGCTGAAGACGTAAAACTTAGTGCTTATGGGAGGCAACCCACAACATATCCTTTTATTTTTATATTTTTCATTACTGTTTATTTTTAATTTCTTTTTGTTTTTCAGTATTACTTTAGTTTTTGTTTTTCAGGGACATAGTGCATGCATCAAGTTCAAGTTTGGGGGCGTGCTACAAGCAATGCAAGCAGTCTAGTTCTCTTTCTCCCAGGTCAGATCTTTCCATGTCACTCACACATTGGGGACAATGTGTATATTAAGTTTGGGGGTAGGGAAAAACACATGCACACACTATGTCCCATTTTTTTTTTTTAAAGATAAATACATGTTCATTTTGTTTTGAAAATTTTGGTTGATTTAAAAAAAAATATGATAAAACTTCATTAGTAAGCTTAAAATCTAGAACACATAGCCTACTAATAAAATTTTTAAAGTTTAATTACCTACCTCAAGGCACTTAAGAATTCACAAGTTTGATCTAAAACTAACATAAGCACATTAGCACACAACTGTGTGGGGTATGACATATAATTCTTATGTATATGTTTCCATGACCTAACTATAATCAGATAACTTGTTAAATGAACACTTTAGCATAGAAAAAATAAAGAAAAATGTCCATCATGCAAAAAGAGAAAATAAAAGGCTCCTAATGATCATTAAATAAACTTTCCACTGAGTAACTGGACCTCTTGCCTCAGTAAGCAGTGAGTGTTCATGTCAAAAGGTGGGAATTAAGCATTTAATGATCATAAAAATTTTCACTGAGTAATTGGACCTCTTACCTCAGTAAGTAGTGAGTGTTCACGTCAAAAGGTGGGAATTTCACTTGGCAGCATTAAGATCTGTTAGTTCCGTAGCCTTTTTGACTCGAGTTAGTAAGTTCTTAGGGGTGTCTTTACACCTAATGCCCTAAAACTATCTGGTTTGGGAGTCATTGGCACTCGCTACAAGGGTCAAATAGAAAGTTTAATGGAACTCAACATGGCAAAAATATCATGGTGAAAGAAAAAAAAAAAGGTAAAAGAACTATGCCATTATTGTTCTTTTTGATAAGGAACTCGATGAGGGTTTGGACACCGAAACATTATACATTAGAAATATTTGGAAGTTCTATCTTCTATATGCTAATTCACCACACACCAAACCAAACTTGCGATGCCTTAAACCAACCTTGGGTAAGTAATATGAACTTTTAAAATCCTTATTCACTATAAAAATGTTTTTTTTTTATAAGCTTACTCATGAACAGTCATCATGGTTTCATGTGTAACCCAAATTTTTGGATATCATAAAGAATGAATTTATCTTTGATTTTGTTTTCATATAGTCTTTCATTTTGTATTGCTAAGGGACTAGCAATATGTAAGTTTGGGGGTGTGATAAGTGTTTAAATAGTCATATTTAAGCCCCTTAATTTACACTTGTTAGGCTATTTGTTTATATGTTTTAGTAGATTCTACTTCATTTTAGTGTTTTCTGTGTTTTTCATAGGTCTTTGAAGAAAAGAAGACATTTTGGAGCTCTAAGGAACAAAAAAGTAAAGATCTGCAAACTAGTAGAGGTGCACTCGAGCACACCTCTTTTGTGATCGAGCACACAGACACTTGAGCGCATACTTAGAAGGCTCGAGTGCACACATGCGCTAGAGTGCAGAACCATGTGATCGAGCGCACACGTACCAGAGGCAACAAAGCCAGATTTGGAAAGAAGTCTCCGAACCTTAAATTGGAAATTAGGGTTTTGGGTCACCCTTAGAGCCCTATATATAGACTTGTAAAACATAGAAAACAGAGCTTGGATTTTACCTTTCGATTTTGTTTGAAGTTGTAAGCTCTGGAAAGGAATTGACGACTTGTCTCCACAACATTCTTCGAGTTTTATTCATACTTAGTTTAGTTATGGCTATTATGTTCAATACACTTAGCATGTGTAACTAAACCCTAGTAAGGGCTTGGTTGAAGCCCTAATTATGTTTAACCAATAATTCAATATTGGCACCTTTGCAATATTTATGTTGTGATTCTTAATTTGATTAATGCCTGTTTTTATTTAAATTCCTCATATGTGTGTGTCTGATCAACGTATGCATGTGGTATGATTAGTTAGTTGAATCAATTTGGATGACCGAGTCCTAGGCTCAACAATAGTAACAAAAGATATCCACGCTGGATTCTTGGGTTAATCAACATGGGAAACCGGGAGCGGACCAAGCCCTAAGTCTTGTGTGGTTGCCTATTTCCATAGACCTTATGCTCTCTTAAGGAACAACTCATTATACACCATGCCGAATCCCTTAAGAGAGAAAAGAGTTAGAGTATACACCATGCTTAACTCATTGCATAGGGAAATCAATAGACTAAGGAGTGGACTAAGCCCTTAGGTTGACAACAAGCAGGTATTCATAGCATGAGTAGAGTATTGGCATATTGTTTTGTTGGGGTAGCATGATTAGTGGTGGATACCAAGTCCCTACGCCTTTATCATTATTATTAATCTAGACTAAATATTTATTTCTATCTATTTTTACTTTGTGAAATTAATTCTAAATCAAAATTCACCAATCCCTGTGGAAATGATCTCACACTTGCACACTATGCTACTGTAGACCTTGTACACTTGCAAGTAAAACAAGTTCGATTATTTTCTTATTTATTTAGATAGATAAACGTACAACAACACGAAGACAAAGATTATTAGGCATGGTAAAGTGAATTTTATTCCAAGAGTGGATGCATCTACTCCCATTGTTGACCCTAAGGAAAGTCAACATCAAACAAATCAAGAAGTACATGCTCCCAATCTTGATCAACCATCTACAAGTCAACAAGGAGATGCACTTCCCAAAGATTAGAGGTATGTGAATTATCATCCAATCGACCAAGTGATTGGTGATCCTTCACAAGGGGTAAGAACTCGATCTTCTATAAGAAATATTTGCAATTTTGTAGATTATTTATCCCAAATAGAACCTTAAACTTTTGTAGAAGTCGAAAAATATGTTGACTGGATAAATGCTATACAAGAAGAGTTAAATCAGTTTGAAAGAAATAAAGTGTGGACTCTAGTTCCTAGACCAAAGAATCATAGTATTATAGGAACTAAATGGGTGTATAGAAACAAAATGATGAAAATAGAATAGTAACTACGAACAAGGCTAGACTAGTTGCTAAGGGTTACAATCAAGAAGAATGAATAGACTTTGATGAGGCCTATGCTCTCGTAGCTAGATTAGAAACCATTTGTATGTTACTAGCCTTTGCATGCTTTAATAAGTTTAAACTATTTCAAATGGATGTGAAAAGTACATTTTTAAATTGTTTTATAGAATAAGAGGTTTATGTTGAGCAACCTCTTGGTTTTGAAAATCCTAACCTTCTAAACCATGTTTATAAGCTTTTTAAAGCTCTTTATGGGTTGAAGCAAGCACCAAGAGCATGGTATGAAAGTTTAAGTAAGCTTTTACTTGAAAATGATTTTACAAGAGGAAAAATAGATACAACTTTTTTTACAAAAACTTATAAAGATGACACACTCTTAGTCCAAATATATGTTGATGATATTATATTTGATGCTTCTAATGAATCCATGTGTCAATAATTTGCTAAGTTCATGCAAGATGAATTTGAGATGAGCATGATGGGAGAACTTACCTACTTCCTCAGACTTCAATTCAAACAACTGAAAGGAGGCATCTTCATCAATCAATCCAAATATACTAAGGACCTTTTGAGGAGATGATTACACCCAAAGAGTAACGCGGTAGTTGTAGCACAACTTTGGGGTGTCGATTCCACAGGGAAACAAATTAATTATAAGGAAAAGTGTAAACTTTAATACGAAACAATAAAATCCAAATAAGTAAATATGAGTTTTGATAGTAAAGTATTATGAGGAAATTGTGTATTTGTAATAAAGAATATAATAAGGAAACAACAAGGTTCTGGGAATCCTCCCTAAGTTCGTTGCCTTATTCCAATCTTGATTCAGTTGTTTTTATCTCGATTGCAAGTTTCACATCCCAAAGAAGCAATCAGTGTATATTCAATTAAAGCACATGTAAACCCTAATGTAATTGTTATGAAGTACTCTTTGATTTTGATTCATGCACATATGACCTATCCTATAGATTTATCAAGAAGTGACAATATATCTCAATGACAATATTGCAGTAATGGACAAACCTAAAAGATAAATCTACCAGACTCAATCACATCCAAACAACTTGACATAAGAAGAGCATGACTAGACTTATTATATGGAGAAGAAGCATGCAATCACCGGATTAAGAAAATCTAGAATAAGAAGAACATAAAGCGCAGCTGTCTTCTTCTTGTTTAATCAAAGAATACTCATAAACAATGTTTTGATAATAAATCCAAATTACAATTGAATCAATAATGAAAAATAAGAACAACTACACCTAGGGATTCATCCCTTCGCCTTGCTTGGAGATTAGTTGGCTATGGGGCTCATGCTTGAGCACCGTAATGGAGAAGCTTTCTTGAGTTTTTCGGCCTTCAATGATTCTATTTTTCAAACTCTAAAGTGATATATTTATAATACAAAGGTCTAAGGGTGTTTTAGGGTTTAAACAATCATTAAAACCCTAATTAGTTTGTATCTCGGAAACAAAGGTTTCGTGCTTGTGTCGTGGCTCAGATTGATTCAGGCCACGACTCAACTTATACTGATTCTTCATCATTCTGTGGGCCACGACCCAGCCTAATCCAGGCCATGACTCAACCCTCCAGGTCACGGCTCACCTTGATCCATGCCGCGGCCTAACCTGAGGCTTCTTCCTTGCTCTTTTGGTGCACTTTCTGGAGGCCGAGGCTTGGATAATTCTAGGCCGCAGTGCACACACTATAAACTTGATTTCTCTTCATTTGTCATTTCAAAATCATGTCTTTACTTCGGTGTGTCTCGAGTCTTTGTGCTTCAAATGACAATAGCTTTTTCTCCTATTTTGAACTTAAAATACCTGAAAATGCACCGAAATAATTCAATGATCCAAGAATACCACTTTAGAGTTATTAAGGTATAAAAGTGCAATTCAAACCTAGATCAGCCCTAAAATGCTAACAATTAAGTACTGTAAATACACATTTTATGACTCTCGTCATAACCCCCAACTAGCTTATTGCTAGTCTTTAGCAATTCAAGCAAAAACAAGAGATGAATTCTACGGTGGGAATCAAAACAAAGTAAAGCAATGTTAGTGTTAAACCAAGAGTAATTCACTTTTGTCTCAAAAATCGCATCTAACACATGGCACATAGAATCATTAAATTTCAGCCAAGTCCAAAAGTAATCTAAACATCAATCTTAAAATTTTTATCGACACTTAACATCCATCTTACCACAATCTATTAATCCGAACACCCGGATGATTTTATGCACAAAATTCATAAATCAAGTCTTGGCCTCTAAAATATATTAAATTGCGTGACATTAATCACAAAAACAAGCTCCATAGGCTCACTTTTTGAATCACTCTCCACTATTATAGAAAAATCACACTACATTGGATCAATAGGTCTTTAATAAGCTTGTAATGTTAGGCTAAGGTAAAGGTTAAGAAAGAACGGGAAGGATTCACAAGTAAAAGAACTCAATCTCTTAGTTTTAACCACAACCACTTTAAGTACTGGATAACCTTCAACACCCAACTCTTTCGACCATTTTTTATAAGAGCATATCTCTCAATAAGTCACAAATTTTCTTTTCTTTTCTTCTTTCTTTGCCATAGTTCACTTCTTTTCTTCTCTTTTGTAATTTGCCATAAGACCATTCACCTCATTTTCCATTTTTTTTATTTTCTTTTCCACAACCCCCAACTTATCTCCTTTAGTGTACTTGGGTTATGGTTTTCATATTTCCATCCTTACTCCTTTTAAGTGCTTCTCAACAAATGTGTATAACTAAGTTCTTTTAAAAGAAAAGTAAGGATAAAATATTTTTAGGCTTATAAAGGTGAGTAAATGGGCTATTGAAAGAAACAAGGCTCAAATTCTTTTTCAAGAAAAAGGCTCAAACAGGTGACTAGTGATGAAGGGTAAGTTCGAAAGGTTCAAACGGTCCAAAATGGCCTATATCATATCCTAAGTATTGTGCATTCTAGGAATTCACCTCAAGTGATTATCAAATAAGTTCTAGAGTTTGTCGAGACTACAAAAGTATTCACAAAACAATCATAGGTAAAAATTCTCTAAATGTTTTAGACTAATCATACAATCTTACCACAAACTAGAGTCTCAAACCAAATGAAGATTGACACTTAAATTAATTTCAAACCGAATCAAGATTTAACTACTTCTAAATACTATATGCTATCTTAAGTAGGCTCATATCATTGACATGTAAATTAACTCTAAGGCTAACACAAAGCATGCTAAAAACAAACAAAAAGGAAAATGACACTAAGCAGTTCAAAGAAAAATATGAAAAAAGGAATATGTTTCCTCCTTTCCTCCACCCCCAACTTAAAATAAGCATTGTCCTCATTGTGAAAGCAAAAGTTAAGGAAACCCCCTTTGTAGCCAAAAGTGCACAGAAGCTGAAAATTGTGCACTACCATTTGAACTGCTTCGTATATTTGTCCCTGAAAAAGAAATACGAAAGTAAAACTGGAAAACGGCAAAATAATAATAATAAACAAGAAAAAGAAATATTATAAAAAATAAAAATAAAAGGATATGTTGTGGGTTGCCTCCCATGAGCACTAAGTTTTACGTCTTTAACCAGACACTGCACCACTCTCACTGCTGGCCTCATTGTGGTGCTGAAGATGAGGCTCCATACTTAGTGGCCTTAGTGCTAGTCTTTTGGCAAGGAATACTTAAAGTCCACCACATGTGGCTCAAGTGTTTTTAGTGATGCTCATTTACTATCAGCAGTAGGGTATTTGATTCCCGCATCTATGTGACTTCTCTCAAGCAACTCCTCAAAGCATGGTTTCCAAGATTTCTTAATAAATTCCTGTGGCTTATCAAAAACATCAACAACATTAACGGCATGGGGATAAACTGAAGAATCATTGAATTCAAAATTATTAGGAATGAATTTCTAAGAGTTAGAATTATCTTTGATGTACTCATCCTCTTCATGTGGCTGCTATGAGACTCGAAAAATATTTACCTCTAAAGTCTTATTTCCAAATGATAATGTAATTAGGCCATTCCTACAATTAATGAGGGCATTGGCGGTGGTAAAGAATGGTCTTCCAAGTATCAAAGGAATTTTTGACTCCGTGTTTACAGTAGAAACAGTATATAAAACCAAAAAATCAACAGGATAGTAGAAATTATCAATTTGCAACAAAACATCTTCTACAATACCTCTTGGTTTTCTTACCGATCTATCCACTATTTGAAGTACCACAGAGGTTGGTTTGATCTCACCTAGACCGAGCTGTAAGTACATAGAGTATGGCATGAAGTTCACACTAGCACCCAAATCTAGCAATGCTTGGCCACATAAGATTTGTTTCCAATTTGGCAAGCCATCGTTGGATAGCCCGGATCTTTATATTTGGGTGGTGTCTTGCTGTCAATTACCGCACTTGCTTGCTCCATTAAGAATGCTGTCTTCTTAACATTGTGCCTATTCTTGAGTGTGCATAGATCCCTGATGACTTTAGCATAGTTGGGAATCTGTTTTATGACATGAAGAAGAGGAAGATTAATTTTAACATGCTGAAATTGTTCAAGAATCTCACCTTTTAATGCTGTATTTATCTCCTTAGGTTTAAGGAGTGCTTGAGGGAAAGGCACCGATGGAGAATAATCATCATATGCCTCTTATTCCTCGGGGGTTTTATCCTTGTTGCACACAGTGTTAGGATTCAGGATTGATGGTAGAGGCGGTCCATCAATTTTCTTACTGCTGCGAGTGATTATGGCATTAACCTCTCTAATATTTTGATTTTTAGGGTTGGAGGTTTATGTCATATATTTTTCCCTTGGATTAGGTTGTGGCTGTGAAGGAAAATGACCTTGCTCTTGAATCGTCAAGAAACTAGTCAACTTGGTGAGTTGGCTCTTTATTACCTTTTGTTCCTCTTTGATCGCTTGTTGTTCCTCTAACAACTATTGATTTATTTTTTCTTGATCTTCCACACTCTTGGCATGTACCTACATAAATGACTTAAACATATCTCCCAAAGGTAAAGATTGTTGAGGTGCATTAGATGAGGTTGCTTCCGGTTGCCATTGGGTACTAGAGTGGGCAAGGGGTTATATGTCAGATTTCCAACTGAAATTAGAGTGATTCTTCTAACCGGGATTGTAGGTGTTAGAGTAGGGTGAGTGTGGTTTCCCTAAGGGTATATGAACTAGACAATCCTTAGGTAAATGATCTACCCCATTACACATGAAACAAGGCTCATAGGACTCTACCCTAGCAACCAGTTCAGAGACCTTAGCATTTCTGGGTTTTAAGGCTTCAATTTCCTTAGTTAGGGCCTCTAAATGGGCTTTAAGGTTATCCTCTTCCTTAAGTTGATAAATCCTAGTGGGTTGGTTTTTCCTAGTGCTTTCTATGGCATTTGGTTCTGTCCAAGTGTGGGCTTTTTTCGATAGGTCATCTAGAAAATCTATGGCTTGGTCGAGATCTTTTTGAAGAAAATTCCCATTGCACATCAATTCTATGAATTATCTTTCCCTATTTAGAAGTCCATCATAGAAGTAGCTAACCACCCACCAACTCTCATACCTATGGTGTGGACAAGAATTTAACAGGTCCTTGAAACGCTCCCAAACTTGATATAAGGTTTCACTCTCCTTTTTTGCAAAGTTTGAGATTTGTCTCTTGAGGTTATTGGTCTTATGGGTTAGGAAGTGCTTGTGGAAGAAAACTCGTGTCATCTCATCCTAACTACCTATGGACCTAGGCCTTAACGAGTTTAGCCAAGCTTTGGCTTTTTCCTTAAGTGAAAAAGGGAAAAATTGAAGTTTTTCGGTGTCTACAATATCAGCCCTACCTTGAAAGGTTGCTACTACTTCCTCAAATTCCCTAATATGGATATAAAGGTTTTCATTCTCAAAGCCATGGAAGGTTGATAGCAACTGGATCATGCCCGATTTGAAATCAGGTGGTTGAACATTATGAGGGAACATGATACACAATGGGGTGGCTGTTCGGCTAGGGTGCAAGTAGTCTTTAAGTGTCCTAGCAACATTCTCATTAGGGTTTTCAGCCATGTTAATAAGATTTTCTAAATTCTCTATTGGGTGTACACTAGAGTTTGATCTAGTCGAGGTTTCACTAACGGGCGTGGAAGGAAAGGGTATCTCTAATTCGGGTCCCTTAATGAACCTACCTCACGAATCTCTCGGTCTAAGCATACACCAACTGAGTTTAAAAAGTAATAAAAACAGAACAAAATAAGAAAAAATAAAAAATTAAAATAAAAAAATTAAAAATTTAAAGAAAAGAACGATAGTACCATCTCATCTTATAGTTGACAATCTTCTTTGTACTTAAGTGCGTTTCCCCGGCAACGGCGCCAAAATTTGATTACGCCCAAAGAATAACGCGGTAGTTGTAGCACAGCTTTGGGGTGTTGTTTCCATAGGGAAACAAGTTAACTATAAGGAAAAGTGTAAACTTTAATACGAAACGATAAAATCCAAATAAGTAAATCTGAGTTTTGATAGTAAAGTATTATGAGGAAATTGTGTATTTTAATAAAGAATATAATAAGAGAACAACAAGGTTCCGGGAATCCTCCCTAGGTTCGTTGCCTTATTCCAATCTCGATTCAATTGTTTTTATCTCGATTACAAGCTTCACATCCCAAACAAGCAATCAGTGTATATTCAATTAAAGCACATGTAAACCCTAATGTAATTGTTATGAAGTGCTCTTTGATTTCGATTCATGCACACATGACCTATCCTATAGATTTATCAAGAAGCGACAATATATCTCAATGACAATATTGCAGTAATGGACAAACCTAAAAGATAAATCTACCAGACTCAATCACATCCAAACAACTTGACATAAGAAGAGCATGACTAGACTTATATGGAGAAGAAGCATGCAATCACTGGATTAAGAAAATCTAGAATAAGAAGAACATAAAGCGCAGCTGTCACATGAATCTAAATTCTTCTTGTTTAATCAAAGAATACTAATAAACAATGTTTTGATAATAAATCCAAATTACAACTGAATCAATAATGGAAAATAAGAACAACTACACCTAGGGATTCATCCCTTCGCCTTGCTTGGAGATTAGTTGGCCATGGGGCTCATGCTTGAACACCGTAATGGAAAAGCTTTCTTGAGTTTTTCGGCCTTCAATGATTCTCTTTTTCAAATCCTAAAGTAATCTATTTATAATACAAAGGTCTAAGGGTGTTTTAGGGTTTAAAAAATCATTAAAACCCTAATTAGTTTGTATCTCGGAAACAAAGGTTTCGTGCTTGCACCACAGCTCAGATTGATTTAGGCCGCAGCTCAACTTGTGTTGATTCTTCATCATTCTGTGGGCCACGGCCCAGCCTAATCTAGGCCGTGGCTCACCTTGATCCAGGCCATGGCCTGACCTGATGCTTCTTCCTTGCTCTTTTGGTGCACTTTCTGGAGGCTGAGGCTTGGATAATTCTAGGCCGCAGTGCACACACTATAAACTTGATTTCTCTTCATTTGTCCTTTCGCAACCATGTCTTTACTTCGGTGTGCCTCGAGTCTTTGTGCTTCAAATGACAATAGCTTTTCCCCCTATTTTGAACTTAAAATACCTGAAAATGCACCGAAGTAATTCAATGATCCAAGAATACCAATTTAGAGTTATTAAGGTATAAAAGTGAAATTCAAACCTAGTTCAACCTTAAAATGCTAATAATTAAGTACTGTAAATATGCATTTTATGACTCTTATCAAGAGATTTGGGATGGAGAGCTCAAAATCTATTGGAACTCCCATGAGCACCTCTACAAAACTTGATTTGGATGAGGAAGGTAAGTGTGTAGATACAAAAACTAATAGAAGCATGATAGGAGCTTTAGTATATCTAACTACAAGTAGACTTGATATAATGTTTAGTGTATGCATGTGTACTAGACTCTAAGCTAATCCTAAGGAATCTCATATTGTTGTCGTGAAAATAATTTTAAGATATTTGCAAGGTACTCAAAATCTAGGTTTATGGTATTATAGAAAATCAACTTTTGAGCTTGTTAGGTACTCGAATGCTGACTTTGTGGGTTATAAGTTAGATAGAAAAAACACTAGATGAACTTACGAATTTCTAAGTGTTATGTTAACTTCTTAGTTTCAAATAAACAAAATCCGGTTGCACTATCAACCGCCGAAGTGGAATATATAGTCACCGGTTGTTGTTGTGCACAAGTTTTATGGATGAAACAACAACTAGAAGATTATGACATGTGTTTTCAAAACATTCTAATTCATTGTGATAACACTAGTGCTATCAACTTGACAAAAAACACAATTCAACATTCTAGAACCAAACACATTGAGATAAGACATCACTTCGTAAGAGATCATGCTCAGAAGGGTGGTATTAGGTTAAAATTCATTCCTTCTGAAGATCAAATTGCTGATATTCTTACTAAGCCCTTGAACGAAGATAGCTTTTGCAAAATAAGACTGTTAATGGGTTTGACAAACTATGAACATATGTGTGTTTGATTGCATCAACAGTCATCATATGCACACTTCCCATTAAGTGAATGAATATTAACTCCTATTTAATATCTTTCTCACTAAAAAATGGCATAAATAAATCATTTATTGCAAAATTCTAGCTTGGAGCTCAGAATTCTAATTTTCTTGATTGACCCAGTCGACTAGTTGGAGGACTCAATTGACTGGTAACCCACTAACCATTTACCTAGTTGACTGGTTGAAACTTTATATTAGGCCCAGTTGACTAGTTGGGTAAAACCAGTCGACTACTGACCATTTAACCAATCGACTGGTATCTCAAAAATGAATCCTAAATCCTTAATTTTTAATGAACCAGTCGACTAGTTACTGGACCCAATCGATTGGTATCACGTTATTATAAAATATCTCTTTAGATTTGTTCTCATTTCATGCCCAAACTCAAGATCCCTAACCCTCTATCTCCATTCTCTCTAGAAATCTCTTGATTTCAGTCCAAATTTCATCAAAATCATTCAAAGCATTACAGACCCATCCTTAAATCACTTGATTCTCAGGATTTCAAGGTTGAATCTTCAATTTTTTCACACACTACCCTCTTTAACCTCTCAAAATCATGTTTTTGGCAAAAATATCTGAACGAATTTGTATCAAGAAAATTATACATGGACCACATGTGCCAAAAGGATCAAGAATACGTAAATCTTTGGCATTGGACTCCAAATGGAAAGAGGTTATTGATTCTTTAAGCAAACGAGCAAGAACCGAGTTGGATGATTCATTATTATAGAGTCATGCAGTCAAAGACAAGTATAACACTATCATTCATCACAAGAAATTCATGACTGGTAGTTGATTTTGATTCTATTAGGCATGCAAATTTTGACATATTACCTGTTTATGAGGCTATTAGACTGAGACCCCTAGTAAGTATCCACAGAAAATACTACCCTAGGCTAATTCACCAATTTTATGCCAACCTAGTCCATTAGCTTTTAGGTTTAAAACTAGAATTATGGTTGTTGAGTTTGAAGTTAACACTAAACTACTAGTTAGCATTCTAAAAATCTCTGTAGTCGGGATCTCTTAGGGACTAGATGGTTAGCCGGACAACTTTGACTATGAAGAATCATGTCAAATAGTTAGGGGAGACCTTAATTATGTTTTTAAGACTACCACCTTCCATCAGTGCAGTGACATGCCATTAGACTCCAAGTTGTTTAATTTAATAGTCAGCTAGGCCATTCACCTAAGACTTGGCAGTCAAGGTTACATGTCTAAGATGGACATTGTATTGATATGGTGCTTCAAGACTGGAAACCCTTTCAATATTGATCAACTGATCCTAGTTAACATGATAAATGGAGAAGCCCATGACTATGGTTGCCTCCCTTATGGTATGCTCATCACCCTGATACTTCACCATTTCAAGGTTCCTCTTCCTGCCATAGAAGCATAAGAAATTGATCCCAATGACATCACAATGTCTTATCCTTAAAGAAGATGGGGTGCACCATATGGATCGGCATGGTCCTCTCCAAGGAAAGAAGGAATATACGTATTGGTGATGAGGACAATGATGAAGAAGAAAAAGTCCTCAAGGATGAAGCTCCTCCTACTGAAATTGACACTGAAAAACCTGAGGCTAGTCCACAGAATCTTAGGTATAGTAGCTCATCAGCTGGTCGAGGTGAAAATGACAATCTTCTTCATGCTATAGTGAGTCTTCAGGTGTCTATGCAGTCGGGCTTCCAGAGTTTAAGCTCTTCTGTTGACTCGAGCTTCTTGTTAGTACGGACAGACCTGGATGTCATGCATCATTACATTAATACTTTATAAGATTAAGTTACTTTGAGAGCATTCGGAAGGCTCCTTGGCAGAGATACGAGATCTTTTCCATGATACCCCTGATTCTCCAACTCCCTGAGTCCTTTAGTATGAGTCATCCATCTATTGTTAGCACCAATCAACATTTACAAGAACATTTTTTTTCTTCTCATGCATTCTTGGCTATGTACTTTGCTTGAACTATTATGGGCTAGTTTCCTTAGTTCTACTATGTATGGACCTATTTGTTCAAGGTTGTTTTCCTTTCTCTATCTCATTTAATGTGTGTGTTTCTCTGTTTAGTTAATGGTTGGATGATTTGATTACTTATAATCGTTGCTTTAAACTTTAACTACTTCAGCTTCCTTATTCAACTTCTGATTCTTCTCGGGGGATCTTAACATCTCTGATTCAAACTTTGTTTTTGAAAACATGTTTTTTCTTGCCTTATCTTCGTGCATATGATATTTGACTTTGCTTATTTTCAAGTTTTTCCCTCCGTTTTCTGTTGTTGTCAAAACGGGAGAGAAAAAGAGAAAAATATGTGTAAATGATGTAATACATAGTTTTAGGGGGAGTATTGCTCCGAACATGTTAAAACTATTTAGAACAGTATTTGATTTACTATTATTGCTTGGTTGGGTTGTTCTTGAAAGATTGTAGGTTTGACCCTTATTTGATTTTAGTTATGATAAAACTCTATTTAAATTGCACTAAAAGTTTTATCTAAGTGCTTAAGTGGCAAAAGCATTCAATACAGAAAAAGTACGCAAAATACGACACGTACAATTACCAAAAGAAGACATAAGATCTAGAATAGGTTCTAAGGTTAATGGCTTAAGTTACAAATCTTTACTTTTAGTTACTTAGCTTAACTATGGCTCATTTTGATTACAAAAGGCTTTGATAAAAATAATCCAAAAAAATGTCTTTAAGTCAAAAACTGCTTTTAAACATGAAAACTGTGTTTTGGGTCAACCCAGCTGACTAGGTCTTTGAACCAGTAGACTGGTAAAAGGGACAGTAGCTTTTGCCCCTAAACCCAGTCAATTGGTACCAAGACCTAGTCGACTCATCCTAAGACCCAGTCGACTGGTACTTGCATTAAGCCCAAAAACATGATTTTCTCACATGACCCAGTCGACTGGTACAAGGACCCAGTCGACTAATAATTTGAAAATGTGACCGTTTGAGATGTAGAACTTGAGCATTTAATGCTTCAAACCTAGCAAATCAGTGTCTAATGGCCATATAAGGCCAATGCTATAAAACCCCCCTGTCAATGAGCATTTAAAAACAAGAAAGAACACTCAATTTGATTTATAGCTCATTAATACTCTCAAAAGCTTTGGAAAATTTATTGTGATCAATTCTTTAAGCTCTTTTCTTGAAAGAGAGATAACCTTTACCTTGTAAAGCATTCATTGCTATCTCTCTCATTTTCCTTTATATTTAAAATCAATCATTGTAAAGAGAAAGAGTTAGTGTAACTCTTAGAGTATTTAGGATTAAACACTTCCTTGTGGAAGAAAGTGCTTGTAAGATTTGTGTAACACCCGCGAAGTTGCTTGACTAAAATTAGTGGATTGCTTCAAGGAGGTTTCTTGAAGAGAGTGGATGTAGGGTCAGAGAGATTTTGATATTGTCGACCCACTATAAACGGAGTTTGCATATTCTCTTCCTTTACTCCTTTAATTTCAAGCATCTTATTTGTTTTGTACCTTGCTTGATTAAATTGTTAAAAAATTGTTTGATAATTGCAAAAAGTTTTTAAAACCCAATTCTCCCCTCTTTGGTTTGTACCTCAGTCTACACATCAAAACCTAACTTGTAATCCTTCACATACAAGCAAAAAACATGATGTGTTCAAAATCTTCAAGAACAAAAATCATCCATAGGAAATTGCAGCGCGAGGTTTGTAATCACAAAAGCTTATGGCTATGGATTTCTGCACAACCACCATAATTTTCTCTTCTCTTTGTTTTGCTCATGGTCTACATGGACTCTTTATTATATCCAGTCATATTCTTGTCGAACCCTACTACAAGAAAATTGATTTTTAGCAAAGAGAATTAGCAACGACAATATTTTTTTGTTATGAAAGAGTAAGCACTTCACAACTACTTCAGAAAGTCGTTGCGAAATCCTGTTGCCAATAAAAAAATTGATATTTTAAATTAACAACAACAAAATATCAATGCGATGCTTTAAAATTATTTGACAACTACATGTCATTATTGCAATAGATGAATAACATTTTATTATGTTTTTTTTATTACAAAGTTTTTGTTTCACAATAACAAATTATCGTTTTAATGGCTAAAGGTTTTGTTTCGAAACGACAATTTGTCTAAATAAACCTCTATCTGAAAATGTCAGTGTGCGGTAGTTTTTTGTGCCAAAACAAAACGATGTCATTTTTGAAATAGAATTAGCCAAATAACAAAACGACTCTGTATAAGACTGAAAAAGAAGCTTAAGTAGTGGAAAGCTCTAGAATTCTCTCTCAAACACTCATCCCGTCTAGTTATCTCTGTAAGTCTCTCTCTCTTACTAGTCTTCTATGAGATTACCAGTTCTCTCTCACAAATGCCATTTGGGATTTATTTTTGGATTTTTTCCTCTTAGGCTCATATTAGAGACCTTGAACAAGTATATTTTTTCATCTTCCTATTTTCTGCTTGAGATTTATTTTGATTGGGGTTTTAGAGACCCAGGTTGCCGCTTCGGTCTCATGTTCTTGATCTTTAGACTTATATTTTTGGCTTCTTTGGTATTTTCTACTTGTGATGTCCCTGTTTGTGTATACTCTGAAAATACCAAAAAATGATTTTCAGGCTTCCTTTGATTTGATTATTTTCATAATATTTTTTTTCACCTTTTACTTTTTCGTTTTGGCTTGGAACCCACGATACATGGACTTCACCCTAGTCACTGAGTCACCACCAAGCTTTTTGAGTCAGGGGAGCATTCTATGTAAGCTCCAGTGGTGATCTACTATGGTGGACTTTGTCTTATGCTTAAATGAATTTGCACAGCCCCATAGAACCCACTGTATTCTTATTACAATGCCTTGTTTAGTCATAACAAACAAATTTTTTTTCTTCTTGAGCCTGGTTTGTTGTTCATTAGACCTTGATGACCCAAATGTTCAGATAGTAACATTGTGGGTTCGGTTTGGGTTTGCTGAGAACTCAAGCACTTGTGTTTTGTTTAATCAACAAAAATGAATGTAAAATCTTCTACCCTTGACTACTTGCCAAGTTGCTCATATTTTTCTTTTAATTTCCTTTGAAAACCTTTGTTTTGACCGCTTTCTTTGTTCAAGGTCTTGGGGCCATACAAACATAAAAAAAATGGTTTAAACTCAACATTTCCCTTATTCTTTTTTTTTCTTTTGATAAAAAAACCACTTCTCTTTTCATTATCTTCATCTAGTGAAGTAGATTATTTTATTTTAACAAAACATTTTCGTGAGAATTTCCTTAAAACCTTATCCATTTTTATTATTACTTTCATTTTTTACTGGAAATTTAGTGTCTCCTAAACTAGACCAATAATGGATGCCTGGCCTAATTCTTTGGGTATTTCATTTGGTCTTTTTTGTATGATTTAAGTTTTTGTATAACGTACAAGTTAACTTTGCCGGTGATACTACAAATTACGAGTTGGTTATTCGTGTTCTTCGTTGCAAAGAAGCCTTATGTACGTTACTTTTCCTTGGTTTGACCCATCACCATCATTTTTACACTATTTGGGTGTTAGTGTTTGTCTAAGGTTTAAACATGGTTTGAAAGGGTTCAACATCAGCTTTTGGCACCTTGGATCAAGGTGTGTGCACCTCGGCCTCCAAGAAGTCCAGAAGATGGGAGAGCAGCTGTGTGCCATAATCAAAGGAGTGTGCACCGAGGCCTGGCCATGTGCGCCGCGGCCTCCAGCATGACAGAAGATTTCAGTCCCTTCCAGGCCGCGGCTTGCCCTGTTCTAGGTCGCGGCCTGAAGGCATACTGATGCTGATTTTTTCAGCCTTTTGTTAGGTGCGTGGATGCATGATCAATACACACAAGATCACTTATACTTGATCAAAGGCTATGCTTGATTAGTCCTCAAGATCTAAGGGTGGATATTAACCTTCAAGATTGGTTAAGAAGTTGGTGCATTATATAGAGGGTCATCTAGGTGCAAATCAACATAACTTGTGATTGTGAATGAGAGATCAATTGTAAGAGTGCAAAGACACAAAGCAAGAGAGACTCATTAGAGAGGCTGGTAGTTCAGAAAGAGAGTAGTATAGAGAGGGGATTCAAGGGACTTGTAAGTGAAACTTCCAAGGGGGAAAGTTCCAGGGTAACTTAAGACCTTATCACTTTCTTTTCTCTCTTTTTTCCTTCTTCAAGAACAAGAGGTTTCTTGAAAAGGAGTTGCTGTAACTTGTAAGAACCAATGATTTAGTGCAGAGAGTTCGAAGGAACTCATGGGGACGTAGGCACATTGCCGAACCTTGATAACAATTGCTGTGTTTTTTCTTTTCTTTGATTTCTGTTTCTGCTTTCGATTCATTACAAGTCATTCTAGACTTGGGTGTTTGGAAAATCACCACCTGGGCATCAAGAAGGTGATTTCCCAATAGTGGTATCAGAGTTGTGGTCCAAGAATAGCTAGGTATTAGAGCAAGAACAGAAGGTATCAGAGCAAGACTCCAAGAATCAAAGGCCAACTTCTTGGGTAATTCAAGAATGGTGTTGGGATCAAGATCTGATAGTGTTCTTGAGGGTGATTCAAGAGCGGTATTGAGATCTATGTTTGATCGAGTTCTTGAGATTTAGAAGTTTGGGAAAACAATTGTGGGTACTGCATAAATCTGGGATTTTCTCCCCAAGATAGCTTCAAATTTCATTGTTGAGAAGTTTAATGGAAAGGGAGACTTTGCCCTTTGGAAGTGGAAGATCAAAGCTGTTCTTATACAACAGAAGGTGGACTTGACGGTTGGAGAAGATGATGCTTTTCCAGCAAGTATCATAGAGGTCTAGCGGATTGAGATGAAGAAGATGGCATACAACACCATTTTCTTGCACATGTTGGATAGTGTCATAAGAGAGTACGAAGACTCAGAAGATCCTGCTGTCATATGGAAGAAACTAGATGAGTTGTTTCTTACCAAAACTCTCCCTAATAAGATTTATCTTCTTAGAAGAATCTTTGCTTTTAAAATGGATCCTAATAAAGAGTTGCAAGATAATCTTGATGTGTTTGATAAGCTAGTTCAAGATTTGAATAGCTGTAGCATAACATTCCTAGATGAACAATTGGTTGTTATTTTGTTGAATTCTCTTCCTGATTGTTTTGATAATTTGATTAATACTATTGAATATGGAAGAGATACTTTAACCAAGGAGATTGTGATCCATGCCATAAGGGCTCATGATTTCAAAGCCAAGATGAGGGAAGCATCAAGTGGAGAAGGGCTGTTCATTAGAGGAAGGCTAGCAACTCGAAATGGCAGTAGCATTTATGGCGACTACTAGGAGAAATCAAAGGGTAGAGGTAGAGCCATGGGAGATCGCATTCCAAATCAAAGTTTGGAGGAAGGAGATGCTACTACAGCAATAAGGAGGGTCATTTCAGGAGAGATTGTAAGAAGAAGATGTGAGATGAGAGAGGAGGAAGCCATACCAAGAATGGAGAGGCTTCGGTTGCCAAAGGAGAATAGCAAGATGATGTTCTTATTGTGTGCTCAAATGTGAGCAGGAGGCAAGGCAGCGAGAAATGAATCCTGGATTCTAGGTGCACTTATCAATGTGCCCTTACAAGGATTGGTTCAAGAATTTTCAAGAAACCAATGATGGAAAGGTTTTCTTAGGGAATGACACTTCTTTCCAAGTGAGGGGGATAAGAGACATCCAGTTGAGGATGTTTGATGGAGTCACAAGGTTGCTACAGAATGTGAGGTATCTTCCGGATTTGAAAAGGAATTTGATCTTATTGGGGCAGTTGGATTCCATGGGATATACATACAAGGCAGAGGGAGGAAAGATCAAGGTGACCAAGGGATCTTTGGTAGTGATCAAAGCAGCAATAAAAGATGGACTCTATGAGATGATCGGAGAGATAGAAATCAAGGATCAAGTAGCAAGCTTGATAGCTGAGATGGATAAGGCAGCCCTTTGGCACACTCGCTTGGGATATATGAGTGAAAAGGGCTCGCAAGTTCTCAGTAAGGATGATTTACTTGGTGGTGACAAAGTAGAGAAACTCGATTTCTACGAGTGTTGCATTCTTGGGAAGCAACACGGGGTTAGCTTCAACACCAGAGTGCACGAGTCTAAGGGCATTCTTGAATACATTCATTCGAAAATTTGGGGACCAATAAGAACACCAACATAGGGAGGTAACTTTTACTTTCTATCTTTAATTGATGATTATTCAAGAAAGGTTTGAGTTTATTTGCTTAAAAATAAATCAGATGCTTTGAATAAATTTATGGTGTGGAAAAAGTTGCTGGAGACTCAAACGGGTAGGGCAGTTAAGGATTTATGAACCAATAATAGCTTAGAATTTTGCAATAAGGATTTTAATAAATTCTGTGAGTTAAATGGCATTCTAAGACATAGAACGGTTGTAAAAACACCTCAGCAAAATGGAGTTGCTGAGAGGATGAATAGGACCCTTATGGAAAAGGTTAGGTACATGTTAATAGGATCTGGATTACCAAAATATTTTTGGGGGGAAGTTGTGTCTACTACTACATACTTGGTAAATAGATCACCTTCTAGAGCTTTAGAGCTCAAGACTCCCATGGAAATGTGGAGTGGGAAACCCCCTGAGTTGAGCAAACTTAGGACTTTTGGGTGTGTTGTGTTTGCACATCAAAAGGATGATAAACTTAACCCAAGGTCTAGAAAATGTGTATTTCTAGGGTATGGTGATGGGGTTAAAGGGTATAGGTTGTGGTCCTTAGAACCAAAAGGAATGAAACTCATAATAAGTAGGGATGTTATTTTTAATGAATTATAATTTTCCTATATGGAGAAAACTAACCCTGTAGGGGCTAGTAAGCAAACCAGTCCGAAATTTGTGGAGCATCGCATCAAGGAAAATTTAGTTCAGGTAGAGTAAGAAAGGCAAGAGGGTTCAGACTAGGTAGAGCCCATTGATAAAGTCCAAGCTCAGGACACTCGAGAGGAGGCTGAACTGGAAAGGGATGATGCAGTAAGTCAGAATGATTATCAGCTCACAAGGGACCGGGAAAGGAGGGTGGTTAGACTATCTTTGAGATATGGGTTTGCAGATGCTAATGTAGCAGCTCCTTGTTCAGAATGAGGGATGGTTGAACCAGAAAGTTGCATGGAAGCCATAGAATGTAAGGAGTCATCAAAGTGGCTGCTAGCTATAGAGGAAGAAATGGATTCTTTGAGGAAGAACAACTCTTAGGAATTGGTGCCCAAACCAGAAAATTAGAGAGTTGTAGATTGTAAATGGGTTTACAAGATCAAAGAAGGGAACACTCCAGGGGATGAAGTCCGGTATAAAGCTAGGCTGGTGGTAAAGGGGTTCACACAAAGAGAAGGCATAGATTTCACCAAAATATTCTCATCGGTTGTGAAGTATAAGACGATATGGATAGTATTGGAAATGGTGGTCCAATTTGATTGGGAGATCGAGCAAATGGATGTGAAGACAACATTCTTCCATGGAGAGCTTGATGAGACCATCTACATGAGGCAACCCGAAGGCTATGAGGAAGGAAAGCAGGGAGATTTGGTGTGCCAATTGAAGAAATCTCTCTATGGCCTGAAGCAATCACCTCGGCAATGGAGTAAGAGGTTCGATTCCTTTGTGACTAGCTTGGGTTTCATGAGGAGCTACTATGATTCGTGCTTGTACTACAAGGGGCACAAGGAGGAGGAAGTGGTGATCATTCTCATCTATATCGATGATATGCTGCTGGTTGGGAGCAACATGGAGAGGATAGAAGAATTGAAGTCTCAACTTAGTTCAGAGTTTGAGATGAAGGATCTTGGCCATGCACAGAAGATACTTGGGATGAATATAATCCGGGAAAGGGAGAGAAACAGATTGAAGATTTCTCAGACTTCCTACATAGAAAAGATGATATCTAAATTTTCTATGGAAGATAGCAAACCAGTGAAGGTTTCCCTTGCTAGTCATTTCAAGTTCTCTAGCGATCAATGTCTGAGATCGGAGGGGGAGAAGAAGGAAATGGAAAATGTCCTTTACTCTAATGCGGTTGGTTCAGTTATGTTCACCATGGTAAGCACTAGACTCGACATTGCTCATGCAATAAGTGTTCTCAGCAGCTTTATGAGTAATCCCAAAAAGGAGCATTGGCTTGGGATAAAGTGGTTGCTGAGGTACTTGAAGGGAAGCCCAAAAGTAGGGTTGGTTTATGAGAAGAGGGGTAAGTCCATCTGTCTTGAGGGTTATGCTGATTCGGACTATGGAGCTAACCAGGATAAAAGAAGATCGATTACCTCATACTTCTTTAACTTAAATAGATGTTGTATAAGTTAGAAGGCTCAGTTGCAATCGGTGGTAGCACTCTCAACAATCAAGGCTGAGTACATAGCGGCAACGGAAGCCATTAAGGAGGCTATGTGGTGCAAAGGGTCATTGGAAGAGATGAAGGTCCTGAAAGAGCAGGTGGTGGTGTATTCGGATTGCCAAAGTGTGTTGCACTTATGTAAGAATCTGGTGTTCCATGAGAAGATAAAACACATGGATGTTCGGTATCATTTCATTTGGGAAAATATTATGGAAAGATGCATTCATCTGGACAAGGTGGCCACGGAGGAAAATCCTGCAGATTTAGGCACCAAAGTTCTACCTCTAAGTAAGTTCAATCATTGCCTTGGACTTCTTAGGATTGGAGTCGGTTGAATGGTGACTCAAGATGAGTTTGGATCTTGAGTTCTCTGCACAATAGGTTTGGGTTTAATTTCTTAGATAAAGGTAGAGATTGTTGGTGTTTGTCTAAGGTTTAAACATGGTTTAAAGGGGTTCAGCATCAGGTCTTGGCACCTCGGCTCAAGGTGTGCACGCCTTGGCCTCCAGAAAGTCCAGAAGATGGGAGAGCAGCTGTGCGCCGTGGCCTGGCCTTGTGCACCATTGCCTCCAGCATGACAGAAGATTTTAGCCCCTTCCAGGCAGTGGCTTGCCCTGTTCTAGGCCACGGCTTAAAGGTACACTAATGCTGATTTTTCCAGCCTTTTGTTAGGTGCGTGGATGCATGATCAATACTCACAGGATCACTTAGACTTGATCAAAGGCTATGGTTGATTAGTCCTTAAGATCTAAAGGTGGATATTGACCTTCAAGATTGGTCAGGAAGTTGGTGCACTATATATAGGGTCATCTACGTGCAAATCAACATAACTTGTGATTGTGAATGAGAGATCAATTGTAAGAGTGCAAAGATACAAAGCAAGAGAGACTCATTAGAGAGGCTGGTAGTTTAGAATGAGAGTAATATAGAGAGGGGATTCAAGGGACTTGTAAGTGGAATTTCCAAGGGGGAAAGTTCCCCAGGGTAACTTAAGACTTTATCACTTTCTTTTCTCTCTTCTTTCCTTCTTTAAGAACAAGAGGTTTCTTGAAGAGGAGTTGTTGTAACTTGTAAGAACCATTGATTTAGTACAGAGAGTTTGGAGGAACTCACGGGGACGTAGGCACATTGCCGAACCTCGATAATAATTGTTGTGTTCTTTCTTTTCTTTAATTTATGTTTCTGTTTCAGATTCATTACAAGTCATTCTAGACTTGGGTGTTTGGAAGATCACCACCGGGGCATCAAGAAGGTGATTTCCCAACATTGGGTTTCCCTAATTATTTGACCTATTTGGGTTTCTCTTTTAGATTCTCTATCTTTGATACTCTTTTTTTTCATGAGATTTTTAATGGGAAACATTTCTATGATGAATACTTAGGTTTATAGGTATGAATAACTTCTCTAAACTCTATATATCCATGAGTGTTGACCTGTGTGATATGCTTGCTCCTTGATGAATCTGTGCTACAAATGTGGGCATCAAATTGTGAATAATGTGAAGATTTGTGTGTGTAGACTCAAAGGATCCTTCAAACCCTTAGAAAAATATGTGCTCAAATATTAGTGTGTGTTTTTATGAGTGTGCTTAGTCCTCTATGTGTTTTGTGCTCATTACATCTTCATATGTTGTTTACTCTTTGTACAAACCTTGCACGTCTCTGAAAAATTCAGCATCTTAGAAGCTAGCTTTCTAGTTCCTTGATTTCTCTACTTGCAGCCATGCTTGTTGAGCATTTGAATAATCTAAGGTTTATTTAAAAATTCATATTAAAATGAATGAATGCATTACTCTATGAGAAATGCTAGGTGCATAGAATTAATGTAACCATTTGCATCTTTTCCATGTGATATAGAAGATTGATTTTTAAACTTGAGGTTCACAATTCTTATCGTTGCTTGGAAAAAAAAATCAAACATTAATGGTCACTTTCACTGAAACTAATAGTCCTACATTATATAAAACCTTGATAATTTTTTATGACTATTTTGGCCTTGATTTTTTTTATTATTAAAATTTACAAACATTTATGCTATTATCTGAATGTTGAGGTCACTCTCTCCCTTTCAACTAATGTAGAATTCAGAATGGGTTCAAATGTTATACTGATAAGCATTTATAGATGGACCTATGATGTTGGTGTAGTAGATTTTATATTTTTTGGAAACAAAAATATGAATTGGCTCTGAACAAAGCGTTAAACAATGTTCATCTTAAGTATCAAGTTTCTACTTACTAGAGGAGGTAGTTAGACTTTGAGCTTAGGGGCCCTTAAATAATATGAAAGAAAATTGGTTTTTGATACATTTATGTTGCAAAAATAAAAATCTTAAAGCTTATATTCACTCGAGTTTGGTTAATGGATGCCTATGGACACTTGTTAACAAGTAATAAATGATCAAAGAGACATATTGAATGTAAAATCTTCTACCCTTAACTGCCTGCAAACTTGCTCATATTTTTCTTTTAGTTTCCTTTGAAAATCTCTATTTTTACCATTCTTTTTGTGCAAGGTCTTGGGGCCGTACAGATATAAAAAAACAAGTTCAACTCAACGTTTCATTTCTTTTTTTTTTTGATAAAAAAATCAATTATATTTTCATTATCTTCATATAGTGAAGTAGATTATTTTCTTTTAACAAAACATTTTCGTGAGAATTTCCTTTAAACCCTATCTAATTTTTTTATTACTTTCATTTTTTACTAGAAATTTAGTGTCTCTTAAACTAGACCAGCAGTGGACGCTTAGCCTCATTCTTTGGGTCTTTCATTTGGGCTTTTCTTGTATGATTTATGTATAAGTTTGCTTTGCTTGTAGCACTACAAATTACAGGGT
The DNA here is from genome assembly GCA_023935145.1 of Bretschneidera sinensis. NCBI lineage: Eukaryota > Viridiplantae > Streptophyta > Magnoliopsida > Brassicales > Akaniaceae > Bretschneidera > Bretschneidera sinensis. The sequence continues at coordinate 27,327,870 of CM043705.1, read as the reverse complement.
GGTTATTCGTGTTCTTCACTCCAAAGAAGCCCTAGGTACGTTGTTTTTCCTTGCTTTGACCCATCACCATCATTTTTACATTATTTGGGTTTCCCTAATTATTTGACCTATATGAGTTTCTCTTTTAGATCCCCTATCTTCGATACTTGATTTTTCTGATGGGCTTTGTAATGGGAAACATTTCTATGATGAATGTTTAGGTTTATAGGAACTATGAATAACTTCTCTAAGCACTATATATGTATGAGTGTTGACCTGTGTGATGTGTTTACTGCTTGATGAATCTATGCTATAGATATGGGCGTCAAATTGTGAATAATGTGAGGATTTATGTTATGTTAAGTAAAGGTGATGTTTAGACTCAACGGATCCTTCATACCCTTAGAAAATTATGTGCTCATATACTGGTGTGTGTTTTTATGAGTGTGCTAAGTACGTATATGTTCTTTGCTCATTACATCTTCATATGTTGTTTACTCTTTGTACAAACTTTACACATCTCTGAAAAATTCAACATTTTGGAAGCTAGCTTTTTGATGCCATGATTTCTCTACTTGCTCCCATAACTTGTTGAACATTTGAACAATTTGGGGTTTACATAAAAATTTATATTAAAATGAATGAATGCATCACTCTATGAGAAATTCTAGGTCCATAGAATTAATGTAACCATGTTCTTCAAACCACTAGATCCTTTGTATGGTCTAGCTGATATTTTAACATGACGAGAATGATTTTAGGTTGTGATCACCTCATGCTCACCATTTTCATGAAATATGTATGATGTTCCTTTATTTGATATGACATTGCTTTTGGTGTTTCGGGTGTGGGAGATAGTATTAGATGCCCTTGTAACAAGTGTGGAAATGTAGTATTTAAGAAAAGAAGTGAAGTAAGGTATGACTTGTTTAGAAATGACATTAACAAGTTTTACAAAACATGGCATCTTCATGGTGAATCATTGGTTGATGGTAACAATGGAGATCAAGTCATATATCATGTCAATGAAGATGAAGATGTTGTTATTTATGGTGACATGTTCAATATGGTGCAAGATCTTTATGAATCTAGAGGTATAGGTTTTCAGTCGGGTGGGGATAATAATGAGGCAAGTGCCTCTTAAGAACCTAATGCACGGAAACGGGTTTTTTTATCAACTCTTGAGAGATTCTCAAGAACCACTCTATCTCGATTGCACAAAATACTCAAAATTGTCTTATATTGTTAAAATTCTTCACCCTAAGTACCTAAACCATTGGACCAATCATTCTTTTGATTCTTTCCTCCAAATGCAGAAGGATACATTTTCGGAGAGGGCATCAATTCCAACATTTTACTCTGAGGCTAAAAAGTTTATAAGTAAATTAAGGCTTGATTATGTGAAGATAGATGCTTGTTTGAATGATTGCACACTTTATTGGGGAATATGCCAATGCAAAAGAGTGTTCGATTTACCACTTATCTAGATGGAAGTTAAATAATAGTTCTTAGAATGGTAAAAGCATTACGCACAAATTTTTATGATATTTTCCATTGAAACTAAGGCTATAGAAGTTTTATATATCAAGTAAAACGGCCTTTGATATACAGTGGCATAAGGAGAAATGTGTTGAAGATGGGATAGCGAGGCATCTTACTGATTCCATTGCTTGGAAATTATTTGATGAGAAATGTCTCATTTTCAAAGGATCCTCATAGTGTTAGACTTGGCTTGGCAAGTGATGGGTTTCAACCAGTCGGAAACATGAGCTCGCAGTATAGCATTTGGCCAGTTGTACTCGTTCCACATAAATTTCCTCTATAGATGTGCATGAAACAACTTTATTTTATGTTGTCTTTACTTATTCTCGGACATAATTGTCCTGGAATGAATATAGATTTTTACTTGCAACTCTTAATTGTGGAGTTGAAAGAGTTGTGGGAAGTGGTTGTTCACACCAATGATGCTCACTCTAAACAATATTTTATGTAGCATGCAGCTGTTTTGTGGACTATTAGTGATTTTCCCGCATATTCTGACTTGTCTGGTTGGAGCATAAAAGGTTTTTTACCTATCCTTCTTCACACTAGGATACTTGTTCACTTTCACTTAAGCATGGAAGAAAGGTTTGTTGTATCATCATTTTTTGCCATTAAATCATAAATGGAGAAAGAACAAGGTCTTGTTTGATGATGAAAAAGAAGACAAATATGCATCTCTTCCTTTACTAGGTGATGATGTCTTAAGGCATTGTATTGAATTTAAGCAAGCTAATTTTGGGAAGTTACTTGGTAACAAGAGAAAGTATATTGCCTCCAATACTTTTTTTGGTTGGAGGAAAAAATATGTATTGTTTGAGTTACCTTACTGGAAAACACTGAAATTGAGTCATAACTTGGATGTCATGCACATTGAGAAAAATGTGTATGACAATGTCGTAGGGACAATGATGGGCATAAAAGGAAAGACAAAAGACACTAAGACGAGTCGAAGATATTTGGTTGCCATGGGCATAAGACCTGAGCTTCATCTTTTTTCGTGTAATGGTAAAGAGCAAGTGCCTGTAGTATGCTACACTTTGTTATCGGATGAAAAATCTTCATTGTGCAAGTTGTTGAAGAATTTGAAATCTTTTGATGGGTATTTATCAAAAATATCTCAAGTGTGAATGAAAAGGAGCAAAAGCTCTATGGCATGAAGAGTTATGATTGTCATATCTTTCTTGAACAACTTCTTCCACTTGCAATTCGCAGTGTCTTGCCTATAAATGTATGTGAGCTACTAATTGAATTGAGTGTTTTCTTTTTTGTGCTCCCAAAGCTTGAAGATAGATGATTTAAATCTACTTGAGACTCAAATTCCCAAAATTTTGTGTAAGCTTGAAATGATATTTCCCCTGTCATTTTTGATGTTATGGTGCACTTGGTGGGTTCACTTGGCAGGGAAAGCAAAGCTTGCTGTATCGGTCCAATATCGATGGATGTACTTGATTGAGAGGTACATCTTGTGTATCATATTTTCCTTCATTTTTTTAGCAATTATTGATCCAAGTTACTTGAATTGACATATCATCATTTTATTAATAAGTACTTATGAACTTTAAAGTCATACTTCTTCAGAAGGTTTAATTTCCATGGGTTATTTGGCAGACGAATGTCTTACATTTTGTTCAATGTACATGGAAGGGATTGAGACTAAATTCAATCAAGTAGCAAAAAATGATGACGGTGATAGTTATCCTACCTCGAGTGTTGGTTTGGAGATATTTTTACCTCTTGGTCGTGCTTTAGGGAAGCCTAACCAACATCATCTTACTCTAGAAGAGTTTGAACAAGTTCACACATATGTTCTTAATAATTGCAAAGAAGTTTTACCATTTATTAAGTACGTTCTATCTTGATCATTTATCGATTTTAATAACTTCTCATTGTTTTTAACATGGTTAGAATCTTTGATATTAACTTCCCATTAATGCATTGCTCTTATAGTGAACACAAAGGGGAATTAGAAAAAGAAAGTGCTCAAAATGTCCAAGAGAAACACAAGACTCAATTCTCTTTATGGTTTTATAATTGTGTATGCGCACTCTTTTTATCCACAACTCAATCAATCATCTTTTCATACAAACTTGTAGCTAATTAATATATATATATATATATATATATATATATATATATATATATTTTATTGTGTTTTCAACTCTAATAGGTGACACAAAAGCATTTAGAATGAACGGTTTATATAATTTAGTCCAATATCTCTTTCAAATGGCAAGGTGTTACAGTGGATATATTGTTAATTGTTTTAGGTTCCACACATTCGACTGACAAGAGATGAGAAAATGCCAAAATAGTGGAATAATGGTGTGAGGAGACAACTCTTATGATAAAGAATATTATGGTGTTTTGAGAGATATTTATGAGTTACAATATTTGGGAGGCAAACGAGTTATTGTTTTCAAATATAGTTGGTTTGATGTTCAACCTGAAGGGAGAAGGCACAAGATTGATGAGTACAGTCACATAAGTTTAAATAGAAATCACTCTTTAATTACTAATGAACCATTTGTGTTGGCATAACAAGTGAATCAAGTTTTTATGTGGAAGATCCAAAACATGTAAATTGGCTAATTGTAGTGAAGACACATTTGAGTAATTTGAATTTAGCATTTTTAATCTCCCTAGAGCATTCATGTTTACTTTTATTTTTATTTGTTTTTGTTTATTACACTATTAAAGTGTGAGTTCTCTTTCATTTTTTTATATCTAGTTATGGTTATTTGTGTTTGGTTTTTGAAAAATTTAGTGGGATGGGTATATGTTAGATTTGGAGTATAGTTGAATTAGTGAAATGGGTATGTGTTATATTTGGTCTAATATGTGTTATATTTGGTCTAGTACTTGAAGATATCTTTTTGATGCACATGTGCATTGTCCTTGGAGTGAGAAATGCCCATGATTTCTTCAATTTAAGTACCTACCTTGTTTGTCCATAATATACTAACTTATTCCTTATAATCTTGAGTAGGTCAGTTTATAGAAACAACTGAATTTTCACACCTAGTAAATCTTTTATTGAACTTGTTCATATTGATAAATTTTGCCTCTAAAATCTTTCATTTCTTTGTTCTTCCATATACTTGTTTGAAAGAAAAAAACCAATCTCATTAAAAAGGGAGAAAAAAAGGACAAAGAATAGAAGTACACTGAGGAAAATACTAAGATGGATTTATTGAAGAATATTGTGGTATTTTTGTTTTTTTTTTTAACTTTCTAAGTTTTAGTTTTCACTCTTTATAGGGTAACATTGTGTTTAGAAACAGTAATAGAATGTGAGATTAGTTGTTTGATTCTTAAGAATAAGAAGCACGATATATGTGTATAAATATTTGTGTATATTTCGTTGTTTTAATGGGAGATAGACTTGAATTGGATTTATATGCGAAAAAAGAAAAAAACTGAAGGAAATGACATGCATTATTATCCAGAAAGACTTTTCTTATGAAGAAATGCTAGTCAAAATTCTGCATAGTAAAGAGCAAGGGTTGCAGAACAAGAGTATTCCTTTCGTAAAAGTTCTATGGAGGAATAGAAATGCTGAAGAAGTTACTTGAGAAAGTCAAACAACCATAAAGTTCGTTCTTTAAATTTAAAATTTTAACTTATAATTATTGATAAATTAAATTATTACTAGACGCGTAGAATTTATTGATTAATGAGTAATGTAAATGTAAAAGGAATTGGGAGCTTTTGACAAAGACCTTCTTATAAAAAATTTTAGGAGGAACAATTGGTGTTTAAAAGAAAGTTGGGAAAGTAAGGAAAATAATGTAATTAGTTAACAAAAGGAAAGACTAGCTTGTAAATTAAAGAGAGTTAGCAAGGGCAAGAAGGTAAAAGCTAATGGAAAGTGGGACTATATAAGGTTAAAGCCTAGAAGCTTCCGCCAACAAAATCTTCCAATTTTTTTCCTTTGATTCTCAGGCAGTAAAGAGAGAGAGCAAAAGGTAGAGAGTTGCTGGAAATTGCTAGACCCGAACAAGAGCCATCAATCTCACGATTGGATGTCTATCCGTGGTCCGATTGAAATGGTTTTTTGTCAGTAGGTTCTTGACTTCCTACTTCACATTATGAATAGTTATATTGTGTTTTGGAGCTTTTTATATCCAGATTTAGTAGGTTGTTTTTAGACTTCTGTTTTGGTGAAATATTCACTTTTTCTCTCTTGTTGGAGTTGATTTTGTTGTTATATCTTCACTATATTTTGTGGATTCCTTTGTTGCTGGAATTGTGAGTGTTTACACTCTTGATGTACTAAAAAATAGGATTTGTCCCTAGGGGCTTCAACTTCTTTTGTTTTTCTTGGCTATTTTTTTCAAGAATTTGAAGTAAAATTGATTAGTTTTGATGTATTTGAAGTTAGGAGTAATTATGATTAAATTCTAGAATTTATATTGCAGAACTATAATGTTGAAGTTTGGTTTTTGAGTTGTGGGTATTGTAAAGTATGAAAATTGAGATCTAGAAGAGTATGGGTTTAATTGGATTTGTTTTAATTTCATAAATTGGAGAATTTCTTTGCTAGAATTATAAATTTTCATAGAAATTGTTAAGATAAGAAAAATTTAGAACGAAATAAGAAAAGTTTGTGATGGGTATTGTTAAGAGTATACATTTACATTTAAGGAAGTATAAAGATTGATTGATTTAAGAATTGTGAAGTTGGAAATTAATATGTAAGAGAATTTTTTATTTAATATTAAGCTATAGCATGAAAGAAATGTAAAATTGTGAATGGAGTAGCTTGAGATATGCGAGTTTGGATTTGAAGTATAATACTTGTTGGAACGAAAGGAATTTCTTGAATTAGAAGGACTTTTAGTGATAAAACTAAATTTTTGGAATTTTTTTTATTAAATGGGTATTTTGGAGGTAATGTGAAATAATCAAAACTGGTGTTTGGAAATTTTTATATAAGTGAGTTTAAAATCTTTGTGGTATAAAGACTTTTATATTGGTATTGTTTCTTTGATTATGGAAGAGGTGTTGAAAAATTTAAACATCTTTATCTTGAGGTTTGAATCTCAAATTTGATAAGAAAAGGAAAGAAAGAACAAGGAAAAGTAGACAAAGAAAATGAAGCTTGTGATATAACTTTGTATTTCTTGTCTTGATAGAGATAATTATTAATTTCTTGTATACTTCTTGGATTGTTAAACTAGATAGTATGCTCTTTAGGTGTGGTGGAAGAAGGTAGGAAAGGTAAGAAAAAGCCCAAGAATAGCACTCGGTGCTATAAAGGTGTTTCACATTACTCTTAGTAAGCATAGTGAAATAAATGATTATGGAAATGAAATGATAATAATATAATGTATTGGTCTATGGATGTATAATAATGATATAAAGGCCTATTTGTATGCTTAATTGTTATGGGTAGATTTGTTGTGATGTTTATATTTGAAAGTTGTGGCATTGTGAATGCATTGCATTGAGATAAATTATAAAGACACCATTAAAATGAATGGATTGAAAAAGAAAGGTAGGCCGCCCAATATGGGTGAAGGGGATCTAAAGATATGGAGATGAGAAATTTATCGGTACATGGGGAGATGTCCCCGTTGTGTTATGATTAGCCCAAGGAAGGGTTACATAATAAAATGGAATATAAAATGGTCATATTTGATATTATATTGCATTGCATTGCATTGCATTTCATTGAGAATGGATATGACTGAATTTACCCAATGAAGGGTATGTGATGAGAATGTATCTAATGTGTTTATAATAAAAATATGTATGTATAGTACTAATTATCTAAAGATGTGAAATTATGTGTATTTAATATAAATAATGATTTGGTTTACTATGTATGTTTGGAAGTAAACTATCACTTGAATGGGTTAATGGTGTTATATTTCAGAAGTTCTTGTGCTATGCAATATGTTTGTTGAGATTTATATTTTTGGATGACATTATAGAATCAAGTATAAATGAAACTAAACATAAATGGAACTGATTAGAAATAGAAAGTGGAAATGGAACCAAGTGGAATTGAAAAATGAAAAGGAATAGAGTAAATGCTTAACGATATTTAATGTATTGATATAAGAGAAGATTTTCTCATATTAAATACAGAGATATATTTTCTTATAATGGTTTGAATCTTGTGATATACTTGTATACTATCTTCCTTTATGTGATTGTTAATGTTTAAATGCAAAAATCTAGGATAATTTCATTACTTGTTATAAGTATGATGAAAAATATCTATACATGATAGTGACTTTATGATTTGTTGACTACAGTTATGTTGATTTCATTTAAAGGTAGTGAAATTCTTGTAGATGATTGATGAGAGTCAGAAAATGCATCTTAATAGTGTTTATTTGTTAGCATTTAGGGTTGATTTATGGCTGGATTACACATTTATGCCTTAATAATTCTTAAGTGTCATTCTTGGTTTATTGATTTATTTCGATGCATTTTCAGGTATTTTGGGTTTAAAAGAGATGGAAAAGCTAACATTGATTAAAGCACGAAGATTCTATACATGTTCACAGGCATTTGGAAAGGAGTTTCACCAAATTGCCAGAATTGCCCGTACAGATCAGTCATTTTTGTAGATTAAACTGTATTGATTCAGGAAGAACCAAGAGATGAACCATATATGCTTGGAAAGATCCGGATGTCTATTTTCTGCTGAATTTTACAGCTCATAAAAATGATTTTTCTAGAGAACATTATAGCAGTTTTAGTAGACAAAGGTCAGACTGAATCGGGCCTAGACAGGAGCAGAAGCACACGGCCTGAACAAAAACCTAAAGCGACTTTTCTGTGTACAAAGCCGTCTCCATACAGCTATACATAGGAATTTAGACTCAAAGAATAAGGGCGATGAGAGTTTTTGAAGAGAGCTTCCATCTTCTTCTTCTTCTTCTTCAAGGTGATCAAGGATGAACTTCATATCCAACTAAACTCCAAGCATGGTGAAAGGATGAGTTTCTAGGTGTAGTTGTTCTTATTTCTATCTTTGATTAAATAAGAAGGATTTGAATTCATGTGACAGTTGCAATTTACGTTCTTCTTCTCTTAGATTTTCTTAATCCGAAGATCGTATTCTTCTTCTCCATATAAGTCTAGTCAAGCTTTTCTTATGTCAAAGTTGGGATGTGAAACCAGTAATTAAGATAAAACATTTGAGTCAAGATATGAAAAAGACAACGAACTTAGGAAGGATTCCTGGAACCTTGTTATTTCTTTATTGAATTCTTCATCATATTTTCACAACTCTCCTATATAATTCCATTCGTAAAACTCAGATTTTCTTATTTGAACTTTGTCGTTTAGTACTTTCCTCGTGGGATTAACATCTCAACTATATACAATAATTGCGTGTTAGTTTGAGCGTTATCAAATTTTGGCGCCGTTGCCGGGGAACTACACTTAATTACAAGGAAGATTGTCAACTTTGAGACAAGACGGTAACATTGTTCTTTACTCTTTGTTTTGATTTTCTATTTTTATTTTATTTTTGTTTTATTTATTTGTCTCCCCTCTAATTCCTTTGGTGTATGCGTAGACTTAGAGATAAGTGAGGTAGATTAATTAAAAAACCTAATGGTGGGTGTCGAATCCAACAAATAATAAAATTCTCACTCTCAAACAATACAAATTGTAATAGTGATGAGCAAGGTCGTATCCACAGAGATTGGGTAGATTTATTTTAATGAAAATTAAAGCAAAGAAAAAGGGGGGTTTGAAATTTCGAAGTAAAACAAAAGAGAAAGCAATCATAATCAACTAAAAACTAAGGAGAAATCAATATCAGGCAAATATCCAACCAAAGGTATAATTTCAGAATTGGTTCAGAGAATTGATCACAGATACAAGGATAAAATCTTCTATTCTTCACTAAATTGGTTATGGTTGTTAACAAGCTCTAACAACCTATCTCTCCTTACTTTCTCGATAACCAAAACAAGCTCTTTGATTACTTCCCTTATTAATAAACAACCCTAAACAAGCTCTTAGGATTTAATCTATCGACAACATTAATAATTAGAGAGACTACCAATTCTAGCCAACAAATACACAAGCTCGATTCATTTAGACTAGGTTATATATCTCCATAACATAAATCGAAAATCTCTCTATAACCAACTTTGTTATTTTACCACTAATATTAGAACAATTAAACAATTACGGATTTAAAGTTCTAAATGGCAATTTATTGACCTGATAATTGAACAACGGGCCCTTTGCATCAATCAACCAAGACAATAATTTTTAATAAACACAGAAGATATATAAATAGAGAAGAAATAAAAGAGCAATGAAAATTATTTAGATCTCACAATTCTTGAAGAACCAAAACTTCAATTATCCTTCAGCCGGAAGAAAAGTATTTAGCTACTCATAATTAAAAGAAAACCTAAAGAAAAGAGAAGAGGAATTTTTCTATTCAACAGCCGCCTCTCTATCTGAGATCCCCTTTTCTTTCAGCTAGGGTTAGTATTTATAACTTTCAAAACCCGCGGGCTGGTGCTGCAGCGCCAACTTCCCGGCGCTGCAGCGCCAACTTCCCGGCGCTGCAGCTCCAAGTTACTGCCCAATCTTCACATATTATCACTATTTCAGCGCTGCAGCTTCAGCTTTCTGTCCTCTTTTCACAATTATCGCCATTTCAGTGCCGCAGCTTCAGCTTTCTTGCGTTGCAGCTTCCACTTTCTGTCTAATCTTCACAAATCTCTTGATTTTGAATTCAATTTGATTTAACTCCTCAATATACTCTACAAAATATGAAACATAATCAAAATCCAAGATTTAAGCAATTATAACTATTAAAACATGAGGAAATATAACAAACATATAGATATTATGAGTTCTTATCAAATTCCCCCACACTTAAACAATGCTTGTCCTCAAGCATACAATAGCTCAAGTTTGTCACCTTTTCTCATCATCATTCCTTCTTCTACCTTTACTCATCCTCTATAATCCAAATTATCATGCCTTAAATATTTAAATCTAAAGACAAATAAGAAACGAACAATTTCATAGTGTAAATTCTTATAAACCACACCATGAACAATCACCTCAATGATCTTCTCGAAATCAAAATGCAATAGGATCTAACACCCTCTCATTGGATTCACTCAATATGCTCAAAGTGTTTAGGGTATCAATGAACTCTAAAGTCAAAACATAGAAGATCTTTACCATAAGCTTGCTAATATATCACATCAATGGATTGAATTGAATGCAAAGAATCTAAGGGTCTTAAATGGGTTGTAACGGGGCTTAGGTAAGGTGTGGTGAGAAGGAATTTTTAGGTACTTTTATCTGAGGAATTATACCAACTTCTCCACACAAAGCAAAACTCAATAACATCAAATGTTTTCTTCAATCAATTCACTTCCAAACAATTAAAATTGCACAACTTTTCTCTCTTTTTGGCCGACTATTTTTTTCTTTTTCTCTGGCCGTCTATTTTTTTTTTCTTTCTTTTTGCAATTCAAGGCACTTGTAACTTGAATCACTTTATTCACAGCATCTTTCAATCCTTTCAAAGATAATTTGAAGCTTCATGTGAACAAGCTAGTACGATCCTTCAATTAGAGGTTCAAAAGAGGGAAAATGAAAAAAGAATGGGTTGACATTACTTATACCATGGTTAGCTTCTAACAAAAGGGCCAAGGTTCAAATTTGGCTTTCTACAGTAAAAATCAAGGTAGGCTTTTTAAGAAAGCTAAATGGCTCCACTTAAATGCCCTTATTAATTCAATGCATCCAATTCAACAATGTAGTTTCTTGACATGCATAACAAAGCAAGTTCTAGAAAAATCAACTATGTATGACAATCTCACTCAATTAAGAAAATGAAGCATAACATAATATGAATGCTCATTGGGTCAAAAGCGCACAAAAAAGGTCATGTGCATTAGATCCCACACACTTTTCATTTAATCAATCATCAAGAGCAATTAATCACTGTGTAGTAAATAAGAATTCAACCATTCATGCTAATCCCTTATTATGCCTCAATTTATCTTAATAATTCACAACAATCCAGATCATTTAAGACAAGCATCGACAGAATCTAGAATTTAGAAGAGAATGATCACAAACAAGAACTAAAGTATCACTTGGATTTTTGAAAATTTGCTTGAAAAATGACGCAAAAATTTGATCAAAATGGAGCTAAAAGTGAAGTTCAAAGTAAAATCAAATTCATATGTCAACGACCCTCCCCCACACTTAATCCATACATTGTCTTCAATGTATCAAAAATAGATGCTCAAAAACTATAAAAGAACAAGAGTAAGTAGAAAACTCCCTTGAAAATGTTGAGCATCAACCAAGATATCAGTCACGTGCTTGGGGGTGAAGGTGGTGTGAATCCCATCTAAGCAAGGAAAGCTGTCATGTTCCTGTCCATTCTGGCAACTTGGTCTTCGAGTCTTGTAAGCTGATTTAACAATTTTTTCTGGTTTGTTCCCTAATTTCATGAATCAAGATTTTCCATAAAGCGTGCCCATGGGTTACGAAAATCATCTTTTGCCAAAAAAAATTGGAAAGAAAATCAAATGCACTTCGAAAAATGATAAAAATAAAATAAAATAAAAATAATCTAATAAAAGAAAAAGAAATAAAATAAAGAAAACAAGGAAAGTAAGACAAAAAGTTGGGTTGCTTCCCAAAAGCATTGTTCTTTAACGTCTTTGGCTAGACGTTGCCACCTCTTAATTGCCATAAGTTGGACATTCCAAAATAATTTGATCAACATTATACACTTGAAAACCTTCATAAAAAGGTTTCAAACGATGACCATTGACCTTAAAAGTTTTACCTGTATCCGAACTTTGTATTTCAATTGCACTATGAAGAAATACATTAGTAACAATAAAAGGACCTACCCATCTAGAACGCAATTTACCAGGAAATAACTTCAGTCTAGAGTGATAAAGTAAAACTTTCTGGCCGATAGAAATTTTTTTCCTAAAAACCAGTTGATCATGAAAGGCTTTGGTCTTTTCTTTGTATACTCTCGAGCTTTCATAGGCATCATTGTGGATTTCCTCCAATTCTTGCAATTGTAATTTCCTTTGTCCTCCTGATTCATCCATTCCCATGTTGCAATGCTTGATAGCCCAATATGCCTTGTGTTCTAGTTCGACTGGGAGATGACATGGTTTGCCAAATACCAAATGGTAAGGAGACATACCTATGGGGGTCTTATAGGCTGTTCGGTAGGCCCATAGTGCATCATCAAGCCGCATAATCCAATCCTTCCTATTTGGGTTGACAGTTTTCTCGAGTATGGACTTGATCTCTCTATTAGATACTTAAGCTTGCCCATTTGTATGCGGATGATAAGTAGTGGAGATGCGGTGGGTAACATTATATTTCTTAAATAAAGCCCCCACTACTCTGTTGCAAAAATGAGTGCCACGATCACTGATTATAGCTCTTGGTATCCCGAACCTGAAAAAAATATGAGATTTGACAAAATCTACAACAACTTTAGCATCGTCAGTCCGAGTAGCCTCAGCTTCTACCCATTTTGAACATAATCTACAGCAAGAATGATGTAAACATTACCATAAGAGGAAGGAAAAGGGCCCATGAAATCAATACCCCACACATCAAATATTTCACAAACAAGAATAGGGTGAGTGGTATTTGGTCTCTATGCCCTAAATTTCCAATTTTCTGACATTGTTCACATGCTTTACAAAACATATATGAATCATGAAACAAAGTAGGCCAAAACAATCCACATTCTAACACCTTACGAGCTGTTCTTTTGGGACCAAAATGTCCTTCGCATGCATATGAATGACAAAATTTCAAAATAGAAGAAATTTCTTGTTGAGAGACGCACCTTCGAATAATTTGATCAGAACAATGTTTCCACAAATAAAGATCATCCCAAACATAATATTTAGCATCACTTTTGATTTTATCTCTTTGAGCTCTAGACAAATCATCTGGCAGTTTTCTAGTAACTAGATAATTAACCATATCAGCATACCAGGGGATTAACTTTTCAATAGAAAAGAGATACTCATCTGGAAAGTCATCTCGTAATGGTGATGGTTCTTCATTTATGGGTAATCTACTGAGATGATCTGCGACCAAAATCTCTGCACCTTTTTAATCGCGTATCTCCAAATTGAACTCTTGTAGCAAAAGTATCCACTAAATGAGTCTGGGTTTTTCCTCCTTCTTTGACAGCAAATACTTGAGAGCTGCATGATCAGAATAAACAATTACTTTAGTGCCAAGTAAATATGGATGAAATTTTTCTAAAGCAAAAACAATAGCTAGAAGTTCTTTTTCCGTCGTTGAATAGTTCCTCTGCGCACTATCAAGTGTTCTTGAAGCATAATAGATGGCATGAGAAACTCGTCCAACTTGTTGTCCAAGAACAGCACCAACTGCATGATTGCTTGCATCACACATGATGCCGAACAGAAGATCCCAATTCGGTGGTCGGATAATTGGTGTCGAAGTCAACATATCCTTCAACTTATCGAATGCATCTTTGCACACCTCATCAAATTCGAACACCACATCTTTTTGCAATAACCTACATAAGGGTTGAGTGATTTTGGAAAAATCCTTGATAAAGCGTCGATAAAATCCTGCATGTCCAAGAAAAGAGTGAATTTCTCGCACACTTACGGGGTAAGGCAAAGATTTGATAATTTCTATCTTAGCTTTATCAACTTCAATTCCCTTAGAAGATACAATATGGCCTAGAATAATACCTTGATTAACTATAAAGTGACACTTTTCATAATTAAGAACAAGGTTCGTTTCTATGCATCTTTTAAGCACTTTTGTAAGGTTAGTTAAACAAGTATCAAAAGAATGACCATAGACTGTAAAGTCATCCATAAATACCTTTATGATATTTTCTACGTACTCTAAAAATATACTAACCATATACCTTTGAAATGTAGCAGGAGCGTTGCAAAGTCCAAATGGCATTCGTCGGTATGCAAAAGTTCTAAACAGGCATGTGAAGGTGGTTTTTTCTTGATCTTCCGATGCGACTGGGATTTGATGAAAACCTGAATAACCATTAAGACAACAATAATGAGTACAACCAGCCAAATGTTCAAGCATTTGATCAATAAATAGAAGAGGAAAGTGGTCTTTTCTAGTTGATGCATTTAACTTCCTATAATCTATACAAACCCGCCACCCGTTTTGAATTCGAGTGGGCACCAACTCACCATCAGGATTTTTTATTACTGTTATACTTGTTTTTTTTGGCACAACCTGAACCGGACTTACCCATTTACTGTATGAAATTGGATAGATCATACCTGCATCGAGAAGTTTCAAAATCTCTTTCTTTACCACTTCCATCATTGGTGGATTCAGTCGGCGTTGGGCTTCTCTAGACGGCTTACAATCTTCCTCTAATAATATCCTATGCATGCATGTGGAAGGGCTCAATCCCTTAATATCAGCTATAGTCTAGCCAATAGCCTCTTTATACTCTCTAAGCATCCGAATCAATTTTTCTTCCTCTAATATGGAGAGTTTGTTTGAGATTATCACCGGAAGAGTTTCTCCTTCTCCCAAAAATGTATATTTCAGATGATCTGGTAAGGGTTTCAATTCCAATTTCGGTGCCTGCACAATAGAAGGAAGAAGTTTTATGTGAGAAAGAGGCAACTCAAAGTAAGACACATCATACCTTACAGGTTTAAGTGATTCTAATTCGTAGATTGCATCCTCCAGGTCGGACTCCAACACAAACTTCTTCATGATCTTCCATAGCCCTTCAAGAGTGAGGTGTCTACTAAGTGTAACTTTTAGCTTATCATCATCAATTAGATCAAAGATTTCCTGTGCCAACAGGTCAATAACATCCATAACAAAAACAGAAGACACATCATTAGGGTACCTCATGGCGTCATAAATATTGAATTTAATAATTTCACCATCAAATTCCATTGTGAGTGTACCATCATGCACATCAATTTTTGTCCTAGATGTTTTTAGAAATGGCCTTCCTAATAACATTAGTGTTGAATTAGAAGAGTCATCTTCTTCCAGGTCAAGAACATAAAAATCAGCAGGAAAAACCAACCCATTAACTTGTACTAAGACATCCTCCAAGACTCCTTCAGGATATACATTAGATCTATCAGCAAGTTGAATAATCACACATGTTTCTTTTAATGGACCAAGATTCAAAGATGAATAAATAGAGAGAGGCATGACATTTATTGAAGCTCCTAGATCTAAAATTGCTTTTTCATTCCTAACATCACCTAGTTTGCAAGGGAATAGTAAACATACCTGGGTCTTTGCATTTTGGAGGTAATTTTTTCTGGAGCACAGCTAAAACATTTTCCCCCATATTTATCTTTTCATTACCTTTCAACTTCCTCTTGTTGGTGCACAACTCCTTGAGAAATTTAGCATATCGAGGCACTTGTTTAATTGCATCAAGTAAGGGAATATTTACCTCAACCTTGCGAAAAAGTTTCCAGAATTCCCTTCTCTTCCTCTTCTTTCTTTGATTTAGTCAGTCTAGTAGGAAATGGAGGATTTGTCACAAATGCCTTTGGTTGTTCACTATCGAGTCCTCTAGGCTGGTCAGTTTGAGGTTGAGGAGCAACTACTTCTTTTTCAATTTCTCCACGTGCTGCCTTACTAGGTTCCTTTAACTCCTTCCCGCTTCTCAAGGTAACTGCATTGGCATTTTGTTTTGGGTTAACAACAGTTTGAGAGGGCAATTTACCTTGAGATTCTAATCTATTCATAGAAGATGCCAGTTGACACATTTGATTCTCCAGTTGTTGAATGCTTGTTCTTGTCTCTTGTTGAAATTGTTGCGTGTTAGTTGCAAGTGATTTAACAATTTCTTCTAGAGACATACCTGAACTTATGGAGGTTTGTTGTGGTGGTGGAGCAGGTGGTCTATGCTGAAAGTGTTGGAATGGTGGTCTAGCTCTATAGCTGAAATTAGGATGATCCCTCAATCCTGGGTTGTAGGTATTTGAGTAGGGATCGTATCTCTATTGTGGTGGGCCAGGAAATCCTCCAGCTGCATTGGCATGCTCATAGGAATCGTCTCAAAGTATAGGGCACATGTCAGTTGGATGACCGATGGTAGCACAAATCCCACAAGATTTCACTTGTTGCATATTTCCTACAGCTAACTGTTGAACAATAGAAGTTAGTTTGGATATTTGATTTTCAAGGGAAGATATACTTACCTCATTCACCCTTATTAGAGATGTGTCCTGCTTGAATCCAAATTGTTGTGAGTTAGCAGTCATGATGGAGATCAAATCTCTAGCGTCACGAGGAGTTTTGTTCACTATGGCACCTCCACTCCCTGCATCCATCATCTTCTTTTCCATGGGTAGGAGCTCTTCGTAGAAATATTGAGCGAGGAGCTGTTCAGAAATTCCATGTTGTGGGCAGCTTACACAGAGTTGCTTAAATCTTTCCCAATACTCGTGAAGGGTCTCTGTATCTTTCTATTTTATTCCACATATATCCCTTCTAATGCCAGTAGCTCGTGATGCAGGGAAAAATTTATCAAGAAACAATCTCACCATCTCCATCCATGTGGTTATAGAGCCAAGGGGCAAATAAAATAACCAATCCTTTGCTTTTTCAGTCAGCGAGAATGGAAAAGTACGCAATTTGATTTGTTCTTCGGTCACTCCTTGCGGTTTCATGCTCGAACACACCACATGGAATTCCTTCAGATACTTGTGAGGATCTTCATTCTCAAGACAACGAAAAGTTGGGAGCAAATGGATCAATCCAGATTTTAACTCAAAACCCACTTCCAAAACTGGATATGTAATGCAAAGTGGCTGTTGATTTACATTTGGTGCAGCCAATTCCCTTAAAGTTCTCTCTTGATTGGCCATTGCTTCTTCTATTTCAGAATCATTAGATGAATCAACCAAGTCAGGTACTAAATTAAATCCAGGGGGTGAGGATAAAGATGCTAGTTTGTCACGCAACTTAGTTTTCTTCCTTAACTCCCGAACCGTTTTCTCAATCTCAGGATCGTATTGGAGTTCACCTGCACGAGAAGAACGAAGCACAAAAATAAATCTAATTAACACTAATCCCTGGCAACGGCACCAAAAATTTGGTGGGTGTCGAATCCAACAAATAATAAAATTCTCACTCTCAAACAATACAAATTGTAACAGTGATGAGCAAGGTCGTATCCACAGAGATTGAGTAGATTTATTTTAATGAAAATTAAAGCAAAGAAAAAGGGGGGTTTGAAATTTCGAAGTAAAACAAAAGAGAAAGCAATTATAATCAACTAAAAACTAAGGAGAAATCAATATCAGGCAAATATCCAACCAAAGGTATAATTTCAGAATTGGTTCAGAGAATTGATCACAGATACAAGGACAAAATCTTCTATTCTTCACTAAATTGGTTACGGTTGTTAACAAGCTCTAACAACCTATCTCTCCTCACTTTCTTGATAACCAAAACAAGCTCTTTGATTACTTCCCTTGTTAATAAAAAACCCTAAACAAGCTCTTAGGATTTAATCTATCGACAACATTAATAATTAGAGAGACTACCAATTCTAGCCAACAAATACACAAGCTCAATTCATTTAGACTAGGTTATATATCTCCATAATATAAATTGAAAATCTCTCTATAATCAACTTTGTTAGAACAATTAAACAATTACTGATTTAAAGTTCTAAATGACAATTTATTGATCTGATAATTGAACAACGGGCCCTTTGCATCAATCAACCAAGACAATAATTTTTAATAAACACAGAAGATATATAAATAGAGAAGAAATAAAAGAGTAATGAAAATTATTTAGATATCATAATTCTTGAAGAACTAAAACTTCAATTATCCTTCAGCCGGAAGAAAAGTATTTAGCTACTCATAATTAAAAGAAAACCTAAAGAAAAGAGAAGATACATTTTTCTATTCAACAACCGCCTCTCTATCTGAGATCCCCTTTTCTTTCAGCTAGGGTTAGTATTTATAACTTTTAAAACCCGTAGGCTGGTGCTGCAGCTTCAAGTTGCTGCCCAATCTTCACATATTATCACTATTTCAGTGCTGCAGCTTTAGCTTTCTGTCCTCTTTTCACAATTATCGCCATTTCAGCGCTGCAGCTTCAGCTTTCTGGCACTGCAGCTTCCACTTTCTGTCCAATCTTCACAAATCTCTTGATTTTGAATTCAATTTGATTTAACTCCTCAATATAATCTACAAAATACGAAACATAATCAAAATCCAAGATTTAAGCAATTATAACTATTAAAACATGAGGAAATATAACAAACATATAGATATTATGAGTTCTTATCACCTGAAATAGAGTTACCCTCTCCTTCTTTGTTCGATAGTGAAAGCTCGCCTAGATCAAATCATAGTGCACACCCAAACGAGAATTTAGATAATTTTGTTAACATAGCCAACAATAACAATGAGATTGTTGCTAGGACACTTAAGGACTACTTGCACCCTAGTCGAACGGCCACACCATCTTGTATCATGTTCCCCCCTAATGTTCAACAACCTGAGTTTAAGCCAGACATGATCCAATTGCTACCATCTTTCCATTGATTAGAGAATGCAAACCCCTATGTCCATAATAGGGAATTTGAAGAAGTAGTTGCAACCTTTCAAAGTAGGGCGGATATGTTAGACACCGTCAAAATTATGTTTTTCCCCTTTTCGCTTAAGGATAAGGCCAAGGTTTGGTTGTACTCATTAAGGCCTAGGTCTATAGGTAGTTGGGATGAGATGACACAAGCCTTCTTCCAAAAGTATTTCCCAACTCATAAGACCAATAACCTCAAGAGATAAATCTCAAACTTTGCACAAAAAAGAGTGAAACCCTATATCAAGTTTGGGAACATTTCAAAGACCTTTTGAATTCTTGTTCACACCATGGGTATGAGAGTTGGCAGGTAGTTAGCTATTTCTATGATGGACTTCTAAGTAGGAAAAGGCAATTTATAGAAATGATGTGTAATGGAGATTTTCTTCAAAAAGATCCCGACGAAGCCATAGATTTTCTAGATGACTTATCAAAAAAAGCCCACACTTTGACGGGACCCAATGCCATAGAAAGTACTAAGAGAAACCAAACTACTGAAATTTATCAACTTAAGGAAGATGATAGCCTTAAAATCCATTTAGAGGTCCTAACTAAGGAAATTTAGGTCTTAAAAACCAAGGATGCTAAAGCCCTCAAACCGGTTGCTAGGGTAGAGTCCCACGAACCTTGTTTTATGTGTAATGGGGTAAATCATGTACCTAGGGATTATCTAACCTATTTTGAGATGAAGAAAGAGTGTAATGCTTTAGGTATACCCTTTAGGAAAACATACTCACTCTACTCTAACACCTTCAATCCCGGTTGGAAAAATCACCCTAATTTTAGTTGGAGATCTGATACACAACCTTCTACCCAATGGAGACCGGAAGCAACTTCATATGATGCACCATAATAATCTTTACCTTTGGAAGATGCTTTTAAGTCATTTATGCAGGTACATGCCCAGAGTGTGGAAGAGCAAGGTAAGATAAATCAACTGTTGCTAGAGGAGCAACAAGGGGTCAAAGAGGAACAAAAGGTGATAAAGAGCCAACTCACCAAGTTAACTAATTTATTGACGGTTCAAGAGCAAAGTTATTTTCTTTCGTAGCCACAACCTAATCCAAGGGGACAACATATGGCACAAACCTCCAATCCCGACAATCAAAATGTTACAGAGGTTAATGCCATAACTACTCGCAGTGGTAAGGAAATTGATGGACCCACTCTACCATCAAACTTGATTCCTAATACCATGAGTAACAGGGATGAAGCCCCCAAGGAACAAGATGCCCATAGTGATTCCATACCGGTGCCTTTCCCTCAAGCACTCCTTAAACCTAAGGAGAGAAATTCGACATTAAAAGGTGAGATTCTTGAACAACTTAAGCAAGTTAAAATTAACCATCCTTTTCTTTATCTCATAAAATAGGTTCCTAACTATGATATGTTTATTAGGATCTATGCACATTCAAGAGGAGGCACAATGTGAAGAAGACGACATTCTTAATAGAGTAAGCAAGTGCGGTAATTAATAGCAAGACACTGGCTAAGTATAAAGATCCCGACTGTCCTATAGTGGCTTGCCAAATTGGAAACAAAGCTTGTGGCCAAGCATTGCTAGATTTGGGGGCTAGTGTGAATCTTTTGCCCTACTCCGTTTACTTGCAACTCGGTCTAGGTGAGATCAAACCGACTTCTGTGGTACTTCAACTAGCAGATCGATCGGTAAGAAAACCAAGAGGTATTGTGGAAGATGTTTTAGTGCAAATTGACAAATTCTATTATCTCGATGACTTTTTGGTGTTAGATACCATTTCTATTGTGAACACAGAGTCAAAAATTCCTTTGATACTTGGAGGACCATTCCTTGCCACTACCAATGCCCTTATTAATTGTAGGAATGGTCTAATGACATTATCATTTGGAAATATGACTCTAGAGGTGAATGTTTTTCGAGTCTCAAGGCAGCCACTTGAAGAGGATGAGTGTTTCGACACTTACATGATCAATGAGCTTATTTTGGAGGATGAGTACATTAAAGATAAATCTAATTCTTTGGAATTCCTTCTTAATAATTTTCATTTTGATGATTCTTCAATTTATCCCCATGTTGTTGATGTTATTGATGTTTTTGATAAGTCGTAAGGATTTATTAAGAAATCATGGTAACCATGCTTTGAGGAGTTTCTTAAAGAGAGGAAGGCACCCAAACCATCTTCCGAGGAGACACCAATGCTTAATTTAGCTCTGTTGCCCAAAGGGCTCAAACATGCCTTCTTAAGCCCTGGTGATACCTTTCTAGTTATTATTTCTTTCGAACTTAGTGATGAGCAATGTGATAAATTGTTGAATTTGTTAATAGAGTATAAATCTGCATTAGGTTGGACTATAGCCAACATAAAAGGTATTAGTCCTTTAATTTTTTCCCATAGGATTTATCTAGAAGAAGGAGCTAACCCTCGTAGAGACCCACAAAGAAGGCTAAATCTAACTATGAAAGAGGTAGTTAAGAAAGAAGTCTTAAAGCTATTAGATGTGGGAATTATATATCCAGTATCCGATAGTAAGTGGATTAGTCCAACTCAAGTAGTTCCTAAGAAAGCTGGGGTGACCGTGGTAGAAAATGAAGAGGGGTTGTTAGTACCAACTAAGGTAGTGACCAGGTGGCTTATGTGCATTGATTATACGAAACTTAATTTGGCTACTCAGAAAGACCATTTTCCCCTTCTATTCATAGATCAAATCTTAGAACGTGTGGCTGGTCATCCTTTCTATTGCTTTTTAGATGGGTATTTAGGATACTACCAAATAGGAATTGCCTTAGAGGATCAAGAGAAGATTACCTTTACTTATCCTTTTGGTACTTTTGCTTTTCATAGAATGCCCTTTGGTTTATGTAATGCACCAGCTACTTTTCAAAGATACATGATGAGTATTTTTATTGACATGGTTGAAAAATGTATGAAAGTGTTTATGAATGATTTAACTATGTTTGGAACTTCTTTTCATTCATATTTATTTAACCTGAAAAATGTTTTATGTAGGTGTGAACAGAAGGGGTTTGTGTTTAATTGGGAGAAGTGTCATTTTATGGTGTTTTTTGGAATAGTTTTGGGCCATATAGTGTTCGAAAAGGGGATAGAAGTGGATAAATCAAAAATTGAATTAATCTCTAAACTACAGACTCCTAAGAATATTAAAGATGTTAGGTCTTTTCTAGGGCATGTCGGGTTTTATAGAAGGTTTATTCAAAATTTTAGTGCTATCTCTAGACCCTTATATAACCTTTTGTTGAAGGATACCGAGTTTAAGTGGAGCCCCGAATGTGAGAAAGCCTTTAGGACACTTGTCTCTAAGCTTACAACCGCCTCTATTATGCAATCACCCGATTTTACCTTGCCTTTTGAGATTATGTGTGATGCTAGTGACTATGCTTTAGGGGCTAGTTTAGGACAAAGAAGGTAAGGAAAACTATTTGTTGTTTATTATGCTAGTAGAACCTTGAATCATTCTCAAATGATGTACACCACAACCAAGAAAGAATTACTATCCATAGTATTTGCATCGGATAAATTTCGCTCTTATTTAATTGGTTCACCAATCACTATATTCATGGATCACTTCGCCATTAAATTTCTTTTCTAAAAAATGGATGCCAAGGCCTATTTGATACGTTGGATTTTTCTTTTGCAGGAATTTGACTTGACCATCAAAGATAAGAAGGGGGTGGAAAATGTTGTGGCGGACCATCTATCTCGTTTGGAATTTAAGAATGATACCGACATTTTGCCCAATCATGAAGCCTTTATGGATGAGAATTTATTTGCTGTCCTTTGTCATACACCATGGTATGCCGACATTCCAAATTACTTGGTTTCCTGTCAAGTTCCATCTACATGGAGTGCACAAGATAACCGTAAGTTTTTGGCTGAGGTAAAGAATTTTTACTGGAATGATCCTTATCTTTTTAAATATTGCCCTGATCAAATAATAAGAAGATGCATTTCGGATATAGAAATTGATAGTGTGTTAACTTTTTGTCATACCTATGCTTGTGGTGGTCATTTTTCTATTAAAAAGACAGTCGCAAAAATTTTGCAATGTGGTTTTTATCAGCCTACTTTATTCAAGGATACTAATGAGTTTAGTCGTTCACGTGAAAGATGTCAAAAGCTAGGTTCATTGTCCTGCCGTCATATGATGCCTCTCAACCCGATCTTAGTGGTGGAAATCTTTGATTATTGGGGGATTGATTTTATGGGACCATTCCCACCTTCTTTCGGATATCTGTACATTTTTCTTGCCATTCTTTATGTTTCTAAATGGGTTGAAGCTATACCTTGCCGCACTAATGATAATGAAGTTGCTGTTAAATTTCTTAAAGATCGTATTTTATCTAGGTACGATACTCCACGTGTTAAAATTAGTGATCAAGGGTCACATTTTTGTAACCGTTCTTTTGAGGCTTTGATGCGCAGGTATGGAGTCACCCATAAGGTTTCTATAGTTTACCATCCACAAACCATTGGCCAAGCAGAACTAGCAAATAGGGAGATTAAGCGAATACTTGAAAAAACGGTACATCCAAATCGAAAAGATTGGTCTTTGCACCTATCAGATGCGCTTTGGGCATACCGGACAGCATACAAGATGGTTCTTTGAGCATCTCCTTATCGGTTGGTATTCGACAAAGCATGCCACTTATCGGTAGAACTTGAGCATAGAGCATATTGGGCTATTTGAAATTTTAATTATGACTTGAAGATGTCCAGTGAGGAGAGGAAAATGCAACTTTGTGAACTTGCGGAGTTAAGGGATGATACATATGATAATGCTAAGGACTTAAAGTCAAGAATGAAAGTGGTACATGATCAGAAAATACTCCGGAAAAATTTTGAACAAGGTAATCGAGTTTTTCTTTATGATTCTCGGTTACACTTCCATCCGGAAAAATTGCGATCGCGATGGAAGGGACCTTATGTTGTGAAAAGTATTTTTCCAAATGAAGTGGTAGAAGTTGAAGATCCCTCCGACGGTCATGCATTTCGAGTTAATGGCCAGAGGTTGAAGCTCTACTTGGAACATGAACGTGTTGAAGATAGGCCCGAAGAGATCTCTTCGGTGCCCCTAGTTTATCCGTCTTAATCAGGTACTTTCGTTCCATTGTACATTAGTTTTATTTTTTTTTTCATTTTTATTTATTTATTTAGTTTTCTTTACTTTTTTTTTTCTTTCTTTCTCTCGACTTTTTTCTTTAACATTGGGGACAATGCAAGTCTTAGGTTGGGGGGTAGAGGAAACACATTTCCTATTTCATACCATTGAATTGTTTGGTGTCACTTTCCCTTTTTTGTTTTAATTCGTTTGTTACGATAAATTGTTAGAAAAAAAATATTTCTTGAAAATTCGAAAATTTTAAAAAAATTAGGTTTAGTTTTGTTTGTTTTTAGTATGTTTTGTGTTAGTTTTGGAGTTAATTTACATATCGATGATATGATTATAATTGAGATAGTATATAGCTTTTAGAAGAAGTTAAATCTTGCTTCGGTTTGAGAATAATTTGAAGTGTCGATCTTCATTTAGTTTGAGACTCTGGTTTGCGGTAAGATTTCATGATTAGTCTAAAACAATTAAAGAAGTTTTATGTGCGAATGTTTTGTGAATATTTTTGCGGTCTCGACAAGCTCTAGAACTTATTTGATAATCACTTTAGGCAAAATCCTAGAATGCATACTTAGGATATGATGCAGACCATCTTTGGACCGTTTGAGCCTTTCAAGCTTAACTTTGTTATATTTATCGCTAGTTACCTGTTTGAGCTTTTTTAAAAAAAAAAAAATTTAGCATTGTTTCTTTCGATAGCCCATTTACTTACCTTTATGAGTCTAAAAATATTTTACCATAACCCAAGTACATTAAAGGAGATAGGCTGGGGGTTATGGAAAAGAGTAAAGAATGAAAACGGAGGTGAATGGTTATGTGCTAAAAAAGAAGAATAAAAAAAAGTGAATTATGACAAAGAAAGAAGAAAAAAAAAGTGTTGAATTATTGAGAGAAATGCTTGAAAAATGGTTGAATGAGTTGAGTGTTGAAGCAAGGTTATTTAGTGCTTAAAAAGATTGTGTTTAAAATTAAGAGACTGGGTTCTTTTACTTGTTTAATCCTTCCCATTCTTTCTTGACCTTTACCTTAGCCTAATGTTACAAGCCTATTAAAGATCTAGGGATCTGATGTAGTGTGATTTTTCTACATTAATGGAGAGTGATTTGAAAAGTGAGCCTATGGAGTTTGATTTGTAATTGATGTCACGTAATTTAATATGTTTTTAGATGCCAAGACTTGTATTCATGAATGTTGTGCATAAAATCATCCGGGTGTTTGGATTAATGGTTTGTGGTAAGATGGATGTTTAAGAGTCGATAATGAATATGAGGTTGATGGCTGGATTGTTTTTGGACTTGGGTGGTATTTAATGATTCTATGTGTTGTGTGTTATGTGCAATTTTTTAGACAAAAAGTTGAAATACTCTTGGATTAATGCTAACATTGCTTTGTTTTGTTTTTAGGATTTTAGGTTTTGTTTTTATTTCTAGTATAGATTTCATTTCATTTTTCTTTCGCTTGAATTGCTAGGGACTAGTAATAAGCTAGTTAGGGGTTATGATGAGAGTCAGAAAATGCATCTTAATAGTATTTATTTGTTAGCATTTAGAGTTGATTTAGGGCTGGATTACACATTTATGCCTTAATAATTCTTAAGTGTCATTCTTAGTATATTGATTTATTTCGATGCATTTTCAGGTATTTTGGGTTTAAAAGAGATGAAAAATCTAATGTTGATTAAAGCACGAAGATTCTATGCATGTTTACAAGCATTTGAAAAGAAGTTTCACCAAATTGCCAGAATTGCCCGTACAGATTAGTCATTTTTGCGGATTAAACTGTATTGATTCAAGAAGAACCAGGAGATGACCCATATGTGCTTGGAAAGATCTAGATATCTATTTTTTTGGAGAATTTTACAGCTCGTAAATATGATTTTTTTGGAGAAAGTTATGGCAGTTTTAGTAGACAAAGGTCAGGCTGAACCGGGTCTGAACAGCAACAGAACCGGGCCTGGACAGTAGCAGAAGCACACAGCCTGAACAGAAACCCTAGGGTGACTTTTTTGTCTACAAAGCCGTCTCCATACAATAGGAATTTAGACTCAGAGAACAGGGGCAAGGAGAGTTTTTGAAGAGAGCTTCCATCTTCTTCTTCTTCAAGGTGATCAAGGATGAACTCTATGTCCAACTAAACTCCAAGCAAGGCGAAAGGATGAGTTTCTAGGTGTAGTTGTTCTTATTTCTATCTTTGATTTAGTTGTATGGATTGATTGTTAAACATTGTTTATGATTTACTCTTTGATTAAATAAGAAGGATTTGAATTCATGTGACAACTGCAATTTATGTTCTTCTTCTCTTAGATTTTCTTAATCCGGTGATCGCATTCTTCTTCTCCATATAAGTCTAGTCAATCTTTTCTTATGTTAAAGTTGTTAGATGCAATTGATTTTGGTAGATCTATCTTATAGGTTTCTCCATTACTATAGTATTATTATTGAAATATGTTGTCGCTTCTTGATAATTTATAAGATAGATCTTGTGTGTTTGAATTGGAATTAAGTAGTAATATATGGCAATTATATTAGGGTATTTATGTGCTTTGATTGAATATTTACCAATTGCTTGTTTGGGATATGAAACTAGTAATTGAGATAAAACATTTGAGTCAAGATATGAATAAGGCAACGAACTTAGGAAGTATTCCTGGAACCTTCTTATTTCTTTATTGAATTCTTCATCATATTTTCACAACTCTTTTATATAATTTCATTCGTAAAACTTAGATTTTCTTATTTGAACTTTATCGTTTAGTGTTAAAGTTTACACTTCCTCTTGTAGTTCGCTTTCCTCGTGGGATCGACACCTCAGCTATGCACAATAATCGTGTGTTAGTTTAAGTGTTATCAATGATTACTTTGAGTAATTGATTACGCCCAAAGAGTAACGCGGTTGTTATAGCACAGCTTTGGGGTGTCGATTCCACAGGAAAACAAGTTAACTACAAAGGAAGGTGTAAACTTTAATCTAAAACGATAAATCCAAATGAGTAAGAGAATCTGAAATTGATAGTGAAACAATTGTGTAAAGTAGATTGTGAAGTATAATAGGAGGACAACAAGGATCCGGGAATCCTCCCTAGGTTCATTACCCTAATCCTAACTTGATTCAGTTGTTTTTATCTCGATTGCAAGTTTCACATCCCAAACAGGCAATTGACAAATATTCAATTAAAGCGCATGTATAAACCCTAATTTGATTGTTATGAAATACTTTTTATTTTCAATTAATGCACACATGATCTATCCTATAAGTTTATCAAGAAACGACAATATATCTTTGATGACAATATTGCAGTAATGGACAAACCGAAAGGCTAGATCTACTGGACTCAATCATACCTAAATAATCTTGACATAAAGAAAGCATGACTAAATCTATAACAAGGAAAAAGATACAATCACCGGATTAGATGAAATCTTTATAATTAGATTAAAAAGTAAATCATAACAATGTTTGAATGTTAAAGCTCTTTTACAACTGAATCAAGTAAGGGAAATAAAAACAACTACACCTAGGGATTCATCCCTTCGCCTTGCTTGGAGATTAGTTAGCCATGGGGCTCATGGTTGCACAATTTTGATGGAGGAAAAGTTGCTGCTTCCTTGAGTTTTCCAGGTTTTTGAATATCTAATTACAAACCCTAAGTGGTCTATTTATAGTGTACAAGGCCTAAGGGTGTTTTAAGGTTTGAACAAATCATTAAAGACCTAATTAGGGTCTAACTCGAAGAGCAAAGCCTGTGCGCACGCTGCACCTTGGCTTTTGTCAAATTTCTTGTGTGTGTGGTGAGGTGCACCTCAGCTTCTCCAGGGTGTGCCTCAACCCTTCAAGGTGTGCCTCAACTAATCCAAGGTGCGCCTTAGCCTGATGGCTCTTTAAGCTTCTTTTTTTCTTTTTTCTGAAGGGTGCACCTCAGCTGATCCAAGGTGCACCTTGGCCTGATGCTTGTTTAGGAGATCTGACCTCTGTCTACTAAAACTGCCATAACTTTCTCTAGGAAAATTATTTTTACAAACCGTGAAATCCTCCAGAAAATAGACTTCTAGATCTTTCTAAGAATATATGGCTCATCTCCTGATTCTTCCTACATCAATACAGTTTAATTTGCAAAGATGATTGATTTGTATGGCAATTCTGGCAACTTAGTGAAAACTCCTTTCTTAGTTTCTCTTCATCTTGGCTCTTCAGCAACTATTCTCTCACTCGAGTATTCATTGAAGCTTCGTGTTTAAAATAATGATAGATTTTCCATCTCTTTTAACTCAAGATACCTGAAAATGCACCGAAATAAGTTAATGCTCCAAGAATACCACTTTTAGAGTTGTTAACGAATAAAAATGCAATTAAAACCTAAATCAACCCTAAAGTGCTAACAAATAAGTACGATCAAGATGAATTTTATGGCTCTCATCACAACCCCCAACTAGCTTATTGCTAGTCCCTAGCAATTCAAGCGAAAACAAGAGATGAATTCTATTATAGGAATCAAAGTCAATGAAAAACAATATTAGTGTTAAACAAGAGTAATTCACATTTTGTCTCAAAAATTGCACATAACACATGGCACATAGAATCATTAAATTTCACCTAAGTCTAAAAGTAATCCAAACATCAATCTTAAAATCATTATTGACTCTTAACATCCATCTTACCACAATCCATTAGTCCAAACACCCAGATGATTTTATGCATAACATTCATGAATACAAGTCTTGGCCTCTAAGAATATAATAAATTGCATGACATCAATCACAAATCAAGCTCCATAGGCTTACTTTTCAAATCACTCTCTACTATTATAGAAAAATCACACTACATTAGATCAAAAGGTCTTTAATAAGCTTGTAACGTTAGGCTAAGGTAAAGGTTAAGGAAGAACGGGAAAGATTCACAAGTAAAAGAACTCAATCTCTTAGCTTTAAATACAATCACTTTAAGCACTTGGTAACTTTTACTTCAATACCCAACTCTTTCACCCATTTTTTGAGCATTTCTTGCAACGAATCACCATTTTTTTCTTTTTTTTCTTTCTTCTTTCTTTGCCATAATTCATTTTTTTTAGATGGCATATAGCCATTCACCTCTTCTTTCATTCTTTTTCTTTTCTTTTCCACAGCCCCCAACTTATCTTCTTTAATATACTTGGGTTATGGTTTTTCATATTTCCATCCTTACTCCTCTTGAGTGCTTCTCAACAATGTGTACAACTAAGTTCTTTTAAAAAAAAGGTAAGGATAAAATATTTTTAGGCTCATGATGGTAAGTAAATGGGTTTTTGAAAGAAACAAGGCTCAAATTCTTTTTCAAGAAAAAGGCTCAAATAGGTAACTAGTGATATATTGCAAGGGTAGGTTTGAAAGGCTCAAACGGTTCAAAAATGGCCTATATCATATCCTAAGTAGTGTGCATTCTAGGAATTCGCCTCAAGTGATTATCAAATAAGTTCTAGAGCTTATTGAGACCGCAAAAGCATTCATAAACAATTGCACATAAAACTTTTCTAGATGTTTTAGACTAATCATAGTATCTTACCACAAACTAGAGTCCCTAACCAAATTAAGATTGACACTTAAATTATTCTCAAACCGAAGCAAGATTTAACTTCTTCCACATGCTATCTACTATCTCAATTAAGCTCATATCATTGACATGTGAATTAACTCTAAGGCTAACACAAAGCATGCTTAAAACAAAAGATACAGACAATGACACCAAGCAGTTTAATGAAAGGAAAATCATATGTTTCCTCCACCCCTAACTAAGAATTACATTGACCTCAATGTGAAAGAGAAAGTAAAGGAAACTCCCCTTTTGTAATCACAAGTGCACAGCAGCTGAAAGTGGCTCATCTCCATTTAAACTGCACGCTCTACTTTTTGTTAAAAGGTTGATTTGCAAAATAGAACAAACAAAAAGAAAGCAAAAACGGTGTACTATGAAGAAGCCCACCATATGTTAGCACCTGAACTGAAAAGAAACAACTGAGTACAAAAAATAATGAAAAGGAAAACATATTAAAAGATAGAGTAGGGAGGCGATAAAAAATAAAATAGAAACAAACAAACAAGATAGAACCCAAAATTAATAATCAATATCTTCAGGCTCTGCCTCATTCTCTTCTTCATTCTCTTCACCTTCCCCTTGAGGTGGATCGAACGATGAACCCGGATAGGGTGGCATAGTGGGAAAGTGATCCATATGACATCCAGTAGCGGAGGCAATGTGATGGTACATTTGACTAAAAGAAGAGAATACCTCCGCTTGATAATCAGCTTGCCTAAACAAGAACTGTTCTTGACGATCTAGCCTATTAAACAATAGTTTATGGTGTTCTTCAAAATGATGCTCTAAGCGGTCAAGACGTTTTACAACAGTGAAATTTTTAGAGGGAGGTGGGGGAGCAGAAATCATGGCTCCCTCTTCCAGATTTGGCGGCCTTGAGGTTTTAATTAGATTGAGCATGTAATCATCGATGGGTTTCTTGGGTGGTTGGTGCTCTTCAAGACTACTATAAGGGACATTAGCTTGGATGCATATTTGGGTAAGCAAAGAAGGAAAGTATAATCCAAGCTTATGTCGCACAGTGTGTAAGATAGAATCGAATATTATTTCACCCACATCTATATTCATACCCATCAAAATGGCATATATCAAAACAGCTCTTTTAACAGTCAGGTCACTATAATGTGAAGCATGCATCATCCTTTGACACACAAAGTATTGCCAAGCTTGAGCATTGACATTCAAAGATGCGCCGGGTAAGGTTTTAGGGGCATCACCCATCATTTTCTAGGTTGTGCCCGGAATACAGAGAGTGTTGCAAATCTCATCATAATCAATATTAGATGCATATGCAAGATACTCACTGTGTTCTATGTTGGGTAACCCATAAAAATTATTGATGGAAGAGCGGCTAAAAGAGACTATTTTACCTCTAACTAAGACTTTACCATTCTTATGTTCGTCGGTATTGGCATAGAATTCGCGAACTATGTTTGGTAGAGAATTAGATGGTTATCTTGAAAAATTGCCCTAATTTATATCAAGAATCATTCTAAATAAGGATGAGTTTCCCCTCTCAGTGATATTGAATCCTCGCTCGGGAATGATTTTCCTACCACTCAACAATCTATTATATCTTTCACAAGCCTCAAAGCTCACAAATTTTGACTCATCATACTCTTGTTGTTGTTTCCCCTAGACCTCTTGATTTTTGGTGCCGTGAAAGTCAAATATATAGAACAATAGATGTAGAGCAAAATTTAACCACCAAAGAACACAAGTGAACAAGCAAGGGAAGAAATTAGACTTACTTGAGGTCCAAAGTGGGAGAAAGGAAAGACTATCCACCACCTTGAAGTTTTTCTTGATGAACACCAAAAGATTTCTTAGAACCAAGTTGAGTGGAGGAATTTCCAACAGAAATTGCAAGATTAGGGCAAATTTCTATAAGAAAGGAAGGTAAAATGAAGAAATTTAGAGTAAAAGTGAGGAGGGAGGCTAGGGTATGGAGAGATAAAGGGAGAAAAGAGAGAAAGGCTGCTGAAATCGTGAGTGTGAAATGAAGAGGGGAAATGTAGATAGTAGGGTTTTTGATTTAGAAGGGTTTGGGCTTGGGCTTGAGGTGCGGCGTGGGCTGGGGGAGGCGCGGCGTGGTCTGGGCCAGTGTGCGTGGCACACTGTGCGGCGTGGCGCACCTTGAATGCTGTTTGCTTGTCAAAAATAAAAATAATGAAAATGGAATCGGCATACCTTGGTTATGTGATCAAGTTTAAGGTAAATAGACCAGATCCATAAGTGGAATGTCTTCCACCTCTGGATCTTGCCTATTGATTAAGATCTTAAGGCACTGACCGTTCACTTTAAAAATCCGACCGTCCCTATTGTCCTCAATTTCCACTGCTCCATTTTCGAAAACATTCTTTACTATGAAAGGACCAGTCCACCTTGACCGAAGTTTTCCAGGATGCTTATGGAGTCTAGAGTCATATAAGAACACTCGATCATTGGGTTTAAATGTTTTTCTTGAAATTTTTTTATCATGGAATACTTTCATCTTAGCCTTATAGATTCTAGAATTCTCATAAGCATCGTTTCTTAATTCCTCTAACTCGGTCAACTGGTATTTCCTAAGCTTACCTGCTTCTCCTAGGTCAAGATTAAAAGACTTGATGGCCCAATAAGCTCAGTGCTCGAGCTCTACAGGTAAGTGACAGGGCTTTCCAAAAACAAACCGATAAGGTGACATACCTAAGGGGGTTTTAAAGGTTGTACGGTTGGCCCAAAGCGCATCAACTAGTCTCAAAGACCAATCCTTACGATCCGGGTTAACTGTTTTTTCTAAAATTTGTTTAATTTCCCTATTAGCAAGCTCTACTTGTCCACTAGTCTTAGGGTGATAAGTAGTCGAAATTTTATGCAATACCCCATATTTTTTCATCAAAGCTTCAAAAGAATGGTTGCAAAAGTGTGTACCTCGATCACTAATTATAGCACGTGGTGTACCAAATCGAGATAACACATTTTCTTTAAGAAATTTAATTACCGTTCGATTATCATTGCTTCAGCAAGCTGTTGCCTCTACCCACTTAGATACATAATCTATTGCCACGATGATATATTGGTATCCAAAGGAAGGAGGAAAGGGTCCCATAAAATCGATGCCCCAACAATCAAAGATTTCAATCACTAAAATAGGGTTTAAGGGCATCATATTTCGTCGAGACACAGCTCCTAACTTTTGACACCTTTCACATGAGCGACAATAGATGTTTGCATCTTTAAATAAGGTAGGCCAATAAAATCCACACTGCAAAATTTTTGCAGCGGTTTTTTTCATCGAACAGTGGCCTCCACAAGCTTGGGTATGACAAAATTCTAAGACGCTAGCAATCTCTTCATTAGGGATGCAACGCCTTAAAATTTGGTCAGGGCAGTACTTAAAAAGATAAGAGTTATCCCAATAAAAATTACGTACCTCATATAAGAATTTCCGCTTATCTTGAGCGTTCCAATCCATAGGTATCTCACCTGTAGCCAAATAATTTACGATGTCAGCAAACCATGGTAGAGAAGTAATGGAGAGTAATTGCTCATCGGGAAAGTCATCCTTGATTGGTATGTCATCACAAGTGTCCTCAAAAGTGAGCCGTGATAGATGGTCAGCTACTATATTTTCAACTCCTTTCTTGTCCTTGATGGTGATGTCAAATTCTTGTAAGAGAAGGATCCATCGGATTAGTCGTGCCTTAGCATCCTTCTTTGTAAGAAGATACTTGAGGGCTGCATGATCTATGAAAATAAGGATAGGAGAACCAATCAAATAAGCACAAAATTTATCTAAAGCAAATACTACGGCTAGCAATTCTTTTTCAGTTGTAGAGTAATTCATTTGAGCACTATTTAGAGTTTTACTAGCATTGTAAATTACAAAAGGTTTTCCTTTCCTTCACTGTCCAAGAACAGCACCTACAGCGTAGTCACTAGCATCATACATAATTTCAAAAGGTAAAGTCCAATCCGGTGACTGCATTATAGGTGCGGAAGTAAGCTTTCTAATTAGCATTTAGAAGGCCTCTTGGCAAGCTTGTGTCCATTCAAAGGGGTTATCTTTAACGAGGAGATTACATAGAGGTCTAGATATGCTCGAGAAAATTTGTATGAACCTCCTATAAAAACCAGCATGACCAAGGAAAGATCTTACATCCTTTATTGTCTTAGAGGTAAGTAATTTAGAGATTAATTCAATCTTAGATTGATCAACTTCTATTCCTTTAGAAGAGACAATATACCCCAGGACAATACCGGATGGTACCATGAAATGGAATTTTTCCCAATTTAAAACCAATTCTTTCTTCTCACAACGAATCAACACTCTCTCTAAATTCATTAAGCATGCATCGAATGAAGATTCAAAAATAGTTAGGTCATCCATAAAAACTTCCGTGCAATTTTCAACCATGTCACTAAAGATACTCATCATACAACGTTGAAAAGTAGCAGGGGCATTACACAATCCAAATGGCATCCTACGAAAAACATAGGTGCCAAAGGGATAAGTGAAAGTGGTCTTTTTTTGGTCTTCTAATGCAATTGCGATTTGATAATAAACAGAATAACCATCTAAAAAATAGTAGAACTGATGACCAGCTACACGCTCAAGAATTTGATCAATAAAGGGAAGTGGGAAGTGGTCTTTTCAGGTGGCAGCATTTAATTTTCTATAATCAATGCACATACGCCACCCGGTCACAAGTTTGGTAGGGACTAGTGCTCCTAGGTTATTCTTCACCACCGTGACTCCGGACTTTTTAGGGACTACTTGCGTAGGGTTGACCCACTTACTATCAGCTATGGGATATATAATACCGCATCTAATAGTTTCAGCACTTCATTTTTCACTACTTCTTTCATAGTGGGGTTTAGCCTACGTTGAGGGTCTTTACGAGGACTAGCTCCTTCATCTAAATTTATTTTATGGGAGTAGATTAGGGAACTAATTCCCTTCAAATCAGCCATGCTCCATCCTAAAGCTGATTTATGTGCATTCAAAGTTTGAAGTAATTTCTTATCTTAGGTCTCAGATAAGTCAGAGGAAATTATAACATGAAAGGTATCACCTGGACCGAGAAAAGCATGCTTTAATCCCTTTGGTAATGGCTTTAATTTGACCTTAGGTGCTTCCACATTTGAGGGGACTAGTGTCTGGATTCTTTCAAGCAGCTCCTCAAACCTTGGTTGTCATGCCTGCTTGCCATAATCCTGAAATTTGTCAAAAACAACACAAACATCAATTATATCCGTTTTATCATTAGATAAATCTATTTCAGAATTAACAAGAAAATTTTTAAGAGGATCATAATCATGAGTTAAAGAGACTTCCTCATTGATGAGTGACTCAATCATGTAAAGCTGGTGGTTTTCATCCTAATCTTCGGGCTACTTTGCAACATTGAAAATATTTACTTCAAGGGTCATGTTGCCAAAGGACAGTTTTATGAGTCCATTCCTACTAATTTATTAGAGCATTCGCAGTAGCAAGGAAAGGTCTACCCAAAATTAAAGGGATTTTGGAATTAGTGTTAATAGCAGAAGTGGTATCAAGAATTAAGAAATCAACAGGATAGTAAAATTTATCAATTTGAATCAAAACATCCTCTACCACACCCCGGGGTACTTTGACTGAATGGTCAGCTAATTGTAACACCATGCCGGTTGGTTTGATTTCTCCTAAACCTAGCTGTAAATAAATGGAAAATGGCATCAGGTTGACACTAGCTCCTAAATCTACTAAGGCTTGTCCAACCTCATGATTTCCAATGCTATAAGCAATGGTTGGACAACCCAGGTCTTTGTATTTTGGGAGAATTCTTACCTCAATTAAAGCACTAACTTGCTCAGTTAGGAATGTTGTTTTCTTGACATGGTGCTTCCTCTTAATTGTGCATAAATCCTTGAGAACTTTTGCATAGGTGAGAACTTGTTTAATCACATGCAAGAGTGGAAGATTCTGTTTCACTTGCCTCAAATTCTCCAGGATTTCATTATTTATTTCCAGATTTTTCTTGTTTGATTTTAAGGCTTGAGGGAATAGTGCCTTAATAGGAATTTTGGTTACTTCAGGGTCCTTGGGCTGTTTGGTTTCACTACTAGCTTGCCATTTTTTCTCATCCTCAGATTTATTCATTGGTGGGATGTGTAGTGACTTACCACTTTGGGTCACAATTGTATTTACATCTTTCAAATTTTCTTGTGCCATATGTTGACCATGAGGATTGGACTGAGCTTGGGAAGGGAACTTACCTCGCTTAGTCACACTTAAGGAGCCCATTAATTTGGACACTTGGCTTCTTATTTCCTTGTTTTTTTCAACTACCTGCGTAATTAACGCCTCACACCTCTGGTTTGTTTTACCTTGTGCTTCTATAAAAGCATGTAAGGTGTCTTCTAAAGAGTTCCTAGAGGTTGAGAGTGCATGATAAGGTGCAGGGTATGATCTAGGGGGCTGTACATGTTGCTGATTTTCAGATTTCTAGTTGAAGTTGGGGTGATTTCGCCACCCCGGATTATAAGTGTTAGAGAATGGTGCTTGAGGCTTCTTGTACATGCCTAAGGCACTACATTATTCCTCATACAGCCCTCTCATGTCAACAAAAATGGGGCACTCTGGAGCGGGATGATCTACCCCTCCACACACAAAACATGGTTCCAAAGGTTCGGCTTGATTAACCATGTGTGTTGGTTTTTTTGTTTTCAATGCCTCTAACTCCCTAGTGAGCAGTTCAACCTTAGCTTTCAGGTTGTCTTCCTCCCTAAAATGGTATATTCCACCACCACTAGGGTTTCCTATAGGTCATGACCTATTTGTGCTTTCAGTAGCACTAGGTTCAGTCCATGTGTGGGTTTTTTCAGCAAGCTCATTGAGGTATTCGATAACCTCATCAAGTTCTTTTTGTAGAAATTCACCATTGCACATCATCTCGACAAATTGGCATTCTCTATAGGTAAGACCCTCATAGAAATAGCTCACTAAACGCCAATTTTCATACCCATGATGTGGACACATACTTAACAGCTCTTTAAATTTCTCCCAAGACTGATACAAAGTCTCGTTTTCCTTTTGTGCGAAGGTGGAGATTTGTCTTTTCAACGCATTAATCTTATGTTGAGGGAAGCATTTGTTAAAAAATACTTGGGTCATTTCATTCCATGACCCAATTGATTGTGGTCTCAGCGAGTATAACCAACTCTTAGCTTTATCCTTTAAAGAGAAAGGAAAAAACTTAAGTCGCACGATATCATCAGTTGTATCTCGACTATGAAAAGTCGCAACTACTTTCTCAAACTCTCTAATGTGCACATATGGGTTTTCGTTTTCCAAACCATGAAAAGTAGGGAGTAATTGAATCATCCCTGTTTTAAAGTCTTGATGGTGTGTGTTGGCTGGAAACATAATGCATGATGGTGTGGCTGTCCAGCTAGGGTGTAAATAATCTTTGAGTCTCCTAGCTACATTCTCATTAAGGTTTTCAGCCATGTTGACCAAGTTCTCTAAATTTTCAGTTGGGTGTATACCAAGATCTGATCTAGGTGAGGCTTCACTAACGGATGAAGAAGGAAAGGGTATCTCTATTTCGGGTCCCTTAATGAATCTCCCTCGCGAGTCTCTCAGTCTAAGCATATACCAACTGATTTTAAAAGTAATAAGTAGAAACATAACAAAATAAAGAAAAAAATCAGAATATAAAGGAAAGATAGTATTGTCTTGTCTTAGAGTTGAAAAACTTCCTTATGAGTAAGCGCGTTTCCCCGGCAACGGCGCCAAAATTTGATTACACCTAAAGAGAAATGCGGTTGTTGTAGCACAGCTTTGGGGTGCCGATTCCATAGGGAATCAAGTTAACTACAAAGGAAGGTGTAAACTTTAATCTAAAACGATAAATCCAAATGAGTAAAAGAATCTGAAATTGATAATGAAACAATTGTGTAAAGTAGATTGTGAAGTATAGTAGGAGAACAACAAGGATCCGGGAATCCTCTCTAGGTTCATTGCCCTAATCCTAACTTAATTCAGTTGTTTTTATCTCGATTGCAAGTTTCACATCCCAAACAGGCAATCGGCAAATATTCAATTAAAGCGCATGTATAAACCCTAATTTGATTGTTATGAAATACTTTTTATTTTCAATTCATGCACACATGATCTATCCTATAAGTTTATCAAGAAACGACAATATATCTTTGATGACAATATTGCAGTAATGGACAAACCTAAAGGCTCGATCTACCGGACTCAATCATACCCAAATAATCTTGACATAAAGAAAGCATGACTAAATCTATATCAAGGAAAAAGATACAATCATCGGATTAGATGAAATCTTTATAATTAGATTAAGAAGTAAATCATAACAATGTTTGAACGTTAAAGCTCTTTTACAACTGAATCAAGTAAGGGAAATAGAAACAACTACACCTAGGGATTCATCCTTTCGCCTTGCTTGGAGATTAGTTAGCTATGGGGCTCATGGTTGCACAATTTTGATAGAGGAAAAGTTGTTGCTTCCTTGAGTTTTCCAGGTTTTTGAATGTCTAATTACAAACCTTAAGTGGTATATTTATAGTGTACAAGGCCTAAGGGTGTTTTAGGGTTTGAAAAAATCATTAAAGACCTAATTAGGGTCTAACTCGGAGAGCAAAGCCTGTGCGCGCGCTGCACCTTGACCTGGGCGGGCTGCACCTTGGCTTTTGTCAAGTTTCTTGTGTGTGTAGTGAAGTACGCCTCAGCTTCTCCAGGGTGCGCTTCTCCAGGGTGCGCCTTAACCCTTTAAGGAGTGCCTTAACTAATCCAAGGTGCACCTTAGGCTGATGGCTCTTTAAGCTTCTTTTGGTCTTCTTTCTGAAGGGTGCGCCTCAGCTGATCCAAGGTACACCTTGGCCTGATGCTTGTTCAGGAGATCTGACCTCTGTCTACTAAAACTGCCATAACATTCTCTAGGAAAATCATTTTTACAAACCGTAAAATCCTCCAGAAAATAGACTTCCAAATCTTTCTAAGAATATATGGGTCATCTCCTGTTTCTTCCTACATCAATACAGTTTAATTTTCAAAGATGATTGATTTGTATCGCAATTCTGGCAACTTAGTGAAAACTCCTTTATTAGTTTCTCTTCATATTTTCTCTTCCGTGACCATTCTCTCACTCGAGTATTCATTGAAGCTTCATGTTTAAAATGATGATAGCTTTTCCATCTCTTTTAACTCAAGATACCTGAAAATGCACCGAAATAAGTTAATGCTCCAAGAATACCACTTTTAGAGTTGTTAACGAATAAAAATGCAATTAAAACCTAAATCAACCCTAAAGTGCTAACAAATAATTACAATCAAGATATATTTTATGGCTCTCATCAGTAATGTATACTCGCTGAACTTTTAGCTCATTCCCTTGTTTCCTAACATTTCAAGAAGATAGCTGATTAGAATTAAAGTAGGTCGATAAAGGAGGAGATAGAGGAAAGTTTATTTAGGTGGGTTTCACACGAGACATCCTCATCTTATTTTTGTTTTAGGAGTATAAATTAATTTTTATGTCTCCAATTTTGGAAAAGCATATATTTTGAATTTGTTATGGATATAGTTTGATACAAAGTTTGTAAGTCTTGTAAATTCTTGGTCTTAACCAAGATGTAATATTCATAGAGTAAAGGAAATATGGGAGTATGCATACATATAGTAGGATTATATATTGTTGATGGAAAGAATAGGATGACAGTGTATATCACATGTTCAGGTGCTTAGTGCTTAAAGGTAATGATGTCATTTCGAGTGAGATCAGTTTAGTCCTCTCGAGATGGGATGTTACATTTTTGCTATATGAGCTTTAGGTTTAAGGTTTTGTAAAAATTATTACATGGTGCATGGTGCATGGGATGGTTATAGAAAATCGGTTGTGTAAAATTAGAGAGGATTCCATATAAGAGTGGTAAACCATAATGGTTTAGGTGAGGGTAAGATGTCTTAAGACTAAAGTTGAGTTGACTTGTGTTTAGATATTGTGTGAATTTGGTGTTGTTTGGAGTGAATTTGTGATGTTTGTAAATTACTATAGTGATGTTTTTAATTAGAATTATGAGTGTGATTACTTTGATATCATGAATATATATATATATATATATATGTGTGTGTGTGTGTGTGTGTGTGTGTGTGTGTGTGTAGAAATATTTGTATGCGGTTGGTTGAGTACCGAAAATATTGAAAGGTGAAGGGTGAGAAAGATTTCTTCTTTAAGTAGTTTTATGAACTTGAAAGATTTACTTTGGTTTTTGTGACATCGGATAAATTATTAATGAACAGCTAGTTAAAAAACTTGGAGATATTGTTAGGAATGTTTTCCAAAGATATGAATTAAAATGGATTGTACTGAGTTAGTGAATTACGTTAAGTTATGTATTCATGTTTCCTTTGATAATTTCTTTTTATACTGTATATGCCAAGGTGCTTTTGAATGATGATTGTGTGAATATGGTGTAATGTTGGCTTAAGAAATAATTATTATAGAAAGTATAAACTCCAAATAAAGTCATGAGTAACAGATCTATGTATGTGTGCTTGGGTGTTGAGTATGGGAAAAAGGTAGTTGATTGAATATCGAATTGAAGTACTTTGAAAGTTCAGGTTGTTTTATCTATTACAAAATATGGGGAAGTTCGAGAGTTGGGGAGGAGTATCGATTCATAGAATTTGTAAGTATATTATTAGAAAGCGAGACTTGAGAAGGGTGATTAAATTATTGTTAAGAGTGTAGATGGATTAATAAGTGTTGGTATTTGTCTAAGGTTTAAACATGGTTAAGGTTTGAACAGGTCTAAGTATGGTTCAAAGATGGTTAAAGTCTAAACCAAAGGTGGAGGATCAAAGTTCAGCAAGTTAGAAGGCTGCACACATGTGTGTGCTTCATTTTGGAGGAAGGGAAGGCCATGCGCACTAGTGTGCGCATTTCTGCACACAAGCAGAAGGGTGTTGTGTGAAGGGGACAGCAACTTGGAGCTGCAGCACTGGAACCCGGCAGGAATAGAACAAGGAACAAAAACTTGGAGCTGCAGCACGGCGCTGCAGCTTTGCCCGGCACACATGGAAAGGATGCTTTAGCCTTCTCTTAGGTGCGTGAATGCAAGGTTAAAACGCACAGCACCACTTACGATTGATGGAAGGCCATGGTTAAGTGGTCATCAAGATCTAAGGGTGGAGATTAACTCACAAGAATGTCCAAGAAGTGGATGGCTATAAAAGGGGTTCCCTAGTTTCATTTTTCAGATGAGAGAAGAATCATTGTTGTGACATTGTGTGAGTCAAATGTAATACAAGAGAGAATTGTGTGAGAGTGCAAAGACACAAAACACATGAGAGATTCTTTGTAGTGAGGCTGGTTGTAAAGAAGAGAGGTTAGTATAGAATTGATAGAAAGCATTGTAATAGGTCTATCACTTTCTAGTTCTCTTCTTGGTTCCTTCAAGAACTTGAGGTTTCTTGGAGAGGGTTGCTGAATTGTAAAGAACCATTGATTTAGTGCAGAGAGTTTAGAGGAACTCACGGGGACGTAGGCACATTGCCGAACCTCGATAACAAATTGTTTGTCTTCTTTCTTTCTTAGATTTTCTGTTCTTGTGTTCGATTGCTAAAATTCTTTCTACAAGTCATTCTGGACTTAGGTGTTTGGAAGATCACCACCTGAGCATCTTGTCAAGGTGATTTCCAACAGTGGTATCAGAGCTTTGGTCAGTAGAAACAGAGCTGCACAGCTGGTTATTAAAGCAAGAAGTAGATGGTACGGAGCCAAGACTCCAAGAATCAAAGATCAACTTCTTGGGTGATTCAAGAACGATGTAAAGATCAAGATCTGATCGTGTTCTTGAAAGTTCATTCAAGAATGGTGTTAAGGTCCATCTTCGATCTATGTTCTTGAGGTTGAAGAAAGCATTTATGGGTAGTGCATAAATCGGGGATCTTGTCCGCAAAAGATGGCTTCAAAGTTCGATATTGAGAAGTCTGATGGAAAGGGAGACTTTGCCCTTTGGAAGTGGAAGATCAAGGCGGTTCTAGTGCAACAAAAAGCGGACCTGGATCTTGGAGAAGATGACGCTTTTCCAGTAAGTACCACGGAGAACCAGCGAAATGAGATGAAGAAGATGGCTTATAGCACCATTTTCTTGCACATTTCGGATAATGTCACAAGAGAGTGCGGAGACTCGGAAGATCCAACTGCAATATGGAAGAAACTAGATGAGTTGTTTCTTGCCAAGACTCTCCCTAATAAGAGGTATCTTCGTAAACGAATCTTTACTTTTAAATTTGATCCTAAGAAAGAGTTGCAAGTTGATCTTGATGCCAAGATAAGGAGTGCATCAAGTGGTAAAGGGCTGTTCTTCAAAAGAAGGCCAACAACTTGGTATGGCAGCATGCATGGCTACTACCGGGATAGATGTAGAGGAGAGAGCCATGGGAGAGTGCACAACAACATGCATGGCTACCACCGGGACAGAGGTAGAGGAGAGAGCCATGGGACAGTGCACAGCAGCATGCATGGCTACTACCGGGATAGAGGTAGAGGAGAAAGCCATGGGAGAATGCATTCCAAACTGAGATTTGGAAGGAAGAGCTGCTACTACTGCCATAAGAAGGCTCATATCAAGAAAGATTGCAAGAAGATGACAAGGGATAGAGGAGGGAGCCATACCAAGAATGGAGAGGCTTCGGTTGCCAAAACAGAACAGCAAGATGATGATGTTCTTGTTGTGTGCTCGGATGTGAGCAAGGGGCAAGAAGGCAGCAGGAAATGGATCTTGGATACCGGGTGCACTCATCACATGTGCCCTCACTGGAGTTGGTTCAAGAATTTCAAGGAGACCAATGATGAAAGGGTTTTCTTGGGGAATGATATTTCTTACCAAGTGAGAGGCATAAGAGACATCCAGGTGAGGATGTTTGATGGAATGACAAGGCTGCTGGAAAATGTGAGATATCTCCCGGATTTGAGGAGGAATTTGATCTCATTGGGGTAGCTGGATTCCATGGGATACACATGCAAGATAGAGGGAGGAAAGATCAAGGTAGCCAAAGGATCTTTGGTAGTGATCAAGGCAGCAAGAAATGATGGACTCAATGAGATGATCGGAGAGATAGAAATCAATGATCAAGCAGCAAGCTTGATGGTTGAGATGGATAGGGCAGTCCTTTGGCACACTCACTTGGGACATATGAGCGAAGAGTGCCTGCAATTTCTCAGCAAGGATGGCCTACTTGGTGGAGACAAAGTAGAGGAACTTGATTTCTGCGAGTGTTGTGTTCTTGAGAAGCAACACCAGGTCAGCTTCAACACCGGAGTGCACAAGTCTAAGGGCATTCTTGACTACATTCATGCGGACCTTTGGGGACCAACAA
The DNA here is from genome assembly GCA_023935145.1 of Bretschneidera sinensis. NCBI lineage: Eukaryota > Viridiplantae > Streptophyta > Magnoliopsida > Brassicales > Akaniaceae > Bretschneidera > Bretschneidera sinensis. Next base: position 27,284,693 of record CM043705.1, on the reverse strand, counting down.
GGACACCAACACAGGGAGGTAACATTTACTTTCTATCTTTAATTGATGATTATTCAAGAAGAGTGTGGGTTTATTTGGTTAGAAATAAATCGGATGCCTTGAATAAATTAGTGGTGTGGAAAGGGCTGGTTGAGACTCAAATGGGTAGATTAGTTAAGAGGATAAGAACCGATAATGGCTTAGAAATTTTTAACCAAGAACTTAATCAATTCTGTAGGTTAAATGGGATTCTAAGACATAGGATGGTTGTGGAAACCCCTTAGCAAAGTGGAGTTACTGAGTGGATGAATAAGACCCTTATGGAAAAGGTTAGGTGCATGTTAAATGGATCCGGATTACCCGAATGTTTTTGGGGGGAAGCTGTGTCTACTGCTGCACATTTAGTGAATAAATCACCCTCTAGGATTGTGTATCAAAAGACTCCCGAAGAGATATGGAGTGGAAAACCCCCTGAGTTGGACAACCTTAGGACTTTTGGGTGTGCTGCGTATGCACAACAACAAAAGGATGATAGACTTAGCCCAAGATCTAGAAAATGTGTGTTTCTAGGATATGGGGAAGGGGCTAAGGGGTATAGGTTGTGGTCCTTAGAGAAAGAAGGATTAAGACTCATTATAAGTAGGGATGTTAACTTTAATGAATTGTTATTTCCCTACTTGGAGAAAACTAACCCTGCAGGGGCTAGTGAGCAAACCAGTTTGGTTCTTATGGAGCATAGCATCAAGGAAGATTCAGTTCATGTAGAGCAAGGAAGGCAAGAGGGTTCGGACCAGGTAGAGCCCTTGGATGAAGGCCATGCTCAGGGCACTCAAGAGGAGGCTGAACTAGAAGAGGTTGATGCAGCAAGTCAGAAGGACTATTAGCTCACAAGAGACCGGCAAGGAAGGCTGGTCGGACCACCTTCAAGATATGGGTTTGTGGATGCTGCGGATGCAGTAACTCCTTGGACAAAAGGGAGGGATGAATGAACAAGGGACTTATATGGGATGTAAGGATTCGCCAAGATCGAAGCTAGCTATGGAGGAAGAAATGGATTCTTTGAGGAAGAACAACTTCTGGGAATTGGTGCACATTCCGGGAAATCAGAGAGTTGTGGATTGTAAGTGGACTTATAAGGTCAAAGAAGGGTACCCTTTAAGAGATGAAGTCCGGAACAAGGCTAGGCTGGTGGCGAATGGGTTCACAAGAAGAGAAGACATAAGTTTGGAACAACAGGAAGAGGATGGAAAAGTTTACATCTCAACTCAGGGAGGAGTTTGAGAGGAAGGATCTCAGCCTTACACAAAAGATCCTTGGGATGTGTATAATCCAAGAAAATGAGAGAAACCAGTTGAGAGTTTCTTGGGCAATGGGTGTTCTCAGCAAATTTGTGAGTAATCCCGGAAAGAAGCATTGGCTTGGGATGAAGTGGTTGCTGAGGTATTTGAAGGCTTAGTGGCAGCCAATAGTGGTGTTGTGAGTTTTAAATTACTCGCAAGCGCACGAGTCGTTTGCAGTATAGTGTTGTGCAAGTTTGAGGTCGAATCCACAGGGAATTGCATTGTGAAAGTATATTTTCAATCTAAACTAACTCTATCTTAACCTAGTTTCGAATTTCAGATGATAATTTGCAAAAGAAATTAAAATTAAACTAAATTGATTTTTAAAAACTAATAATTAAAACACTAAGGTTTCCAAATCCACCCTACCGAAGTTAAGCATATATGTTCTAAAAATATAGCCTATCAAAACATTCCATGAATCCAACTATAAGACAAAAAACAAAGAATATCCCAACTAAACCAAAAGCATCCAATGTATCCGCTCTCAACAAATCACAAAGGAAATCCAATTTAATCGAAAAGCATTCAATGTATCCATCAAATGAAACACAAGGAATATCCAACAGACAATTTAAACTCAATCAATTATAAGATTAACTCAAATAATTGACAGAACATTTATACTAAAAATTATCAGATTTGTACAAGCAAATCTGAACTACTACGCCAAACAACGGTAGGGCTTCATCTTCAACCTTAGCTGAAGAGTCTAGCCACTCATAACTATGAAACTACAATTCATAATAAAAGTGCTAAACATTTAAACTAAAACAACTAAATGTAAAGAAAAAATAAATAACTTTACATGGGAGAAATTCCACTCGCTGACTGGCGGTGCTTCCCTTCTTGGTGACAATGCCTTCGGGATCCACCAGAATGCTAGCGGACGTCCACCGGTAAACACCAAAGTGGCTTAGGAATTATACACTGAATGATGGAGTCAGATGGTGTTTATATAGGCAAATACCACGAGTGCAATGTGTTTCCAATCCGATGTGGGATGTGGGATATAGAAATGTGTTTCCAACTGATGTGGGATGTGGGATGTGGGATTTAAGTCTTCACATGCCCTTCAAAACTTTTGTTCACACTGAAATCCCGCACAGCTCGCATAGCCTGACCTTTGTCTACTAAAACGGCCATAACTTTTTGTAGAAAAATAATTTTTATGAGCCGTAAAATTCTCCAGAAAATAGAATTCTGGATCTTTCTAAGCATATATGGCTCATATCCTGGTTCTTCTTGAATCAATACAATTTAATTTTCAAAGATGATTGATCTGTACGGGCAATTCTGGCAATTTTAATGAAACTCCTTTCCCAGTGCTTGTAAACTTGAAAAACAATGAAAACAACTCAAAGTAACAAAATCCTAAGCTAACAAATGTAAATTAAGTGGCCAAAATATGTAATATTTTTCTCTCATCAGGTAGCACTCATAACAACCAGGGCAGAATACAAAGCGGCTATGGAAGCTATAAAGGAGGTTATAGGGTGCAAAGGGTTGTTGGACGAGTAGGAGGTCCTAAAAGAGCAGGTTGTGGTGTCTTCGGATAGCCAAAGTGCAGGGCACTTGTGGAGGAATCCGGTGTTCCATGAGGGGATGAAGCATATGGATGTTTGGTGTCATTACATTCCGGAAAATGGTACAAAATGATGCATTCATGTTGACAAGAAGACCACGGAGGAAAGTCATGCATATTTGGGTACTAAGGTTCTACCTCTAAGAAGGCCTAATCATTGCCTTGGACTTTTTAAGATTGGAGTCGGTTGATTGATGACTCAAGATGAGTTTGGATCCCGAAGGTCTCTGCACAATGGTTGGGGTTTAAATGCTAAGAAAAAGGTAGAGATTGCTGGTATTTGTCTAAGGTTTAAACATGGTTCAAACATGGTTAAGGTTTAAACAGGTCCAAGTATGGTTCAAAGATGGTTAAAGTCTAAACCAAAGGTGGAGGATCAAAGTTCAGCAAGTTAAAAGGCTGGACACATGTGTGTGCTTCATGTTGGAGGAAGGGAAGGCCATGCGCACTAGTGTGCGCACTTCTGCACACAAGCAGAAGAGTGTTGTGTGAAGGGCACAGCAACTTGGAGCTGCAGCGCTGGAACTTGGTAGGAATAGCACAAGGGACAGAAACTTGGAACTGCAGCGCGGCGCTGCCGCTTTAGCCGGCACACATGGACAGCATGCTTTAGCCTTCTCTTAGGTGCGTGAATGCAAGGTTAAAACGCACAGCACCACTTAGGATTGATGGAGGGCCATGGTTAAGTGGTCATCAAGATCTAAGGTGAGGATTAACTCACAAGAATGTCCAAGAAATGGATGGCTATAAAAAGGGTTCCCTAGTCTCATTTTTCAGATGAGAGAAGAATCATTGTTGTGACATTGTGTGAGATCAAATGTAATACAAGAGAGAATTGTGTGAGAGTGCAAAGACAAAAAACACAAGAGGCACTCTTTATAGTGAGGCTGGTTGTAAAAAAGAGAGGTTAGTATAGAATTGATAGAAAGTATTGTAATAGGTCTATCACTTTCTAGTTCTCTTCTTGGTTCCTTCAAGAACTTGAGGTTTCTTGGAGAGGGTTGCTGAATTGTAAAGAACCATTGATTTAGTGCAGAGAGTTCGGAGGAACTCACGGGGACGTAGGCACATTGTCGAACCTCGATAACAAATTGCTTGTCTTCTTTCTTTCTTTGATTTTCTGTTCTTGTGTTCGATTGTTGAAATTCTTTCTACAAGTCATTCCGGACTTGGGTGTTTGGAAGATCACCACCTTGGCATCTTGTCAAGGTGATTTCCAACAATAAGTATAGAAAGGAATTGTTGAATAAGTGGTTAGTGTAAGGAATAATATATAGTAGGGAATGTTTTAGGTAAAACCACAAAAATAAATCAAGTAAGCAATGATGGTGTTAGGTAAATTAAAAGTGAAGTTTTTGTGATGTTTCGGGACTTTATAAAAGATAGTAAATGAATTATTTTGGAAAGTAGAAATTATTATGTGTAAATTTGTAAATGAGGTGTTAAGAAGGTGTGTTATGGGAGATCAAAAGTTTAGTGAGATATTAGAGTAGTGGAATAATTTTTGGTGAAAGAGAAATAAGTATAGAATGAGAGGCTAAGGGGTTGTGGTATGAGTAAATGATGGAATGATTGAGATTGAGATAATTAAATTTAACCCTCCCCATGGATAATAGTAAGGACTTGACAACTGTCAGTAATAGTGTAAAGAGAGAGATTGCAAGAGAAAAATTATTAATTTAATAATCGATGAAGTTCAGAATGCCTTAGAAAAGAATAACACTGGGAGAGATGGATTATAAAAAAGATAGTTAAAGAGATTTGAGATTATTAAACGTTGTGATTTTGTTGGAACTTAATATAAAGTGAAGAGAAGATCTTAAATAAGTCAAGTAGTTACGAGGAAGTGATATGGAGCTGAAATTAAATTGTCACTAAATGGATGAAGGAAATTACAATTCATGATGGCATTAAGAGTTACTTTTTTGGAAGAATGGTGTAGATTGCATGTGTGATTGTGGAGCACTTTGTTCGAGGACTACTAGTGATAGTATGTTAAAGGAAATTATTGGATTTCAATGTACGTCGTGTGGCTAGACATAAGATTCGGCAAGAAAAAGTACGGAGATGAGATGTTAAATAGTTTTATGGAAATTTTGATTTCCTAAATGGACTGGAAGAGGAAATGAGAAAAGATAAGGAGTTGAAAGTGTAGTTAAGTCAAGAGAATAATTTGAGCATATAAAAGGTTTGTTAGGAAAATGGAGGTGGAATAGGGAAACGAAGATATTATGGTTCAGTGAGTTCACAAAAAGAGTTGAATAAAAAGTAAGGAAATTGTACTGCTACGAAGTTCTTGTAAAAAGAGGAAGATATTTGAGTTGAGATAAGAGAAGAATCTCCAGGTACAACGTGATAGGTGTTGTTGTTAGGAATTAAGGAATAATAGAATAACTAGATAAAATTAACGAACAGGGTGATAAGACAAGCATTTGAGAGTCGATTAAATTTGGTATGAGAATTGACGGATTAGTGTTTGATTTTAGATGGTTGAAAATTTTTATAAAAAAATAATAATCTTAAAAATAGTGAAGCCATTGATAATTTTAGAGATGAAATAATTAGAAGGAAGAAGGATTAAAAGCATAAAAGGATTAATGGGGGAAGAAATAAAAGTCTAAATATGAATTGAGATGTTACCAGTGTTATGTTTATAATCGAATAGAAAATTTGAGATTTGAAGAAAATTATTCACCTGAGGAGCAGAAGTGAAAACTTGTTGATGTAAGGACTAATAGTTATAAGTGTAAAGGATAGAGCCACTCTTGAAATTTTTTGGGATAGATAATTATTTAAGGTGTATCTTTGAGAATTTTTAAAGTAAGAGAAATATGAATTGAACATGAATTATAATGCTTATTATGTGGAGAAATAGTAGAAAATACGAAGTTTGAAGTTAGGTAAAGGATTGGAAAGATACTAAGAGAATAATAAATTTGAAGTACAATCGATACTAAGAGAATAATAAATTTGAAGTACAATCGATATCTGTTGGGAAATCACCTTGAGATGCCCAGGTGGTGATCTTCCAAACACCTAAGTCTAGAGTGACTTGTAATAATCAGAAACAGAAACAGAAATCCAAGAAAAGAAAGAACACAACAATTGTTATCGAGGTTCGGCAATAGCCTACGTCCCCGTGAGTTCCTCCAAACTCTCTGCACTAAATCAATGGTTCTTTACAGATACAGCAAGTCCTCTTCAAGAAGTCTCTTGTTCTTGAAGAACGAAAAAAGAGCAAAAGAAAGTAATTAGGACTTGGGTTTCCCTGGAATTTTTCCCAAGAAAATTCCCTTACAAAACCCTCGAATCCCCTCTCTATACTACTCTCTCTCTAACCAACTAGCCTCTATTGTGTTTAGTGTCTTTGCACTCTCACACAACCATGTGTTCTATTTCACACACACTCACATGTCATTCTCACCACTCTTGTTGAGATGATCACTTGTATGTCACACTTGTTCTACTTGTTGAGATTGAAGCTAGGTGACCCTTCATATAGTGCACCACTTCTTGAACATATCTTTGAAGTCAATCTCCACCCTTAGATCTTGAGGACCAATTAATCATAGCCTTTCAACAATCCTAAGTGATCCTGTGCATTTTGATCATGCCTCATGCACCATTTGAAATGCTGAAACATAAGCATCGGGTGTGCCTTCAAGCCGCGGCCAAGAACAGGGCATGCCGCGGCCTAGAACAGGGCTGAACCACCTCCACTCTTCACCTTGCTGGGCACCGCACCTTGGGGAAGCTGAGTTGTGGCATGGCCTGGAGAGCACACATCATGGACTTGCTGCAGGGTGAGGCACGCACACCTTGAGCCGCGGCCTGTAGACCTGATGCTAAAGCTTCTCCAACCTTGATTAAACCTTAGACAAATACCAACAATCTCTACCTTTGTCTAAGCGATTAAACCCAAACCCATTGTTTAGAGAACTCAGTATCCAAACTCAACTTGAGTCACCATTCATCCGACTCCAATCCCAAGAAGTCCAAGGCAATGATTGAACTTACTTAGAGGTAGAACTTTGGTGCCTAAATCTGTAGGATTTTCTTCCGTTGCGACTTTGACCATATGAATGCATCCTTTCGTAACATTTTCCCGAATGAAATGATACCGAACATCCATATGCTTAGTCCTCTCATGGAACACTAGGTTCCTACACAAGTGCCATGCACTTTGGCTATCCAAAGACACCACCACCTGCTCTTTTAGGACCTTCCACTCTTCCAACAACCCTTTGAACCATATAGCCTCCTTTATGGCTTCCATAGCCGCTATGTACTTAGCCTCGGTTGTTAAGAGTGCTACCACCGGCTGCCACTGAGCCTTCACGTACCTCAGCAACCACTTTATCCCAAGCCAAAGCTCCTTTTCGGGATTAGTCACAAATCTGCTGAGAACACCCATTGCCTGAGAAATGTCGGGTCCTGTGCTTACCATCATGACCATGACTGATCCAACCGCACTAGAGTAAGGGACCTTTTCCATTTCCTTCTTCTCCTCATCCATTCCAGAACATTGTTTGTTGGAGAACTTGAAATGACCAACAAGGGGAACCTTCACTGGTTTACCATCTTCCATAGAAAACTTGTACAACACCTTTTCTATGTCGGAAGATTGAGAAATCTTCAACCCGTTTCTCTCACTTTCTCGAATTCTTCTCATCCCAAGGATCTTTTGTGCAAGGGCAAGATCCTTCCTCTCGAACTCCTCACTGAGTTGAGATGTCAACCTTTGTATCCTCTCCCTACCGTTCCGAACCAACAGCATATCATCGATATAGATGAGGATAATCACCACTTACTCCACCTTGTGTCCAGGTGAGAAGTCTCTATGAAATGTATGCCTCCACTTTGCGTGAACCCCTTCGCCACCAGCCTAGCTTTATTTCGGACTTCATCCCCTAGAGGGTTCCTGATTACACTCAAACTAATACGCGGTTATTGTGTATAGTTGAGTTGTCGATCCCACGAGGAAAAGCAAACTACAAGGGAAAGTGTAAACCTTAACACGAACAATAAAAATCAAGTGAGAGAATTGTGTAAATATAATGAAGAATATAATAGAGGAGTAACAAGGTTCTGGGAATCCTCCCTGGGTTCATTTCCTTATTCTAATCTCGATTCAATTGTTTTTATCTCGATTACTAGTTTCATATCCCAAACAAGCAATCGATAAATATTCAATCAAAGCATATGAAAACCCTAATGTAATTGCTATGAAGTACTCTTTGATTTCGATTCAAGCACTCATAACCTATCCTATAGATTTATCAAGAAACGACAATATATCTTAATGACAATATCGCAGTAATTAACAAACCTAAAAGATAAATCTATCGGAATCGATCACATCCAAACAACTTGACATAAGAAGAGCTTGACTAGACTTATATGGAGGAGAAGGGTGCAATCACTGGATTAAGAAAATCTAAGATAAGAAGAACATAAATTACAGCTATCACATGAACCTAAATTTTTTTTGTTTAATCAAAGAGTTACTCATAAAAAATATGTTAACAATAAATCCTTACAACTGAATCAAGAATGAAAATAAGAACAACTAAACCTAGGGATTCATCTCTTTGCCTTGCTTAGAGATTAGTTGGCCATGGGGCTCATGCTTGAACATCGTAATGGAGAAGAATGTCAAGCCTTCTCTTCAGTTCTCCAGCCTCCTAACCTTCTCTTCATTAAACCCTAAGTGAAGGTTCAAGGGTATTTTTGGGTCTAAACTATCATTAAAACCCTAATTAGGAAACAGGGCATCGCGCTTGCACCGCGGCGCACACTAGTCCAGGCCAATGCTTGGCTTTTGGCTGGCTTTCTTAGAGTTTCTGGAGGCTGTAGCCCAGCTGGTCCAGGCAGCAGTTCAACTTACCAGGTCGCGGCTCAGATTGGTCCAGGCCGACTTGCACACTGATGGTCTTTGAGGTCCTTTTAGACATGGTTCTGGAGGCCGCGGCGTAGAGCCTTGGTTCTCTTTGTTTTGTATTTCTGCAATCATGCCTTCACTCCGGTATGCATCGAATCATCGTGCTTTAAGCAATAATCGCTTTTCCATCTCTTTTGAACCCAAAAACACCTGAAAATGCACCGAAATAGATCAATGATCCAAGAATGAAACTTTAGAATTGTTAAGGTATAAATGTGTAATTCAACCCTAGATCAATCCTAAAATGCTAACAAATAGTACTATTAAGATGCACTTTACGACTCTCATCATAACCCCCAACTAGCTTATTGCTAGTCCCTAGCAATTCAAGCGAAAACAAGACAATATGAAATGAATTCTATAGTAGAAATCAAAACAAAGTAAAGCAATGCTAGCGTTAATCCAAGAGTAATTCAACTTTTTGTCTCAAAAATCGCCCATAACACACAACACATAAAATCATTAAATATCACCTAAGTCCAAAAGTAATCCAAACATCAATCTTAAAATTGTTATCGACTCTTAACATCTATCTTACCACAAAACATTAATCCAAACACCCAGATGATTTTAGCACAACATTCATGAGTACAAGTCTTGGCCTCAAAAAATATATTAAATTGCATGACATCAATCACAAATCAAGCTCCATAGGTTTACTTTTCAAATCACTCTCCACTATTGTAGAAAAGTCACACTACATTGGATCAATGGGTCTTTAATAAGCTTGTAACGTTAGGCTAAGGTAAAGGTTAAGAAAGAACAGGAAGGATTAAACAAGTAAAAGAACTTAGTCTCTTAATTTAAACACAACCACTTTAAGTACTAGATAACCTTACTTCAACACCCAACTCATTCAACCATTTTTCGAGCATTTCTCTCAACAAATCACCATTTTTTTTCTTCTTCTTTCTTTGCCATAATTTACTTCTTTTTTATTTTGGTACATAACCATTCACCTCTGTTTTCATCATTTTTTTTTCTTTTCCACAACCTCCAACTTATTTTTTTAATGTACTTGGGTTATGGTAATAATATTTTTTTTTAAATTTCCATCCTTACTCCTCTTAAGTGCTTCTCAACAAATGTGTATAAACTAAGTTCTCTTAAAAGAAAGGTAAGGATAAAATATTTTTAGGCTCATAAAGGTAAGTAACTGGGTTATCGAAAGAACAAGGCTCAAAATCTTTTTCAGAAAAAAAGCTCAAATAGGTGACTAGTGATAAATATAGCAAGGGTAATTTTGAAAGGCTCAAACAGTCCAAAAATGGCCTATGTCATATCCTAAGTAGTGTGCATTCTAGGATTTCACCTAAAGTGATTATCAGATAAGTTCTAGAGCTTGTCGAGACCGTAAAAGTATTCACAAAACAATCGCATATAAAACTTCTCTAGATGCTTTAGACTAATCATGCAATCTTACCGCAAACCAAAGTCTCAAACTAAATGAAGATTGACACTTAAATTATTCTCAAACAGAAGCAAGATTTAACTTTTTCTAAATGCTATATGCTATCTCAATTAAGCTCATATCATTGATATACGAATTACTTCCAAGGCTATCACAAAGCATGCTAAGAACAAACAAATAAAAAAAACAAAACAAACGAATTAAAACGAAAAAGAAAAGGAAGGTGACACCCAACAATTCAATGTATGCAATGAGAAATGTGTTTCCTCCACCCCCAACTTAAGATAAGCATTGTCCTCAATGTGAAAGTAAAAGTTAAGGAAACTCCATTTTTAACCAAAGGTACGAGGAAACTGAAAATTGTGTACGACCATATGAACTGAGGCACATTTTTGTCCCTAAAAAAGAAATATGAAATTAATACTGCAAACAACAAAATACTAATAATAAATAAGAAAAAAAATGAAAAACAATAAAAATAAAAGGATATGCTGTGGGGTGCCTCCCATGAGCGCTAAGTTTTACGTCTTCAGCCAGACGCTGCACCACTCTCACTGTTGGCCTCATTGTGGTGCTGAAGATGAGGCTCCAAACTAAATGGCCTCAGTGCTAGTCTTTTGGCAGGGAATACTTAAAGTCCACAACATGTCGCTCAAGTGTTCTTGGTGTTGCCCATTTACTATCAGCAATAGGATATGTGATTCCCGCATCCCTGTGACTTATCTCAGGCAACTCTTCAAAGCATGGCTGCCCTAAATTCTTAATAAATCTCTGTGACTTATCAAAAACAATAACAATATTAATGGCATGGGGATAAATTGAAGAATCATCGAACTCAAAATTATTAGGAGTGAATTCCGAAGAGTTAGAATTATCTTTAATGTACTCATCCTCTTCATGTGGCTGTCTTGAGACTCAAAAAACATTTACCTCTATAGTCATATTTCCAAATGATAATGTCATTAGGCTGTTTCTACAATTAATGAGGGCATTAGCGGTGGCAAGTAATGGTCTTCCAAGTATTAACGAAATTTTTGACTTCGTATTCACAATAGGGATGGTATCTAAAACCAAAAAGTCAACAAGATAATAAAATTTATCAATTCGCAACAAAATATCTTCCAAAATACCTCTTGGTTTTCTTATCGATCTATCCGCTAATTGAAGTACCACGGAGGTTGGTTTGATCTCACCTAGACCGAGCTGCAAGTATATGGAGTATGGCATGAGGTTCACACTAGCACCCAAATCTAGCAATGCTTGGCCACAAGATTTGTTTCCAATTTGGCAAGCCACCGTTGGATAGCCCGGATCTTTATATTTGGGCTGTGTCTTACTGTCAATTACTGCACTTACTTTCTCTGTTAAGAATGTCGTCTTCTTCACATTGTGCTTCCTCTTGAGTGTGCATAGATCCTTGATGACTTTAGCATAGTTGGGAACCTGTGTTATAACATGAAGAAGAGGGAGGTTAATTTTAACATACTAAAGTTGTTCAAGAATCTCACCTTTAATGCTGAATTTCTCTCCTTGGGTTTAAGGAGTGCTTGAGGGAAAGGCACCGGTAAAGAATTATTATGGGCATCTTGTTCCTTGGGGGCTTCATCCTTGTTGCTCACAGTGTTAGGAATCATGTTTGATGGTAGAGTGGGTCCATCAATTTTCTTATCGCTGCGGGTGATTATGGCATTAACCTCTTTAACATTTTGATTATCAAGATTTGAGGTTTGTGCCATATGTTGTCCCTTTGGATTAGGTTATGGCTGTGAGGGAAAATGACCTTGCTCTTGAACCGTCAAGAAACTAGTTAACTTGGTAAGTTGGCTCTTTATCACCTTTTATTCCTCTTTAATCGCTTGTTGCTCCTCAAGCAACCATTGATTTATCTTGCCTTGCTCTTCCACACTCTTGGCATATACCTGCATAAATTACTTAAACATATCTTCCAAAGGTAAAGATTGTTGAGGTGTATTAGATGAGGTTGCTTTCGGTTGCCATTGGGTACTAGAATGGGGATGAGATTGTATATCGGATCTCCAATGGGTGCTAGATTGGGCATGAGGTTGCATATCGGATCTCCAACTAAAGTTAGGGTGATTCTTCCAACCAGGATTATAGGTGTTAGAGTAGGGTGAGTCTGGTTTCCTAAAGGGTATACCCAAAGCATTACACTCTCCCTTGATCTCAAAATAGGCTGGACAATCCTTAGGTACATGATCTACCCCATTACACATAAAACAAGGTTCATAGGACTCCACCGTATCAACTGGTTCAAGGGCTCTAGCATCCTTGGTTTTTAAGGCTTCTATTTCCTTAGTTAGGACCTCTAAACGGGCTTTAAGGCTATCCTTTTCCTTAAGTTGATAAATCCCAGTGGGTTGATTTCTCCTAGTACTTTCCATGGCATTTGGTCTTGTCCAAGTGTGGGCTTTTTCCGATAGTTCATCTAGGAAATCTATGGCTTGGTCGGGATATTTTTGAAGAAAATCCCCATTACACATCATTTCTATGAACTATATCTCCCTACTTAGAAGTCCATCATAGAAATAGCTAACTACCCACCAACTCTCATACCCATGGTGTGGACAAGAATTCAAAAGGTCTTTGAAGCATTCCCAAACTTGATATAAGGTTTCATTCTCCTTTTGTGCAAAGTTTGAGATTTGTCTCTTTAGATTAATGGTCTTATGGGTTGGGAAGTGCTTTTGAAAGAAGGCTCGTGTCATCTCGTCTCAACTACCTATAAACCTAGGCCTTAATAAGTACAGCCAAACCTTAGCCTTTTCCTTAAGTGAAGAGGGAAAAAGCCTAAGATTGACGGTGTCTATCATATCAGCCCTAACTTGAAAGGTAGCTACTACTTCCTCAAATTCCCTAATATGGATATAGGGGTTTTCATTCTCAAACCCATGGAAGGTTGGTAGCAATTGGATCATGCCCGACTTAAACTCAGGTTATTAAACATTAGGGGGGAACATGATACAAGATGGTGTGGCCGTTTGGCTAGGGTGCAAATAGTCCTTAAGTGTCCTAACAACATTCTTATTGTTATTGTCGGCCATGTTAACAAAATCCTCTAAATTCTTGCTTGGTTGTGCACTATGATTTGATCTAGGCGAGGTTTCACTAACGGACGTGGAAAGAGAGGGTAACTCTATTTCAGGTCTTTTAATGAATCTACCTCGCGAATCTCTTGGTCTAAGCATACACCAAAGGATTCATCCCTTTGCCTTGCTTGGAGATTAGTTGGCCATGGGGCTCATGCTTGAGCACTATAATGGAGAAGAATGTCAAGCCCTCTCTTCAATTCTCTAGCTTCCCAACCTTCTCTTCATCAAACCCTAAGTGATCTATTTATAATACAAAAGGTTCAATGGTATTTTTGGGTCTAAACTATCATTAAAACCCTAATTAGGAAACAGGGCATCGCGTTTGCGCCACGGTTCACACTAGTCCAGGCCGTAGCTTGACTTTTGGCTGGCTTTCTTAGAGTTTCTGGAGGTCGCGACCCAATTTTTCTAGGCCATGGCTCAGCTTTCCAGGCCGCGGCTCAAATTGGTCTAGGCCACGGAGCACACTGATGGTCTTTGAGGTCCTTTTAGATATGGTTCTGGAGGCCGCAGCGCACAGCCTTGGTTCTCTTTGTTTTGTCCTTCCACAATTATGCTTTCACTCTGGTATGCATCGAATCATCGTGCTTTAAGCAACGATCGCTTTCCATCTCTTTTAACCCTAAACACTTAAAAATGCACCGAAATAAATCGATGATCCAAGAATGACACTTTAGAATTGTTAAGGCATAAATGTGTAATTCAACCCAAGATCAATCCTAAAATGCTAACAAATAGTACTATTAAGATGCACTTTACGACTTTCATCAGTTCCCTTGTTTGACCTTGCAAGTGCACTTACAATCCACAACTCTCTGTTTTCCCGGAATGTGCACCAATTCCCAAGAGCTGTTACTCCTCAAAGAATCCATTTCTTCCTCTATAGCTAGATTTCATCTTGATGAATCCTTACATCCCATGGTATCAATGTAAGTCTCTGGTTCACTTATCGCTCCTTTTGTCCAAGGAGCTGCTATATTCGCAGCCGCAAAACCATATCTTGAAGGTGGTCTGACCAGCCTTCTTTCCCGGTTCCTTGTGAGCTGATAGTCATTCTGACTCCCTGCATCCCCTTCTAGTTCAGCCTCCTCTTGAGTTTCCTGAGCTTGGCATTCATCAATGGGCTCTACCTGGTCCAAATCCTCTTTCCTTCCTTGCTCTACCTGAACTAAATTTTCCTTGATGCTATGCTCCACAAATATCGGACTGGTTTGCTCACTAGCCCCTGCAGGGTTAGTTTTCTCCAAATAGGGAAATAAATGTTCATTAAAAATGACATCCCAACTTATTATGAGTTTAAATCATTTTTGTTCTAAGGACCACAACCTATACCCCTTAGCCCCTTCCCCATATCCTAGAAACACACATTTTCTAGATCTTGGGCCAAGTCTATCATCCTTTTGATATGCAAACACAGCACATCCAAACGTTCTAAGGTTGTCTAACTTAGGGGGTTTACCACTCCACATCTTCTCAAGAGTCTTGAGCTCTAAAGCTCCAGAGGGTGATCTATTAACCAAATATGCAGCAGTAGACATCGGTTCCCCCTAAAAACATTTGTGTAACTTGGATCCTATTATCATGCACCTAACCTTTTCCTTAAGGGTCTTATTCATCCTCTCAGTAACTCAATGTTGCTGAGGCATTTCCACAACCGTTCTATGTCGTAGAATCCCATTTAACCTACAGAATTGATCAAGTTCCTTGTTAAAAACTTCTAAGCCATTATCAGTTCTTCCCCCTTAACTACCCTTCCCGTTTGAGTTTTGATTATGCCCAAAGTATAACGCGATAGTTGTAGCACAGCTTTGGGGTGTCGATTCCACAAGGAGACAAGCGATCTACAAGAGAAAGTGTAAACCTTAAAACGAACGATAAAAGTTAAACGAGAGAAATTAAGTTTTGATATTGAAGTAATGTGAAGTAGTGTAAATATAATGGATAAACAACAAGGGTCTAGGAATCCTCCTTAGGTTTGTTGCCTTATTCCAATCTCAATTCAGTTGTTTTTATCTCAATTGCAAGTTTCACATCCCAAACAAGCAATAAGCAAATATTCAATTAAGCACATATATAAACCCTAATGTAATTGATATGAATTACTCTTTACTTTTGAGTTAAGCACACACGACCTATCCTATAGATTTATCAAGAAACGACAATATATCTTTAATGACAATATTGTAATAATGGACAAACCTAAAAGATAAATTTATCGGACTCAATCATACCCAAACAATGTCACATAAGAAAAGCATAACTAGACTTATATGGAGAAGAAAGATACAATCCCCAGATTAAGAGAAAAATCTTCTAATTAAATTAAAGAGTAACTCATATAATGTTTTAACAATAAGTCCTTACAACCGAATCAAGAATGAAAATAGGAACAACTACACCTAGGGATTCATCCTTTTGCCTTGCTTAGAGATTAGTTGGCTTTGGAGTTCATGCTTGAACACTTTGATGGAGAGTGTGGCAGCCTGGATGAGTTTTCCTGCCTTCAATGAATGTCTCTTATCAAACCCTAAGTGATCTATTTATAATAAAAAAAGTTCCAAGGGTGTTTTAGAGTTTAAACAATCATTAAAGTCCTAATTAGGTCATAACTCGGAAACAAAGTTAATTGTGCGCGTCACAGCTCACACTTATCTAGGCCGTGGCTCAAACTTTTGAGGCTTTTCTTCACTTTCTGGACGCTGTGGCGCCCACTCTTCCAGGTCGTGGCGCACACTAGTGGCTTCCTTGCTCTTTTGGGCTTGGTTCTGGAGGCCGAGGCTTAGACTTCTTCAAGCTGTAGTACCCACACTTAAGACTTGGTTTCTCTTCATTTTGTCCTTCCGTAACCATGCCCTCACTCGAATGTGCATCGAAGCATCGTGCTTTAAGCTATGATAGCTTTCTATCTCTTTTGCAGTCAAAGTACCTGAAAATGCACCGAAATAAGTCAATGATCAAAGAATATTACTCTAGAGTTATTAAGGTATAAAAGTGTAATTTAAACCTTGATTAACCCTAAAATGCTAACAAATAAGTACTGTTAAGATGCATTTTATGACTCTCATCAAGTTTCTCCAGCTTTTTCCACACCATAAATTTATTCAAAGCATTTGATTTATTTTTAAGCAAATAAATCCAAAACTTTCTTGAATAATCATCAATTAAAGACAGAAAGTAAAGATTACCTCTCTGTGTTGGTGTTCTTGCTGGCCTCCAAAAATTCGCATGAATGTAGTCAAGAATGCTCTTAAACTTGTGCACTCCGGTCTTGAAGCTGACCCGATGTTGCTTCCTAAGAACACAACATTCATAGAAATCAAGTTCCTCTACTTTGTCACCAAGTAGAACATCCTTGCTGAGAACTTATAGGTCCTTTTCGCTCATATGTCCCAAGCGATTGTGCCAAAGGACTGTCTTATCCATCTCAGTCATCAAGCTTGCTGCTTGACCCTTTATCTCTTTATCTCCGATCATCTCATAGAGACCATCCTTCATTGCTGCTTTGATCACTATCAAAGATCCTTTGGTTACCTTGATCTTTCCTCCCTCTGCCTTATTTGTGTACCCTATAGAATCTAGCTGCCTCAATGAGATCAAATTTCTTCTCAACTCTAGAAGATATCTCACATTCCTCAGTAGCCTTGTCATTCCATCAAATATCCTCAACAGGATGTCTCCCGTGCCCCTCACTTGGTAAGAAGTATCATTCCCCCGGAAAACCTTTCAATTATCGGTTTCTTTGAAATTCTTGAACCAATCCCTGTGAGGACACATATGATGAGTGCACCCGGTATCCAAGATCCATTTTCGACTGCCTTCTTACCCCTTGCTCACATTTGAGCACACAACAAGAACATCATCATCTTGCTATTCTGCCTTGGCAACCGAAGCCTCTCCATTCTTGGTATGGCTTCCTCCCTCATCCCTCATCATCTTCTTGCAATCTTTCTTGTAATGACCCTCCTTATGGCAGTAGAAGCATCTATTCCCTCTAAATCTCAGTTTGGAGTGCGCTCTCCCATGGCTTTCTCCTCTACCTCTGTCCTAGTAGTAGCCATATATGTTACTGTGCGATCTCCCATGGCTTTCTTCTCTACCTCTATCTCGGTAGTAGCCATGTATGTTACTATGGGCTCTCCCATAGCTTTCTCCTCAACCTATGTCCCAGTAGTAGCTATGTATGTTACTGCCATACCGAGTTGCTGGCCTTCCTTTAATGAACAACCCTTCTCTACTTGATGCACTCCTCATCTTAGCATCAAGATTATCTTGCAACTCTTTATTAGGATCCAATTTAAAAGCAAAGATTCGTTTACGAAGATACTTCTTATTAGAGAGAGTCTTGGTAAGAAACAACTCATCTAGTTTCTTCCAAATTGCAGCTGGATCTTACAAGTCTTCGTACTCCTTTGTGACATTATCCCACATATACAGAAAGATAGTTCTGTATGCCATCTTCTTCATCTCATTCCGCTGGACCTCCATGATACTTGCTGGAAAAGCATCTTCTTCTCCAATTGCCAAGTCCACCTTTTGTTACATAAGAACCGCCTTAATCTTCCGCTTCCAAAGGGAAAAGTCTCTCTTTCCATCAAACTTCTCAACAATGAAGTTTGAATCCATCTTGCGGAGAAATTCCCAGATTTATGCAGCACCCACAATTGCTTTCCAACTTCTTCTAAACCTGAAGAATACAATCTAAGATTGATCTCAATACCGTTCTTGAATCACCCTCAAGAACACGATCAGATATTGATCTCTACTCCGTTCTCGAGTCACCCTCAAGAACACAATCAGATCTTGATCTCTACTCTGTTCTTGAATCACCCAAGAAGTTGACCTTTGATTCTTGGAGTCTTGCTCTGATACCTATTGTTCTTGCTCCGATACCTAGCTGTTCTTGGACCACAGCTCTAACACCACTGTTGTGGTATCTCCTCTAACTTTGATACCACTATTGGGAAATAACCTTGAGATGCCTAGGTGGTGATCTTCCAAACACCAAAGTCTAGAGTGACTTGTAATGATTAGAAACAGAAATAAAAATCAAAGAAAAGAAAGAACACAACAATTGTTATCGAGGTTTGGCAATAGCCTATGTCCCCGTGAGTTCCTCTGAACTCTCTGCACTAAATTAATAGTTCTTTATAGATACAACAACTCCTCTTCAAGAAGTCTCTTGTTCTTGAAGAATGAAAGAAGAGCAAAAGAAAGTGATAAGGACTTGTGTTTCCCTGGAATTTTCCCCAAGAAAATTCCCTTACAAAACCCTTGAATCCTCTTTCTATACTACTCTTTCTCTAACCAACTAGCCTCTCTTGTGTTTAGTGTCTTTGCACTCTTACACAACTATGTGTTCTATTTCACACACACTCACATGTCATTCTCACCTCTCTTTTTGAGATGATCACTTGTATGTCACACTTGTTCTCCTCGTTGAGATTGAAGCTAGGTGACCCTTTTATATAGTGCACCACTTCTTGAACCTATATTTGAAGTCAATCTCCACCCTTAGATCTTGAGGACCAATCAATCATAGCCCTTCAATAATCCTTAGTGATCCTATGCGTTTTGATTATGCCTCACGCACCATTTGAAATACTGAAACATAAGCATTAGGTGTGCCTTCAAGCCGCGGCCTAAAACAGGGCATGCTGTGGCCTGGAACAGGGCTGAACCACCTCCACTCTTCACCTTGCTGGGCACCGCACCTTAGGGAAGCTGAGCTGCGGCGCGGCCTGGAGGGTACACATCCTGGACTTGTTGCAGGGTGAGGTGCGCACATCTTGAGCCACGGCCTGGAGACCTGATGCTGAAGCTTCTCCAACCTTGTTTAAACCTTAGAAAAATGCCAACAATATCAAAGGAAAAGTTTAGATGGATGAAAATCATTTGGAAGTGTAAGTAAAGATCAAGGACAAACTAGGTAAATTATTATTGAAGACAAATAAGTAACGAAGAGGGAGTGGAGATTTGTAAATGGAAATAATTGGTTCATCAAATTTTCATGTGGTACTATGAATTTGATTACGATGTAATCTTGTTATTAAGGAGAGATTAGTCAATTTGGAATTATGAAGTAAACAGATTGAGGAGTTGAATAAGATCTAATTGAAGTGAGTACAAAATTGTTATAAAAATCATTGACAAATCCTTTACATGATATCTACTTGGAAAAGAAGTTACTGAATAATATGAGGAGGTAGTAAATTGGTAAGTGATCTTGTAAAGAGGTATCTTGGGGAAGACAAATGATTTAAAAGTCATACCACGTTTGAGATCTTTGAAGTATGAAGTCGAGAGAAAGGAATGTGAAGTGGTAAGGAATTTAGTTTTTGAAGCCCAAGAACATAAGGAAGATGTAAGAAGGGAATGAATTTAGGCAATACTTTTGGTTAGAGATATGTATATTGATGGACTAGTTTGGTGAATTGAAATAACATATAAAGGAAGAAATTTAATGAAACATAAGGATGAGTAGTTGATAAAAAGACAAGCACTGTTTATTAAGTAAATAGAGTTTCTAGTAAGATAAGAAGAAGTTTCTTAAATTGTAACGTTAGATTACTCTAGTGAATAAATAGATGTTTGGCAAAGTAATAGAGAAAGTTCAAGTGGATGACGAGATAGAAGTTTAAACTTATAATGTCAAATTTTGACGAAAGTGAAGGATTCGAGGAGTATATTTGAGAAGGTGAAACAGACTTAGGAAAGTGTAAATCCTATTGAGTCACATGTTTTTTATCTCTATCTATGGAAGTCCAGAAGGACCTTTCTTATGAAGAAATACCAGTCAAAATTCTATATAGTAAAGAGCAAGTATTGCAGAACAAGAGTATTCCTTTCATAAAAGTTCTATAGAGAAATATAAATTTTGAAGAAGCTACTTGAGAAAGTGAAACAACCATAAAGAAGAAATATCCTCATCTATTCACGAACTCAAGTCAATTAAATTTCGAGGGCGAAATTTTATTAGGTGGAAGGAATTGTAAAGTTCATTCTTTAAATTTAAAATTTTAACTTATAATTATCGATAAATTAAATTGTTACTAGACATGTGTAGAACTTATTGGTTAATGAGTAATGTAAATGTAAAGAAATTGGGAGATTTTGACAAAGACCTTCTTATAAAAAATGTTAGGAGGAACAATTGGTGTTTAAAAGAAAGAGTTGGGAAAGTAAGGAAAATAATGTAATTAGTTAATAAAAGGAATGAATAGCTTGTAAATTAAAGAGAGTTAGCAAGGGCAAAAAGGTTAAAGTTAATAGTCAGTGGGACTATATATGGTTAAAGCCTAGAAGCTTCAGCCCACAAAAATCTTCCTTTTTTTCCTTTGATTCTTGGGCACTAAAGAGAGAGAGCAAAAGGTAGAGAGTTGCTGGAAATCAACTTAACGATCGCAGATATATCCGTGGTCCGATTGAGTTGAATTTTTGTTAGAAGGCTCTTGACTTCTAGCTCCACATTTTGAACGGTTAGATTGTCTTTTGGAATTTTCTACATTAGGATTTAGTGGGTTGTTTTAAGACATCTATTTTGGTGAGATATTCACTTTTTTCTCTTTTATTGGAGTTGATTTTGTTGTTATATCTTCACTATATTTTGTGGATTCCTTTGTTGCTGGAATTATGAGTGTTTGAACTCTTGATGTACTAAAAGTTAGGATTTGTACCTAGAGGTTTCAAATCCTTTTGTTTTTCTTGGCTATTTTAGTCAAGAATTTGAGGTAAAATTGATTTAGTATGATGTATTTAAAGTTGAGAGTAATTATTATGAAATTCTGGACTTTATATTGTAGAAATATAATAATGAAGTTTGGTTTTTGAGTTGTGGGTATTGTAAAGTATGAACGTTGGGACTTAGAAGAGTATAAGTTTTAATAAGAGTTGTTTTAATTTCACAAATTGGAGAATTTCTTTGTTAGAATTATAAATTTTCATTGAAATTGTTAAGATAAGAAAAATCTGTAATGAAATAAGAAAATTTTCTGATGGGTATTGTTAAGAGTATAAGTTTACATTTATGGAAGTATAAAGATTGATGGATTTAAGAAATTGTGAAGTGGAAAATTTATGTGTAAGAGAATTTTTTATTTAATCTTAAGCTATAACATGAAAGAAACGTAAAATTGTGTTAGAGTAGTTTAAGATTTGTAAGTTTGGGTATGAAGTATAATACTTATTGGAACTAAAGTAATTTCTTGAATTAAAATGACTTTTAGTGATAAAACTAAATTTTGGGAAATTTTTATTAAATAAGTATTTTGGAGGTTATGTGAATTAATCTAAATTTATTTTGGAAATTTTTAAATAAGTGAGTTTAAAATCTTTGTGGTATAAAGATTTTTTATTTTTATTTTTTCATATTGGTATGGTTTCTTTGATTATGAAAGAGGTGTTGAGAAATTTAAACCTCTTTGTCTTGAGGTTTGAATATCAAATTTGATAAGGAAAGGAAAGAAAGAATAAGGAAATGAAAGAATGAATAAGGAAAAGTAGACAAAGAAAAGGAAGCTTGTGATATAGTATTGGTTTAATTATTTCTTGATATAGATAATTATTAATTTCTTGTATACTTCTTGTTCTTTTGGTGTGATGGAAGTACATATGAAAGGCAAGAAAAAGCCTACAAATAGCACTCGGTGCTATAAATGTAGTGAAATAAATGATTATAGAGATGAAATGATAATAATATAATGTATTGATCTACGGATGTATAGGGAAATAATGATATAAAGGCCTATTTGTATGCTTAATTGTTGTGGGTAGAATTGTTGTGATGTTTATATTTGAAAGTTGTGGCATTGTTAATGCATTGCATTGAGATAAATTATAAAGACACTATTAAAATTAATGGATTGAAAAAGAAAGGTAGGGCCCGCTCGATATGGGTGAAGGGGATATGAGGATATGGAAATGAGAAATGTACCGGTACATGGAGAGATGTCTCCGTTGTGTTATGATTATCCCAAGGAAGGGTAACAAAATAAAATGGGATATAAAATGGTCATATTTGGTATTATATTACATTGCATTTCATTTAAAATGGATATGATTGAATTTACCCAATGAAGGGTATGTGATACTTATGGATGTGATGAGAATGTATCTAATGTGTTCATAATGAAAATATATATATGTTTAGTACTAATTATCTAAAGATGTGAAATTATGTGTACATGATATAAATAATAATATGGTTTATTGTGTATGTTTGGAAGTAAATTATAACTTGAATGGGTTGATGACATTGTATTTAAGAAGTTCTTGTGCTATGCAATATGTTTGTTGTGATTTATGTTTTTTGATGGCATTATGGAACCAAGTATAAATGAAGCTAGACATAAATGGAACTGTTTGGAAACGGAAAGTGGAAATGAAACCAAGTGGAAATGGAACGAAATAGAATTGGAAAGTGAAATGGAATAGAGTAAATGTTTAATATGATGTTTAATGTACTACTATAAGAGAAGATTTTCTCATTTAAATACATGAATGTATTTTCTTATAATGGTTTGAATCTTGTGTTATACTTATATTCTATCTTCCTTTATATAATTGTTAATGTTTATATGCAAATATCTTGGATAATTTCATTACTTGTTATAAGTGTGATGAAAAATATCCATACATGGTAGTAACTTTATGATTTATTGATTACAATTTTGTTGATTTCATTCAAAGTAGTGAAATTCTTGTAAATGATTACTTTGAGTAATGTGAATACTCGCTGAACTTTTAGCTCATTCCCTTATTTCCTAACATTTCAGGAAGATAATTGATTGGAATTAAAGCAAGTCAATAAAAGAGGAGAAAAGAGAAAAGTTTATTTAGGTGGGTTTCACATGAGACATCCTCATCCTATTGTTGTTTTGGGAGGATAAATCAATGTTTATGTCTCCAATTTTGGAAAAGTGTATATTTTGAATTTGTCATAGATGTAGTTTGATACAAAGTCTGTAAGTCTTGTAAATTCTTGGTCTTAACCAAGATGTAATGTTCATTGACTAAAAGAAATACGGGAGTATTCATGCATATAGTAGGATTATATATTGTTTGATGGAAAGAATGGGATGATAGGTTGTATTACAGATTCAGGTGCTCAATGCTTAAAGGTAATGATGCCATTTTGAGTAAGATTAGTTTGGTCATCTTGGGACGGGTCGTTACATTTAAAGGCATGAATTACATATTAATTAATCTAATAAATTTGAATTAAGAACAAATGAATAGAGGGTTTTAAAATTCATGTATCCTAGATAATTAGAAATCTGAAAATTTTATTTATATGTTTTCTTTTCTTTTTGCCAAGTATTTTATGCAAGAAAGTGGAGTTTGAGGGTAGATTTGAAATGAATTTTCATTATTGACATATAAATTTTCTATTTAACTAGTTCTCAATGTAGCTTGAGCATGATCAAATGCATAGTTCGAGTTATATTAAATGATCAATATGAATAGAGCTATAAATCTTTGCTCCACCGCAACCCACCCATTGTGCTCTGCTTTTTGAATTTTATTTTCCTTTCTTTGTATCTATGTTAGATATTCTTTAAATAGATATTACCTTATGTGCCCTTGACACCCATTTCCTATGAAACAATGGTTTATCTATCTTTTTTTATTATTTTTTATATGGGTCACTCATGGTTCATAAATCTTATGATCATGTTTGATTTGTCATTCTTGCACCATTTAGAGCTTATATTTTCTCTTATGGTAGTGACACTTACTAAATGTATCAATAAATACTTAACTGGTTACAGAAGAACAAATATTTTTGAGAGAGCTAACTGAGAGATTGATATAAATTTGGTGCATAAGGGATTTACTCATGGTAAAGCATTCCACATAAATAATTCAGTTTACTTTCTTTATGTTTGTTTTGTGGTTTATCAAAGTAAATAATAATAGTAATAATAGTCACTTGTCTATTGAACAAGAAAATAGAAAAAAGAAAAGAGATTACCTTACTGGAGTCAAAGAGCACTGTAGGTGATATCATTAAAACTCCCCCTCCCCCCCCCCCCCCCCCCCCCCAAATAAGTTGGAACCTAAGAGTGGACTTTTCCACCGAAGCATTTTTCCTGTGCTCGAAATGAGTTTTGGCATGGTTGTAGTTAGAATTCAGTGCAGGTTCCTTGCTTGGCATCTTTGCAGCCCTATGCAAAGTTATTGTGGTGTATATAATTTTCTAATTTTTGTTTTGCTATTGTTTTTGTGTAGCCTCTTGTTCAAACAATAAATGAAATAGGCGAGGCAAATTTAAATGCAAAGAGATTGATAAGAAAACTAACGGTGGTGATTTTATTTTATTTGCATCTTTTGAAAATTGTAAAATCTTGAATCTTTTGTGTTGTAAAGATTGTTTGGATGTGTAAAAATGTGATATTTAAACTTGTGAAGTTTGATAGTATGTTTGTATTTGTTGAAAATCACCTAAGAATCTCAGGTTGTGACCTTCAAACACCCAAATCTAGAATGATTTGGACCAAAACAAGAATCAAACCACAAAAGAGAAAACACAAGCAATTGTTATCGAGGTTCAGCAAATTGCCTATGTCTCTGTGAGCTTCTCTGAGCTCTCTGCACTAAATCAATGGAGTTCTTACAATTACAGCAACACCTCTTCAAGAACCATGAGTTCTTGATGAATGAGAGAAGATAAAAGAAAGAGATAAGAACTAAGTGTTTCCCTGGAATTTTCCCCAAGAAAATCCCAATTACTAAGTCCTAAAACCCCAATCTTTCTTACACTCTCTCACTAGAAAAACTTCTGAAGATTTGAGAGCCTTTCTCTCTCAACACCAACCAATCTTGGAATGAGAAGAACACTTCTTGTTGTTGTTCTTCTTGTTGGTTATTGCTCCTAGATAACCCTTTATATAGAGCAATAACTACCATAACCAACTTGAAACCAATCTTAACCCTTAGATCTTGAGAACCAAATAATCATGGCCCTCTAAGTGGTCTAAGTGAACCTGTGCGTTTCAACCAAAACCAACGCACCAGCTGAAAGAGCTCAAAATCAGGTATCAGGTATGCTTCGCACCGCAGCACGGAACAGGGTGTGTCGCAGCGCGCTCCAGGATGATGAACTTCCACACTTGCGCGTGGCCGTGGCGCGGGTGGTCCGTGCCTCGACACACAAGTTCACTCTTAGGCACGAAAAACTTGCGCCTAGGCACAGAGGTCCGTGCTTAGGCACGAAAAGCTTGTGCCTAGGCATAAAATCTACTAAAGCTGAAATCTTCAATCTTTAATCCTTGACAAAAAACCTAACAAACTCTACCTTTGTTTAAGTAATTAAAACCGAACCAATTGTGCAGAGAACTCAGGATCCAAACTCAACATAAGTCACCACATTATCCAATTCCAATTCTAACATGTTCAAGGCAATGATTGAACTTGCTTAGAGTTAGAACTTTAGTGCCTAAATCTGCAGGATTTTCTTCCGTTGCCACTTTGTCTACATGAATGCTTCCTTTCATAACCTTTTCCCGAATGAAATGATACCGAACATCCATATGCTTAGTCCTCTCATGGAACACTAGATTCTTACACAAATGCAACGCACTTTGGCTATCGAATACACCGCCACCTGCTTTTTTAGGACCTTTAACTCTTCCAACAACTCTTTACACCACATAGCCTCTTTAATAGCTTTTGTTGCTGCTATATACTCTGCTTTGATTGTTGAGAGTGCTACCACCGGCTGCAACTGAGCCTTCCAACTTATACAACATCCATTTAAGTTGAAGAAATATGAGGTAATCGATCTTCTCTTATCCCGGTCTACTCCATAGTCTGTGATGAGTCTTAAATATTGCATATTTTAGACCCTTAACTTATATTTGTTATGCTCTTAGTTAGTAGTATTTCACTTTATTTTACGTTTTTCTTGTATTTTGTGTGTTTTTACAGCTTTGTGGAGAAAATGAAGCATTTCAAGAGATTTGAAGCTTCTGGAGACATTGCGATCGATCGCACAAGATATGCGATCGAGTGCACCTGCCTACGAACGAGCGCATTATCAACATCCCACATCGAAATATTTGAAGTTCAGTGCATCTGCGATCGATCGCACCAGACATGCGATCGAGCGCACATGAGATCGTGCGCACAAGACATGCGATCGATCGTACCTGCGATCGATCGCACCACACTGCAATCGATCGCACTCGGGCCAGTATCCCACATCGAATCTGAAACCTGCAGTGCTCCGTGACTTCCCCTATATAAACACCATTTGGCTTCATAATTCAGTGTACAATTCCTGAGCCACTTTGGTGTTTACCGGTGGACGTCCGTCAGCATTCTGGTGGATTCCGAAAGCATTGCTACCACGAGGGGAAGCGCCGCCCGGCAGCGAGTGGAATTTCTCCCATGTAAAGTTGTTTATTTATTTCTTTATATTCAGTTGTTTTAGTTTAAATGTTTAGCACTTGTTATTATAGTTTTATAGTTATGAGTGGCTAGACTCTTCAGCTAAGGTTGAAGATGAAGCCCCGCCGTTGTTTGGCGTAGTAGTTCAGATTTGCTTGTACAAATCTGACAATTTTTAGTATAAATGTTCTGTCAATTATTTGAGTTAATCTTATAATTGATTGAGTTTAAATTGTCTGTTGGATTTTCTTTGTGTTTCATCTGATGGATACATTGAATGCTTTTCGATTAAATTGGATTCCCTTTGTGATTTGTTAAGAGCAGATACATCGGGTGCTTTTGGTTTAGTTGGGATATTCTTTGTTTTTTGTCTTATAGTTGGATTCATTGAATGTTTTGATAGGCTATATTTTTAGAACATGTATGCTTAACTTCGGTGGGGTGAATTCGGAAACCTTAGTGCTTTTTATTAGTTTTTAAATCAATTTAATTTAATTTTAATTTCTTTTGCAAATTATCATCTGAAATTCGGAACTAGGTTAAAATAGAGTTAGTTTAGATTAAATTATATTTTCACAATGCAATTCCCTGTGGATTCGACCTCGCACTTGCACAACGCTATACTGCAAACGATTCGTGCGCTTGCGAGTAATTTAAAACTCACAACAAGTTTTTGGCGCCGTTGCCGGGGAGTTGTTTTGTTTGTGAAAATTTTTGGTCTGAATTGATTTTATTTTTCTACTAGTTAGTTATAAAAAAAAAAAAAATTAATTAATTAATTAAGGTTGTATGTTTGTTTTATTCTGCAAGTTTCTGCTGGTTAGTTTACTTTAGTGCTTTTTTTTTAATTGGTGTATGCTTGGTCGGAGATCCTTGGACTTAGATTTGATACATTTAGATCCCGACTTAGAAAGAACTCTTAGGAGACAGAAACAAGCGCTAGTTGAGAGAGAGATTGTTGAGATGGCAGAGAATTATAGGAATGCAAATCATCCTGAACATGTAGAGCAACCTAGAGCTTGGAACGTGGACTCCACTACATCCTTAGGGACTTGTTCGCACCCGTTGCGACTAACTCATCCTCTTGCATAGTGTTGCCACCGACCAATGCCACCCACTTTGACTTGAAGCCACATGTCATCCAACTCTTACAATCATTCTATGGCTTAGATCTTGAAAATCCTTATAGCCATGTGAAGAAGTTCAAAGACATTTGTGCCACATTCAAATTCCAGAACTTCTCTGAAGAGTCAGTCCATCTTCGACTCTTCCCTTTTTCTCTGCACGATAGAGCTAGGGCGTGGTTGGATTCCAACACGCCCGGGTCTATTACAACTTGGGAAAACCTGCTTAGCAA
Organism: Bretschneidera sinensis; assembly: GCA_023935145.1. Classification (NCBI taxonomy): domain Eukaryota; kingdom Viridiplantae; phylum Streptophyta; class Magnoliopsida; order Brassicales; family Akaniaceae; genus Bretschneidera; species Bretschneidera sinensis. The sequence continues at coordinate 27,256,584 of CM043705.1, read as the reverse complement.
ATTTTATCATAAGTTTTTCCCAATGTCTAGAGTGAATGAGTGCCGAAAGGAGATCAGTTCTTTCACTTAGGATGAGGTTGAAAAATTTTCTGAGGGTTGGGAGCGCTTTAAAGAGTTACTGATCAGATGCCCTCCACATGGATATGAGAAGTGGAGACTCGTTCAATTCTTCTACCAAGGGTTGACTCAACCCAACCGTAGCATGATCGAGTCTATGAATTGGGGGGCATTCTTGAGTCTGACAGGAGACGAAGCATATATGGTGTTGGACAAGTTGTCCAACAACTCACAGCAGTGGGATTTTTCAAGCTGTCGAGATAAGTCCATTCGTGCTCCTAAGAGGGGAGGCATCTATGAGGTCAGAGAGGACGCTGATTTGAGGATAAAGTTAGATGCCCTCACTAAGAAGATTGACGCTCTCACTGTGAGCCAATCCATCAATGCTGCCAACACATTCAATGTTGAAAGCTGTTCCATCTGTGCTAGTCCCATACATCTAGCACAAAATTGCCCATCAATGTCGGCTTGTGCCGAGTATCTTCTGGAACAAGTAAATGCTTTCAATGACTTTCGAAGGCATTCAAATGGATCGTACTCCGAGACGTACAATCCAGGGTGGCGGAACCACCCAAATTTTTCATAGAGGCAGAACCAACCGATGAATCAGGGAGGAGCCCCTTATCATGCTCAAAATCAATATCCTCCCGGATTTGCCCCACAAATTCCTAATCATGGTCGTTCTGCCCATCCAGCACCTTCACCTGCTTACCATGCACCCACTCAAACACCAGTGCCAGTTTCACAGTCGCTAGAGGACACCCTTAAGGAGTTCATGAAGGAGACTAGCCAAAATATGAGTGATGTGAGGAGTGCAACAGTGGTAAACACCCAAGCAATTGCCAAGCTGGAGAGTCAAATAGGGCAAATTGCAAGTCACCTGGGTGAGAGAGAGAAGGGGAAGTTCCCCAGTCAGCCCGTGCCCAACCCAAAAGGACAATATATGGTTGAGAGTTCATCAACTCCTATGCACGGGGCGGAACAAGTACAGTCGATTGTCGCACTAAGGTCTGGGAGACAGGTGGACAATCGAGTGGAAGAGAGCCCTGCTATGCAGCAAGGGCAAGGGAATGGCAACACAGAGAAGAGAGATGCTGAGCCATCTACAGCCATACCTACTGAGAAAGACCCTCTTAGGTCGTTTGTACCTAGAGCGCCCTACCCCGAGAGATTACAGGCGCTCAAGAAAGGAGGGAAGTATGAGGAAATTCTGGAGGTATTCAAGCAAGTCCAAATCAATATCCCATTTTTGGATGCCATCCATCAAATGCCATCATATGCCAAGTTTCTAAAGGACTTGGTCACTATCAAAAGGAGGACGAATGTCCCAAAAAAGGCATTTTTGACCGAGCAGGTCAGCTCAATCCTTCAGTGCAAGCTACCCATCAAGTATAAGGACCCGGGGTGTCCTACCATCTCTTGCACGATAGGAGTCAGCCACATTAAGAGGGCTCTCTTGGATCTAGGGGTGAGTGTGAATCTTCTACCCTACTCAGTCTATTTACAGTTGGGGTTAGGAGAATTGAAGCCCACATCCACTACGCTTCAATTGGCTGACAGGTTAGTGAAAAGACCACGAGGAATAGTTGAGGACGTTTTGATAAAAGTGGATAAGTTCTATTTCCCCATGGATTTTATTGTTCTTGACACAGAGCCGGTTCAGAATGTAGGGATTCAAATACCGGTTATTCTAGGGCGACCATTCTTAGCCACGGCTAACGCCCTGATAAATTGTAAGACAGGGGTGATGAAGATCTCCTTTGGAAATATGACAGTGGAGTTGAATATTTTCGATATCACTAGGCAACCACATGAATATGATGAAGTGAGAAATGTATGCTTGATAGAGGAGATTCTTGGGGAGACTGTGAATGAATCAAGCATTGAGGACCCCCTGGAGGCATGTTTTGCTCAATTTGGAGAAGTTTTGGATTTAGATAAATTACTTGAGCAAGCAAATGCCATTTTGGAGTCTCCTCCTCGAGAGAGCAGTAGGACGGAGGAGATTGTGGATGACTCCCGCACTGAGGACCCCCTAGAGGCATGCTTTGCTCAATTTGGAGAGGATATGGATTTAGATAAATTACTTGAGCAAGCGAATGCCATTTTAGAGTCTCCTCCTCGGAAGAGCAATAAGACGGAGGAGACCGCCGCACCTGAAACCCCCAAGAAGGAACTTAAGCCTTTACCAGATAATCTTAAGTATAAGTTCCTAGGTTCAGCCGATAGTTTGCCTGTGATTATACCTTCCGATTTGGGTGATGCTCTAGAGGAGAAATTATTGGACGTCTTAAGAGAGCATAAGGAAGCTATAGGCTGGACTATTGAGGATGTAAATTGGATCAGCTCCTCGGTGGTGACGTACAGGATACATTTAGAGGAGGATGTTGAGCCATCGACGGAGCCACAAAGAAGGCTCAACCCTGCTTTGCAAGAGGTTGTGAGGGCGGAAGATATTAAGCTGTTAGAGGCAGGGATCATTTATCCCATCTCTGATAGCAAGTGGGTGAGCCAGATTCCAGTCGTGCCCAAACGTGCTGAATTTACGATTGTAAATAAAGACAACGAGTTGGTTCCAACTCGAGTGCAGTCAAGATGGAGAAAGTGTTTAGACTACCGTAAATTGAATGCTACCACTAGGCCTGATCATTTTCCATTCCCACTTATTGATCAGATGGTGGAGCATTTAGTTGGGCATGTTTACTAATGTTGGGTCTGGCTGAAGACGTTAAACTTAGCACTCATGGGAGGCACCCCACAGCTTATCTTTTCTTTTGTTTATCTATTATTTCGCATTTTTATGATTAATGTTTGTTTTCAGTATTTTTTGTTTTCCAGTTTTTATTTTTTAGGGACAAAGCGTACTTCAGTTCAAGTTTGGGGGTATGCTATGAGCCATACCAGTCCAGATAGTTCTCCATATCTCAGGTCAGCTCTTTCCATATTAGTCACACATTTGGGTCAATGTGTAATTTAAGTTTGGGGGTATGGGAGACACATCACACACTTTGTCCTAATTTGTTGTCTTTTCGTCATAGAGATAAATGCATGCTCATGTTATCGTGAAATTTTAGTTGATCTAAACATTTTCTGTGATGTGATGTCATTGGTGAGCTTAACATTTTGAACACATGATCTGGTGATAATTTTTTAAAATTTAGTTACTTACTTTAGGCATTTTGAGAATTCACATGTTTGATCTAATCTAACACGAGCACATTAGCACAAATTATGTGAGGTATGACACGTGATTTTAATGTGTATTTTTCCTTATCTTAACTGAAACTGGATGACTTGTTGGATGAACTCTTGGGCATAGGAAAATATAAAAAAAAAAAAAATTATCAATAAACTTTTCGCTGAGTAATTGGACCTCTTGCCTCAGTAAGCAGTGAGTGTTCACGTCAAAAGGTGGAATTTTGCTTGGTAATATTAAGGTCGGTTTAATTTTGTAGCCTTTTTGACTCGAGTCAGTAAGTCCTTAGGGGTGTCTTTACACCTAATGCCCTAAAACCACCTGGTTTGGGAGTCATTGACTTAACACTCGCTACATGGGTCAATTAGAAAGCTTAAGGGAACTAAACATAGCTGTGCCTTATTAAAAAAAAAAAAAAAACTATGCCTTTTTCGTTCATTTTGATGGGAAATTCGGTGAATCTTGAGACATGGAGACCTTACACATTAGAGTTACTTGGAAGCTTCATTTTTATATGCTAATTCACCTTACACTGATTCAAGCTTGTGATGCCTTATCCTGCCTTTTGTAAGTAATTAGATTTTAACATTTCTATTCATTGCGAAGATGGGTTTACCTTTTTAAGCTTGCTTATGAATGAATATCATGGTGATGTGTGCTCCTTAAATTTTTGGATACCATGAGTGATGACTTTATCTTTATGTTCTTTGTTTTTCATTGAGTCTTTTATTTTGTTTTGCTAAGGGACTAGCAAAATATAAGTTTGGGGGTATTTGATGAGTCTTAAATATTGCATATTTTAGACCCTTAACTTATATTTGTTATGCTCTTAGTTAGTAGTATTTCACTTTATTTTACGTTTTTCTTGTGTTTTGTGTGTTTTTACAGCTTTGTGGAGAAAATGAAGCATTTCAGGAGATTTGAAGCTTCTGGAGACATTGCGATCGAGCGCACCTGCCTACGAACGAGTGCATGATCAACATCCCACATCGAAATATTTGAAGTTCAGTGCATCTGCGATCGATCGCACCAGACATGCGATCGAGCGCACATGAGATCGTGCGCACAAGACATGCGATCGATCGTACCTGCGATCGATCGCACCACACTGCGATCGATCGCACTCGGGCCAGTATCCCACATCGAATCTGAAACTTACAGTGCTCCGTGACTTCCCCTATATAAACACCATTTGGCTTCATAATTCAGTGTACAATTCCTGAGCCACTTTGGTGTTTACCGGTGGACGTCCGTCAGCATTCTGGTGGATCCCGAAGGTATTGCTACCACGAGGGGAAGCACCGCCCGGCAGCGAGTGGAATTTCTCCCATGTAAAGTTGTTTATTTATTTCTTTATATTCAGTTGTTTTAGTTTAAATGTTTAGCACTTGTTATTATAGTTTTATAGTTATGAGTGGCTAGACTCTTCAGCTAAGGTTGAAGATGAAGCCCCGCCGTTGTTTGGCGTAGTAGTTCAGATTTCCTTGTACAAATCTGACAATTTTTAGTATAAATGTTCTGTCAATTATTTGAGTTAATCTTATAATTGATTGAGTTTAAATTGTCTGTTGGATTTTCTTTGTGTTTCATCTGATGGATACATTGAATGCTTTTCGATTAAATTAGATTCCCTTTGTGATTTGTTAAGAGCGGAGACATCGGGTGCTTTTGGTTTAGTTGGGATATTCTTTGTTTTTTGTCTTATAGTTGGATTCATTGAATGTTTTGATAGGCTGTATTTTTAGAACATGTATGCTTAACTTCGGTGGGGTGGATTCGGAAACCTTAGTGCTTTTTATTAGTTTTTAAATCAATTTAATTTAATTTTAATTTCTTTTGCAAATTATCATCTGAAATTCGGAACTAGGTTAAAATAGAGTTAGTTTAGATTAAATTATATTTTCACAACGCAATTCCCTGTGGATTCGACCTCGCACTTGCACAATGCTATACTGCAAACGACTCGTGCGCTTGCGAGTAATTTAAAACTCACAACAGTCTGAATCAGCATAACCTTCTAACCAGATGGACTTACCCCTCTTCTCGTAAACAAGCCCCACATCTGAACTTCCCTTCAAATATTTCAGCAACCACTTCATCCCAAGCAAATGCTCCTTTCCGGGATTACTCATAAACCTACTCAGAACACTAATGGAATGAGAAATGTCGAGTCTAGTGCTTACCATCATGAACATGACTGATCCAACTGCACTAAAGTAAGGGACCTTTTTTCATTTCCTTCTTCTCCTCATCCGATCTAGGATATTGATCACTGGAGAACTTGAAATGACCAGCAAGGGGAATTTTTACTGGTTTACTATATTCCATAGAAAACTTAGATACCATCTTTTCTATATAAGAAGTTTGAGAAACCTTCAACCTGTTTCTCTCCCTTTCTCGGATTATACTCATCCAAAAGATCTTTTAAGCATGGCCAAGATCCTTCATCTCAAACTCTGAACTGAGTTAAGACTTCAACCTTTCTATCCTCTCCTTGTCGTTACCAACCAATAGCATATCATCAACATAGATGAGGATAATCACAATTTTCTCAACCTTCTGACCTTTATAGTACAAGCACGAATTATAGTAGCTCCTTATGAAACCCAAGCTAGTTACAAAGGAATCGAACCTCTTATTCCATTGCCGAGGCGATTGCTTCAGGCCATAGAGAGATTTCTTCAATTTGCACACCAAATCCCCCTGCCTTCCTTCTTCATAGCCTTCGGGTTGTCTCATATAGATGGTCTCATCAAGATCTCCATGTAAGAACATTGTCTTCACATCTATTTGCTTAATCTCCCAACTAAATTGGACCACCATAGCTAACACTATCCTTATCGTCTTGTATTTCACAACCGGTGAGAAAATTTTTGTGAAATCTATGCCTTCTCTTTGTGTGAACCCCTTCACCACTAGCCTAGCCTTATTCCAAACTTTATCCCCTGGAGTGTTTCCTTCTTTGATCTTGTAAATCCATTTACAATCCACAACTCTCTATTTTTTTTTGGTTTAGGCACCAATTCCTAAGAGTTGTTCTTCCCCAAATAATGCATTTCCTCCTCCATAGCTAGCTTCTATCTTGACGAATCCATACATCCCATGGCATCAATGTAAGTTTATGGTTCATAGTTGATTATCCCTCCTTCTGAATAAGGAGTTGTTGTAATAACATCTGCAAAACCATATCTCAAAGGTTGTCTGATCTGCTTCCTAATTTGCTGTATCATCTCCTTCTAGTTCAGCCTCCTCTTGAGTATCTTGAGCTTGGCCTTCATCAATGGGCTCTACCTGATCCGAACCCTCTTGTCTTTCTTGCTCTACCTGAACCGAATTTTCTCTGATGTTATGCTCCACATAAACCGAGCTGGTTTGCTCACTTTGCCCTGTAGGGTTAGTTTTCTCTAAGTAGGGAAAAAATAGTTAATTAAATATGATATCTCTACTTATTATGAGTTTAGTTCCTTTTGTCTCTAATGACCACAACCTGTACCCCTTAACCCCTTCACCATATCCTAGAAACACACACTTTCTAGACCTTGGGCTAAGTTTATCATCTTTTTGTTGTGCATACGCAACACATCCAAAAGTCCTAAGGTTGCTTAACTCAGGGGGTTTTCCACTCCACTTCTCCTCAAGAATTTTAAGGTCCAAAGCTCTAGAGGGTGATCTATTAACCAAATACGCAGCAGTAGACACAGCTTCCCCCCAAAAACACTTAGGTAAACCAGAGCCAATAATCATGCACCTAACCTTGTCCAAAAGGGTCATATTTATTCTCTCAGTAAACTCCATTTTGCTGAGGGGTTTTTACAACTGTTCTATGTCTTAGAATCCCATTTAACTCACAAAATTTGTCTCCTGATTGAAAAATTCTAAGCCATTATCGATTCTCAAAACCTTAACTACCTTGCCCGTTTGAGTTTCCAGCAACTTTTTCCACACCACAAATTTATTCAAAGCATCCGATTTATTTTTAAACAAATAAACCCAAACCTTTCTAGAATAGTCATCAATCAAAGAAAGAAATTAAAGATTACCTCTTTATGTTGGTGTTCTTGCTAGTCCCCAAAGATCGGTATGAATATAGTTAAGAATACCCTTTGATTTGTGCACTCCAGTGTTGAAGCTAAAACGATGTTGCTTCTCAAGAACATAACTCTCGCAGAAATCAAGTTTTTCTACCTTGTCACTATCAAGTAAACCATCATTGTTGAGAACTTGTAGCCCCTTTTTGCTCATATATCCCAAGCGATTGTGCCAAAGAACAGCCTTATCAATCTCAGCCATCAAGCTTGCTGCTTGATCCTTGATGTCAGTCTCTCCAATCATCTCATAGAGACCATCCTTTATTGCTGCTTTGATCACCACCAAGGCTCCCTTGGTTATATTGATCTTTCCTCCCTATACTTTGTATATGTACCCCATGCAATCTAGCTGCCCCAATGAGATCAAATTTCTTCTCAAATCCGAAAGATATCTCACATTCCCCAGCAGCCTTCTAACTCCATCAAACATACTCAATTTGATGTCTCCTATGCCCCTCACTTGGCAAGAAGTATTGTTCCCCAAGAAAACCTTTCCCCCATTGGTTTCCTTGAAATTCTTGAACCAATCATGGTGAGGACACATATGATAAGTGCACCTAGAATCCAAGATCCATTTTTCACTGCTTTGCCTTTCGATCACATTTGAGCACACAACAAGAACATCATAATCTTATTGTTCTCCCTTGGCAATCGAAGAGTCTCCATTTTTGGTATGGCCTCTTCCTTTCTCATCCCTTATCATCTTCTTGCAATCTCTCTTGAAATGGCCCTCCTTATTGCAGTAGTAGCATCACTTTCCTCCAAACTTCGGTTTAGAATGCGATCTTCCATGGCTTTGTCCTCTACCCTTTGGTTTGTCCCGGTAGTTGCCATAGTTGTTGCTGTAATTCTGAGTTGCAGGCCATCCTCTAATGAACACACCTTCTCTACTTGATCCTTCCCTCATCTTGACTTTGAAATCATGAGCCCTTATAGCATTAATCACAATTTCTTTAGTTAGTGTATCTCTTCCATATTCAATAGCATTAATCAAGCTTTCAAAACAATCGGGAAGAGAATTCAACAATATAACAGCCAATTATTCATCCAGGAATTTTATACTATAACTAGCCAAATCTTGAACTAGTTTATTAAACACATCAAGATTATCTAGCAACTCTTTATTAGGATCCATTTGAAAAAAAAAGATACGTTTTAGAAGATAGATTTTATTAGGGAGACTTTTAGTAAGAAATAACTCATCTAGTTTCTTCTAATGATAGCTGTATCTTCTGAATCTCCATATTCCCTTGTTATACTATCTGACATGTGCAGAAAGGTGGTGATGTATGCCATATTCTTCATCTCATTCAGCTGGAGCTTCGTGATACTTGCTGGAAAATCATCATCTTCTCCAATCGCCAAGTCCACCTTTTGTTGCATAAGAACCACCTTGATTTTTCACTTCTAAAGGGCAAAGTCTTAATTTCCATCAAACTTCTCAACAATGAAGTTTGAACCCATCTTGAAGGAAAAAAATCCCAAGATTTATACAGACCCACAATTACTTTCCAAACCTTTTCTCTCCAATTTCTAAACTTCAAGAACCCGATCAAATCTTGATCCGAACACCGTTCTTGAATCACCCAAGAAGTTTCCTTTGATTCTTGGAGTCTTGCTCTAATACCACTATTGAAAATCGCCTAAGAATCCCAGGTTGTGACCTTCAAACACCAAAATATAGAATGATTTGGACCAAGACAAGAATCAAACCACAAAAGAGAAAACACAAGCAATTATTATCGAGGTTCAGGAAATTTCCTACGTCCCCGTGAGCTCCTCTGAGCTCTCTACACTAAATCAATGGAGTTGTTACAATTACAGCAACACCTCTTCAAGAACCATGAGTTCTTGATGAATGAGAGAAAAGAAAAAAAAAAGATAAGAACTAAGTGTTTCTTTGGAATTTTCCTCAAGAAAATCCCAATTACAAAGCCCTAAAACCTGAATCTTTCTTATACTCTCTCACTAGAAAAATCTCTGAAGATTTGAGAGCCTTTCTCTCTAAAAACTAGCCAATCTTGGAATAAGAAGAACACTTCTTCTTGTTTTTGTTCTTCTTGTTGGTTATTGCTCTTAGATAACCCTTTATATAGAGTGATAACTACCATAACCAACTTGAAACCAATCTTAACCCTTAGATCTTAATAACCAAACAATCATGGCCCTCTAAGTGGTCTAAGTGAACATGTGATTTTCAACCAAAACCAAGGCACCAGCTAAAAGAGCTCAAAATAGGTATTAGGTACGCTTTGCACCGCGGTGCGGAACAGGGTGTGCCGCGGTGCACTCCTGGATGATGAACTTCCACACTTACGGGTGGTCGCGATGCGGATGGTCCATGCCTCGGTGTACAAGTCCGCGCTTAGGCACAGAGGTTCGTGCCTAGGCATGAAAAGCTTGCACCTAGGCACATAATCTACTGAAGTTGAAATCTTTAATCTTTAATTCTTAGACAAAAAACCCAACAATATTCTTGATGAGCATTACATGGTTACATCTTAAGTCAAGGTGCTAAGTATTGAAAGGTAATAGAGTAATCTCGAGTAAGGACCACTAGGGATGGGTCATTACATTTTTGGTATAATAGCTTTAGGTTTAAGATTTTGTAGATTATTTGAGTCTAGTGTTATTGTATCTAAATGAATTCTTTTTTAATAGGAATCAAGGATGATACATGGACAAAACAGAGGTAAAGGTAAGGGTGCATGACATGCCCAAGGAAGGGGTAGTGTTCCAACCCGAGGGCGTGAAAGACCCCCATTACATAGGGTTGAAGTAAATGTAGAACCTGAAGTTCTTGAAGAGGAACATGTTGGTAATGCATATGGTGCTACTGATAAAAGTATAAAAGATAATTTTGAGATGGATGAATTATGATAAGCCCTAGCTCAAGCATTGGGTAGAATAGAGGAACTGTAACGTAGATTAGGGGAGCAAGATAGACAAGCTCTAGATTTACTAGAAGGTCAAGCAGATGTTCCTGGCAAAGAAGATGTTCCAATTAGGGAAGAGGATCTGAGACGGGAAATAGAAAGGGATGTATTCAATCGGTTTAATAAGTTAATGTCACCCACTTTTAAGAGTACTGAAAATCACTCAGAAACTAAGAAATGGATTAAGAAGATGGAATTTCTATTCGGAGTATTACCAGTTTCCAATAGATAAAAAGTTGGCTTTGCGTCATTTAACTTGGAAGAGGAAGGAAGGGTCAAGTTGGTGGGCTAACATTTTTCCAAGGCTGAGAGATGATGTTAATAGACCATTGACTTGGAAAAGGTTTAAGGAAGTATTTAATGATAAATACTTTCCTGATTTCTTTAAGGCTCAATTAGAAAATGATTTTATTTAGTTGAGACAAAAGGCCATAATGGTAACTCAATATGATGGAAGGTTTGTTGCATTGTTCAGATTTGTCCCAGAATTTGTAAACACTGAAGAAAGGAAATGCAAAAGTTTCATTGATGGTTTGAATTATGAAATTCGCTCTAAAATTTCTTACTTGGATTTTCCTAACTATGCAAAATTAGTGGATAAAGCAGTACAAGTAGAAAAAAATATAATGGAGTTGAGGGGACGTCGTGAATGGAAAAATAGGAGTATATCGGAGGGTATCATGGAAGGGAATTATAGAGTTGGAACTCAAAGTGTTCATTCTTTTCAAAGAAGTAGCTCAGTTAATCAAGAGAGAAAAGTATGAGGAGTAGACCATTTGTATTGAATCAAGGTCAGCAAAGTGAACCAACAACATCTGTTGTACAAAGTTCAGTAGGTGGAATTCAGAGAACTACAGGACAGTCATTTCCAGTAGGAAGTCAGGGCAGTGGAAGAGGTATTTCAAGTAGAGGGGGTAGTAGCATATTAGGATTGAATCCTAAGGGATGTTTTCGATGTGGACAGGTGAGTCATTTATCTTCAGATTACACTGTTAAGTTATGCCATCGATATGGTTTGATTGAACATCTTCCTAAGGATTGTCCTATATCAAAGAATATTGTATGCTTTGTATGTGGTAAGAATGGTCATGTGGGTTCAAACTATTGGTCGAGATATAAGCCAATTGATAGTATCAATAAAATTGGAGGTTCTGGAAGGGGCCAATTTGGTCTAGTTAGTTGAATTAGAGGTGGAAGAGGTAGGACACAAGGTCGAGGAGCTACAATGGAAAAGGGGAATACTAGTCAAGGCCAACAAGGGCAGAGCCGTATTTATGCCATTATTCAGCAGGACGCTCAGGTTACGCCTGATGTGGTGATGGGTATGGCTTCTTTATTTGGTAAAAATCCTACAATATTTATTGATCCCAGCATAACACACTATTTTGTTTCTACTTCTCTTATACTGTTTGTTGACATAACTAGAATGAGTTTGAATGATAATTTAATTATTGAGACCCCAATGGGAGAGAAAGTGAAAATTAAATAGGTATTTCAGGATTGTGTATTAAATATTAGGGATAGAGAACTTAGAGTGGATTTAATGCGTTTAGAGATGAAATAATTTGATTTGATTTTGGGTATGGACTAGTTAGCTACATATCATGCATGTGCGGATTGTTTTAAGAAAATGGTAATTTTTCGAATCCTGGGAGAAGAAGAGTTTACTTTTCAAAGAGAATGTAGAATACTTTCACATTACCTTATTTATGCTATTACAGCTAGGATTGTTAAAGAAGGGATGTGAAGGTTATTTGGCGCATGTGGTCAATTCTAATGAAGAAAGTATGAAGGTAGAAAGAGTACCAATTGTTAAAGATTTTCTAGATGTTTTTCCTGAAGAATTATCGAGATTACCACTCAATAGAGAAATAGAGTTTTCTACTGATCTAGCACACGACTCAACTCCTATTTCGATAACCCCTTATCAAATTGCACTAGTAGAATTTAAAGAACTTAATGTTCAACTTCAAGAACTACTAGATAAGCAGTTCATTCATTCTAGTATATCATCTCGGGGAGCACCAATATTTTTGTCAAAAAGAGAGATGGAACTCTAAGGTTATGTATTGATTATCAACAATTGAATAAGATAGCAATTCATAACAAATACTCTTTGCTAAGAATTGATGACTTATTTGAACAGTTATAAGGAGCTCAGTTATTCTTAAAGACAGAATTGAGGTCAAGATATCACCAGTTGTGGATTAAGGATTCAAATGTTCTAAAGACTATTTTTCGGACTCGATATGGTCATTATGAATTTCTTGTTATGCCATTTGGTTTGACCAGTGCCCCTGCAACATTCATGGATATGATGAATAGGGCGTTTAAACCCTTCTTAGACAAATTTGTTGTATTATTTATCGATAATATTTTGGTGTACTCAAGGAGTGATGAAGAGCATGCTAAAAACTTGAAGATAGTACTAGAAACTCTTATAAAAGAGAAAATTTATGTCAAGTTTAGTAAGTGTTCATTTTTGGCTAAATGAAGTAATATTTTTGGGGCACGTAGTATTGAAAGAAGGTATAACTATAGACCCTCAAAAGGTGGAAGCAATTCTGAATTGGGAGAAGCCTACAAATGTGACTGAAATTAGAAGTTTATTGGGATTGGTGGGGTATTATCAAAGATTTATTAAGAATTTCTCACTTATTTTAGTACCCTTGACTAAGTTGAAAAGGAAGGAAGAGAAGTTTATATGGTTGGAAGATGGTGACCGCAGTTTTCTATTGCTAAAGGAGAAGTTGATGGCAGCTCTAGTATTAGCTCTTCCTTTATTAGATGAGGGGTTTGTGATATATAGTGATGCGTCACATCAAGGGTTAGGTTGTGTTTTGATGCAACATAGAAAAGTTGTAGCTTATGCTTCTCAATAGTTGAAGAATCATGAACAAAATTACCCTATCCATGATTTGGAGTTAACAGCCATAGTTTTTTGCACTAAAGATTTGGAGGCATCATCTTTATGGAGCTAGTTGTAACATATTTACATATCATAAAAGTCTCAAGTATTTACCCATTCAAAAAGAGCTGAATTTGAGACAAAGATGATGGATGGAATTGATCAACAATTATGATTGTATTATACATTATCATCCTGGAAAAGCTAATGTAGTGGCAGATGCCTTGAGTAGGAAATCTAAACTAGCAACCTTGAAAACTTATGGCTTGAGTTTAAAAGAAGAGTTGAGAAGTTTAGAAGTGAAACTTGAAATGGGTACTAGTAGATGGTCAGTAGCTAATATGTTATGAAATCGTCTGTTAAGAACCGTCTTCTAGATGCACAAGGTAGAGATGAAGCATTAATGGCAATAAAGAAGAAAGTGTTGGAAAACAAACGAAATAATTTCTTAGTAAGAGAAGATGGCATACTAATGTTGGGAAATTGAATTTGTGTACTGAATGAAGTGGAACTAAGGAAAGAGATTTTGAAGGAAGTTCATGATACGATTTATTCTATGCATCTAGGGAACAACAAGATGTATAGAAGACTTAAGCAAAATTACTAGTGGTTGGGTTTAAAAAAGGATGTGGTGGAGTATGTATCTCAATGTTTAGTTTGTCAATAAGTAAAAACTAAGCATAAACACCCAAAAAGTTTGCTTCAACCTCTTTCCATACCAGAGTGGCTGTGGGAGAGGGTAACTATGGATTTTATTACAGGATTTCCCCGTATTCAAATAGGCATTGATGCCATTTGGGTAATAGTTGATCGATTGTCAAAGTCAACACATTTTCTTCCTATTAAGATAACTTGGTTCTAAAAAGATTGGGAGAACTATATAGTAGGCGGTGTAGAACTCCAATATGTTAGGAAGAAGTAGGGGAAATGAAAGTCTTTAGGCCAAAATTAGTGGATTTAACCACAAAGAGAATTAAACAGATACAGGAACATTTGAAAATAACTCAAACTAGGCAGAAAAGTTATGCAGATAAGAGGAGAAGAACATTAGAGTTTCAAGTGGGTGATCAAGTACATCTTAATGTGTCTCCGTGGAAAAGAGTGTTACAATTTGGGCGGAAAGAAAAGTTAAGTCCTCGTTATATTGGACCCTATGAGATTGTTAAGTGAATTGGACCTGTAGCATATCGATTAGCCTTACCTTCGAAACTTGCTCAACTATATGATGTCTCCCATGTATCTACTTTGCGAAAATATATGTTTGATGAGTCACATGTCATTCTATCTCAATCTGTAGACATTCACAAAGACCTTTCTTATGTAGAATTACCGATGAAGATCTTGGACACTCGAGATCAAATTTTACGTAATAAGGTCATTCCTTTGGTAAAAGTACTTTGGAGAAACAAAAAAGTTTAAGAGGCTACATGGGAAAGTGAAGTAGATATGAAGATCTTGGACCCTTTATATTTGTTTGCAAATCCAGGTTAGTTTAAATGTCATGGGCAAAATTTTATAAGGATGAAAGAATTACAAAGATTGTTCTCTTATCTTAATGTTTTTATTTGAATTATTATTTTCTATAATTAAGAATATTTAAATATTAGGTGTTAGTTGTAAGAAATTTATATATATGAGTTGAAAATTTTTTTAGGAAGCTTTGAAGAGAAATAGGATTTATGGGTTATTGTAGAATTTATGTTAAAATGGGGGAGTTTTGGTGTCATGGTAATAAAACTTATAAGGGAGGGTTAGGGGTCTTTTACACTCCTAGTATAAATAAGAATTTGGGAAGAGGTAACTCCCATAACACTCGACTCTCTCCCATTCTAAGATTTTCTAGGTCTTTCTAATTTCTTCATTTCTCTCTGAATTTCATGATAGAGATTTTGAGAAGATTCCAAGTAAAGTTTTCTTTTATTTATCTTTTCTACTCTTTAAGGCTTATATATATGAAATTGGGTTCTTGAATTCAAGGATTTCAAATTTCTTATGGAAAATTTGAATAAATGGGTATTTAGGTTTCAAAATGGGTTTTTGTGCTGATTTTGGAGGTTTAGGAGTGTAAACTTGAGATTTTTGCTATGGGTAATGTAAAAACTTGATTTAGAAACTTAAAAAATTGGTTTTTTTGAAAGGGTTGAAGATTTTAAGATGATTCAAAGAGATTTTAAGGCAAAAAGAGTGCCTTTTATGGGTTTTTTCTAGGTTCTAACCTTAGGACAATCAACTGTGCAAAGGACAGAGACCATAGATATATAACACAATCGACTGTCATATTAAACAGTCGACTATGCAAGGGGCAAAGAATTCAAAACTCACAGTTGACTGTGCAACCCTGTTTTCAGGTTGTTACAATTTGATTTCCATTTTGCTTCGAAGTGCTAATTCTTTGAGGGTAACCAAATTAGATTATTTAATAGTTATGAATACTTAATTGGTTTAGTTGAAGTCTAACTGCTTGTGTTTGGGTTATTGTTATTAATCGACAGATTCTTAGGTCTAACTAAAGAACGTGCGAAAGGGAAAGAAGTGGTTTGATATTAAAACTGGGTTTTCAAGGTGAGCTTTATCTTAATCCTAGTAAACTTGAAAATTAGAAAGATAAATACTTATGAGAAGTAAAGTGTATATTAGTTAGATATTTTTATAATATCCAATATATATATGGTAAGTATACGCTATA
Source organism: Bretschneidera sinensis (assembly GCA_023935145.1). Classification (NCBI taxonomy): domain Eukaryota; kingdom Viridiplantae; phylum Streptophyta; class Magnoliopsida; order Brassicales; family Akaniaceae; genus Bretschneidera; species Bretschneidera sinensis. Next base: position 27,240,713 of record CM043705.1, on the reverse strand, counting down.
TGTATATAAATGTTTATGTATATAATGACTTAAATGAAGATTCTTTGTAATTGAATATTATGTTAAAAGTGATGCATGGTTGGAAATAGATTGGTAAATGTATTATGTGTATATCTCTTATATCATGCATTGTTTTAACGGTATATTAATGAGGGGGGAGTGGTGAGATTTGCGATAGGTCCCTTCCTACAAGTGGCGTTAAGGGTACCAGAGAAAGTTTGGTGTAGGACCCCTCACGGTTAAGGGTGTAGGGGATCCAAAGTTGTTCATTGAACTATGATTATGATGATTGACATGTCGGAACATGAGGAGACACCCCCGTTGTATTGATTGTGAGATGAATTAAATTATGCATCATATCATTATTGCATTGTATAGCATGTGAAAGTGAATTAATTGGCCCATGAAGGGCATGTGAATTTGATTTTCCCGAGAAGCGTGTTTAATTTAAATTTCTTGTTGATAGGTTGTTAATACCTTTATTATTGAATAATATCTCATGATATAAAAGCTACTGGAAATGATTACCTTGCGTAAAGTAAGTACTCGCGGAGCTTTATAGCTCACTGTTGTGAGTTTTAAATTACTTGCAAGCGCACGAGTCGTTTGCAATATAGTGTGTGCAAGTGCAAGGTCGAATCCACAGGAAATTGCATCGTGAAAATAGATTTTTATCTAAACTAAACCTATTTTAACCTAGTTCCGAATTTCGAACTGTGTCGTGCAAAGAATATAAACTAAACTAAATTGATTTAAAACAAATGATAAAAGCACTAAGGTTTCTGAATCCACCCCACCAAATTAAAGTATATATTTTCATGATTTTTGTTCCTACAACCGACAAGCAATTACATCCTATGTATGTTCTATATAAAAGTAATTTATCAAATAATTCCATGGATCCATCGATACACAAATCACAACGAATACCCTAATTAAATCAAATCATCCAATGTATTCGTTTAATTTACAAATCACAGTGGATATCCAATTTAATTTGAATGATTTGATGTATCTGTCGGATGAAACACATCGAAAATCCAATTTGAATAGTTTATAAACAAAACAATCAATCATAAGAATTTACTCAAACAATTGAACTGAAATAGAACATCAACACAAAAATGTCGGAATCGTATGAACATATATGAAAATATAATGCTAACCAATGGCGAGGCTTCATCTTCAACCTTAGATGAAGGTTTTAGCCTCTCATGATTATGAAAATGAATTTTACAATTAAAGTGCTAATTATTAAACTTTAAAACACAAAAGAAATAAATTAAAGCTGAAAATACATTGAGAGAGAAATTACACTTGCGGCTTCTCTCTTTGTTTTTTCTTCTTTTTGTTTTTTGCTGTGCAATGCTCTCCCCCCTTGATAGCAAAGTCTTCGAGATCCACCCCTTGAAGATGAAGTGAAATGGAGCTTTTATATGGAAACTCCATGAATGCAATGTGTTTCTAACCGATGTGGGATGTGGGATGTAGAATGTATTTTCAACCGATGTGGGATGTGAGATGTAGAATGTGTTTCCAACTAATGTGGGATGTGGGATTTAAGCCTTCAAATTTTGCTCTTTAAGCCGAATAATTCCATAATACTCCAAAAACCTAGAAAAACACAGTAAACACATAAAGGAAATAAAATAGGATGAAATAACACAAACTAAGAGCTTAACAAATATAAATTGAGGGGCTTAAATATGAATATTTAAGCACTTATCACACCCCCAAACTTACATATTGCTAGTCCCTTAGCAATACGAAACTAAAAACTAAATGAAAAACAAAGAACACAAAGATAAACCCATCTTTCATGGTATCTAAAAATTTAAGTATCACACAAAACCATGATATTCATTCATGAGCAAGCTTAAAAAAATAAACTCATCTTCGCAATGAATAGAAATGTTAAAATCTAATTGCTTAGAAAAAGCTGGCTAAAGCATCACAAGCTCAAATCAATGTAAAGTGAACTAGCGCATAAATATGAAGCTTCGAAATAATTCCAATGTGCAATGTCTCCATGTCTCAAGATTCATAGAATTTCCCATCAGAATGAATAATTCATAGAAAACAAAAAAAATACTAGAAATAAACAGTAACAAGAAATATGAAAAATAATAAAAACATAAAAGATATGCTGTGGGGTGCCTCCCATGAGCGCTAAGTTTAAAGTCTTCAGCCAGACTCTCCATAGTAGACTACAATCACTCTGAGTAACTAGGATCCCCCAACAATGTCGTCTTAATCCCCGAACTCCTCAGCTCCAAGAATGGTTTTAGCCTCTGTCCATTCACCTTGAAAGTGTTACCATTCTTTGGATCCTCAATCTCGATGGCCCCATGAGGAAAAATCGACCAAATAATAAATGGGCCTGTCCATCAAGATTTGAGCTTGCCTGGAAAAAGATGCAAGCATGAATTGTAAAGAATAACTTTTTGACCAGGCTCAAAAGATCGTCTGAAAATGTTTTGGTTATAAGCCTTCTTCATTTATTCTTTGTACAACCGCGCGTAATCATATGCATCATTCCGTAGGTCCTTTAATTCTTTGAGTTGGAGCTTCCTTTATGAGCCAGCCTTCGAAAGATTGAAGTTCAGCTACTTGATGGCCCAATACACTCTATGCTCTAATTCCACTGGAAGGTGACATGCTTTTCCGTACACAAGACGATATGGAGACATACCAATTGGTGTCTTGAATGCTATCCGATATACCCACAGTGCATCATTCAATCCTAAAGACCAATCTTTTCTAATAGGGTTCACAGTTTTCTCCAAAATGTGCTTGATCTCATGATTAGAAATTTTCACTTGTTCACTCGTCTGCGGGTGATACGGGGTGGCAACCTTATGTGTGATGAAATACTTCTTCATCAACTGCTCAAAAATCTGGTTGCAAAAGTGCTTACCTCCATCACTTATGATTGCTCGAGGCATACCAAAACGAGCAAAGATAGTGTCCTTCAAAATCTGGACCACAACTCTGTGGTCATTGGTCTTGCATGCAACGGTCTCCACCCATATGGACAGATAATCCACAGCAACCGGAATGTACAGAAGCTAAAGGAGTTTAGGAAAGGTCCCATAAAATCAATGCCCCATACGTCAAAAATCTCAACAATTAGAATGGGGTTGAGGGGCATCATATTCCTCCTAAAAATACTACCTAGCTTTTGACAACGCTTACAAGATGCACAGTAGTTGTGAGAGTCTCGGAACAGGGTAGGCCAATAGAATCCACATTGCAAAATCTTCACAATGGTCTTCTTAGCACTAAAATGGAATCGACAAGCCTGATCATGACAAAAGTAGATGATATTAGATTGGTTATGCTCAAGAATACACCTTCTAATGATCTGATCAAGACAATACTTGAATAGGTAAGGATCATCCCAGAAAAAATGCTTTACTATGGCCAAAAACTTGGACTTATCTTGTCGCCCCCAATGTAAAGGCATTTGACCAGTGACAAGATAGTTCACTATATCAGCAAACCATGGTGTGGGATTGTCAGCAATGTGCATTAATTGCTCATCAGGAAAGGTCTCAGAAATGGGAATTGCAGCCTCAGTGCAATCCATTATCAACCTAGACAAATGGTCCGCCACCATATTTTCGAAACCTTTCTTATCCCGAATCTCTATGTCGAACTCCTGAAATAACAAGATCCATCGGATAAGATGAGATTTAGCATCCTTTTTAGAGGAAAGATACTTCAATGCTGCATGATCTGAATAGATAATGACTTTCAATCCTAACAAGTAGGATCTGAACTTGTCCAATGCAAAAACGATTTCTAGCAACTACGTCTCAGTGGTAGAGTAATTGAGTTGTGCATCGTTTAGAGTTCTCCTTGTATAGTAGATGACATGGGGGAATTTATCAACACGCTGGCCCCAAAACAGCTCTAGCTGCATAATCTGATGCGTCACACATAATCTCAAAAGGTACATCCTAGTTGGGTGGCTGAATAATGGGTGTGGACGTCAAAATCTTCTTCAGATCCCCAAATGCTTCCTTATCAAATATAAATGGGGCATCCTTCACCAACAACTTGCACAAAGGCCTGGCGATCTTGCTAAAATCATGGATAAATCACTTGTAGAATTCTGTATGGCCAATGATGAGTCTTAAATATTGCATATTTTAGACCCTTAACTTACATTTGTTATGCTCTTAGTTAGTAGTATTTTACTTCATTTTACGTTTTTCTTGTGTTTTGTGTGTTTTTACAGCTTTGTGGAGAAAATGAAGCATTTCAGGAGATTTGAAGCTTCTGGAGACATTGCGATCGATCGCACGAGATATGCGATTGTGCGCATTTGCGCTCGAGCGCACCTGCCTATGATCGAGCGCAAGGTCATCAATCCCACATCGAAATATTTGAAGATCAGTGCATATGCGATCGATCGCAGCAGACATGAGATCGTGCGCACCAGACACGCGATCGAGCGCACCTGCGATCGATCGCAACATACTGCGATCGAGCGCACACGGGCCAGTATCCCACATCGTTTTTGTAAGCCACATTAGTCCGGGTCTCCCCCTATATAAGCACCATTTGGCCTCATCATTCAGTGTACAATTCCTAAGCCACTTTGGTGTTTACCGGTGGACATCTGTCAGCATTCTGGTGGATCCCGAAGGCATTGCTACCACGAGGGGAAGCGCCGCCCGTCAGCTAGTGAAATTTCTCCCATGTAAAGTTGTTTATTTATTTCTTTATATTCAGTTGTTTTAGTTTAAATGTTTAGCACTTTTTATTATAGTTTTATTGTTATGAGTGGCTAGACTCTTCAGCTAAGGTTGAAGATGAAGCCCCACCGTTGTTTGGCATAGTAGTTCAGATTTGCTTGTACAAATCTGACAATTTTTAGTATAAATGTTCTGTCAATTATTTGAGTTAATCTTATAATTGATTGAGTTTAAATTGTCTGTTGGATTTTCTTTGTGTTTCATCTGATGGATACATTGAATGCTTTTCGATTAAATTGGATTCCCTTTGTGATTTGTTAAGAGCGGATACATCGGGTGCTTTTGGTTTAGTTGGGATATTCTTTGTTTTTTGTCTTATAGTTGGATTCATTGAATGTTTTGATAGGCTATATTTTTAGAACATGTATGCTTAACTTCGGTGGGGTGGATTCGGAAACCTTAGTGTTTTTAATTATTAGTTTTTAAATCAATTTAATTTAGTTTTAATTTATTTTGCAAATTATCATTCGAAATTTGGAACTAGGTTAAGATAAAGTTAGTTTAGATTAAAAATATATTTTCACAACGCAATTCCCTGTGGATTCGACCTCGCACTTGCACACGCTATACTGCAAACGACTAGTGCGTTTGCGAGTAATTTAAAACTCACAACAAGTTTTTGGCGCCGTTGCCGGGGAATTGTTTTGTTTGTGAAAATTTTTGGTCTGAATTGATTTTATTTTTCTACTAGTTAATTTAATTTTAAAAAAAAAATTTGAGTTTTGTGCTTGCTTTATTCTGTTGCTTCTGCTGGTTAGTATCTCATTATTTTTCTGTTAGTGTATGCTTGGTCGGAGATCCTTGAACTTAGATTTGACACATTTAGATCCCGACTTAGAAAGAACTCTTAGGAGGCAGAAAAGAGCACTAGTTGAGATGGGAGAAAATTTTAATCATCTTGAACATGTAGAGCAACCTAGAGCTTGGAACGTGGACTCCACTACATCCCTTAGGGATTTGTTCGCACCCGTTGCGACTAACTCATCTTCCTGCATAGTGTTGCCACCAACCAATGCCACACACTTTGATTTGAAGCCACATGTTATCCAACTCCTACCCTCATTCCATGGCTTAGATCTTGAAAATCCTTATAGTCATGTGAAGAAGTTCAAAGACATTTGTGCTACATTCAAATTCCAGAACTTCTCTGAGGAGTCAGTCCATCTTTGACTATTCCCTTTCTCCCTTCATGATAGAGCTAGGGCGTGGTTGGACTCCAACACGTCCGGGTCTATTACATCTTGGGAAAACCTGCTTAACAAATTTTATCATAAGTTTTTCCCAATGTCTAGAGTGAATGAGTGCCGAAAGGAGATTAGCTCTTTCACTCAGGACGAGGATGAGAAGTTCTCTGAAAGCTGGGAGCGCTTTAAAGAGTTACTGATCAGATGCCCTCCACATGGATATGAGAAGTGGAGACTCGTTCAATTCTTCTACCAAGGGTTGACTCAACCCAACCGTAGCATGATAGAGTCTATGAATGGGGGGGCATTCTTGAGTCTGACAGGAGACGAAGCATATATGGCGTTGGACAAGTTATCCAATAACTCACAGCAGTGGGATTTTTCAAGCTGTCGAGATAAGTCCATTCGTGCTCCTAAGAGGGGAGGCATCTATGAGGTCAGAGAGGACGCTGATTTGAGGATAAAGTTAGATGCCCTCACTAAGAAGATTGAAGCTCTCACTGTGAGCCAATCCATCAATGCTGCCAACACATTCAATGTTGAAAGTTGTTCCATCTGTGCTAGTCCCATGCATCTAGCACAGAATTGCCCATCAATGCCGGCTTGTGCTGAGTATCCTATGGAACAAGTAAATGCTTTCAATGACTTTCAAAGGCAGTCAAATGGATCGTACTCCGAGACGTACAATCCAGGGTGGCGGAACCACCTAAATTTTTCATGGAGGCAGAACCAACCAATGAATCAGGGAGGAACCTCTCATCATGCTCAAAATCAATATTCTCCCGGATTTGCCCCACAAATTCCTAATCATGGTCGTTCTGCCCATCCAGCACCTTCACCTGCTTACCACGCACCCACCCAAACACCAACGCCAATTTCACAGTCGCTTGAGGACACTCTTAAGGAGTTCATGAAAGCAACTAGCCAAAATATGAGTGATGTGAGGAGTGCAACAATGATAAACACCCAAGCAATTGCCAAGCTGGAGAGTCAAATAGGGCAAATTGCGAGTCACTTGGGTGAGAGAGAGAAAGGAAAGTTCCCCAGTCAGCCCGTGCAAAACCTAAAAGGACAATTTATGGTTGAGAGTTCATCAACTCCTACGCACGGGGAGGAACAAGTACAGTCGATTGTCACACTGAGGTCTGAGAGACAAGTGGACAATCAAGTTGAAGAGAGATGCTGAGTGATAAGAGTCATAAAATGCATCTAAACAATACTTAATTGTTAACACTTTAGGGTTAATCTCAGTCGTAATCGCACTTTTAAATGTTGATAACTCTAAAGTGTTATTAATAAATCATTGACTTAATTCGATGCATTTTCAGGTGCGTTGAGTACAAAAGAGATGATAAAGCGATCCATGTTTAAAGCACCAAAAGATCTTGGGTGTCGGTGCTCGTTTTTGTCCAAGGTTTAGACATTTCCAAAAATGATTTAAAGATAATTAAAAGTCTAAACCAAGGTTGGAGCAATAAAGTACATTGAGTTGAAAGACTGCACACAAGTGTGTGCATCACTTTGGAACAAGTTAAGGGTAGGCACACTAGTGTGTGCACTTCTGCATACAAGCTGAAGGTGTTTCACTGAATTGCCAGAATTTCCTGTACAGATCAATCAACTTTGCAGATTAAACTGTATTGATGTAAGAAGAACCAGGAGATGATCTATATATGCCTAGAAAGATCCGGAAGTCTATTTTCTGGAGAATTTTACAGTTCGGAAAAAGGATTTTTCTAGTGAAAGTTATGGCAGTTTTAGCAAAAACAGTTTAGGGCCTCCAGAACAATGCCCAGCGCCTCACCTCTCACTGTCCAGCGCCCCAGCGCCCAGGAAAACAAGAACAAGCGCCTAGGCGCCCAAGAACCAGCGCCTAGGCGCCCATGAACCAGCGCCTAGGCGCCCACGAACCAGCGCCGCGCCCCTCAGCCATCAGCGCCGCGCCCCTCGCCAGCTGCACCTTTACTTTCCAGCGCCCAGGCGCACACTTGGACACGCGCACATGCTGCTGGACCCACCTTCACGTTCCAGCCTTCACTTTCCAGCGCCCGGGCGCACGCTCAGACAAAGCCAGCAGCGCGCACATGCTGCTGGACCACCTTCACATTCCAGCTTTCACTTTCCAGCAGTGCGCACATGGACTCCAATTCAGACTCAAATTAGAGCTGTGCAAAGACAGCTCTCCCTCGTGGGCTATAAATATGTGCTTAAGGTTTGCAGACAAAGGGAGCTCGGGGAGAAAAATAAAGACAGTTTTTGATAGATAAAAATTGAAGAAGTTTTTAGCATTTCGTTTAAGTTTTCGTAAGTTGGAAATCAAGGAGAGAACATCCACATTGTTCTTCCGCCTTGAGCTCCATGGCCAAGAAATCAAGGGGAGAACATCTATATTGTTTTTCCACCTTGAGTTTCATGGCTAACTAATCATCAAACAAGGGAAAGGGATGAATCCTTAGGGTTTTATTGTTCCTTATTTCCTGTTCTTGATTCATTTGTATGGACTTTTTGTTAAAACATTGTCTATGATTTACTCTTTGATTAATTAAGAAGGATTTGAGTTCATGTGATAGCTGTATTCTATATTCTTCTTCTTTTAGTTTCTTTCAATCCGGTGATTGCATCCTTCTACTCCACATAAGTCTAGTCAAGCTTTTCTTATGTCAAGTTGTTTGGATGTAATTGATTTCGGTATATTTATCTTATAGATCGGCCATTACTGTGATATCATTATTGCAATATATTGTCGTTTCTTGCTAATCTATAAGATAAATCATGTGTGCTTGAATTGAAATCAAAGAGTAATTTGTAGCAATTATATTAGAGATATAAATGTGCTTGATTGAATAATTTCCGATTGCCGGTTTAGGATGTGAAACTTGCAATCGAGATAAAAATTTGAATCAAGAGTGGAAATAGGGAACGAACCTAAGGAGGATTCCCGGAACCTTGTTATTTCTTATTTATATTCATCGTTATATTCGCACAACTCTTTTACACAATATTGCATTATCAAAACTCATATTCTCTCACTTAATCATTTTCGTTAGTGTTAAAGTTTATAACTTCTTTTGTAATTAACTTGTTTCCCTGTGGAATCGACACCCCAAAACTATACTACAATAACCGCGTTATGTTTTGGGCGTAATCACTGAGCCATCTATAGCCACACCTACTGAGAAAGACCCTCCTAGGTCGTTTGTACCTAGAGCGCCCTACCCCGAGAGATTACAGGTGCCCAAGAAAGGAGGGAAGTATGAGGAAATTCTGGAGGTATTCAAGCAAGTCCAAATCAATATCCCATTTTTGGATGCCATCCATCAAATGCCATCATATGCCAAGTTTTTAAAGGACTTGGTCACTATCAAGAGGAGGACGAATGTCCCAAAGAAGGCATTTATGACCGAGCAGGTCAGTTCAATCCTTCAGTGCAAGCTACCCATCAAGTATAAGGACCCGGGTGTCCTACCATTTCTTGCACGATAGGAGTCAGCCACATTGAGAGGGCCCTTTTGGATCTAGAGAGAGTGTGAATCTTCTACCCTACTCAGTCTATGCGCAGTTGGGGTTAGGAGAATTGAAGCCCACATCCACGACGCTTCAATTGGATGACAGGTCAGTGAAAAGACCACGGGGGATAGTTGAGGACATTTTGATAAAAGTGGATAAGTTCTATTTCCCCGTGGATTTTATTGTGCTTGACACAGAGCCGGTTCAGAATGTAGGGATTCAAATACCGGTGATTCTAGGGCGACCATTCTTAGCCACGGCTAACGCCCTAATCAATCGTAGGACAGGGGTGATGAAGATCTCCTTCGGAAATATGACAGTGGAGTTGAACATTTTTTATATCACTAGGCAACCACTGGAATATGATGAAATGAGAGATGTATGCTTGATAGAGGAGATTCTTGAGGATACTGTGGATGAATCAAGCATTGAGGATCCCATGGAGGCATGCTTTGCTCACTTTGGAGAGGACCTGGGTTTAGATAAGTTATTCGAGGAAGTAAATGCCATTTTGGAGTCTGATCCTCAAGAAAGCAAGGAGGATGAGGAGAAGGTGTCACCAGAACCTGAAAAGAAGGAACTTAAGCCTTTACCGGATAATCTTAAGTATAAGTTCCTGGGTCCAGCATACTGTTTGCCTGTGATAATAGCTTCAGATTTGGGAGAGGCTCAAGAGGAGAAGTGTTAGAGGTTTTAAGAGAGCACAAGGAAGCTATCGGCTGGACCATTGAAGATATTAAGGGAATCAGCCCCTCAGTGGTGATGCATAGGATACATTTGGAGGAAGATACTAAGCCATCGAGGGAGCCGCAAAGAAGGCTCAACCCTGCTATGCAAGAGGTTGTGAGAGCAGAGGTTATTAAGCTGTTAGATGCAGGGATCATTTATCCCATCTCTGATAGCAAGTGGGTGAGCCCCATTCATGTCGTGCCCAAGCGAGCTGGGTTAATGGTAGTAAAGAATAAGGACGACGAGTTGGTGCCAACTCGTGTGCAGTCTGGGTGGAGAGTGTGTATAGATTACCGTAAGCTGAACAGTGCCACAAGGAAGGATCACTTTCCACTTCCATTTATTGATCAGATGGTGGAGTGTTTGGCTGGGCACGAGTATTATTGCTTTTTGGATGGTTATTCTGGATATAACCAGGTCCCCGTGGACCCCGAAGATCAGGATAAGACGACATTTACCTGTCCTTTTGGGACCTTCGCCTACCGTCGCATGCCCTTTGGGTTATGCAATGCACCCACCACTTTTCAGCGGTGCATGGTCAGTATATTCTCTGACATGGTAGAGTGGTTCTTGGAGATTTTCATGGACGACTTCTCCATCTTCGGTTCAACATTTGAGGAGTGCCTGCACCGTCTCTCTTTGGTTTTGGTACGGTGCAAGGAGAAGAACCTGGTGCTTAATTGGGAGAAGTGCCATTTTATGGTCAAGCAAGGAATTGTACTGGGGCATATCGTATCTCATCGAGGGATTGAGGTCGATAAAGCGAAGGTGGATTTGATTTCCAGCCTTCCACCCCCACGTACGGTGAAAGAGGTTCGATCTTTTCTGGGCCATGCAGGTTTCTATAAGTGATTTATCCAGAATTTCAGCAAGATCGCCAGGCCCTTGTGCAAGTTGTTGCAAAAAGATGCCCCATTTCTATTTGATGAGGATTGTAAGAAAGCATTTGGGGGTCTGAAGAAAATTCTGACGTCCACACCCATTATTCAGCCACCTAACTGGGATGTGCCTTTTGAGATTATGTGTGACGCATCAGACTATGCTGTTGGAGTTGTTTTGGGGCAGCGTGTTGATAAACTTCCCCATGCTATCTATTTCGCAAGTCGAACTCTAAATGATGCACAACTCAATTATTCTACCACTGGAAAGGAGTTGCTTGCAGTCGTTTTTGCATTAGACAAGTTCAGATCCTACTTGTTAGGATCTAAAGTCATTATCTACTCGGACCATGCTGCATTGAAGTATCTTTTCTCTAAAAAAGATGCTAAATCTCGTCTTATCCGATGGATCTTGCTACTTCAAGAGTTCGACATTGAGATTCGGGATAAGAAAGGTTCGAAAAATGTGGTGGCAGACCATTTGTCTAGATTGATTGTGGAATTTAGTGAGGCTGCCACTCCCATTTCTGAGACCTTTCCTGATGAGCAATTGATGCACATTGCTCATAGTCCCGCACCATGGTTTGCTGACATAGTGAACTATCTTGTCACCGGACACATGCCCTTGCATTAGGGGAGGCAAGATAAATCAAAATTTTTGGCCATGGTAAAACACTTTTTCTGGGACGATCCTTACCTGTTCAAGTATTGTCCTGATCAGATCATTAGATGATGTATTCCTGAGCATGACCAATCTAATGTCATCGCCTTTTGTCATGATAATGCATGTGGAGGCCATTTTAGTGCTAAAAAGACCGCTGCAAAGATTTTGCAGTGTGGATTTTATTGGCCTACACTGTTTCGGGACTCTCACACCTACTGTATATCTTGTGAGCGTTGCCAAAAGCTAGGGAGTCTTTCTAGGAGAAATATGATGCCCCTCAACCCTATTCTGATTGTTGAGATTTTTGATGTGTGGGGCATTGATTTCATGGGACCATTCCCAAACTCCTTTGGCTACCTGTACATTCTAGTTGCTGTGGACTATCTGTCCAAGTGGGTGGAGGCTGTTGCGTGCAAGACCAATGACCACAGAGTTGTGGTCCAGTTGTTGAAAGACACTATTTTTTCTCGTTTTGGTACGCCTCGAGCAATCATAAGTGATGGAGGTAAGCACTTTTGCAACAAGATCTTTGAGCAGTTGATGAAGAAATATTGTATCACGCACAAAGTTGCCACCCCATATCACCCACAGATGAGTGGTCAAGTGGAAATTTCAAATCGCGAGATCAAACATATTTTGGAAAAGACTGTGAACCCTACTAGAAAGGATTGGTCTCTGCGATTGACGGATGCACTGTGGGCATATCGGACAGCCTTCAAGACGCCAATTGGCATGTCTCCCTATCGCATTGTATACGGAAAGGCATGTCACCTTCCGGTTGAATTAGAGCATCGTGCGTATTGGGCTGTCAAGCAACTAAATTTCAATCTTTCCAAGGCTGGCTCACAACGGAAGCTCCAACTCAATGAATTGGAGGAGCTGCGGAATGATGCGTATGAGTGTGCCCGATCATACAAAGCACAAATGAAGAAGACTCATGACCAAAATATTTTGAGACGAGCTTTTGAGCCGGGTCAGAGAGTTCTTCTTTATAATTCGCGCCTGCATCTTTTTCCAGGCAAGCTCAAATCCCGATGGTCAGGCCCATTCATTATTCGATCGATTTTTCCTCATGGGGCCATCGAGATTGAGGATCCTAAGAATGGTAATACTTTCAAGGTAAATGGACAGAGGCTAAAACCATTCTTAGAGTTGAGGAGTCCGGACATTGAGACGATACTGTTGGAGGATCCTAGTTACTCAGATTGAGTGTAGTCTTCTAGGGAGAGTCTGGCTGAAGACGTAAAACTTAGCACTCATGGGAGGCACCCCACAGCTTATCTTTTCGTTTGTTTATTTATTATTTCGCATTTTTATGATTAATGTCTGTTTCCAGTATTTTTTTTGTTTTCCAGTTTTTATTTTTCAGGGACAAAGCGTACTTCAGTTCAAGTTTGGGGGTATGCTATGAGCCATACCAGTCCAGATAGTTCTCCATATCTCAGGTCAGCTCTTTCCATATTAGTCACACATTGGGGTCAATGTGTAATTTAAGTTTGGGGGTATGGGAGACACATCACACACTTTGTCCTAATTTGTTGTCTTTTCGTCATAGAGATAAATGCATGCTCATGTTATCGTGAAATTTTGGTTGATCTAAACATTTTCTGTGATGTGATGTCATTGGTGAGCTTAACATTTTGAACATATTATCTGGTGATAAATTTTTAAAATTTAGTTACTTACTTTAGGCATTTTGAGAATTCACATGTTTGATCTAATCTAACACGAGCACATTAGCACAAATTATGTGAGGTATGACACGTGATTTTAATGTGTATTTTTCCTTATCTTAACTGAAACTGGATGACTTGTTGGATGAACTCTTGGGCATAGGAAAATATAAAAAAAAAGAAAATTATTATCAATAAACTTTTCGCTGAGTAACTGGACCTCTTGCCTCAGTAAGCAGTGAGTGTTCACGTCAAAAGGTGAAATTTTGCTTGGTAATATTAAGGCCAGTTTATTTTCGTAGCCTTTTTGACTCGAGTTAGTAAGTCCTTTGGGGTGTCTTTACACCTAATGCCCTAAAACCATCTGGTTTGGGAGTCAATGACTCAACACTCGCTACATGGATCAATTAGAAAGCTCAAGGGAACTAAACATAGCCGTGCCTTAATAATAAAAAATAAAAAAAATAAAAAAAAGAGAATAAAATAAAAACTATGCCTTTTCGTTCATTTTTGATGGGAAATTCAGTGAATCTTGAGACATGGAGACCTTACACATTAGAGTTACTTGGAAGCTTCATTTTTATGTACTAATTCACCTTACACTAATTCAAGCTTGTGATGCCTTATCCTGCCTTTTGTAAGTAATTAGATTTTAACATTTCTATTCATTGCGAAGATGGGTTTACCTTTTTAAGCTTGCTTATGAATGAATATCATGGTGATGTGTGCTCCTTAAATTTTTGGATACCATGAGTGATGACTTTATCTTTATGTTCTTTGTTTTTCATTGAGTCTTTTATTTTGTTTTGATAAGGGACTAGCAAAATATAAGTTTGGGGGTATTTGATAAGTCTTAAATATTGCATATTTTAGACCCTTAACTTACATTTGTTATGCTCTTAGTTAGTAGTATTTTACTTCATTTTACGTTTTTCTTGTGTTTTGTATGTTTTTACAGCTTTGTGGAGAAAAATGAAGCATTTCAGGAGATTTGAAGCTTCTGGAGACATTGCGATCGATCGCACGAGATATGCGATCGAGCGCACTTGCGCTCGATCGCACCTGCCTATGATCGAGCGCAAGGTCATCAATCCCACATCGAAATATTTGAAGATCAGTGCATATGCGATCGATCGCAGCAGACATGCGATCGAGCGCACATGAGATCGTGCGCACCAGACACGCGATCGAGCACACCTGCGATCGATCGCAACATACTGCGATCGAGCGCACACGGGCCAGTATCCCACATCGTTTTTGCAAGCCACATCAGTCCGGGTCTCCCCCTATATAAGCACCATTTGGCCTCATCATTCAGTGTACAATTCCTAAGCCACTTTGGTGTTTACCGGTGGACATCCGTCAGCATTCTGGTGGATCCCGAAGGCATTGCTACCACGAGGGGAAGCGCCGCCCGTCAGCGAGTGGAATTTCTCCCATGTAAAGTTGTTTATTTATTTCTTTATATTCAGTTGTTTTAGTTTAAATGTTTAGCACTTTTTATTATAGTTTTATTGTTATGAGTGGCTAGACTCTTCAGCTAAGGTTGAAGATGAAGCCCCGCCGTTGTTTGGCGTAGTAGTTCAGATTTGCTTGTACAAATCTGACAATTTTTAGTATAAATGTTCTGTCAATTATTTGAGTTAATCTTATAATTGATTGAGTTTAAATTGTCTGTTGGATTTTCTTTGTGTTTCATCTGATGGATACATTGAATGCTTTTCGATTAAATTGGATTCCCTTTGTGATTTGTTAAGAGCGGATACATCGGGTGCTTTTGGTTTAGTTGGGATATTCTTTGTTTTTTGTCTTATAGTTGGATTCATTGAATGTTTTGATAGGCTATATTTTTAGAACATGTATGCTTAACTTCGGTGGGGTGGATTCGGAAACCTTAGTGTTTTTAATTATTAGTTTTTAAATCAATTTAATTTAGTTTTAATTTATTTTGCAAATTATCATTCGAAATTTGGAACTAGGTTAAGATAGAGTTAGTTTAGATTAAAAATATATTTTCACAACGCAATTCCCTATGGATTCGACCTCGCACTTGCACACGCTATACTGCAAACGACTCGTGCGCTTGCGAGTAATTTAAAACTCACAACAGCCAAGAAAACAATGAACCTCCTTCACCATATGTTAGGTGGAAGGTTGAAATTAGGTCCACCTTCGCTTTGTCGACCTCAATCCCCCGATGAGATATGACGTGCCCCAGTACAGTACCTTGCTTGACCATAAAATGGCACTTCTCCCAATTAAGCACCAGGTTCTTCTCCTTGCACTGCACAAAGACCAAAGTGAGATGGTGCAGACACTCCTTAAATGATGAACCGAACGTGGAGAAGTCATCCATGAAAATCCCTAAGAAACGCTCTACCATGTCAGAGAATATGCTGACCATGCACAGCTGAAACGTAGCGGGTGCATTACATAACCCAAAGGGCATACGACGGTAGGTGAATCTCCCAAAAGGATAGGTAAATTTCGTCTTCTCCTAATCTTCAGGGTCCTCAGGGACCTGGTTATATCTAGAATAACCATCCAAAAGCAATAGTAATTGTGCTCAGCTAAACACTCCACCATCTGATCAATAAATGAGAGTGGAAAATGATCCTTCTTTGTGGCAGCATTCAACTTACGGTAGTCTATACACACTTTTCATCCTGACTAAACACGAGTTGGCACCAATTCATCGTCCTTATTCTTCACTGCCATCAATCCAGCCCGCTTGGGCATGACATGAATCGGGCTCACCTACTTGTTATCAGAGATTGGATAAATGATCCCTGCATCCAACAACTTTATCATTTCAGTCCTCACAACCTCTTGCATAGTTGGGTTAAGCCTTCTCTATGGCTCCCTTGATGGCTTGGCATTCTCCTCCAAATGTATCTTGTGCATCACCACTGAGGGGTTGATCCCCTTGATATCCTCAATAGTCCAGCTGATAGCTTCCTTGTGCTATTTTTAAACGTCTAATAATTTCTCCTCTTGAGCATCAACCAAATCTAAAGCTATAATCACAGGCAAAGAATCTGTTGGACTATACTTAAGATTTTCAGGTAAAGGGTTAAGTTCCTTCTTAGAAGACCCAGGTGCTGTGGCATCCTCTGTCTCACTGCTCTCCCGAAGAGTCGACTCCAAATGGCATTCGCTTGCTTAAGTAACTTATCCAAATCCAAATCCTCTCCAAACTAAGAAAAGCATGCCTCCAGGGGGTCCTTAATGCTTGATTCATCCACAGTTGACGAGAGTCATAAAATGCACCTTAACAGTACTTAATTGTTAGCATTTTAAGGTTGATCTAGGTTTTAATTGCACTTTTATACATTAAAAACTCTAAAGTGTCATTCTTGGATCATTGATCTATTTCGGTGCATTTTCAGGTACTTTGAGTTTACAAGAGATGGAAAAGCTATCATTGCTCATATGTATCAAAGTGAAGGAGTGCTTCCGAAAGGACAAGATGAAGGGTTTATGGGCAAGGATGCCTAGGCGCCCAGAAAAGAGAGCCTAGGCTCCTGGAAGCTCCAGACTCCACCATCAGAGGAAGCTTAGGCACCCAGAAGAGAGAGCCTAGGCACCCAGAAGCACGCCCAACCAAGGAGTAGGCAGGGCCGCGGCGCACATAAATGAGAACCGCGGTGCGCACATGATCCCCTTCTCCGAGTTATGACCTAATTAGGACTTTAATGATTGTTTAAACCCTAAAAACACCCTTGGCCCTTTTGTAATATAAATAGATCACTTAGGGTTTGAGAGGAGGACATTCATTGAAGGCCAGAGGTCGGGGAAAACTCCATCAAGCATGAGCCCCATGGCCAACTAATCTCCAAGCAAGGTAAAGGGATGAATCCCTAGGTGTAGTTGTTCTTATTTTCCATTATTGATTCAGTTGTAGTTTGGACTTATTATCAAAACATTGTATGAGTTACTCTTTAATAGAATTAGAAGATTTTTTCTCTTAATCAGCTGATTGTATCTTTCTTCTCCATATAAGTCTAGTTATGCTTTTCTTATGTGACGTTGTTTGGGTATGATTGAGTCCGGTAGATTTATCTTTTAGGTTTGTCCATTACTGCAATATTGTCATTAAAGATATATTGTTGTTTCTTGATAAATCTATAGGATAGGTCATGTGTGCTTAACTCTAAAGTAAAGAGTAATTCATATCAATTACATTAGTGTTTATATATGTGCTTAATTGAATATTTACCGATTGCTTGTTTGGGATGTGAAACTTGTAATTGAGATAAAAACAACTGAATTGAGATTGGAATAAGGCAACAAACCTAGGGAGGATTCTCCGACTCTTGTTATTTATCCATTATATTTACACTACTTCACATTAATTCAATATCAAAACTCAAATTCTCTCCTTTAACTTTTATCGTTCGTTTTAAGGTTTGCACTTTCTCTTTTAGATCGCTTGTCTCCCTGTGGAATCGACACCCCAAAGCTATGTTACAACTATCGCGTTATACTTTGGGCGTAATCAAATTTTGGCACTGTTGCCGGGGAGACGCACTTAATTCAAGGAAGATTGTCAACTTTGAGACAAAACGGTAGAAGAATTGTAGATAGTTTTTCTTTTCAGCAGTTTGTAAAGGCGGTAACTTCGTTCATTCTTTTCGCTTGCTGCATTATTTTTTTTTCTTCTTTCTTTTTATTGTATTTTTTTCATTATTTTACCTTGCATGGACAGACATAGGGATGCTTTGGGTAGATTGTTGTGCGAAAATATACCTAAATAAATAGGAGAATAATCGTACTAGTTATACTTGCAAGTGCACAAGGTCATCAGTGTAGTCTAGTGTGCAAAAGCAAGGTCATCTCCACAGGGATTGGTAAAGTTGCTTTTAGAATCAGTTTCTCTAAGGTAAAAAAAGATAAATAATTGTTGGAAGGTGATTTGATAAAGACATAGGGCTTTGATATCCACCACTAGTCATACATTCCCAATTATAATAGGTCAATGCATTAGCCTTATCATGTATACCTAATGGTTGCCAACCTAAGGGCATGGTATCTACTCCTTAAACAATTGATTTCCCTAAGCATCGAGTTAGGCATGGTATCTACTCTAACTTTTTTCTTCCTTAAGGGATTCAGCATGGTATCTGCTTGAGTTGTTCCTTAAGAAAGCATAAGTACTGTGGAAATCGACAACCACATGAGACCTAGGGCATGGTATCTACTCCCGGTTTCCCATGTTGATTAACCCAGGAATCCAAATAAGATATCTTTTGTTACTAAGGTTAGACCCAGGACTCGGTCATCCATATTGATCTAACTAACCTATCCATACCACATGCATACGTTGGCCTTACACATACATATGAGGAATTTAAATAAGTACAGGCATTAATCAAGTTAAGTAACATAATAAAAGCTATTGGCAAAGATTTTATCAATGAATATAAATATGGGAATGCATAACTAGGGCTTCAATCGAGCCCTATAAGAAAGTTAGTTACACATACTATCTGAAGTAAACATTATAAATAAACTAAACATTAAAGGAGAAGAATAAACCCGAGAGAAGAGGTGTCAATTCTCTCCTAAGCTCTCAACTCCAAGTAAAAGAAAAGAGAAAAGTGTTTTCTATCTGAGGTGTGTCTTATGTGTGTGAGTTACAAGTGTATTTATAGGTCTTTGAGAAGTCCTAAGAGACCCATGAGTTCCTAAACCTTCCTAAAACGAAAATTCTCTTATTTCCAAAATAGGGTTCTGCAGTTTACTGTTCACACCCGTACATGTGCGCTCGATCGCAGTGTGCGCTCGATCGCAGTGTGCGCTCGATCGCTCATGTGTGCGCACGATCGCAATGTGCGCTCGATCGTATTGCATGGCGCGATCGATCGCAATTTGTCCAGAGAATGCTCCAAAACCGCTTCTTTTTCTCCAAAACCCTATAAAAACAAGTAAAACATACAAATGGAGTAAAAGATACCAAATTAACGTAATTAAGGACCTAACAAATGTAAATAAGGGGGCTTAAATATGAATATTTAGGCATCTATCATAGATTTGCTGGTAGGCCTGTGTTAGAGTCAAAATTAAATTCTTTTTTAAATACTTTATTTAACAAACCATCTAGTCCCGAAGAAATGAGTGAACACGAAAATCAACCCCTTAGGACTCTTTAGGATTACCTCCACCCTACACGCATAGCCACACCATCATGCATCATATTTCCAGCCAATACTCGCCATCAAGATTTTAAAACAGGGATGATACAATTACTCCCTACGTTTCATAGCTTGGAACATGAAAACCCATATGTGCACATTAGGGAATTTGAGGAAGTAGTTGCGACTTTTCATAGTCAAGATGCAACTGCTGACATTGTGAGACTCAAGTTCTTTCCTTTTGCTTCGAAGGATAGAGCTAAAAGTTGGCTATACTAACTGAAACCACGATCTATTGGGTCGTGGACTGAGATGACTTGGATCTTCTTTATTAAATACTTCCCTCAACATAAGACCAATGCTTTAAAAAGGCAAATCTCCACCTTTGCACAAAAGGATAGTTAGAGTTTGTATCAGTCTTGGGAGAGATTTAAGGAGTTGTTGAGTATGTGCCCTCACCATGGGTATGAGAATTGGCGCTTAGTGAGCTACTTTTATGAGGGACTTACTTATAGAGGGCACTAATTTGTAGAGATGATGTGTAATGGTGAATTTCTGCAAAAATATCCTAATGAGGCCATAGAGTACCTTAATGAGCTTGCTGAAAACGCTCACACTTAGACTGGACCTAGTACTATTGAAAGTACAAATAGGTCACGACCTATAGGAAACCCTAGTGGTGGTTGAATATACCATCTTAGGGAAGAAGACAACTTGAAAGCTAAGGTCGAAATGCTTACTAGGGAGTTAGATGCATTAAAAACTAAAGGCTCAAAGCCAACACACATGATTAATCATGCCGAATCTTTTGAACCATGTTTTGTGTGTGGAGGGGTAGATCATCTCTCCCAAGAATGTCCCAAATTTGCGGAGATGAGAGGGGTGTATGAGGAACAATGTAATACCTTAGATATGTACAAGAAGCCTTTTTCACCTTTCTCTGATACCTATAATCTGGAGTGGCAGAATCACCCTAATCTTAGCTGAAAATCTGAAAACCAGCCGCCTAAACAACCCCCTAGATCATATCCTGCACCATATTATGCACCTGCACCCTCTAGGAGTCCTTTAGAAGAAACTTTGCATGCTTTTATTGAGGCACAGGGTAAGACTAATGAAATAATTGAATCTTTGATTACACAAGTTGTTGAAGAACATAAGGATCTAAAGAGCCAAGTGTCCAAACTAATGAGCTCCTTGAGTGTGAATAAGCGAGGTAAGTTCCTTTCTCAAGCACAGTCCACACCCCATGATCAACACATGGTGTAAAATATTTTAAAGGATATGAATGCCATTGTGACACTAAGTGGTAAGTCATTACACATCCCGACAATGAGCAAATCAGAAGATAATGACGAGAGCTACCAAGCATACATGATTGACTCACTTATGGAAAAGATCCATCACCTTAATCCATTAGAGTCCACTCTCACCTATGGTTTAACAAGAGCAAATATTAAACCAGAATCTGCAGATGTTGCTAATAACATCCTTGAGGCTTCTTTAAAGCATGCAAGCACAAAATTTGGCAGTGAAGCAGTTGCTGGTGCATTCAGCTCATGTTTGTCTAGGAGGGAATAAGAGCGTCTAACTGAAGACATAAAACTTAGCGTTCATGGGAGGCACCCCACAGCATATCCTTTTATTGTTTTCATATTTCTTTTTCTTGTTTATTATTAGTATTTTGTTATTTCCCAGTATTAACTTTGTATTTCTTTTTCAGGGACAAATATACGAAGCAGTTCAAATGGTGGAGCACAATTTTCAGCTCCTGTGCACTTTTGGTTACAAAAGGATTTCCCTTTACTCTTTCTTTTACATTGAGGTCAATGCAATTTTTAAGTTGGGGGTGGAGGAAACGTATTTCTTCCTTTCATTGAACTGCTTGGTGTCATTTTCCCTTTTCGTTTGTTTTTAGCATGCTTTGTGTTAAGCCGTAGAATTAATTCACATGTCAATGATATGAGCCTAATTGAGATAGCATATAGCTTTTAGAATAAGTTAAATTGTGCTTTGGTTTGAGAATAATTTAAGTGTCAATCTTCATTTGGTTTGAGACTCTAGTCTGTGGTAAGATTGTATGATTATTCTAAAGCATCTAGAGAAGTTTTATGAGTGATTGCTTTGTGAATACCTTTGCGGTCTCAACAAGCTCTAGAACTTATTTGATAATCACTTGAGGTGAATTCCTAGAATGCACATTACTTAGGATATGATATAGGCCATTTTTGAACCGTTTGAGCCTTTCAAACTTACCGTTTCTATATTTATCGCTAGTCACCTGTTTGAGCCTTTTTCTTGAAAAATAATTTGAGCCTTGTTTCTTTCGATAACCTATTTACTTACCCTTATGAGCCTAAAAATATTTTATCCTTACTCTTCTTTTAAAAGAACTTAGTTATACACATTTGTTGAGAAGCACTTGAAAGGAGTAAGGATGGAAATATGAAAAAAAAAAATATTACTGCCATAACCCAAGTACATTAAAAGAGATAAGTTTGGGGTTATGGAAAACAAAAAAAAAAAGAAAAAGAAAAAGAGAAGTGAAGTATGGCAAAGAAAGAAGAAAAGAAAAGGAAAGTGATGACTTATCGAAGATAAGCTCATATAAAAAAAATTGGTTGAAAGAGTTGGGTGTTGAAATAAGGTTATCCAATGCTTAAAAGTGGTTGTGTTTAAAGCTAAGAGATTGAGTTCTTTTATTTGTAAATCCTTCCCGTTCTTTTTTAACCTTTACCTTAGCCTAACGTTACAAGCTTATTAAAGACCTACAGATCCAATGTTGTGTGATTTTTCTATAATAATTGAGAGTGGTTTGAAAAATAAGCCTATAGAGCTTGATTTGTGATTGATGTCACGCAATTTATTACGTTTTTAGAGGCTGAGACTTGTATTCATGAATGTTACGCATAAAATCAACCGGATGTTTGGATTAATGGATTGTGGTAAGATGGATGTTAAGAGTCGATGACAATTTTAAGAATGAAGTTTGGATTACTTTTGGACTTGGGTGATATTTAATGATTCTATGAGCCCTGTGTCATGTACGATTTTTGAGACAAAAGGCGAATTACTCTTGGTTTAACGCTAGCATTTCTTTACTTTGTTTTGATTCCTACCATAGAATTCATCTCTTGTTTTCGCTTGAATTGCTAGGGACTAGTAATAAGCTAGTTGGGGGTTGTGATGAGAGTCATAAAATGTACCTTAACAGTACTTAATTGTTAGCACTTTAGGGTTGATCTAGGTTTTAAGTGCACTTTTATACGTTAACAACTCTAAAGTGTCATTCTTGGATCATTGATCTATTTTGGTGCATTTTCAGGTACTTTGAGTTTACAAGAGATGGAAAAGCTATCATTGCTTAATGCTCGAAGATTCTATGCATATCGGAGTGAAGGAGTGCTTCCCGAAGGATAAGATGAAGGGTTTATGGGCAAGGAAGCCTAGGCACCCAGAAAAGAGAGCCTAGGAGCCCAGAAGCTCCAGACTCCACCATCAAAGGAAGCCTAGGCACCTAGAAGAGAGAACCTAGGTGCCCAGAAGCTCCAAACTCCACCATTAGAGGAAGCCTAGGCGCCCAGAAGCACACCCAACTAAGGATCAGGCAGGGCCGTGGCGCACATAAATGAGAGTCGCGGCGCGCACACGATCCCCTTCTCCGAGTTATGACCTAATTAGGACTTTAATGATTGTTTAAACCCTAAAAACACCCTTAGACCTTTTGTATTATAAATAGATCACTTAGGGTTTGAGAGGAGGACATTCATTGGAGGCTAGGGAAAACTCCATCAAGCATGAGCCCCATGGCCAACTAATCTCAAAGCAAGGCAAAGGGATGAATCCCTAGGGGTAGTTGTTCTTATTTTCCATTATTCATTCAGTTGTAGTTTGGACTTATTATCACAACATTGTATAAGTTACTCTTTAATTTAATTAGAAGATTTTTTCTCTTAATCCGGTGATTGTATCTTTCTTCTCTATATAAGTTTAGTCATGCTTTTCTTATGTGACGTTGTTTGGGTATGATTGAGTCCGGTAGATTTATCTTTTAGGTTTGTCCATTACTGCAATATTGTCATTAAAGATATATTGTCATTTCTTGATAAATCTATAAGATAGGTCTTGTGTGCTTAACTTGAAAGTAAAGAGTAATTCATATCAATTATATTAGGGTTTATATATGTGCTTAATTGAATATTTGTCGATTGCTTGTTTGAGATGTGAAACTTGTAATCGAGATAAAAACAACTGAATTGAGATTGGAATAAGGCAATGAACCTAGGGAGGATTCCCGAGCCCTTGTCATTTATCCATTATATTTACACTACTTTACATTACTTCAATATCAAAACTCAAATTCTCTCCTTTAACTTTTATCATTCGTTTTAAGGTTTGCACTTTCTCTTGTAGATTGCTTGTCTCCCTGTGGAATCGACACCCAGAAGGATTGTAGATAGTTTTTTTTTTTAGCAGTTTGTAAAGGCGGTAACTTCGTTCCTTCTTTTAGCTTGCTACATTATTCTTGTTCCTTCTTTCTTTTTATAGTATTTTTTTCATTATTTTACCTTGCATGCACAGACATAGAGATACTTTGGGTAGATTTGCTTGTAGGCCTGTGTTAGAGTCAAAATTAAATTTTTTTAAATCTTTTATTTGACAAACCATCTAGTCCCGAAGAAATGAGTGAACACAAAGATCAACCCCCTAGGACCCTTCAAGTTTACCTCCACCCTACACGCATAGCCACACCATCATGCATCATGTTTTTAGCCAATACTCACCATCAAGATTTTAAAACAGGGATGATACAATTATTCCCTACGTTTCATGGCTTGAAAAATGAAAACCATATGTGCACATTAGGGAATTTGAGGAAGTAGTTGCGACTTTTCATAGTCAAGATGCAACTACTGACACTGTGAGACTCAAGTTCTTTCCTTTTGCTTTGAATGATAGAGCTAAGAGTTGGCTATACTCACTGAGACCACAATCTATTGGGTCGTGGACTGAGATGACTCGGATCTTCTTTAATAAATACTTCCCCCAACATAAGACCAATGCTTTAAAAAGGAAAATATCCACCTTTGCACAAAAGGATAGTGAGAGTTTGTATCAGTCTTGGGAGAGATTTAAGGAGTTGTTGAATATGTGCCCTCACCATGGGTATGAGAATTGGCGCTTAGTGAGCTACTTTTATGAGGGACTTACCTATAGAAAGCACCAATTTGTAGAGATGATGTGTAATGGTGAATTTCTACAAAAAGATCATGATGAGGCCATAGAGTACCTCAATGAGCTTGCTGAAAAAGCTCACACTTGGACTGGACCTAGTGCTACTGAAAGCACAAATAGGTCACGATCTATAGGAAACCCTAGTGGTGGTGGAATATACCATCTTAGGGAAGAAGGCAACTTGAAAGCTAAGGTCGAAATGCTTATTAGGGAGTTAGATGCATTGAAAACTAAAGCCTCAAAGCCAACACACATGGTTAATCTTGTCGAATCTTTTGAACCATGTTTTGTGTGTGGCAGGGTAGATCATCTCGCCTAAGAATATCCCACATTTATGGAGATGAGAGGGGTGTATGAGGAACAATGTAATACCTTAGGTATGTACGAGAAGCCTTTTTCACCTTTCTCTGATACCTATAATCCGGAGTGGCGGAATCACCCCAATCTTAGCTGGAAATCTGAAAACCAGCCACCTACACAACCCCCTACATCATATCCTGCACCATATTATGCACCTGCACCCTCTAGTAGTCCTTTAAAAGAAACTTTGCATGCTTTTATTGAGGCACAAGGTAATACTAATGAAAGAATTGAATCTTTGATTACGCAGGTTGTTGAGGAACATAAGGATCTAAAGAGCCAAGTGTCCAAACTGATGAGCTCCTTAAGTGTGAATGAGCGAGGTAAGTTCCCTTCTCAAGCTCAGTCCACACCCCATAATCAACACATGGCCTAAAAGATTTTGAAGGATGTGAATGCCATTGTGACACTAGGTGGTAAGTCATTACACATCCCGACAACGAGCAAATCAGAAGATAATGATGAGAGCCACCAGGCATACATGATTGACTCACTTATGGAAAAGATCCATCACCTTAATCCATTAGAGTCCACTCTCACCCATGGTTTCAGAAGAGCAAATATCAAACTAGAATCTGCAGATGTTACTGATAACATCCTCGAGGCTTCTTTAAAGCATGCAAGCACAAAATTTGGCAGTGAAGCAGTTGCTGGTGCATTTAGCTCATGTTTGTCTAGGAGGGAATAAGAGTGTCTGAATGAAGATGTAAACTTAGCACTCATGGGAGGCACCCCACAGCATATCCTTTTATTGTTTTCATGTTTTTTTTCTAGTTTATTATTAGTATTTTGCTGTTTCCCAGTATTAACTTCGTATTTCTTTTTCAGGGATAAATATACGAAGCAGTTCAAATGGTGGAGCACAATTTTCAGCTTATGTGCACTTTTGGTTACAAAGGGAGTTTCCTTTACTCTTTCATTTACATTGAGGTCAATGCAATTTTTAAGTTAGAGGTGGAAGAAATGTATTTCTTCCTTTCATTGAACTGCTCGGTGTCATTTTCCTTTTTCGTTTTTTTTTAGCATGCTTTGTGTTAAGCCGTAGAATTAATTCACATGTTAATGATATGAGCTTAATTGAGATAGCATATAGCGTTTAGAAGAAGTTAAATTTTGCTTCGGTTTGAGAATAATTTAAGTGTCAATCTTCATTTGGTTTGAGACTCTAGTTTGTGGTAAGATTGTATGATTAGTCTAAAGCATCTAGAGAAGTTTTATGAGTGATTGCTTTGTGAATACTTTTGCGGTCTTGACAAGCTCTAGAACTTATTTGATAATCACTTGAGGCGAATTCCTAGAACACACAATACTTAGGCTATGATATAGGCCATTTTTGAACCGTTTGAGCCTTTCAAACTTACAATTGCTATATTTATCGCTAGTCACCTGTTTGAACCTTTTTCTTGAAAAAGAATTCGAGCCTTGTTTCTTTCGATAATCCATTTACTTACCCTTATGAGCCTAAAAATATTTTATCCTTACTCTTCTTTTAAAAGAACTTAGTTATACACATTTGTTGAGAAGCACTTGAAAGGAGTAAGGATGGAAATATGAAAAAAAAAATATTACTGCCATAACCCAAGTACATTAAAAGAGATAGGTTGGGGGTTATAGAAAACAAAAACAAAAAAAAAAGGAAAAATAGAAGTGAAGTACGGCAAAGAAAGAAAAAAAGTGGTGACTTATTGAAGATATGCTTTTATAAAAAAAAATGGTTGAAAGAGTTGGGTGTTGAAGTAAGGTTATCCAGTGCTTAAAAGTGGTTGTGTTTAAAGCTAAGAGATTGAGTTTTTTTATTTTCAAATCCTTCCCGTTCTTTATTAACCTTTACCTTAGCCTAACATTACAAGCTTATTAAAGACCTATTGATCCAATGTAGTGTGATTTTTCTACAATAGTGGATAGTTGTTTGAAAAGTAAGCCTATGGAGCTTAATTTGTGATTGATGTCACGCAATTTATTTTGTTTTTAGAGGCCAAGACTTGTATTCATGAATGTTATGTATAAAATCATCCGGATGTTTGGATTAATGGATTGTGGTAAGATGGATGTTAAGAGTCGATGACAATTTTAGGATTGATGTTTGGATTACTTTTGGACTTGGGTGATATTTAATGATTCTATAAGTCGTGTGTCATGTACGACATTTGAGACAAAAGGCGAATTACTCTTGGTTTAACACTAGCATTGCTTTACTTTGTTTTGATTCCTACCATAGAATTCATCTCTTGTTTTCGTTTGAATTGCTAGGGACTAGCAATAAGCTAGTTGGGGGTTGTGATGAGAGTCATAAAATGCACCTTAACAGTACTTAATTGTTAGCACTTTAGGGTTCATCTAGGTTTTAATTGCACTTTTATACGTTAACAACTCTAAAGTGTCATTCTTGGATCATTGATCTATTTCGGTGCATTTTCAGGTGCTTTGAGTTTACAAGAGATGGAAAAGCTATCATTGATTAAAGCTCGAAGATTCCATGCGTATCGGAGTGCTTCCCAAAGAACAAGATGAAGGGTTTATGGGAAAAGAAGCCTAGGTGCCCAAAAGAGAGAGCCTAGGCACTCAGAAGCTCCAGACTCCACCATTAGAGGAAGCCTAGGCACCCAGAAGAGAGAACCTAGGTGCCCAGAAGCTCCAGACTCCACCATTAGAGGAAGCCTAGGGGCTCAGAAGAGAGAGCCTAGGCGCCCAGAAGCTCCAGAGTCCACCATCAGAGGAAGCCTAGGCGCCCAGAAGCTCCAGACTCCACCATCAGAGGAAGCCTAGGCTCCCAGAAGCACACCCAACCAAGGATCACGCAGGGCCTCGGCGCACATAAATGAGAGCCGCGGTGCGCACAAGATCCTCTTCTCCGAGTTATGACCTAATTAGGACTTTAATGATTGTTTAAACTCTAAAAACACCCTTGGACCTTTTGTATTATAAATAGATCACTTAAAGTTTTAGAGGAGGACATTCATTGGAGGCCGGAGTCTGGAGAAAACTCCATCAAGCATGAGCCCCATGGCCAACTAATCTCCAAGCAAGGCAAAGGGATGAATCCTTAGGTGCAGTTATTCTTATTTTCCAATATTGATTCAGTTGTAGTTTGGACTTATTATAAAAACATTGTATGAGTTACTCTTTAATTTAATTAGATGATTTTTTCTCTTAATCTGGTGATTGTATCTTTCTTCTCCATATAAGTCTAGTTTGGGTATGATTGAGTCTGGTAGATTTATCTTTTAGGTTTGTCCATTACTGCAATATTGTCATTAAAGATATATTGTCGTTTCTTGATAAATCTATAAGATAGGTCATGTGTGTGATGAGTCTTAAATATTGCATATTTTAGACCCTTAACTTATATTTGTTATGCTCTTAGTTAGTAGTATTTCACTTTATTTTACGTCTTTCTTGTGTTTTGTGTATTTTTACAGGTTTGTGGAGAAAATAAAGCATTTCAGAAGATGTGAAGCTTCTGGAGACATTGCAATCGATCGCACGAGATATGCGATTGAGCGCACCTGTGCTCGAGCGCACCTGCCTACGAACGAGCGCATGGTCAACATCCCACATCGAAATATTTGAAGTTCAGTGCATTTACGATCGATCGTAGCAGACATGCGATCGAGCGCACATGAGATCGTGCGCACAAGACATGCGATCGAGCGCACACGAGCAGTATCCCACATCGAATCTGCAACCCATATTGCTCCGGGTCTTCCCCTATATAAACACCATCTGGCTTCATCATTCAATGTACAATTCCTGAGCCACTTTGGTGTTTACCGGTGGACGTCCGCCAACATTCTGGTGGATCCGGAAGGCATTGCCGCCCGTCAGCGAGTGGAATTTCTCCCATGTAAAGTTTTAATTTATTTCTTTATATTCAGTTGTTTTAGTTTAAATGTTTAGCAGTTTTTATTATAGTTTTATAGTTATGAGTGGCTAGACTCTTTAGCTAAGGTTGAAGATGAAGCCCCGCCGTTGTTTGGCGTAGTAGTTCAGATTTGCTTGTAAAAATCTGACAATTTTTAGTATAAATGTTCTGTCAATTATTTGAATTAATCTTATAATTGATTGAGTTTAAATTGTCTGTTGGATTTTCTTTGTGTTTCATCTGATGGATACATTGAATGCTTTTCGATTAAATTGGATTCCTTTTGTGATTTGTTAAGAGCGGATACATTGGGTGCTTTTGGTTTAGTTGGGATATTCTTTGTTTTTTTTGTCTTATAGTTGGATTCATTGAATGTTTTGATAGGCCATATTTTTAGAACATGTATGCTTAACTTCGGTGGGGTGGATTCGGAAACCTTAGTGCTTTTTATTATTAGTTTTAAAATCAACTTAGTTTAGTTTTAATTTATGTTGCAATATCATTCTGAAATTTGGAACTAGGTTAAGATAGAGTTAGTTTAGATTGAAAATATATTTTTCAGAACGCAATTCCCTGTGGATTCGACCTCGCACTTGCACAACGCTATACTGCAAATGACTCGTGCGCTTGTGAGTAATTTAAAACTCACAACAAGTTTTTGGCGCCGTTACCGGGGATTTGTTTTGTTTGTGAAAATTTTTGGTCTGAATTGATTTTATTTTTCTACTAGTTAGTTATTAAAAAAAAAGGGGTTAGAAAAAAAAAAAATTTTAAGTTGTGTGTTTGTTTTATTCTGCAAGTTTCTGCCGGTTAGTTTACTTTAGTGCTTTTTTAGTTGGTGTATGCTTGGTCGGAGATCCTTGGACTTAGATTTGATACATTTAGATCCCGACTTAGAAAGAACTCTTAAGAGACAGAAAAGAGCACTAGTTGAGAGAGAGACTGTTGAGATGGCAGAGAATTATAGGAATGCAAATCATCCTGAACATGTAGAGCAACCTAGAGCTTGGAATGTGGACTCCACTACATCCCTTAGGGACTTGTTCGCACCCGTTGTGACTAACTCATCCTCTTGTATAGTGTTGCCACCGACCAATGCCACCCACTTTGACTTGAAGCCACATGTCATCCAACTCTTACCCTCATTCTATGGCTTAGATCTTGAAAATCCTTATAGCCATGTGAAGAAGTTCAAAGACATTTGTGCCACATTCAAATTCCAGAACTTCTCTGAAGAGTCAGTCCATCTTCGACTCTTCCCTTTTTCTCTTCACGATAGAGCTAGGGCGTGGTTGGATTCCAACACGCCCGGGTCTATTACATCTTGGGAAAACCTACTTAGCAAATTTTATCATAAGTTTTTCCAAATGTCTAGAGTGAATGAGTGCCGAAAGGAGATCAGCTCTTTCACTCAGGATGAGGATGAAAAATTTTCTAAGGGTTGGGAGCGCTTCAAAGAGCTACTGATCAGATGCCCTCCACATGGATATGAGAAGTGGAGACTCGTTCAATTCTTCTACCAGGGGTTGACTCAACCCAACCATAGCATGATAGAGTCTATGAATGGGGGGGGCATTCTTGAGTCTGACAAGAGACGAAGCATACATGGCATTGGACAAGTTGTCCGACAACTCACAGCAGTGGGATTTTTCAAGCTGTCGAGATAAGTCCATTTGTGCTCCTAAGAGTGGAGGCATCTATGAGGTCAGGGAGGACACTGATTTGAGGATAAAGTTAGATGCCCTCACTAAGAAGATTGACGCTCTCACTGTGAGCCAATCCATCAATGCGGCCAACACATTCAATGTTGAAAGCTGTTCCATCTATGCTAGTCACATGCATCTTGCACAGAATTGCCCATCAATGTCGGCTTGTGCCGAGTATCCTCTGGAACAAGTAAATGCTTTCAATGACTTATGAAGGCAGTCAAATGGATCGTACTCCGAGACGTACAATCCAGGGTGGCGGAACCACCCAAATTTTTCATGGAGGCATAACCAACCAATGAATCAGGGAGGAGCCCCTTATCATGCTCAAAATCAATATCCTCCCGGATTTTCCCCACAAATTCCTAATCATGGTCGTTCTGCCCATCCAGCACCTTCACCTGCTTACCACGCACCCACCCAAACACAGGCACCAGTTTCACAGTCGCTTGAGGACACCCTTAAGGAGTTCATGAATGTGACTAGCCAAAATATGAGCGATGTGAGGAGTGCAACAGTGGTAACCACCCAAGCAATTGCCAAGCTGGAGAGTCAAATAGGGCAAATTGCAAGTCACTTGGGTGAGAGAGAGAAAGGAAAGTTCCCCAGTCAGCCCGTGCAAAACCCAAAAGGATAATTTATGGTTGAGAGTTCATCAACTCCTACACATGGGGAGGAACAAGTACAGTCAATTGTCACACTGAGGTCTGGGAGACAAGTGGACAATCGAGTGGAAGAGAGCCCTGCTATGCAGCAAGGGCAAGGAAGTGGCAATAAGGAAAAGAGATATGCTGAGCCATCTACAGCCACACCTACTGAGAAAGACCCTCCTAGGTCGTTTGTACCTAGAGCGCCCTACCCCGAGAGATTACAGGCGCCCAAGAAAGGAGGGAAGTATGAGGAAATTCTGGAGGTATTCAAGCAAGTCCAAATCAATATCCCATTTTTGGATGCCATCCATCAAGTGCCATCATATGCCAAGTTTTTAAAGGACTTGGTCACTATCAAGAGGAGGACGAATGTCCCAAAGAAGGCATTTTTGACCGAGCAGGTCAGTTCAATCCTGCAGTGCAAGCTACCCATCAAGTATAAAGACCCGGGGTGTCCTACCATCTCTTGCACGATAGGAGTTAGTCATATTGAGAGGGCCCTTTTCGATCTAGGGGCGAGTGTGAATCTTCTACCCTACTCAGTTTATGTGCAGTTGGGGTTAGGAGAATTGAAGCCCACATCCACGACGCTTCAATTGGCTGACAGGTCAGTGAAAAGACCACGGGGGATAGTTGAGGACGTTTTGATAAAAGTGGATAAGTTCTATTTCCCTGTGGATTTTATTGTGCTTGACACAGAGCCGGTTCAGAATGTAGGGATTCAAATATCGGTAATTCTAGGGCGACTATTCTTAGCCACGGCTAACGCCCTAATCAATTGTAGGACAGGGGTGATGAAGATCTCCTTCGGAAATATGACAGTGGAGTTGAATATTTTTGATATCACTAGGCAACCACATGAATATGATGAAGTGAGAAATGTATGCTTGATAGAGGAGATTCTTGAGGAGACTGTGAATGAATCAAGCATTGAGGACCCCCTGGAGGCATGTTTTGCTCAATTTAGAGAGGATATGGATTTAGGTAAATTACTTGAGCAAGCGAATGCCATTTTGGAGTCTCCTCCTCGGGAGAGCAATAGGACGGAGGAGATTGTGGATGACTGCCACACTGAGGACCCCCTAGAGGCATGCTTTGCTCAATTTGGAGAGGATATGGATTTAGATAAATTACTTGAGCAAGCGAATGCCATTTTAAAGTCTCATCCTCGGAAGAGCAATAAGACGGAGGAGACCGCAGCACCTGAAACCCCCAAGAAAGAATTTAAGCCTTTACCAGATAATCTTAAGTATAAGTTCCTAGGTTCAGTCGATAGTTTGCCTATGATTATACCTTCAGATCTGGGTGATGCTCTAGAGGAGAAATTATTGGATGTCTTAAGAGAGCATAAGGAAGCTATAGGCTGGACCATTGAGGACATCAAGGGGATCAGCCCCTCGGTGGTGACGTACAGGATACATTTGGAGGAGGATGCTGAGCCATCGAGGGAGCCACAAAGAAGGCTCAACCCTGCTATGCAAGAGGTTGTGAGGGCAGAAGATATTAAGCTGTTAGAGGCAGGGATCATTTATCCCATCTCTGATAGCAAGTGGGTGAGCCAGATTCATATTGTGCCCAAACGTGTTGAATTAACGGTAGTGCAGCATAAGGACGACGAGTTGATCCAACTCGTGTTCAATCAATTTGGAGAGTGTGTATCAGCTACCGTAAATTGAATGCTGCCACTAGGCCTGATCATTTTTCATTCCCATTTATTGATCAGACGGCGGAGCGTTTCGTTGGGCCTGTCTACTAATGTTGGGTCTGACTGAAGACGTTAAACTTAGCGCTCATGGGAGGCACCCCACAGCTTATCTTTTTTTTGTTTATTTATTATTTCGCATTTTTATTATTAATGTTTATTTCCAGTGTTTTTTTTTGTTTTCCAGTTTTTATTTTTCAGGGACAAAGTATACTTCAGTCCAAGTTTGGGGGTATGCTATGAGCCATACTTGTCCAGCTAGTTCTCCATATCTCAGGTCAGCTCTTTCCATATTAGTCACACATTGGGGTCAATGTATAATTTAAGTTTGGGGGTATAGGAGACATATCACACACTTTGTCCTAATTTGTTGTCTTTTCGTCGTAGAGATAAATGCATGCTCATGTTATCGTGAATTTTGGTTGATCTTAACATTTTCTATGATGTGATGTCATTGGTGAGCTTAACATTTTGAACACATGATCTGGTGATAAATTTTTAAAATTTAGTTACTTACTTTAGGCATTTTGAGAATTCACATGTTTGACATAATCTAACACGAGCACATTAGCACAAATTATGTGAGGTATGACATGTGATTTTAATGTGTATTTTTCCTTATCTTAACTGAAACTGGATGACTTGTTGGATGAACTCTTGGGCATAGGAAAATATTTAAAAAAAAA
Source organism: Bretschneidera sinensis (assembly GCA_023935145.1). Taxonomy (NCBI): domain Eukaryota; kingdom Viridiplantae; phylum Streptophyta; class Magnoliopsida; order Brassicales; family Akaniaceae; genus Bretschneidera; species Bretschneidera sinensis. The sequence continues at coordinate 27,206,980 of CM043705.1, read as the reverse complement.
ATTATCAATAAACTTTTCGCTGAGTAACTGGACCTCTTGCCTCAATAAGCAGTGAGTGTTCACGTCAAAAGGTGAAATTTTGCTTGGTAATATTAAGGTCGGTTTAATTTCGTAGCCTTTTTTACTCGAGTTAGTAAGTCCTTAGGGGTGTCTTTACACCTAATGCCCTAAAACCACCTGGTTTGGGAGTCATTGACTCAACACTCGCTACATGGGTCAATTAGAAAGCTTAAGAGAACTAAACATAGCCGTGCCTTATTATATATATATATATATATATATATATATATATATATATATATATAAAATAAAAAATAAAAAACTATGCCTTTTTCGTTCATTTTGATGGAAATTCGGTGAATCTTGAGACATGGAGACCTTACACATTGGAGTCACTTGGAAGCTTCATTTCTATATGCTAATTCACTTTACACAGTGTCAGACTTGTGATGCCTTAACCTGCCTTTTGTAAGTAATCAGATTTTAACATTTCTATTCATTGCGAAGATGGGTTTACCTTTTTAAGCTTGCTTATGAATGAATATCATGGTGATGTGTGCTCCTTAAATTTTTGGATACCATGAGTGATGACTTTATCTTTATGTTCTTTGTTTTTCATTAAGTCTTTTATATTGTTTTGCTAAGGGACTAGCAAAATATAAGTTTGGGGGTATTTGATGAGTGTTAAATATTGCATATTTTAGACCCTTAACTTATATTTGTTATGCTCTTAGTTAGTAGTATTTCACTTTATTTTACATCTTTCTTGTGTTTTGTGTATTTTTACAGGTTTGTGGAGAAAATAAAGCATTTCAGGAGATGTGAAGCTTCTGGAGACATTGCGATCGATCGCACGAGATATGCGATCGAGCGCACCTGCGCTCGAGCGCACCTGCCTACGAACGAGCGCATGGTCAACATCCCACATTGAAATATTTGAAGTTCAGTGCATCTGCGATCGATCGTGGCAGACATGCGATCGAGCGCACATGAGATCGTGCGCACAAGACATGCGATCGATCGTACCTACGATCGATAGCACCACACTGCGATCGAGCGCACACGGGCAGTATCCCACATCGAATCTGCAACCCATATTTCTCAAGGTCTTCCCCTATATAAACACCATCTGGCTTCATCATTCAGTGTACAATTCCTGAGCCACTTTGGTGTTTACCGGTGGACGTCCGCCAACATTCTGGTGGATCCCGAAGGCATTGCTACCACGAGGGGAAGCGCCGCCCGTCAGCGAGTGGAATTTTTCCCATGTAAAGTTTTTAATTTATTTCTTTATATTCAGTTGTTTTAGTCTAAATGTTTAGCACTTTTTATTATAGTTTTATAGTTATGAGTGCCTAGACTGTTCAGCTAAGGTTGAAGATGAAGCCCCGCCGTTGTTTGGCGTAGTAGTTCAGATTTGCTTGTACAAATCTGACAATTTTTAGTATAAATGTTCTGTCAATTATTTGAGTTAATCTTATAATTGATTGAGTTTAAAATGTCTATTGGATTTTCTTTGTGTTTCATATGGTGGATACATTGAATGCTTTTCGATTAAATTGGATTCCTTTTGTGATTTGTTAAGAGCGGATACATTGGGTGCTTTTGGTTTAGTTGGGATATTCTTTGTTTTTTTTGTCTTATAGTTGGATTCATAGAATGTTTTGATAGGCTATATTTTTAGAACATGTATGCTTAACTTCGGTGGGGTGGATTCGGAAACCTTAGTGCTTTTTATTATTAGTTTTAAAATCAACTTAGTTTAGTTTTAATTTATTTTGCAATATCATTCTGAAATTTGGAACTAGGTTAAGATAGAGTTAGTTTAGATTGAAAATATATTTTCACAATGCAATTCCCTGTGGATTCGACCTCGCACTTACACAACGCTATACTGCAAACGACTCGTGCGCTTGCAAGTAATTTAAAACTCACAACAGTGTGCTTAACTCGAAAGTAAAGAGTAATTCATATCAATTACATTAGGGTTTATATTTGTGCTTAATTGAATATTTTTCGATTGCTTGTTTGGGATGTGAAACTTGCAATAGAGATAAAAATAACTGAATTGAGATTGGAATAAGGCAACGAACCTTGGGAGGATTCCCGAACTTTTGTTATTTATCCATTATATTTACACTACTTCACATTACTTCAATATCAAAATTCAAATTTTCTCGTTTAACTTTTATCGTTCGTTTTAAGGTTTACACTTTCTCTTGTAGATCGCTTGTCTTCCTATGGAATCGACACCCCAAAGCTGTGCTACAACTACCATGTTATACTTTGGGTGTAATCAACAGTCTCCTCAATAATCTTCTCTATTAATCATACATTTCTCACTTCATCATATTCCAGTGGTTACTTACTGATATCAAAGATATTTAGCTCCATTGTCATATTTCCGAAGGAAATCTTTATCACCCCTATCCTACAATTTATCAGGGCATTAGCTGTGGCTAAGAATGGTCTCCCTAGAATCACTGGTATCTGAATCCCCACATTCTGAACTGGCTCTGTGTCAAGCATAACAAAATCCACGGGGAAGTAAATCTTATCCACCTTTATCAAAACATCCTCAATTATTCCCCATGGTATCTTCACTGACCCGTCAACCAATTGAAGCGTCATGGATATGGGCTTCAATTCTCCTAATCCTAACTGCAAATAGATTAAGTAGGCTAGAAGATTCACACTCGCTCCTAGATCCAAAAGAGCTCTCTCAATCCGGCTGACTCCTATCATGCAAGAGAAGGTAGGACACCCTGGGTCCTTATACTTGACGGGTAGCTTGCACTGAAGGATTGAGCTAACCTGCTTGGTCAAAAATGCTTCTTCTGGTTATTCGTTCTCTTCTTGACAGTGATCAAGTCCTTTAAGAACTTGGCATATGACGGCACTTGCTGGATGGCGTCCAAAAATGGGATATTGATTTCGACCTGCTTGAACACCTCTAGAATGTCCTCAAACTTCCCTCCCTTCTTGGGTGCTTGTAATCTTTCAGGGTAAGGCACTTTAGGTACAAACGACCTAGAAAGATCCTTAACAGTAGGTATGACTATAGATGGCTCAGCATCTCTCTTCTCCTTGTTGCCACTTTCTTGCCCTTGCTGCATAGTAGGGTTCTCTTCAACTTGATTGTCCACTTGTCTCCCAAACCTCAATGTGATAATTGATTGCACTTGTTCCTACCTGTGCGTAGGAGTTGATGAATTTCTAACCGCAAACTATCCCTTTGGGTTAGGCACGGATTGACTGGGGAACTTTCCCTTCTTTCTTTCACCCAAGTGAGTTGCGATTTGACCTATTTGACTCTCTAGCTTAGCAATTGCTTGGGTGTTTACTATTGTTGCACTCCTCACTTTTCTGATGGATTGGTCGGTCATCTTCATGAAATCCTTGAGGGTGTCCTCCAATGATTGTGAAACCAACACTGGTGCTTGAGTGGGAGCTTGGTAAGCGGGTGATGGTGTTGGATGGGCTGAGCGACCATGACTTAGAATTGGTGGAGGAAATCCTGGATGGTATTGATTATGAGCATGATGAGGGGCTTATCCCTGATTCATCAGTTGGTTATGCTTTCATGAAAAATTAGGGTGGTTCCGTCACCCTGGATTGTAAGTCTCAGAGTAAGATCCATTTGATTGCTTCCGATAGATATTGAAATCGTTCACTTGTTCCATGGCATAATCGGCAAAAGTCGGCATAGATGGACAATTTTGTGCTAAATGCATAGGACTAGCACAGATGGAACAGCTATCAACATTGAATGTATTGGTATCATTGATGGACTAGCCCACAACAAGAGCATCAACCTTCTTGGTGAGAGTATCTATCTTTATCCTCAAGTTAGTATCCTCCTTAATCTCGTAGATGCCTCCTTTCTTAGGGCCACGAATGAACTTGTCCCGACAGCTTGAAAAATCCCACTGCTACGAGTTATCGGACAACTTGTCCAATACCTTGTATACTTCATCCCCCGTCAGATTTAAGAATGCCCCCTCATTCAAAGACTCAATCATGCTATGGTTGGATTGAGTCAACCCTTGGTAGAAGAACTAAACGAGTCTCCACTTCTCATATCCATGTGGAGGGCATCTGATCAGTAACTCTTTGAAACACCCCTAAGTCTCAAAAAACTTCTCATCCTCCTCCTGAGTGAAAGAACTAATCTCCTTTCGGCATTCATTCACTTTAGACATTGGGAAAAACTTATTATAGAATTTACTCAACAAGCTTTCTCAAGATGTAATAGACTTGAGTATGTTGGAATCCAACCATGCCCTAGCTCTATCGTGAAGAGAAAAAGGGAAAAGTCTAAGATGGACTAACTCATCAGAGAAGTTTTGGAACTTGAATGTGGCATAAATATCTTTGAACTTCTTCACATAGCTGTAAGGATTTTAAAGATTCAAGCCATGAAATAAGGGTAGGAGTTGGATGACATGTGGCTTTAGATCAAAATGAGTAGCATTGGTTGGTGGCAACACTATACAAGAAGGGGAGTTAGTTGCAACGGATACGAACAAATCTCTAAGGGATGTAGTGAAGTCCACATTCCAAGCTCTAGGTTGCTCTACATTCTCCGGTTGATTTGCATTCCTTAAATTGTCCCTCATCTTAATCGTCTCTCTCTCAACAAGTGTTCTCTTATTTCTCCTAAGAGTTCTTTCTATTTCGGGATCTAAAGGTATCAACTCTAAGTTCAGGGATCTCCGACCAAGCATACATCACACAAAAAGCAATAAAATAAACTAATTAGCAGAAACAAAAGAATAAAATAAAACACAAATAAAATAAAATAAATGTAAAAAAAGAAAACACAATACTCACAAAATGGAGCAACAAAAATTGGCAAAAAAAATTGTCTCAGCTGCTGTCGGTCTGCTGATGCTGTCTGCGGAGATGCGCTCGAGAACAGGTAAAGTGTGAATTTCGAACTATGTCATGCAAAGAATATAAACTAAACTAAATTGATTTTAAACAACTGATAAAAACACTAAGGTTTCTAAATCCACCCCACCAAATTAAAGCATATATTTTCATAATTTTTGTTCCTACAACCGACAAGCAATTACATCCTACGTATGTTCTATATAAAAGTAATTTATCAAATAATTCCATGAATCCATCGATATACAAATCACAATGAATACCCTAACTAAATCAAATCATCCAGTGTATCCGTTTAATTTACAAATCACAGTGGATATCCGATTTAATTTGAATGATTCGATGTATCCGTCGGATGAAACACATCGAACATCCAATTTAAACAATTTATAAACAAAACAATCAATCATAAGAATTTACTCAAACAATTGAACTGAAATAGAACATCAATACAAAAATGTCAGAATCATACGAACATATATGAAAATATAATGATAATCAATGGCATGGTTTCATCTTCAACCTTAGATGAAGGTTTTAGCCTCTTATGATTATGAAAATAAATTTCACAATTAAAGTGCTAAAAATTAAACTTTAAAACACAAAAGAAATAAATTAAAGCTGAAAATACATTGAGAGAGAAATTACACTTGCAGATTTTCTCTTTGTTTTTTCTTCTTTTTGTTTTTTGCTGTGCGGCGCTCTCCCCACTTGATAGCAAAGTCTTCGAGATCCACCCCTTGAAGATGAAGTGAAATGGGGCTTTTATAGGGAAACTTCATGAGTGCAATGTGTTTCTAACTGATATGGGATGTGGGATGTAGAATGTGTTTCCAACCGATATGGGATGTGGGATGTGGGATTTAAGCCTTCACATTTTGCTCTTTAAGCCAGATAATTCCATAATGCTCCAAAAACGTAGAAAAAAATAGTAAACACAGAAATGAGATAAAATATGATGAAATAACACAAAGTAAGAGCTTAACAAATATAAGTTAAGAGGCTTAAATATGAATATTTAAGCACTTATCACTCATCTCACTCCTTTTAAACTTTTCAGGAAGTTTTGTAGAATATTTTGTATCTTAAGTGACAAGTTGTGAAGGCCGAAGTCTTTTAGGTTGGTTCACGTGCTAGGCATCATTGTCTAAGTCTTTTGTAATAAGTAACAATTACTTTCAGCTTGTAAATGTCTAACAGTACCAATGAGGGTTTTATCCCTTGAGACATCTTTTATAAAAGTTAAGTGTTGTGCTTTTAGATATTAACTTAACTATGTAAGTGTTGGTATATTTATAATGATGTTTATTAGGATACATTGTCGTTAAATAAAATTGTCCAGGTGCTCAGTTTTAAAAAGTATTGGATACCATTCTGAGTAAGGCCCACTTGGGATGGGTCTTTACATAAACACTACAAATCGTTTGATTTCATAAAAAAATGAACATGAACCATATGTGTATAAGAAGGTCAGTGGGAGCACCATGACATTTTTGGTGTTGTACGTTGACAATATACTACTCATTGGGAAGGATATAGGTATGTTACAATCAGTCAAGGTTTGACTATCTAAAAACTTCTCTATACAGGATTTGAGTGAAACATCCTACATTTAGAGGATCAAGATCTATAGAGATAGATCTAGAAGGATGCTAGTCTTGTCCCAATTAGCATACATAGAAAAAATGCTAAAGAGGTTTAACATGAAAAATTCCAAGGTGAGTGATGGAATTACTCTCTTAAAAAGAAATGTCCCAAACAATATCTAAAGAGAATGAATATATGAGTAGATTGGATCTAATCATGTACTCCATGTTATGTACAGTGTCCGATGTTTCATATACTCAAAGTATTACGAGCAAATATCAATCCAATCCATCCGAGAGTCACTAGATAGCTGTGAAAAAAAAAATTGAAGTTCTGAATAAGAACTAATGATTTGTTTCTCATATATGGATGAGTTGACTTAAAACCTGAGGACTTCACACTCTAGTTTTCATTCTGAAAAATATGATAGTAAGTCAAAATACAAATATGTGCTCACCTTAAATGGTGGAGTAGTGAGCTAGAAATGTCCCAATCAAGCAACCACTGTGGATTAAACCATAGAGGAAGAATACAATGCTACGAACAAAGTTGTTTGGATAAAGAAGTTCATCACTGAACTTGGAATAGTTCTTGACATTGTAAATCCAATATCTTAATACTATGACAACAATGACACTATTTTATAGGCGTTGGAACCAAGGTCTCATTAGAAATCCAAATAGATCTAGCTATGATTTCATTTAATTAGAGGGATCATTGAAAGAGGTGATTTGAAGATAAAAAGAGTTTCATCGACAAATAATATTATGGATCCACTAACAAAAGCAATGGGTATGAGACATTTGGGCTATTGACTTTAGTGCAAGTGAGAGATTGATAATAGTATTCCCTATAAGCCAATAACATTCAATGTTTAGGCATATTACTTGTAAAGATCCATCTCCGGGTATGCCCTACCCGAGGAGGTATCACCACTTTTTAGCTACAAGTGACCCAAACTATATGCAATCATACAATTCACACTATAAGCAATAGAGTTTTCCAACAATTCAATTTAAGTACAAAAAATTATTTAGAATTAATAACATGTTCCAAATACAAAACTCAACTTTTATAAATTTACAAGTACAATGCAAGAACTTAAAGCATGGTTTAACTCTAAACTAAACTTAGACTCCTGAGGAGTTCGAGGGAGAAGGATGTCGTAGACAAGGATGCTTCTCAACTCGATCACAGCCTCCCAGAATTAACTTGAAAAGTTAGTAAAATAAAAGAAGAATGAGCTATAAAGCTCAATGAGGAAATCAACTTACTAATGATAATCGCAATGGGACTTAAGTCCTTAGGTCTTTAAGTTTTATTAACATAATATAAATTTTATTTGTTCCAAAGCATAGTTGTTCAGAAATTTCAGATCTTAAACCAGTTGTTTTTCTCATATCTTATTTCAAGAAATAGGTTACTCATACACAAACTATTTATCCAATAAGTTCATAGCTATTTTTCCATACATATCATAGTATTAATTCTTTATAAATAATATAACTCACAATTTATTAAATATTATTCAATAAATAATTTTATCATAGCATTGATGTTGTTTGAATTGAATTTTTTTATTATGAAATTTTAGTAATTATGCCTTTGATGAGAGTGTTTGATGAAACATTTTGATTGATATGTGTCTTTCGTATACTTGTGAAAAGTGTGGTATATGGTTAGTGATTTATTAGTAGTATTAAAGAAGTGAAAGTTGAGGAAGGATCTTTTAAAGAGATTAACTACTTGAAAAGTCTTGCCTCGAATATTCGATCATTGATAATTATTGATGGACTATTAGTTAAATGGGACTTGGAATAATTATGAGATTGTTGAATTATACTAAGTTAGTGTATTATGTTGGATTATGTATAAACGTTTGATTGACAATTTTCCTTCTCTTGATATATTTATAGATTATAATAATTATAATTGATGATTGTGATATGGTGGTGTAGTGTTAGTTTGAGGAACAATTAGTATATAATTTGTAAATTTAAAGTGGATAAAATTTATCGTATAGAGCATATATGTGTGTATGTATGAGGTTTGATCATAGGAAGAAAGTAGTCGACGGAGTATAAGATGGTATTATTTCGAAAGTCTGGGTTAAGTTATCAATTAGAAAATGTTGAAAATTCCAGAGTTGGTACGTAGAACTGATTCGTTGATAAGTGTTTCATTAGGAAATGAGACTTGAGAAGAGTGATTAAACTATAGGTAAAAGTGTATTTGGGTTAATGAGTATAAAAAAGTAGGAATAAATTTTTGGACAAGTGGTTCATGTGAAGATTAAGGTATAGTAGGGAGTGAAGGAAGTAAAATGAGAGAAACAATTTAAGTAAAGGAATGATGATGTTAGATGATTCGTAAGTGAAGTGTTTGTGGTATTTTGGACTTAAGAAGGGTAGTAAAGGAGGTAGTTTGGGAAATGGAAAATTATATATATATGTGTGTGTGTGTGTGTGTGTGTGTGTGAAAATGGTAAAGGATAAAGGTGTAGTAATTTTTTTTTTTTTTGGAATGGATCTTAGGTGTTAAGTGAAGTCTGATGCAATGAGATGGTGGATCCAAATTATAGATTAGAGAATGAGTAACTAAATGGTTGGTGCTACTTAAATAAGCTTGAGAGTTTTGTTTTATTAGGAGATATAGATTTGAAAAATGTTTTTGATACTCAATGAGAAGTAAATGATGATGAGTTAAAGTGTTTGAAGTACTTGAAGAGTTAAAAATTAATGGATGCCTTATTTTAGATGTGGTTGAGGTACTAGAGAGGATGATGATTAGAAAAAATATAATTTATATACATAACAAAGAAGATTACTATGTAATTGGAGTTGTTAATAAGGAGTTTTATAGGAGGCTAAGAGTTCAGTAAGGAATTAGGGTATTAGACCGATTATGGTAAAAAAGTAATGAGTATAGAGTTCAAAACCAAGGTTGATCAAATAGATGGTTAAAGTACTAGAATTAATGAGGAGTTAGAAATTTAGTTAATTATTTATAACCCCACCCATACTTGATAATAAGACTTGTAGGTAGTTAGTAATATTATAAGAGGAAGAAATTTCAATATGAAGTTTCGACTTAAGAAATTATGAAGTTTGGAGTATTTTAAGAGGGAATATTATTGGAAGAGATGTCTAATAAGGAAGATAGTTAAAGAGATTCAAGGTTACTAGACGTTGCGATTTTGATAGAACTTAATGGACGACTAAGTGGATGATGGATATTTAAATTCATGACGGGATTAAGAGTTGTTTTGAGAAAGAGTGTAAGTGGTACGACGTGATTATGAAATATCCTATTCAAATATTATTAATGATAATAAGTTAAAGGGGGTTATTGGAATTCATTGTACATGGTGTAGCTAAACATAAGATAGGGTAGGGAAAAGAGTAAAAATGAGATGTTAGATGGTATTTGGAGGTTTGATTTCCTAAATGGATTAGAATAGGAAACATGAAAAGAAATGGAGTTGGAGGTGTAGTAAGGTCGAGAGAGTAGTTCAAGGGTGTAAAGGTCCAAGAGAAATGTGGAAGTAGAATAAAGAAATGAAGATATTATAGATCTGTGAATTGATGAAAAGGACTGAGTAAGAAGTGAGAAATCGGATTTGCTACTAGGATGTTGTAGAAGATGAGATGTTTAAGTTGAGACAGATGAGGAAATTATCGAATGTTTGGTATTAAGTTTTAGTACTGGATTTAAAAAGGAAGTGGAGTAGTTCAATGAGATTAATGATTGTATTGATAAATCAAGAAAATAAGAGGTATGAAACTTAATTTAAGAAATTATGATTGGTGTTTGATTGATGCTTTGGTTGGAACCATCTAGGAAGTATAATTAATTAATTTGGAAACTATTGATAGTCTTGGAGATGAATCAGTTTAAGAGAATTAGGATTAAGGATACAAAGGAATGAGTTGATGAAGAGATAAAAGTTGAGGTTTTAAAATAAAATTCTAAGTATGAATTGGAAGGTTACGGGTTCGACTAATGGAGGGTTGGGATTTTAGGAGAGTGTTCATTCAAAGAAATTGATGGGAGAGATAAGAAATGTTAGAGCTTTAACAGTTATAAGAAAGTATATGGTAAATTTTCTAGAAATTTTAGGGTGAAGAGTTAATTGAGTTTCTGGGTAACAGAATTAGGATCTGACTGAAGTGTAGAATGTATGTGAGGACAAAAAATAATTATGTAAAGAAACAGAAGGACCTAAGAAGGACAATAAATTTAAAATAAAGTTGATATTTAAGGAAAGGTTTATGTGGACAAAATTTACTAAGTCATTTTTTAAGACAACTAAGTGTTGAACGTTAAAGGAAATAGTTATATAATGAAGATTATCTAATTAAACGGAAGTATTTGGATTATTATTATATGACGATGATATGATTTGCATCACTTTCTTGAAGGGTAAATGAATCGAAAGGTTGCTAGAAATTTCTTTAAATGATCGAAAGTTCGACTTATAATAGAATTAGATTATGAAGTGGGGACCACGGAGTAAAGGAATCAAAAACTTGAGCAAAAGACTAAATTGAATTGAGTAAAAGATAAGTGCAATGATGTTAATCATGCCTAATATCTTTTAGATCTCCTCGAGAAAGCATTGAATTAAGAATTAGGGAAAGTGATAAGTTGGTAAGTAACCATGTGGAGAGATGTCTTGGGAAGGAGACATAGTTTAAAGTTAGTACTACATGTAAGGCCCTTGAAGTGTAAAGCTGAGATAGAGATTTAAGAACTTAGAGTGGACAGCGAGATGACACAGTTTTTTCTTTGAACTTCAAGAGCAAAAAGGAAGAGGTAGTTTGAGGTGCTAGTTAGATGAACGAATTTGCAGGAGTTGATAACTTTGAGGTTGAGGAAAATAAATTAAAGGGTGTACACCACTTAACAAGGGAAAAAATTCTATAATAAGATTAGATGATGGTGAAATAGAATGTGGTGTTGTAATCACAGTTATAATGAAGATGGAAGGTTTAAGAAGGATTTTCAAGAATGTGAAATAGACTTAGGAATGAGAAATTCTTGTTGTATTGTGAACCTTGATCAAGGAAATTTTGAGGATGAATTTTTTTTAGTGGGAGAGAATTGTAAAGCCTAGTATTTTATTTAGAATATTTTAAATTTCAAAATTTTTGTACCTCAGTGCATTTTTGGAATGCTTGTGTGAATTGGGCTTAATTAAGTCCATTTTGGAGTTAAAAAAAATTTGGAAGCAAGTAAATAAAGGAGGTTTAAGCAATAAAGATTATTTTTGGTGGAAACTTCGGAGTTTTAAGAAATGGTTAGGTAATTTATAAGAGAATCAAAAGTAGGAGGATAGTTTTACTAAATTAGAGTGGTTTGTGGTGGAAAATAAGAAGATGTGTAATTTGAGGGTTCATTTTGCAATTCATAAAGAATATGTGTATAAATAGGGGAGAAGGGAGAGAAGAACCATAATTTTTGTTGGATTCTTCTAGAGAAAAAGAGAGAGAGGGGAGAAAGAGAGAATACGAAGGAAAAAAGAAAGATGAAAGAGATTAAGTTTTTCTTGCAAAAACTCAAGGTATAAACTCAATTTATTTCATCTAAATTTATCAAGTGTGTTTATTACTTAAGGATTTAAGTTTTTGAGTTGAAAATTTGAAGATTTTCTTAAGAAAGTTTGAAGAAAAATGGTTTATTTCAAAAAAAATGAGTTTTTGAACCAAATTTGAAAATTTTCTAATTGGAGTTCGATTCTTGGCTTGGGTAATGTAAATTTTCATTAATAAAACCATTATAAACTTGTGTTTTTAAAGATTTGAAAAGATTCATATAGATCAAGAAGAGTTTTGGGGAAAAACTTAAGTTTTCGGATTTGATTTTTTGTTGGTATCAGGTGACTCAGTTGACTGGTTCGGGAGATTAGTCAACTGGATGAGGTTTTTATGCTATTCTTAAAGGACCTAGTCGAGTGGGTTATAGTACTAGTCGACTACATGAAGTGGCAGAAGCTTCTAAACGTTTTGCCAGTCGACTAGATCAGGTACCCAGTCGATTGGATCATGCTGATTTTTCAAAAAATGACTTTTCTTCTTAGTTTTTGAACATGAAACCTTTCCAAAACAATTTTAATGTTTATATAAATTTGAAATATGATTAAAAAATCTTTATAAAAATGATAATATTCACAAAAATTAAAGTGTTTTGAGATTCAAAATAGATGATTTGAAAAGGGCATAAAGCCTCGATTTCTTTGAATTTTGGTTTCGTGCGAAGTGCACTCTTGAGATTTAAAGTGTGCAAAACACCTTAAGGTGGCTAGAGGTTCTTTTAAATGATTTAAAATAAGGAATTTAAGTATTATTCATTCTTAGGTATTAATGGGGAAATCCTTGAGAGACAAGGAAGTAGTAAGATCGCGTTGCGAGGTGAGTATGCCTTACCTTTTGTAAGCGTATTTAAAAATATGATCTACCTTGATGAATTAAAACCTTAGAATTTGTGAAGATTAAGCATTTAGATTATGGTATGAAAATAGTACAAACTAGTAATACGATGAGTCGAAATAGATTTGAAAAATAAAGGTTTAAAGATATGAGTCTTGAAATGATTTAAGGTGTTTACGTTAAGGAATTGTAATGAATGTGTTTGGTTGGATTTGTATGAAATGCGATGTGAATTATTGATGACTGATTATATGCATATCTCTTCATGCATTTTGCATTATAACCTTGTTTGACGGTATGTTCTTGAGGGGCGAGTGATGGGTGAGGCCGATAAGTCCCTTCCCACAATGGGTGTAAGGGAATCAAATTAATATTGGACTAGTAGGACCCCACAATGAGTGGGGAGACGTCCTCGTGATGATGGTATAGCCTAGTGAGGGGCAGTGATTGATTGTGCATTTATTGCATTGCATCATACAATATGGCATTACATTTCATGGACATATTGAGATGAATGGCCCATGAGGGGCATGTAAATAAATGAGTCTCACAGAGAGACAATTATAGTGAGAAAGAGACAAAGAAGTATGTTATGATAGGAATTATTTAAATGTTAGACTATATGTTATTATCTAGTCATATAAGAAATAAATGATTAAATATTAAAGGGCTATTTATACAAATTGAATACTTCTAGTAAATTTAATTCACTGAGCTTGTGAAGCTCATCCCTCATTGTATAATGATTTCAGGTAGCAGACAAGACAATTAGTCTAGTGGGTTGAGAGTCATACGAAAACATTTCTATGAACCACATACGTGTCAACATCCTCAGACAAATGATAAAATGAAATAAAAATTTATTTATAAATATTCATGCATTTTATGTTGTATATTATGTTTAAGTTAATATGAGATTATTGTACCTCCCTTGTTGAGGGTTGAGGATTAAAATAATTTTTTTGTTAATATTAGTATGATTGTTGCATATATGTGTCATGCTAGGATTTTCAAAATGTGATGACACTGTCTCGGGGGTGACCAACCTGGGATTGATCGTTACAATTTTGGTATCTGAGCATTAGGTTTTATGATTCTGTAGACTGCATGAAAACTTAAAAAGTGAAAGATCTAAATAAACTATATTTTAAATGCAGAGTCTGAGGATGACACGTGGTCGTGCTAGAGGTAGAGGTAGAGTTTTGAATCAAATGGGACGTGGTAGACCCTCAATTTTTAGGAGAACTGAAGCAGAGGAGGAAGTTGAGTCTGTGGGTCCTGCGAGGGATAGTGCAGCTGGTACTAGTAGAGTTGAGAGAGAATCTAAGGTTAGGAAGGATGAATTGAGAGAAGCTCTTAATCATAATTTAGAAAGGATGAATGCAGTTGAAGAAAGGCTGATAATCTGTAGAGAATATCAGAGAAAAGGGGTAGAAGAGAACCTGATGTGGTGAGACAAGAGGTTCATGAGGGAGAAGGTGTGTTTGCACATGAGATGCAAGGTGATTGTTTTGTGAGATTTCTTAAGTTTAAACCCCATTCTTTTAGAGGATCTGTAAATCCTGTAGAAGCTGAGTAGTGGATCAGACATGTCAAAAAATATTTTGAGGTCTTACTAGTGACAGATAGATAGAAGGTTGCTTTTGCTTCATTTATGTTGGAGGGTAAGGCTTCTCAATGGTGGGAGGATATTTTGCCCAAGGTAAGCACACGGGTAGAACAACTTTTAACTTAGAGTAAGTTTAAGGATGAATTATTTGCAAAGTATTTCCCAGATACCTTTCGGGCACAATAAGAGAGAGGTTTTATTCATTTAAGGCAGAGAAATTTATCGATGGCTGAATATGATAATAGATTCATAGCCCTATTAAGGTTTCTACATGAATTAGTGAATACAAAGGAGAGAAAATGTAAGAAATTTTTAGACGGATTACATTATGACATTCAGACTAAACTCTCTTATATGAGCATAGGGAGTTATGCTGTACTGGTGGATAAAGCATTATAGATTGAGAAGGATTTGATGGAGTTTAGAGGTAGGAGAGATTGGCTGAAGAGGTCTAGATTTGAGGGACCTAGAGGTGGTACCAGTATGGGTGTACAAGGTGGGAGACCACCCCAGAGGGGGCGTTTCATTTCACAAGGAACTGTAGTGCAAAGTCAGAGGAAAACAGGATCTGTTGCTTCTATAGCTCAGATAATACCGTTGGGACACTAGATTTGGGAGACAAGCTATGGGAATTGGAAATTATGGTAGAGGAGTAAGTATGCCACCAGGGGGAAGTGGCAACCTGATATATGATCAAGAGGCAAGGGCTTGCTTTAGATATAATCAGGAAGAGCATCTGTCTCAGAATTGCCCTACACAAATATGCTTTGTATGTGGTGGTGGAGGACATGTTGCTGCAGATTGTCCAGCAGGGAAATCTGCTGACGTAGATGTTGGAAGTTTTGGGAGAAGATCAACAGAGAGAGGTGGTGGATCAGCGAGTGTGCAGGGCAGAGGTCAAGGATCAGTAGCTGAAGGAGGACGTTGTAGCCAGTTTCAGTCCAGTGATAGTAGAGTCTATGCATTGACCCAACAGGATGCATAAGCCACTCGTGATATTGTTATGGGTATGATATTTATCCTTGGTAGGCCTACTAGATTATTGATTGATCGTTGTACAACCTATTCTTTTATATCTAATAATTATATGAAATCTATTGATGCTAGTGCTAATCCTTTCATGCATGCGATTATTGTTGAGGTTCCTACTGGAGATAGGGTTATTATCAAGATAATCTATCGAAGTTGTGTGATTAATATTGCTGATAGAGAATTTGAAGTTGATTTATTACCTTTAGATATGACAGATTTTGATTTAATTCTAGGGATGAATTGGTTATCTGCATATCATGCTTGGGTAGATTGTTTTAGGAAAAATGTGGTGTTCAAGATACCTGGACAGGAGGAGTTTAATTTTCAAGGAGGACGTAAGATATTTTCTAATTGTCTTATTTCTGCGTAACTGTTAGTAAATGGTTGAAGAAGGGTTGTGAGGGGTATTTGGCATATGTGGTGGATTCTAGCAAGGAAAGTAGGAAGTTAGAAGAAATCTTGGTAGTGAAATTTTTTTCTGATATTTTCCCTGAAGAGTTGTATGGTTTGCCTCCCAATAGGGAAATTAAGTTTTCTATTGAGGTGATTCCAGGATTAGCACCCTATAGAATGGCACCAGCTGAATTGAGAGAGTTGAAAGTTCAACTTCAGGAGTTGCTTGATAAACAATTTATTCGACCCAGTATGTCACCCTGGGGAGCCCCTGTGTTATTTATCAAGAAGAAGGACATGACAATGACCTTGTGTATTGATTATAGACAGTTGAATAAGATCACCATCAAGAATAGATATCCTTTGCCTATGATAGATGATTTATTCGAGCAGTTACAAAGAGCTAGAGTCTTTTCTAAGATAGACCTGAGATCGGGTTATCATCAATTGAGGATAAAGGAGGGGGACATGCCTAAGACTGCTTTTAGGACACGTTATGGCCATCATAAGTTCCTGGTGATGCCATTTGGGTTGACTAATGCTCCTGCAACATTTATGGACCTTATGAATTGGGTGTTTAAACCATTCTTGGACAGATTTGTGATTGTGTTTATTGATGATATTTTGGTATATTCCAAGAATGAAGAGGATCATATGCAACATTTGGAGATAGTGTTGAAGATTCTGTGGAGAGAGAAATTATATGCAAAGTTCTCTAAGTGTGAGTTTTGGTTGAGTGAAATATCTTTCTTGGGGCATGTTGTGTTGGGAAAAGGGATAGTAGTTGACCTAAAAAAAAGTAGAAGCAGTGTTGAATTGGGGAAGACCCACGAGTGTAACTGAAATTAGAAGCTTTTTGGGCTTGGCTGGTTATCGTAGGAGATTTATCCAAATGTTTTCTATGATTGTTGGACCGTTAACTAAATTGACTAGGAAGGATGTGAAGTTTAGATGGTCAAAGTAATGTGAGAGAAGTTTCCAACTGTTGAAAGAAAAACTGATAACTGCCCCGATATTAGTGCTTCCTTTTGGTGATGAAGGATTTGTGGTATAAAGTGATGCATCACATCAGGGGTTGGGATGTGTGTTGATGCAACATGGGAGAGTTATAGCTTATGCATCTAGGCAACTGAAGAACCATGAGAGGAATTACCCGACCCATGATTTAGAATTGACTGCCATAGTTTTTGCTTTGAAGATTTAGAGACATCATTTATATGGAGCCAATTGTGAAATTTTTACTGATCATAAAAGCTTGACGCATTTACCAACCCAGAAGGAGTTGAATTTGAGATAGAGGAGGCGGATGGAGTTGATTTGTGATTATGATTGTACAATTCACTATCATCAAGGAAAGGTTAATGTAGTAGCTGATGCATTGTGTAGAAAGGCTATAGGGAGATTAGCTACTATTGGGAGTCATAATATTAGCTTGATGATAGAATTAAAAAGAATGAGGATGCAGTTGAGTGTCAATGATCGGGGAGTATTGATGGCAAATATGGTGATACAATCTTCTATTATTGATCGGTTATTACAGATGTAGGGTAACAATAAGGGGATAGAGAAGATTAGACGGGAATTGTTGAGTGGGAAGTCAACTGAGTTTAGAATTAGAGAAGATGGTATGGTAGTATTAGGGCATAGAGTTTGTGTTCCCAATAATGTGGAAATGGGAAAGGAGATACTAAGGGAGGCTCATGATTCTGTATATTCCATGCACCCGGATAATAATAAGATGTATAGGGGATTGAGACAGAATTATTGGTGCTCATAGATGAAGAAAGATGTAGCGGAATATATTTCTAGATGTTTGACTTGTCAACAGGTGAAGTTTGAGAATAGACATATAGTAGGTTTATTACAACCTTCCAGTACCTGAGTGGCCATAGGAAAACATGAGTATGGATTTTTTCTATGGTTTTCCCCGTACCCAGAGGGGTCATGACGCTGTGTGGGTTATAGTGGATAGACTTGCTAAGTCTTCACATTTTTTGCCTATTAAAACTACCTGGAGTCTAGAAAAGTTAGCTGAATTGTATGTAGCGGAGATAGTAAAATTACGTGGAGTACCTTTGAGCATTGTATTAGATAGAGATTCTAGATTTACCTCTAGATTTTTAAGAGGTTTCCGAGAAGCTATGGGTATGCAATTACAGTATAGTATAGCTTTTCATCCACAAACTGATGGATAGACGGAGAGAATCATCAAAATACTAGAAGATATGTTGAGAGCAAGTGTATTGAGTTTCTCAGTGAGCTGGGATGCTTATTTGTCTTTAATCAAGTTTGCATACAATAACCAGTATCAAACTAGTATTGGGATGGCACTCTTCGAGGCTTTACATGGTAGGAGGTGTAGAACTCCAGTATACTGGGAAGAAGTTGGAGAAAGAAAGATATATGGCCCAGAAATGATAGATTTGACTACAGAGAGATCAAACTGGTTAGGGAGAACCTCAGAGCAGCCCATAACAGATAGAAGGGATATGCTTAAAAGAAGATGACCTCTCAAGTTCCAAGTTCGTGATTGGGTATTTTTGAAGATATCCCCATGGAAGAGTGTGTTGAGGTTTAAAAAGAAGAGAAAGTTGAGCCCGAGATTTGTGGGGCCATGTGAGATGATCAAGAGAATTGGACCAGTAACATATCATTTGGATTTGTCTCCAGAGTTAAAGCAATTACATAATGTGTTTTATGTATCACTGCTGAGAAAGTACTTACACGATGAATCTCATAGTATCTCGAATCAGGCGATAGAATTTCATGAAGATTTGACTTTTATGCAAGTACTAGTCAGAATCCTAGATAGAGAAGAACAAGTATTATGAAATAAAGTCATTCCTTTGATTCAAATATTATGGCGGAATAAAGATGTCCAAGAAGTCACGTGGGAGCATGACTCAAGAATGAGGAAGGATTACCCCCAACTTTTTCTTGAATTAGGTAAAGAAATTTCGGGGATGAAATTTTTGTAAGGTGGGTAGAATTGTAATACCCATATTTGTAAAGTAAGGGTAAAGAAGTACTTTAATAAATATGTCATAGAGTTAAAATAATATATATATATATATATTTAAATGTGAAAAGTCAAATTTTTTATAAAAAAAAAATCTTGAATCGTCCAGAATGGGAATTAGAAAAGAAAAAAAAGGGACATCCAACAAAAAAAAAAGGCAAAAGTTAGCAACATGTGACAACACCTGTTGCCAAGACAAAGAAACCTTGCTGCATGTAAGGTAGCAAGGCTGCTGAGTTGCCAAATGAAATTACACAAATGTGAGCTGCCGAGATTTTTGTGCAGCAAACTTATATATATATAGACACACACACGCGCACACACACTTTTATTAGTTTTCCTTCAATTAATCGTTTTCTTTAAACACTTGAGGACCGAAAGAAAGGTTGAAAGAGCACAATTTTGAAGGGGTTTACGGGGAAATTTTATAGAGAGTCACGGGAAGCTATAAGAAAAACATAAGGTAATAACGTAATATTTATTTTTTAAAAATTTTTAGCATTCATGAAATTTCCCAAAATTCAAAGTGGGAATTTTCAAATGGTGTAAATTATGAAGAATAAATTAAAATTTTAATATGAATATTATGTCAGGTGTTGACGATCAGCAACTGAGAGAAAATGCTGAGAGGAGCAGGAAAGACAAAGAGGTGATCCACAGGTATCTCTAAGTGCTACGTGGTGAGTTAGATTTACTTTAAGTAATCTAAATAAAAATAAAATATCTGGTGATAATATTAAAATAAATTATTAGCTTATGTTTTGGTGGTAGATAAAAATTTGATTGATTTGTATGATATGAATATTGGAGACATATAAAATTATTATGTAAAAAGAAATATTATTAGAATAATGAGTTGATTTAATAATGATTGTGATAAATAAAATTCTTGATGAGTTATGGTTAATAAATGGATATGATATATGAGGAGAATAAATTAATGAAATTTATCAAGTAGAAATTCAAGGAAAGACAAGATAGCTAAATTTGATATTTGAATCCATGTTGTTTTTATATTATTGTTCATATGTTTATTTCATATCATTGTTCATATGCATATATATAAAATAAAAGAATCGGGAGGGGGCCAGTCTAATTGAAAAACCATGATAGCCGGTATATGCTGGAAATAAATACCATGATAGCCAGTATATGCTAGAAAGAAAAGAATCAGGAGGGGGCCAGTCTAAGATAAAAACATGTGGACATGTGGGAAGACATTCTCTAATAATAACTCATGCATTGCATTTGTTTTACATGTTGATTTTATTACTGAAGTGTTGTTGATATTATGCATTTATTTTATAAATAAATGAGTCTCACAGAGAGACAGTTATAGTGAGAAAAAACATATAAGTATGATATGATAGAAATTATTTAAATATTATACTATATGCTATTATCCAGTCATACGAGAAATAAATGATTAAATATTAAAGGGCCATTTATACAAATTGAATACTTCTAGTAAATTTAATTCACTGAGCTTGTGAAGCTTATCCCTCATTGTACAATGATTTCAGGTAGCAGAAAGAACAATTAGTCTGGTGGGTTGAGAGTCAGACGAAATCATTTTTGTAAACCACGCACGTGTCGATATCCTCAGACAAATGATAAAATGAAATAAAAATTTTATTTGTAAATATTCATGCATTTTACGTTGTATATTATGCTTAAGTTAATATCAGATTGTTGTACCTCCCCTGTTAATAGTTGAGGATTAAAATAAAAATTTCTTTTAGTATTAGTATTATTGTTATATATATGTGTCGTGCTAGGATTTTCAAAATGTAATGATGCCGTCTTGGGGGTGGCCAACCCGAGATGGGTCGTTACACTTGATTAGTAATATTCAAAACTTGATTAGTAATATTTGAAAATTTATTTGTAATTTTTGAAACTTCACTAGAAATTTTCAGAACTTCAATAGTAATGTTGGGAACTGTACTAGTAATTTTTTAAACTTGATTAGTAATTTTTGAAACTTCATTAGTAATTTTGAGAATTTCATTAGTAGTTTTCGGAACTTCATTAGTAATTTTTGGAACTTCACTAATAATTTGGGGAACTTTACTAGTTAGTTTGAAAACTTGATTAGTAATTTTTTGAACATCAGTAATAATTATTGGAACTTCACTTATAATTTTGGCAATTTCTTTAGTAAATTGCGGAACTTCATTAGTAATTTGGGGATCTTCAGTAGTAATTGTGAGAATTTCACTAGTATTTTAAGAACTTGATTAGTAATTTAGGAAACTGCATTAGGTATTTGATTTATTGAACTTAAATATAAGAAACTATAATGTTGTGAATGCTTTGCACATGTTATGAAATTTTGTTGATATTGTGATAGTGTGAAATGAATAAAATAATTATGTAAATGTTGTGACTCCACCCAATAAAGGGTAGGGAGGGGATCCTATTAGTTTAGTTGTAAGGACTCCACCTGGCAAGGGATAGGGAGAAGATCCAAATTGTTTATGATGGGAGACATCCCCATTGTTTATGATTAGCCCAATGAAAGGCAAGAACTTTGAAGTGATGAAAGAAATGAAGTTGCATTGCATTACATTGCATAATGAATTATTGGTATATAATTGATAACTTTAATTAGCCCATGAGAGGCACAAGTGATGTTTGGCCTATGAGGGGCATGTGTTGTGATTAATCCATTAAAGGACACTTATTGTAATTAGCCCATGAAGGGCATGTGATGTCATTGCCTAAATGAAGGGTGTCCAATGTATTTGGTCCAGTAAAGGGTATGAAATGTTAATTGTTGTAGAATGAAAATGTTTGAGATTTGTCATTTACTCTAAAAAAAATTGATCATATAATATATAAGTGATAAGAACTACGTAGTTTTCTGATTTACTGAAGAAATAAGGAATACTTATAATGACTACCTCATTAGTAACAAGAAATGAGAAAAATAAGTTAAAACATTTATACTTATGAGTCATATTATTTTCGTACTTAGAAAGAAATAAATATTAAGTTAAGGTTTGAAAAATAAAGAACAAAACTTTTAAAACGATTACTTTTAGTAATGTGTTTCTCACTGAGCTTTTTACCTCACCTTTTTATTTTCTAACATTTAAGGTAATACCGGGAGTTTGATAGTTAAAGTTGAAGGAAGTCTTAAATAAGGCTCTCGTCTACTACATCCACATCTTTTGGGTCTTTGTTAAGAGTTTAAGCCTTGGTCTTAGCTTAATCGTTGTAAAAGAAACTGTTCAAGGCTTACTTAAGTAGAGAAGTTTTCTTTCATTTATGTCTTTTGAAAATTGTAAAATCTTTGAATCTCTTATATTGTAAAGATCTTTTAGACGTGTAAAAATGTGATATTTAAACTTGTGAAGTTTGATAGGATGTTTGTATTCTTGATGAGCATTACATGGTTGCATCTTGAGTTAAGGTGCTCAGTATTGAAAGGTAATGGAGTCGTTTCGAGTAAGGCCCACTCAGGATGGGTCGTTACATTTTTGGTAACAGAGCTTTAGGTTTAAGGTTCTACAGTCTCCATTTGCATAAGTATGATGCATTGGGTGGTTATAGAAAGTCGGTTGTGTAGAGTTAGAGGATGCCGTTTAGGATTAATAACCAGTAATGGTTTAAGTGGGGCTAATATGTCTTGAGATTTAAGTTGAGATAACTTATGTGTGGCTGTTGTTTGAAATTGATGTTGGTTGAAGTGACTTTTGATGTTTGTAAA
Organism: Bretschneidera sinensis; assembly: GCA_023935145.1. NCBI lineage: Eukaryota > Viridiplantae > Streptophyta > Magnoliopsida > Brassicales > Akaniaceae > Bretschneidera > Bretschneidera sinensis. Next base: position 27,184,304 of record CM043705.1, on the reverse strand, counting down.
TTGTTGTATTGATGTCTTTTTTTGAAAATTGTTAGTGTGATTGCTTTAATTTGACGTTGGTAAAATTTCTTAATGCGATGAAGTATTTGTTTGATGTGTTTTTTATATGAGTAAAAGCATTAATGTGTGGTTGGTGGTTTGATGATGATGTTGAAAGCCAAAAGATTGGAAAATGACCTTTGAAGAGTTTTAATTATTTGAAAGTTTTACTATGATAGATGCAACTGTTTAAAATTTATTAATAAGATATTGGTTGAGAAAGGATGGGAATTTATTATTAAGATTGATTTTCTCTAATGATATGAGTTGAATAAATCGTATTGAGCTAGTGAACTAAATTGAGTTACATAGGAACTTCTCTTTTGATGATTATTCTTCATGTTGTTGTGTTAAAGTGTTGATGATTAATGATTGTGTAATTATTGTGTGGTATTGGTCTAAGAAATAGTTCTTGTAAAATGTAGACTCGAAGTAAAAGAAGTCCTACGTAGTTGGCTTGTGTGTGTATATTTAGATGTTGAGTACGAGGAAAAAGGTAGTTGATTAGGTATTGAACTAAAATACTTTAAAGGTCAGATTGTGAGTATATTAGAAGTGTGGAGAGGTTTGAGAATGGTTATTAGGAAATGATACTTGAGAAGGTTTTTTTTTTTTTCCATTGAATAATCCATTTATTTTGAAAGTTTAGTTTAGATTGTTTGAGCTTTGGTAGATTGTTGGTAAATTGCTAGATAAAGAATTTAAAGATTTTGCCGTTAGGGCTTTCTACTGTGTAATGCTAAATTATGATTGGGTATTTCTTCAAGGATTGTATGTATATTGTGTAACGTCCATCCCTGGGTGGACCCTACCCGATGAGGTATCACCAATTTTTAGCTCTGAGAGATCCGAACTATATATAATCATACAATTTATGATACAATTAGCAGACTTTTCCAATAATTTAATTCAATTACAACACATGATTTAGATTTAATAAAACGTTCCAAATACATAACTCGACTTCTATAACTTTACAAGTACAATGCGAGCACTTAAGATATGGTTTAACTCTAAATTAAACTTAGACTCTTGAAGAGTCCGAGCGACGAAGATGCTTCTCAACCCAATCACAACCTCCCAGACTTAACCTAAAAAGTTAGTAAAATAAAAGAGGAATGAGCTATAAAGCTCAGTGAGGAAATCAACTTACTAATAATAATCGTAATTGGACTTAAGTCCTTACATCTTTAAATTTTATTAAACATAATATTAATCTTCTTTGATTCAAAGCATGGTTGTTAAGAAAATTTTACATCTTAAACCAATTGTTTTTCTCATTTTCTTATTTCAAAAAATAGGTTACTCACTACACTAACTATTTGACCAATAGGCTCATAATTATTTTTTCATATATATCATAGCATTAATTCTTTATAAACAATATAACTCACCATATATTAAATATTACACAATAAATAATTTTACCCTCCTCAAGGGTCAAACACAACACCTAACCTTTCATAGGTAAGTTAAAACAAATGTGTTGGTATTTGTCTAAGGTTTAAACATGGTTAAGATTTGAACAGGTCCAAGTATGGTTCAAAGATGGTTAAAGTCTAAACCAAAGGTGGAGGATCAAAGTTCAGCAAGTTAGAAGGCTGTACACATGTGTGTGCTTCATTTTGGAGCAAGGGAAGGCCATGCGCACTAGTGTGTGCACTTCTGCACACAAGCAAAAGGGTATTGTGTGAAGGGGACAACAACTTGGAGCTGCAGCGTTGGAACCTGGCAGGAATAGCACAAGGGACAGAAACTTGAAGCTGCAGCGCCGGTTCTTCAGCGCTGCAGCGCTGGCCGGCACACATGGATAGCATGCTTTAGCCTTCTCTTAGGTGCGTGAATGCAAGGTTAAAATGCACAGCACCACTTAAGATTGATGGAGGGCCATGGTTAAGTGGTCATCAAGATCTAAGGGTGGAGAATGACACACAAGAATGTCGAAGAAGTGGATGGCTATAAAAGGGGTTCCCTAGCCTCATTTTTCAGAAGAGAGAAGAATCATTGTTGTGACATTGTGTGAGATCAAATGTAATACAAGAGAGAATTGTGTGAGAATGCAAAGACACAAAACACAAGAGGGACTCATTGTAGAGAGACTGGTTGTAAAGAAGAGAGGTTAGTATAGAATTAATAGAAAGCATTGTAATAGGTCTATCACTTTCTAGTTCTCTTCTTGTTTCCTTCAAGAACTTGAGGTTTCTTGGAGAGGGTTGTTGAATTGTAAAGAACCATTGATTTAGTGCAGAGAGTTCGGAGGAACTCACGGGGACGTAGGCACATTGCCGAACCTCGATAACAAATTGCTTATCTTCTTTCTTTCTTTGATTTTCTATTCTTTTGTTAGATTGCTGAAATTCTTTCTACAAGTCATTCTAGACTTGGGTGTTTAGAAGATCACCACCTGGGCATCTTGTCAAGGTGATTTCCAACAGTGGTATCAGAGCTCAGCAGCTGGTTATCGGAACAAGAAGTAGAAGGTACGGAGCCAAGACTCCAAGAATCAAAGATCAAACTTCTTGGGTGAATCAAGAACGGTGTAAAGATCAAGATCCGATCGTGTTCTTGAAAGTTGATTCAAGAACGGTTTTAAAGATCCGTCTTCGATCTGTGTTCTTGAAGTTGAAGAAAGCAGTTGTGGTTAGTGCATAAATCAGGGATCTTGTCCGCAAAAGATGGCTTCAAATTTCGGTATTGAGAAGTTTGATGGAAAGGGAGACCTTGCCTTTTGGAAGCGGAAGATCAAGGCGGTTCTAGTGCAACAGAAAGTGGACTTGGCTCTTAGAGAAGATGATGCTTTTCCAGCAAGTACCATGGAGGACCAGTGGAATGAGATGAAGAAGATGGCTTACAACACCATTTTCTTGCACATGTCGGATAATGTCACAAGAGAGTGCGGAGACTCGGAAGATCCAGCTGCAATATGAAAGAAACTAGATTAGTTGTTTCTTGCCAAGACTCTCCCTAATAAGAGGTATCTTCGTAAACGAATCTTTGTTTTTAAATTTGATCCTAAGAAAGAATTGCAAGATGATCTTGATGCCAAGATAAGGAGTGCATCAAGTCGTAAAGGACTGTTCTTTAAAAGAAGGCCAGCAACTTGGTATGGCAGCATGCATGGCTACTACCGGGACAGAGGTAGAGGAGATAGCAATGGGAGAATGCATTCCAAACTGAGATTTGGAGGGAAGAGCTGCTACTACTGCCATAAGAAGGATCATGTCAAGAAATATTGCAATAAGATGACAAGGGATAGAGGAGGAAGTCATACCAAGAATGGAGAGGCTTTTGTTGCCAAAACAGAACAGCAAGATGATGATGTTCTTATTGTGTGCTCAGGTGTGAGCAAGGGGCAAGAAGGCAGCAAGAAATGGATCTTGGACACTAGGTGCACTCATCACATGTGCCCTCACAGGAGTTAGTTCAAGAATTTCAAGGAAACCAATGATGAAAGAGTTTTCTTGGGGAATGGAATTTCTTACCAAGTGAGAGGCATAGGAGACATCCAGGTGAGGATGTTTGATGGAATGACAAGGTTGCTAGAAAATGTGAGGTATGTTCCAGATTTGAGGAGGAATTTGATCTCATTGGGGCAGCTGGATTCCATGGGAAACACATGCAAGATAGAGGGAGGAAAGATCAAGGTAGCCAAGGGATCTTTGGTAGTGATCAAGGCAACAAGAAACGATGGACTCTATGAGATGATCGGAGAGATAGAAATTAATGATCAAGTAGCAAGCTTGATGGCTGAGATGGATAGGGCAGCCCTTTGGCACACTCGCTTGGGACATATAAGCGAAGAGGGCCTGCAAGTTCTCAGCAAGGATGGCCTACTTGGTGGAGACAAAGTAGAGGAACTTGATTTCTGCAAGTGTTGTGTTCTTGAGAAGCAACACCGAGTCAGCTTCAACACCGGAGTGCACAAGTCTAAGGGCATTCTTGACTACATTCATGTGGACCTTTGGGGACCAGCAAGGACACCAATAGGGAGGTAACATTTACTTTCTGTCTTTAATTGATGATTATTCAAGAAGAATGTGGGTTTATTTGCTTAAAAATAAATCTGATGACTTGAATAAGTTAGTGGTGTGGAAAGGGCTGGTTGAGACTCAAATGGGTAGAGTAGTTAAGAGGATAAGAACCGATAATGGCTTAGAAATTTTTAACCAAGAACTTAATCAATTCTATAGGTTAAATGGCATTCTAAGACATAGGACGGTTGTGGAAACCTCTCAGCAAAGTGGAGTTGCTGAGTGGATGAATAAGACCCTTATGGAAAAGGTTAGGTGCATGTTAAATGGATCCGGATTACCAGAATGTTTTTGGGGGGAAGCTGTGTCTACTGCTGCATATTTAGTGAATAGATCACCCTCTAGGATTGTGTATCAAAAGACTCCCGAAGAGATGTGGAGTGGAAAACCCCCTGAGTTGGAAAACCTTAGGACTTTTGGGTGTGCTGCGTATGCACAACAAAAGGATGATGCGCTTAGCCCAGGATCTAGAAAATGTGTGTTTCTAGGATATGGGGAAGGGGCTAAGGGGTATAGGTTGTGGCCCTTAGAGAAAGAAGGATTGAAACTCATAATAAATAGGGATGTTATTTTTAATGAATTGTTATTTCCCTACTTGGAGAAAACTAACCCTACAGGGGATAGTGAGCAAACCAGTTTGGTTCTTGTGGAGCATAGCATCAAGGAAGATTCAGTTCAGGTAGAGCAAGGAAGGCAAGAGGGTTTGGACTAGGTAGAGCCCTTGGATGAAGGCCATGCTTAGGGCACTCAAGAGAAGGCTGAACTAGAAGAGGTTGATGCAGCAAGTCAGAAGGACTATCAGTTCACAAGAGACCGGGAAAGAAGGCTGGTCGGACCACCTTCAAGATATGGGTTTGCGGATGCTGCGGATGCAACAACTCCTTGGACAAAAGGAAGGATGAGTGAACAAGGGACTTACATAGGATGTAAGGATTCGCCAAGATCGAAGCTAGCTATGGAGGAAGAAATAGATTCTTTGAGGAAGAACAACTTCTGGGAATTGGTGCACATTCCGAGAAATCAGAGAGTTGTGGATTGTAAGTGGACTTACAAGGTCAAAGAAGGGTACCCTCCAAGAGATGAAGTCCGGAACAAGGCTAGGCTGGTGGCAAATGGGTTCATAAGAAGAGAAGATATAGGTTTCACAGAAACTTTCTCACCTGGACACAAGGTGGAGAAGATGGTGAGTATCCTCACCTATGTCATTGATGGGCTGTTGGTTTGGAATATCAGGAAGAGGATGGAAAGGTTTACATCTCAACTGAGTGAGGAGTTTGAGAGGAAGGATCTCAACCTTACACAAAAGATCCTTGGGATGTGTATAATCCAAGAAAATGAGAGAAACCGGTTGAGGGTTTCTTGGGCAATGGGTTTTCTCAGCAAATTTGTGAGTAATCCAGGAAAGAAGCATTGGCTTGGGATGAAGTGGTTGCTGAGGTATTTGAAGGCTCAGTGGCAGCCAATGGTAGCACTTATAACAACCAAGGTAGAATACATAGCAGCTATGGAAGCCATAAAGGAGGCTATGGGGTGCAAAGGGTTGTTGGACGAGTGGGAGGTCCTAAAAGAGCAGGTTGTGGTGTTGATGAGAGTCATAAAATGCATCTAAACAATACTTAATTGTTAACATTTTAGGGTTGATCTCGGTCGTAATCGCACTTTTACATGTTGATAACTCTAAAGTGATATTCATAAATCATTAACTTAATTCGATGCATTTTCAGTTGCATTGAGTACAAAAGAGATAATAAAGCGATCCATGTTTAAAGCACCAAAAGATCTTGGGTGTCGGTGCTCGTTTTTGTCCAAGGTTTAGACGTGTCCAAACATGATTCAAAGATGGTTAAAGTCTAAACCAATGCTGAAGTAATAAAGTACAGTAAGTTAAAAGACTGCACACAAGTGTGTGCATCACTTTGGAGCAAGATAAGGGTAAGCACACTAGTGTGTGCACTTCTGCATACAAGCTGAAGGAGTTTCACTGAATTGCCAGAATTTCCCGTACAGATCAATCATCTTTGCAGATTAAACTATATTGATGTAGGAAGAACCAGGAGATGAGCCATATATTCTTAGAAAGATCCAGAAGTCTATTTTCTGGAGAATTTTACGGTTCATAAAAAGGATTATTCTAGAGAAAGTTATGGCAGTTTGAGTGGAAACAGTTCAAGCCAGCACAGCAGGCCCAGGTGCACAGCACGACCCACTCGCCTCTGGACCGGATTAGGGCGAGCAAATGACATTCTCCAAGACCAAAACACCCCCTCATGCTCTATAAATATATTATAATGGAGTGTGCAGCTGGGCATTGAAGATAGAAAGCAAGGAAGAGAGAAAAAAAGAGAGGATTCAAGGGATCCAAATCCAACATTCTTCCATTTTATTTCAAAGTTTTCTTTGGTTGCAAATCAAGGGGAGAACATCCATATTGTTCATCCACCTTGAACTCCATGGCCAAATCAAGGGGGGAGCATCCTTATTGTTCTTCCACCTTGATTTCCATGGCCAACTAATCATTTTACAAGGGAAAGGGATGAATCTTTAGGGATTTCTTGTTCTTTATTTCCTGTTCTTGATTCAGTTGTATGGATTTATTGTTAAATATTGTTTATGAATTATTCATTGATTAAGTAAGAAGATTTGAGTTAATGTGATAGATGTACTTTTTATTCTTCTTCTTTTAGACTCTCTTAATCCGGTGATGGCATCCTTCTCCTCCATTGAGGTTGTTTGGATGTGATTGATTCCGGTAGATTTATCTTATTGATTGTCCATTACTGCGATATTGTCTTTTAAAATATATTGTCGTTTTTTGATAATCTTTAAGATCGGTCATGTGTGCATGAACCAAGTAGAAGGGTGTTGTGTGAAGGGGACAGCAACTTGGAGCTGCAGCACTGGAACCTGGCAGGAATAGCACAAGGGACAGAAACTTGAAGCTGCAGCGCCGGTTCCTCAGCGCTGCAGCGCTGGCCGGCACACATGGACAGTAAGCGTTAGCCTTCTCTTAGGTGCGTGAATGCAAGGTTAAAATGCACAGCACCACTTAGGATTGATGGAGGGCCATGGTTAAGTGGTCATCAAGATCTAAGGGTGGAGAATGACACACAAGAATGTCCAAGAAGTGGATGGCTATAAAAGGGGTTCCCTAGCCTCATTTTTCAGAAGAGAGAAGAATCATTGTTGTGACATTGTGTGAGATCAAATGTAATACAAGAGAGAATTGTGTGAGAGTGCAAAGACACAAAACACAAGAGAGACTCATTGTGGAGAGACTGGTTGTAAAAAAGAGAGGTTAGTATAGAATTGATAGAAAGGATTGTAATAGGTCTATCACTTTCTAGTTCTCTTCTTGGTTCCTTCAAGAAGTTGAGGTTTCTTGGAGAGGGTTGTTGAATTGTAAAGAACCATTGATTTAGTGCAGAGAGTTCGGAGGAACTCACGGGGACGTAAGCACATTGCCAAACCTCGATAACAAATTGCTTGTCTTCTTTCTTTCTTTGATTTTCTGTTCTTGTGTTCGATTGCTGAAATTCTTTCTACAAGTCAGTCTAGACTTGGGTGTTTGGAAGATCACCACCTGGGCATCTTGTCAAGGTGATTTCCAGCAAAATGCTCCTGATGGGCCAATCACAATATATGTTCCTCATGGGCCAATGAAAAAAACATGCCCCTCATGGACCAATTAAATACACTCCCCTCATGGGCCATTCATAACACACACACCCCTCATAGGCCAATCAAAATATATTCATGAAATGCAATGCAATAAAATGCACCATCATATCACTGCCCCTTACTGGGCTAATCTCATCAACAAGGGGATGTCTCCCCATATATCGATATGTCCAATCATCATGTTCAATATTTGGAAGTCCCCTTGATCCGGGACGGGTCCTACTCATCCAGTATTCATTCGGTACCCTTACACCCCTTGTGGGCAAGGACCTATCGGCCTCACCCATCACTCCCCCCTCAATAACATACCGTCAAACATGGTTATAATGCAAATGCATGAAGTCATAAACATGCAAACAATCATCAACTATCCACATCACATTTTCAAACCAATTCAACCAAACACATTCATTACAATCAAATATCAAAGATTTCTCAACAAGGCTACTTCGAATCACTTATAGACTCATAGCTCAACATATAGGATTTTTATTTTAACCATATCATTTCAATTTATCAAATATAGGACACCTCAAGTCTCAACCACTACTATTTCTATTTATATTACACTAATAAAGCTTCTACTATTTTAATTCTCTCTCTCCGTCCTTCATTAAGGTACTTGTATCATAATTCTTCTTCGAGGTATAATCATATAATATTATTCGTATTAGTATTTAATTCCATCAAATTATACTTTAGTAATGTTTTCCTCTATTCTTCATTTTTATATATTTTTAATTTCTCATTTTCGATGAGTAAACACTACGCTTACTAAAAGTAAGGTGACACTCACCTTGATACCGGATTTCGCAAATTAACCCCAACCACTACCTTTATTTCTCAAGGATTTTCCCTCGTAGCTAGGAGTGAATACCACTTAACCTCGATACTTGCATCATTTAAAAGAATATCTAGAAACCACAAGGTATTTTGCACACTATAAATATTAAGAACAGACTTCGCACAAAATTAAAAATCAAAGAAATTGAAGTGTTAAGCCCTCTTTTTCAAATAATTTTATTTAGTTTTTTAAAAAACTTTAAATCTCACAAATAATAATACTTTTAAAGGTGTTTTAATCATAATTTCAAGATATATAAACATTAAAATCAATTTGGAAAATTTTCACATTCAAAACTAACGAAAAATCACCTTTTTTGGAAAATCAGCTTGACTAGTCGACTGGGTTCTTGATCCAGTTGACTGGGAAGCTTCTGTGTAACGACCCATCCCAAGTTGGCCACCCCCGAGATGGTGTTGTCACATTTTGAAAATCCCAGCATGACACATATCTGCAACAATAAAAATAATACCAACAAAAATTTTTATATCAATCATCAACTCTCAACAGAGGAGATACATCATTTTGATCTTGACTTAAACATTATATACAACGTAATATGCATTAATATTTACAAATAAATTTTTCTTTTATTTTTCATTAGTTTGAGGATGTGGACATGCACGTGGCTTATAGATAATGACTTCATCTGAATCTCAACTCACCAAACTACCTGTCTTGGCTGCTACCTAAAATCATTGTACAATGAGAGTGAGCTTCACAAGCTCAGTGAATTAAATTTACTAGAACTATTCAATTTTATACTTCCAATTACATCTTATAATTCAATTACTTCAAAAAAAATCTTCTGATATTCATTCATCTTTTTCCTCAAATAATTCAATAACAATATTTTATAATCACTATTTAATTTCATAATTCCCCTATTGCACAATCTCTTCTTAAGTTACTTATCAGACATATTTCCATATTTCTTCCTTAGCATATTTGTCTCTCTGTGAGACTCATTTCTCTATCAATAGATTTACAATCATAAATAACACTTTAGCATATCAAGCAATAACAATCAATATTTAAAGCAAATGAAATGCATAAAGTTAAATATTATTATTATTGGGAACGTCTTTCCACATATCGACATGTTTTTATCTTAAATTGACTGCCTTCTCAGTTCTTTCATTCTCATTTAGACCGACCGTCTTCCCAGTTCTTTCATTCTCATTTAGACCGGCTGCCCTCTCGGTTCTTTTATTTCCAGCATATACCGGCTGCCATGGTTTTCATTTAGACCAACTACCTTCCCGATTCTTTTATTTCATGCATGTGTATATGAATAATGATATGAAATATGCATATGAACAATAATATAGAAAAAAAAAATCATGAATTCAAACATTTAAATTAGCTCTCTTGATTATTCTCAAATTATTATTTGAAAAATTCCACCAAATTCCTCTCATAAATCATATCAAATCATCAACCATAGGTCGTCAAGATCCACTAAATTTCCTCTCCTCATAAATCATATCAAATCATTAACCATAGATCATCAAGAATTTCCTTTATCGCCTTTATTATTAAATTGACTCATTATTCCAATATTATTTCTCATAAAATAATTCTTTACACATTCACTATTCTTATCATACCTATCAACCAACTTTCATCTATCACCAAATCATAAGTTAATGATTTATTCAAATACTATCAATATATATTTCATATTTATCTTGATTACTTTAAGTAAATCTAACTCACCACGTAGCACTTAGAGCTACCCGTGGATCATCTCTTTGTGTTTCCTGCTCCTCTCAGCAATTTCTCCCAGTTGTTGATCGTCAACACCTAACATAATATTTATATTAAATTTTATGTATGCTAAATTTCAAAAATAAACTTCACGCTATTACCTTCTGTTTCTCTTAGAGCTTCCCATGATTCTCTATAAAATTCTCCCGTAAATCCCTTCAAAATTTTACTCTTTCAACCTTTCTTTCGGTTCCCAAGTGTTTAAAGAAATAGAGTAATTTGAATCGTAGTTAAAGGAAAATCAAACAGGATTTGGTAAGTAATAAAATAAATTAATGTTATATATATATATATACACACACACACACACCATACTTAAACCATTTACTCAGCATTCCCCCCCCCCCCCAAAAAAAATGTTGCCACGACTTTGTGATGCTGTCTTACATGCAGCATCACACTCCTCTTTTGGCAACACCTGTTGCCATATTTTTTTTTAAAGAATTGTTTTACAAAAATTAAATATTTTGCATTTATATATATATATATATATATACATATATTATTTTAACTCTATGTCATATTTATTAAAGTACTTATTTACCCTTACTTTACAAATACGGGTATTACAATTCTACCCACCTTACAAAAAATTTCTCCCCTGAAATTTCCTTACCTAATTCATGAAAAAGTTAGGGGTATTCTTTCCTCATTCTTGCTTCATGCTCCCAAGTGATTTGTTTGGCATCTTTGTCCCGCCATAATATCTGAATCAAAGGAATGACTTTATTGTGCAAGAATTGTTCCTTTCTGTCTAGAATTTTGACCGATACTTGCATAAAAGTCAAATTTTCTCGAAGTTCTATCGCCTAATTCAAGATACTATGGGATTCATCGTGTAAGTACTTTCTCAATAGTGACACATGAAACACATTATGTAATTGCTTTAACTCTGGATTCAAATCCAATCGATATGCTACTGGTCCAATTCTCTCAATCACCTCATATGGCCCCACAAATCTCAGGCTCAACTTTCCCATCTTTTTAAACCACAACACACCCTTCCACGAAGATATCTTCAAAAATACCCAATCACCAACTTGAAACTCAAGAGGTCATCTTCTTTTACCAGCATATCCCTTCTATCTATTATGTGTTGCTTTAAGGTTCTCTCTCTCTAACCAGTTTGATCCTTTCAGTAGTCAAATCTATTATTTCTAGACAAAATATTATGTCTAGACAAAATATCTTTCTCCCTCCAACTTCTTCCTAGCATACTGGAATTCTACACCTCCTACCATATAAAGCCTCAAATGGTGCCATCCCAATACTAGTTTGATACTGATTATTGTATGCAAACTCGATCAAAGGCAAATAAGCATCCCAGCTCACTAAGAAACTCAATACACTTACCCTTAGCATATCTTCTAGTATTTTGATGATTCTCTCTATTTGCCCATCAGTTTGTGGATGGAAAGCTGTACTAAACTGCAATTGCATACCCATAGCTTCTTGAAAACCTCTCCAAAATCTAGAGGTAAATCTAGAATCTCTATCTGATACAATGCTCAAGGGTACTCCATGCAATTTTACTATCTCTGCTACATTCAATTCAGCCAACTTTTCAGGACTCCGTGTAGTTTTAATAGGAAGAAAATGTGAAGATTTAGAAAGTCTATCCACTATAACCCATACAGTGTCATGTCCTCTCTGGGTACGGGGAAAACCAAAGAAAAAATCTATACTCACATTTTCCCATGGCCACTCAAGTACTAGAAAAGGTTGTAATAAACCTACTGGATATCTATTCTCAGACTTCACTTGCTGACAAGTCAAACATCTAGAAATGTGTTCCACTATATCCTTCTTCATCCCTGACCACCAATAATTTTTTCTCAATCCTCTGTACATCTTATTATTACCCAGGTTCATGGAATATAGAAAATCATGAGCCTCTCATAGTATCTCCTTTCTCATCTCCACATTATTGGGAACACAAACTCTATGCCCCAATACCACCATACAAGCTTCTCTAATTCTAAACTCAGTTAGTTTCCCACTCAACACTTCCCGTCTAATCTTCTCTGTCCCTTCATATCTATCCTGCATCTGTAATAAATAATCAATAATAAAATATTGTACCACCATATTTGTTATCAATACTCCTTTATTATTGACACTCAACTGCATCCTCATTTTTCTTAATTCTATCATCAAGATAATACTATGACTCCCAACAGCAGCTAATCTTCCTATAGCCTTTCTATTCAAAGCATCGGCTACTACGTTAGCCCTTTTTTAAAGAATTGTTTTATAAAAAGTAAATCTTTCGCATTTATATATAATATATTAACTCTATGTCATATTTATTAAAGTACTTCTTTACCCTTACTTTACAAATACGGGTATTACATTCTGTCCCTTTTATCTAGTTGATTGGGTACATATACCAGTCGACTGGTACGATACGGCATACAGTCGACTAGAGGAAGCCCCCAGTTGACCGGTAACCTGATTTTTAGCTAAAAAAATTCTGAGAAAACCAACCTTTTCACCAAATTTCTTCTTGATTTAAAAATATTCATTCAATTATTCAAAGACACAAGTTTCCAAGGGTTTAAAGTCACAAACTTTACACTAGCCAAAAGAAATTTTGGACCCAAAACTCTCAAATCAACCAACTTTGCACAAGCCTCTCCATTCTTGGTATGGCTTCCTCCCTCATCCCTTATCATCTTCTTGCAATCTTTCTTGAAATGACCCTCCTTATAGCAGTAGAAACATCTCTTCCCTCCAAATCTCGGTTTAGAGTGCGCTCTCCCATGGCTTTCTCCTTTACCTCTGTCCCAATAGTAGCCATGTATGTTATTGTGCACTCTCCTATGGCTTTCTCCTCTATCTTTATCCTGTCAGTAGCCATGTATGTTATTGTGTGCTCTCCCATGGCTTTCTCCTCTACCTCTGTCCTAGTAGTAGCCATGCATGTTACTGCTATACCAAGTTGTTGGCCTTCCTTTAACGAACAACTCTTCTCCACTTGATGCACACCTCATATTGGCATCAAAATTATCTTGCAACTCTTTATTAGGATCCAATTTAAAAGAAAAGATTCATTTACGAAAATACCTCTTACTAGGGAGAGTCTTGGTAAGAAACAACTCATCTAGCTTCTTCCAAATTGCAGCTGGATCTTCCGAGTCTCCACACTCTCTTGTGACACTATCTGACATGTGCAGAAAGATGGTGTTGTACTCCATCTTCTTCATCTCATTCCAGCAAGCACCCATAATTGCTTTCTAACTTCTTCTAAATCTCAAGAACATGACCAAAGATTGATCTCAATACCATTCTTGAATCACCCAAGAAGTTGACCTTTGATTCTTGGAGTTTTACTCCGATACCAGCTGTTCTTGGACCACAGCTTTAATACCACTATTAGGGTATCTCCTCTAGCTCTGATACCACTATTGGGAAATCACCTTGAGATGCCCAAGTGGTGATCTTCCAAAAACCCAATTCTAGAGTGACTTGTAATGATCAGAAATAGAAACAGAAAACAAAGAAAAGAAAGAACACAGCAATTGTTATCAAGGTTTGACAATAGCCTACGTCCCCATAAGTTCCTCCGAACTCTCTGCACTAAATCAATACTTCTTTATAGATACAACAACTCCTTTTTAAGAAGTCTCTTGTTCTTGAAGAATGAAATAAGAGCAAAAAAAAAGTGATAAGGACTTGTGTTTCCCTGGAATTTTCCACAAGAAAATTCCCTTACAAAACCCTTGAATCCCCTCTTTATACTACTCTCTCTAACCAACCAGCCTCTCTTATGTTTAGTGTCTTTGCACTCTCATATAACCATGTGTTCTATTTCACACACACTCACATGTCATTCTTACCTCTCTTGTTGAGATGATCACTTGTATGTCACACTTGTTCTCCTTGTTGAGATTGAAGTTAGGTGACCCTTTATATAGTGCACCACTTCTTGAACCTATCTTTGAAGTCAATCTCCACCCTTAGATCTTGAGGACCAATCAATCATAGCCCTCAATAATCCTAAATGATCCTGTGCATTTTGATTATGCCTCACACACCATTTGAAATGCTGAAACATAAGCATCAGGTGTGCCTTCAAGTCACGACCTAGAACAGGGCATGCCGTGGCCTGGAACAGAGCTGAACCACCTCCACTCTCTACCTTACTAGGCACCGCACCTTAGGGAAGCTGAGCCATGGTGCTGCTTGGAGGGCACATATCTTGGACTTGCTGTAAGGTGAGGCGTGCACACCTTGAGCCGCGGCCTAGAGACCTGATGCTGAAGCTTCTCCAACCTTGTTTAAACCTTAGACAAATACCAACAATCTCTACCTTTGTCTACTCGAACCAATTTTGCAGAGAACTCAGTATCCAAACTCAACTTGAGTCACCATTCATCCGACTCCAATTCTAAGAAGTCCAAGGCAATAATTGAACTTACTTAGAAGTAGAACTTTGGTGCCTAAATATGTAGGATTTTCTTCCGTTGCAACTTTGACCACATGAATGCATCCTTTCGTAACATCTTTTCGAATGAAATAATACCGAACATCCATATGCTTAGTCCTCTCATGGAACACCAGGTTCTTACACAAGTGCCACACACTTTGGCTATCCGAAGACACCACCACCTGCTCTTTTAAGACGTTCCACTCTTCCAACAACCCTTTGCACCACATAGCCTCCTTTATGGCTTCCATAGCCGCTATGTACTCAGCCTCGATTGTTAAGAGTGCTACCACCTGCTGCCACTGAGCCTTCACATAACTCAGCAACCACTTCATCCCAAGCCAAAGCTCTTTTTCGGGATTACTCACAAATTTGCTAAGAACACCCATTGCTTGAGAAATTTCGAGTCTAGTGCTTACCATCATGACCATGACTGATCCAACCGCACTAGAGTAAGGGACCTTTTCCATTTCCTTCTTCTTCTCATCCGTTCCAAGACATTGTTCAAGTGAGAACTTGAAATGACCAGCAAGGGGAACCTTCACTAGTTTACCATCTTCCATAGAAAATTTGTACAACACTTTTTCTATGTCGGAAGATTGAGAAACCTTCAACCCGTTTCTCTCCCTTTCCCAAATTCTTCTCATCCCAAGGATCGTTTGTATAAGACCAAGATCCTTCCTTTCGAACTCCTCATTGAGTTGATATGTCAACCTTTGTATCCTCTCCCTGTTGTTCCGAACCAACAGCATATCACTAGCATAGATGAGGATAATCACCACTTCCTCCACCTTATGTCCAGGTGAGAAGGTTTCTGTGAAATCTATGCCTCCTCTTTGTGTGAACCCCTTCGCCACTAGCCTAGCCTTATTCCAAAATTCATCCCCTGGAGGGTTCCCTTCTTTGATCTTGTAAGTGCATTTATAATCCACAACTCTCTGTTTTCCCGGAATATGCACCAATTCCCAAGAGCTGTTCTTCCTCAAAGAATCCAATTTTTCCTCTATAGCTAGCTTCCATCTTGACAAATCCTTACATCCTATGGCATCAATGTAAGTTTATGGTTCACTTATCCCTCATTCTGTCCAAGGAGCTGCTGCATTCACAGTCGCAAAACCATATGTCAAAGGTGGTCTGACCACCCTCTTTTCCCGGTCCCTTGTGAGCTGATAGTCATTTTGATTTGCTGCATCATCCCTTTCTAGTTCAGCCTCTTCATGAGTGTCCTAAGCTTGGCCTTCATTAATGGGCTCTACCTGGTCTGAACCCTTTTGCCTTCCTTGCTCTACCTAAACTGAATATTCCTTGATGCTATGCTCCACAAATACCGAAATGGTTTGCCCACTATCCCCTGTAAGATTAGTTTTCTCCAAATAGGGAAATAAATGCTCATTAAAAATGACATCCCTATTTATTATGAGTTTGAATCCTTTTTGTTCTAAGGACTACAACCTATACCCCTTAGCCCCTTCCCCATATCCTAGAAACAAACATTTTCTAGATCCTAGGCTAAGCTTATCATCCTTTTGATGTGCATAGGCAGCACACCCAAACGTTCTAAGGTTGTCCAACTTAGAAGGTTTACCACTCCACATCTCCTTGGGAGTCTTGAGCTCTAAAGCTCTAGAGGGCGATCTATTAACTAAATACGCAGCAATAGACACCGCTTCCCCCTAAAAACATTTGGGTAACTGATGAGTGCTAAATATTACATGTTTTAGCCCCTTAGTTTACATTTATTGAGTTCTTAATTATGTTATTTCGTGTTATTTTATCTATTTTCTGTGTTTTCTATGTTTTTATAGGTTTTGGAATAAAATGAAGCAATGTGGAAACTTCAGGGCTTAAAGAGCAAAAGCTGAGTATGCCTAGTGCGATCGATCGCACATGCGATCGTGCGCACACGGCATGAGATCAATCGCACCTGCGCTTGAGTGCACCAGACTTGCGATCGATCGCAAGTGACTCGCACATCCCACATTGGAAAGGAAACATTTGATACTGCTATATATTACAGTGCACTGTGATGCGCTCGAGCGCAACAGGGCTGCGATCGATCGCAGTTGACTCACACATACCACATCTGATAGGAAGCACTTACAGCGCGCCAGATGCATTGCATCGCACCATGCTGCGATCGATCGCAAAGAGGCAGTATCCCACATCGAATTTACAGCTCATTGTACTCTGAGAATTCCCTTATATAAACACTATCTCACCTCATTATTCAGTATGCAGTCTGATGGATTTCTACTAGCATTCTAGTAGATCTCCTAAGGGCTTTTGCCACCACCGGGGGAAGTGCTGCCCAACAGCGTGTGGAATTTCTCCCAATGTACAGTCAGTTTTAATTCATTTCAAGTTTTCAATGCTTAGCACTTTTTATTGTGAAATTTAGTTTCATGATGATGGGTGGCTAAAATCTTCAGCTAAAGTTGAAGATGAAGCCTCGCCATTGTTTAGCATTATATTTTCAGATATGTTTATACAATTATGATATGTTTAGTTTAAATGTTCTATTTCAATTGTTTGAGTAAACTCTTACGATTGATAGTTTTTAATTGTTCTGTTGGATATTTTGTGTGATTCATCCGATGGATACATCGAATCTTTTTCGATTAAATTGGATTTCCTTTGTAATTTGTTAAAAGTGGATACATTGGATGCTTTTGGTTTAATTGGGATATTCGTTGTTTTTTGTTTAAGTTGGATTCATGGAATGTTTAGATAGATTATTTTTATATAGAACATGAAGATATATGCTTTACTTTGGTTGGGTGGATTCGGAAACCTTAGTGTTTTCATCATTAGTTATTAAATCAATTTAGTTTAGTTTATATTTGTTTTGCAAAAAATATATATAATTCACAATTCGGAACTAGTTTAAAATAAGATTAGTTTAGATAAAAAGCTATTTTCACAACGCACTCCCTGTGGATTCAACCTCGCACTTGCACACCACTATATTGCAAACGATTCATGTGCTTGCGAGTAATTTAAAACTCACAACAAGTTTTTGGCGCCGTTGCCGGGGATTGTTTTTGTTTGTGAAATTTTTGTCTAAATTGGTTTTATTTTTCTACTAGTTTAGTTAGCATTTTTGTTTTATTTTTCTTTCTTTTTTATTTTATTTTGCTGCTTCTGCTAGTTAGTTTGTTTTACTGTTTTCTGTTTGGTGTATGATTGGTCGGAGATCCCTGAATTTAGGATTGACACCTTTAGATCCCGATTTAGAAAGAACTCTTAGGAGACAGAAGAAGTCACTTGGTGAACAAGAGACAATTAAGATGGGAGAAAACTTGAGGAACCAAGAGCAACCTGGAGCGTGGAACGTGGACTCCACCACGTCCCTAAGAGATTTTTTCGCACCAGTTGCGACTAACTCATCTTCCTACATCGTGTTGCCACCCACCAATGCTACCCATTTTGATTTAAAGCCACATGTCATCCAACTCCTACCCTCATTTCATGGCTTAGATCTTGAAAATCCTTACAGCCATGTAAAGAAGTTCAAAGATATTTGTGCCACATTCAAGTTCCAGAACTTCTCTGAGGAGTCAGTCCATCTTAGACTTTTCCCTTTTTCTCTTCATGATAGAGCTAGGGCATGGTTGGATTCCAACACGTCCGGGTCTATTACATCTTGGGAAAATCTGCTGAGTAAATTCTATAATAAATTTTTCCCAATGTCTAGAGTGAATGAGTACCGAAAAGAGATTAGTTCTTTCACTCAGGAGGAGGATGAGAAGTTTTCTGAGAGTTGGAAGCGTTTTAAAGAGTTACTGATTAGATGCCCTCCACATGGATATGAGAAGTGGAGACTTGTTCAGTTATTCTACCAAGGGTTGACTTAACCCAACCGTAGCATGATCGAGTCTATGAATGGGGGACATTCTTAAGTCTGACAGGGGATGAAGCATACAAGGCATTGGACAAACTGTCCGACAACTCGTAGCAGTGGGATTTTTCAAGCTGTTGGGATAAGTCCATTAGTGCTCCTAGGAAAGGAGGCATCTATGAGATTAAGGAGGAGACTGATTTGAAGATAAAGACAGATGCTCTCACCAAGAAAATTAACACTCTCACTATGGGAAAGTCCATCAATGCTACCAATACAATTAATGACGATTGTTATTCCATCTGTGCTAGTCCTATGCATTTAGCACAGAATTGTCCATCTATGTCGGCTTTTGCCGAGTGTCCCACAGAACATGTAAATGCTTTCAATGACTATAGGAGGCAATTAGGTGGATCCTACTCTAAGACTTACAATCCAGGGTGGCAGAACCACCCTAATTTTTCATGGAAGCAGAACCAATCGCTGAATCAGGGAGGAGCCCCTCATCATGCTCACAATCAATACCCTCATGGATTGCCTCCACCAATTCCAAGTCATGGTCGATTAGTCCATCCAGCACCAGCATCTGCTTACCATACTCCCACTCAAGCGCCAACGTCTGCTTCACAGTCATTGGGGGACACCTTCAAGGAGTTCGTGAAGATGACCGGCCAATCCATCAGCGAAGTGAGGAGTGCGACAATAGTAAACACCCAAGCGATTGCCAATCTAGAGAGTCAAATGGGGCAAATTGCAAGTCACTTAGGTGAAAAAGAAAAAGGAAAGTTCCCCAGTCAGCCCGTGACCAACCCGAAGAGACAATTTGTGATTGGAAATTCATCAACTTCTACGCACGGGGAGGAACAAGTGCAATCAATTATCACACTAAGGTCTAGGAGACAAGTGGACAATCGAGTGAAAGAGAGTCCTGCTATGCAGCAAGGGCAAGAAAGTGGCAATAAGGAGAAGAGGGATGCTGAGCCATCTACAGCCACTCCTACTGTGAATGACCCTCCTAGGTCGTTTGTACCTAAAGCACCTTACCCTGAGAGATTACAAGCGTCTAAGAAAGGAGGGAAGTTTGAAGAAATACTGGAGGTGTTCAAGCGAGTCCAAATCAATATTCCACTTTTGGACGCCATCGAGCAAGTGCCATCATATGCCAAGTTCTTAAAGGACTTGATCACTATCAAGAGGAGGACGAATGTCCCGAAGAAGGCATTTTTGACCGAGTAGGTTAGCTCAATCCTTCAGTGCAAGCTGCTAATCAAGTATAAGGACCTTGGGTGTCCTACCATCTCTTACATGATGGGAGTCAGCCAGATTAAGAGGGCTCTATTGGATTTAAGAGCCAGTGTGAATCTTCTACCCTATTTAGTCTATTTGCAGTTGGGGTTAGGAGAATTGAAGCCCACATCGACAACACTTCAATTGGCTGACAGGTCAGTGAAAATACCATGGGGAGTAGTTGAGGACGTTTTGATAAAGGTAGATCAGTTTTATTTCCCCGTGGATTTTATTGTTCTAGATACAGAGCCGGTCCAGAATATAGGGATTCAAATATCGGTGATTCTAAGGTGACCATTCTTAGCCATGGCTAACGCCCTAATCAATTGTAAGACAGGGGTGATGAAGAATTCCTTCGGAAATATGATAATGGAGTTGAATATTTTTGATATCACTAAGCAACCAATGGAATTTACTGAAGTGAGAAATATATGCTTAATAGAGGAGATTATTGAAGATACGGTGGATGAATCAAGCATAGAGGACCCCCTGGAGGCATGCTTTGCTCAGTTTGGAGAGGATCTGGATTTGGATAAGTTACTTGAGCAAGCAAATGCCATTTTAGAGTCTGCTTCTACGGAGAGTAGTGAGAAGGAAGAGACTGAAGAACTTGAGCATCCTAAGAAGGAACTTAAACCCTTACCGGACAATCTTCAATATAAGTTCCTAGGTCCAACAGAGTCTTTGCCTGTGATTATAGCTTCAGATTTGGTTGAGGCTCAAAAGGAGAAATTATTAGATGTTTTGAGAGAACACAAGGAAGCTATAGGCTAGACCATTGAGGATATTAAGGGAATCAGCCCCTCGTTGGTAATGTACAAGATACATTTGGAGAAGAATGCCAAGCCATCGAGGGAGCCACAAAGAAGGCTCAACCCAGCTATGCAAGAAGTTGTGAGGACAGAAGTTGTTAAGCTGTTAGATGTAGGGATCATTTTTTCCATCTCTGATAGCAAGTGGGTGAGCCCGATTCATGTCATGCCCAAGGGAGCTAGATTAACAGTAGTGAAGAATAAGGACGACGAGTTGGTGCCAACTCGTGTTCAATCAGGGTGGAAAGTGTGTATAGATTATCGTAAACTGAACGCTGCCACAAGGAATGATCATTTTCTACTCCTATTTATTGATCAGATGGTGGAGCGTTTGGCTGGCCACGAGTATTATTGTTTTTTGGATGGTTATTCTGGATATAACCAGGTCCCCGTGGACCCCGAAGATCAGGAAAATACAACATTTACCTATCCTTTTGGGATATTCGCCTACCGTCGCATGCCCTTTGGGTTATGCAATGCACCTGCCACTTTTCAGCAGTTCATGGTCAGTATATTCTCTGACATGGTGGAACGTTCTTTAGAGATTTTCATGGATGACTTCTCCGTCTTCGGTTCAACATTTGAGGAGTGTCTGCACCATCTCACTTTGGTTTTAGTGCGGTGCAAGGAGAAGAACCTGGTGCTTAATTGGGAGAAGTGTCATTTTATGGTCAAGCAAGGTATTGTACAGGGGCACGTCATATCTCATCGAGGGATTGAGGTCGACATAGCGCAGGTGGACCTGATTTCCAACCTTCCACCCCCACGTACAGTGAAGGAGGTTCGATCTTTTCTGGGCCATGTAGGATTCTACAGGCGGTTTGTCCAAAATTTCAGCAAGATCGCCTAGCCCTTATGCAAGTTATTAATGAAGGATGCCCCATTTGTATTTGATGAAGATTGTAATAAAGCATTTGGGTATCTGAAGAAGATTCTGACGTCCACACCCATTATTCAGCCACCCAACTGGGGTGTGCCTTTTGAAATTATGTGTGACGCATCAGACTATGCTATTGGAGTTGTTTTGGGGCAGTGTGTTGACAAATTTCCCCATGTTATCTATTATGCAAGTCAAACTTGTTGCAGGGTGAGGCACGCACACCTTGAGCCGCGGCCTGGAGACCTGATGCTAAAGCTTCTCCAACCTTGTTTAAACCTTTGACAAATACCAACATGTTTGAAGACGTAAGGATGTATAATGTAAAGTGAATGGAAGATCTTTAACAAATCAAAAAGCTATCGAGAAGCATTAACAGAAATAGATTTTTATTAAATGTATGAAAAGAAATAGCAATCATGGATGGATGTAAAAGGTATCTTCTGAAAAATGATGTAGGTCATGTAATGTGAATGCAGAATACTTTATTCAAGGATTGTTAGTAATTGTAAATTAAAGGAGAAGTGTAGAGGTGAGATATTGGATGGTTTCATAATAGTTTGATTTTTCTAAATGGATTAGAAGATGGAATGAGGACCGTGAAGAAGTTGGAAACGTAATTAAATCAAAGGAGTAATTTGAGCATATAAAGATTTTGTTAGAAAAGTGGAGGTATAATAAAGAAAGAAGATATTATAGTTTGGTGAGACAATGAAGAGGACTTGATAAGAAGTAAGAGATCTCTATTGTCACAAAGTATTGTAGAAGGAGAGATAATCGAGTTTGAGATAGATAAAGAAAAATTATTGGATACCTTGTATTGATTTTTATTTCTAGAATTAAAAAGGAAATAGAGAAATTTGATGAGAATAATAATTTTGGAAAGTTAAAAAGTCGAAGGTATTAAACTTAATTTAAGAATTTACGGGATTGATGTGGACCAATGAATTAGTTGGAAATTTTCTATGAGGTATAAACTGTAAAGTTTGAAACTATTGATGGTTTCAGAGATGGTTTGGCCTGAAAGAAAATTAACCAAGGGTATAAAAGGGTAAGTTAAGGGAAACGTGAAAGTTAAGATCCCAAGATAAAATTCGAAGCGTGAATTGTATTATATTGTGTTTATCTAGTGGAAAGTTGATATTTTTGGAGACTGATCATTGAGGAAATCAATATAAGCAAAGTAGGGATCATAGCGATTACAAGGCGATACATGGATTTGACGTGAAGCTTGGAGTGTATGTGCAGTAGTGAATAAATAGAAGAGTTAAACTAAGGGATTATGTAAATGAATGATTAGATCCGAGAAGAACAAATTTTTAATTTGAAGACAGCTAAGTGTTAAAGAGTAAGTTGCTTATTCGAACTGGTGCTTGTGAGATGCTAGAAAGCTAATAAAGAATGGAGAACTTAGATTTTATTGATTATTTATTTTTTGGGTGAATTGAACATTTTGTGAAAACAAATAGATTGAATGGATGAATGGGAATCAAGTTGAAGCAGGTGTAACATTTCAAAGTGAGACCGTTGACAAATTCTAAGTATGATGTCTAGTCATATAGTAATTTTGGGGGGAAAATACGATTTGAAAGTTGTACCACGTTCGATACCTTTTAAGTATGAAGTCGAGGAGAAGAGGTAGGAAATGGTAAAGGATTTAGTCTTTAAAACTCAAGAGCAAAAAAGAAGATGTAAGAAAGAAATGATTTTAAGTGATACCTTGGGTTGGAAATATGTGAATTTAAGAACCAGATGGAAGAGAGAGAAAGCTATATAAAGGTGAATAATTGTTCGAGAGGCAAACACCGATTATTAATGAGAAAAGTTTATAGTAGAATAGGATAGAGATTTTTAAGCAGTATGTTGATTCCAAATGATAAATTAGACAGTTGATAATGATTTAAAAAGAGGATCCAATTGGTGAACGATAGAAGTTTAACTTTGTTGGCGAATGTTAATGAAAGTGGAAAGATTTTGAAGTGTGTTTGAGATTTACAAGCAGACCAGGAAGATCTAAATCATAATACTTGGTGTACCTTAGTTAAGGAAATTTTGAGGACGAAATTTTATTAGTGGGGAAAAATTATAAGATCTGGTATTTTAATTTGTGGAATTTTGTTCCGAGGAATTTTCAGTGTGTTTAAGTAAATTTATGTTTTAATTAAACATAAGTTTTAGGAGGAAAAATCTTTCAAAGGTAATAAGGAAAGCTAGGTAAGAGTTGGGTCTTTAAAGAGTTTTGGGGTGAATTTTAAAAGAAATGACAAGTTGAAGGCTTGGCGTGCAAATAATAGAAAGTTTGCTTTATAAATATTAGTGGAGGGTGAGGAAAACTAGCATAATGTGTTGGAATTCTCTAGAACCACCGAGAAAGGTAGGAGAGAAAGAGAGAAAATAAGAGAAAAGAGAAGGAGAAAGAAAATGAAGAAAAGCAAAAAGGGAGAAGAAGAAGAAAGGAAAAATCTTATAAGAAGTTGGCAACTCAGCAGCCAACTTCCCAATACCTTCCAGGTTTTTGCAACTTGTAAACCATGCACAACTTCATGCTTACCTACTGCTATGTTTTTTTTTTTTTTTTAAATTTCTTTTCTTTTCTGGACGTCTGGATTTTTTTTAATTGCTTTATTCAAATTGAACTTTTCATATTTAAATATATATATTATTTTAACTCTATTTCATATTTATTAAAGTACTTATTTGCCCTTGTTTTACAAATACGGGTATTATAATTCTACCCACCTTACAAAAATTTCATCCCCGAAATTTCCTTACCTAAAATCAAGAAAAAATTGGGAGTATTCCTTCCTCATTCTTACTTCATGCTCCCACGTGACTTCTTCGACATCTTTGTTCTGCCATAATACTTGAATCAAGGAAATGACTTTATTGTGCAAGACTTGTTCCTTTCTGTCTAGGATTCTGACCGGTACTTGCATAAAAGTCAAATCTTCTTGAAATTCTATTGCTTGATTCGAGATACTATGGGATTCATCGTGTAAGTACTTTCTCAGCAGTGGCACGTGAAATACATTATGTAATTGCTTTAACTCTGGAGGCAAATCCAAACGATATGCTACTGGTCCAATTCTCTCGATCACCTCATAGGGTCCCATAAATCTCGGGCTCAGCTTTCCCTTCTTTTTAAATCTCAACACTCCCTTCCACGGAGATATCTTCAAAAATACCCATATCACCCACTTGGAACTCGAGAGGTCGTTTTCTGTTATCAGCATAGCCCTTCTGTCTTTTTTGGGCTGCTCTGAGGTTCTCCCTAACTAGTTTAATCCTCTCAATAGTCAAATCTATCATTTCTTGGCTACATATCTTTCTCTCTCCAGCTTCTTCCCAACATACTGGAGTTCTACACCTTCTACCATATAAAGCCTCAAAGGGTACCATCCCAATACTAGTTTGATACTAATTATTGTATGCAAACTCGACCAAAGGCAAATAAGCATCCCAGTTCATTGAGAAACTCAATACACTTGCCCTCAACATATATTCTAGTATTCTAATGATTCTCTCCGTCTACCCATCAGTTTGTGGATGAAAAGATGTACTAAACTGCAATTGCGTACCCATAGCTTCTTGGAAACCCTTCCAAAATCTAGAGGTAAATCTAGAATCTCTATTTGATACGATACTCAAGGGTACTCCATGCAATTTCACTATCTCTACTACATACAACTTAGCCAACTTTTTTGGACTCCAGGTAGTTTTAATAGGAAGAAAATGTGAAGACTTAGAAAGTCTATTCACTATAACCCACACAACATTATATCCCCTCTAGGTACGGGGAAAACCAGAGACAAAATCTATACTCACATTTTCCCATGGCCACTCAGGTACTGGAAGAGATTGTAATAAACCTGCTGGATAACTATTCTCAGACTTCATCTGTTGACAAGTCAAACATCTAGAAATGTATTCTACTACATCCTTCATCATCCCTAACAACCAATAATTCTGTCTCAACCCCATGTACATCTTATTATTACCTGGGTGCATGGAATATACAAAATCATGAGCCTCCTTTAGTATCTCCTTTCTTATCTCCACATCATTGGGAACACAAACTCTATACCCCAATACCACCACACCATTTTCTCTAATTCTAAACTCGGTTAACTTCTCACTCAACACTTCCTGCCTGATCTTCTCTATCTCCTCATCTCTATCCTGCATCTAAAATAAACGATCAATAATAGAAGATTGTATCACCATACTTGCCATCAACACTCCTCTATCATCGACACTCAACTACATCCTCATGCTTCTTAATTCTATCAACAAACTAGTATTATGAATCCTAATAGCAGCTAATCTTCCTATAGCCTCTCTACTCAATGCATCAGCTACTACATTAGTCTTTCATGGATGATAATGAATTGTAAATTCATAATTACAAATCAACTCCATCAACCTCCTCTGCCTCAAATTCAACTCCTTCTGAGTTGGTAAATGCGTCAAGATTTTATGATCAGTAAAAATTTCACAATTGGCTCCATATAGATGATGTCTCCAAATCTTCAAAGAAAAAATTATGGTAGCCAATTCTAGATCATGGGTCAGGTAATTTCCCTAATGGTTTTTCAGTTGCCTAGATGCAAAAGCTATAACTCTACCATGTTGTATAAACACACATCCAAACCCCTAATGTGACACATCACTATATACCACAAATCTTTCATCACCAGAAAGAAGCACTAATACCGGGGTAGTAATCAGTTTTTCTTTCAACAGCTGAAAAATCCTCTCCATTCCTCTGACCACCTAAACTTCACGTCTTTCCTAGTCAATTTAGTCAAAGGTCCAGCAATCATACAAATTTTTTTAATAAATCTCCTATAATAACCAGCCAACCCCAAAAAGCTTCTAATTTCAGTTATACTCGTGGGTCTTTCCCAATTCAACACTGCTTCTACTTTTTGTGGGTCAACTGCTATTCCCTCTCCCAACACAACATGCCTCAAAAAAAAATATTTCACTCAACCAAAACTCACACTTAGAGAACTATGCATATAATTTCTCTCTCCTCAGAATCCCGAACACTATCTCCAAGTATTGCATATGCTCATCTTCATTTTTGGAATATACCAAAATATCGTCAATAAACACAATCACAAATCTGTCCAAGAATGGCTTAAACACCCGATTCATCCAGTCCATAAATGCTGCAGGAGCATTAGTCAACCCAAATGGCATCACCAAGAACTCATGATGGCCATAGCGTGTCCTAAAGGTAGTCTTAGGCACGTACCCCTCATTTATCCTCAATTGATGATAACCTGATCTCAGGTCTATCTTAGAAAACACCCTAGCTCCTTGTAACAGCTTGAATATATCATCTATCATGGGAAAAGGATATCTATTCTTAATGGTGATCTTATTCAACTGTCTATAATCAATACACAATCTCATTGTCCCATCATTCTTCTTGACAAACAATATAGAGGCTCCCCAAGGTGACATACTAGATCGAATAAATTGTTTATCTAGTAACTCCTGAAGTTGAACTTTTAACTCTCTCAATTTAGCTGGTTCCATTCTATAGGGTGTTATGGATATAGGTACTGATCCTGGAATTACCTCAATAGAAAACTCAATCTCCCTATTGGGAGGCAACCCAGCCAACTCTTCAGGGAAAACATCAGAAAAATCTTTTACTACCAAGATTTTTTCTAACTTCATACTCTCCTTGCTAAAAGCCACCACATATACCAAATGCCTCTCACAACCATTCCTCAACCATTTGCTAGCAGTTAAGGCAGAAATAAGATAATTAACAAGTATCTTACGTTCTCCTTGAAAATTAAATTCCTCCTGTTCGGGTATCTTGAACACCATATTTTTCCTAAAACAATCTACCCAAGCATGATATGCAGATAACCAATTCATCCGAGGAATTAAATTAAAATCATCAAATCTAAAGGCAATATTAATCACACAACCTCGATAGATTGTCCTGATAATGACCCTATCTCCAGTAGGAACCTCAACAATAATAACATGCATCAAAGGACTAGCACTAGCATCAATAGATTTCATATAAACACTCAGGATCAATCAATAATCTAGCAGGTCTACCAAGGATATATATCATACCCATAACAACATCAGGAGTGGCTTGTGCATCATGTTGGGTCAATGCATAGACTCTGCTATTTCTAGACTGCAACTAGCTGACACGTCCTCGCTCTGCTAATGATCCTCGACCTCTACTCCGTATACTCCCTAATCCACCACCTCTCTCCATCGATCTTCTCCCAACACTTCCAACGCTTACGTAAGCAGATTTCCCCATGGGATAATCTACAGCAATATGTCCTCTCTCACCACATACAAAGCATATCTGCATAGGGAAATTCTGAGATAGATGCCTTTTCTGATTACGTCTAAAGGAAACCTTTAGCTCTTGATCATACATCAGATTACCACTTCCCCTTTATGGCATACTTACTCCTCTACCATAAGTCCCCATTCCCATAGCATGTTGCCTAATTCTAGGGGTCCCACCAGTGTTACCCTAAGCTACAGAAGCAACAGATCTTGCTTGCCTCTAACTCTGCACTACAGTTCCTTTTGACAAGGAATGTGCCCTCTAGGGTGGTCTTCCGCCCTATATACCCATATTGCTACCACCTCTAGGTCCCTCAAACCTAGACCTCTTCAACCAATCTTTCCTACCTCTAATCTCCATCAAATCCTTCTCAATCTGTAATGCTTTATTCATCAGTATAGCATAATTTCATATTCCTATATAAGAGAGTTTAGTTTGAATGTCATAGTATAATCCGTCTAAAAATATCTTACATTTTCTCTCCTCCGTATTCACTAATTCAGGTAAAAACCTTGACAGGACTATGAATCTACTATCATATTCAGTCATCAATAAACTTCCCTGTCTTAAATGAATAAAATCTCTCTCCTGCCGGGTTCGAATGGTATCTGGAAAGTATTTCACAAAGAACTCATCCTTAAACTAACTCCAATTTAAAGGTTGTTCCACCTATGTACTCACCCTAGGCAGAATATCTTCCCACCATTGTGAAGCCTCACCTTCCAGCATAAATGAAGCAAAAGCAACCTTCTGTCTATCTGTCACTGGTAAGACTTCAAAATATTTCCCCACATGTCTAATCCACTGCTCAGCTTCTACAGGGTTTACAGATCCTCTAAAAGACTAGGGTTTAAACTTAAGAAATCTCACAAAACAATCACCTTGCATCTCATGTGCAAACACACCTTCTCCCTTATGAACCTCTTGCCTCACCACATCAGGTTCTCTTCTACTCTTTTCCTCTAATCTTCTCTGCAGATTATCAGCCCTTTCTTCAGCTGCATTCATCCTCTCTATAGCATGATTGAGAACTTCTCCCAATTCATCCTTCCTAACCTCAAATTCTCTCCCAGCTCCACTAGTACCAGCTGTACTATCCCTCGCGGGAACCACAGGCTCAAATTCCTTTTCTGCTTCAGTTCTCCTAAAAATTGGGGGTCTTCCACATCCCCTCTAATTTAGAACTCTACCTCTACCTCTAGCACGTCCACATGTCATCTTTAGACTCTGCATTTAAAATATAATTTATTTAGATCTTCCACTTTTTAAGTTCTCATGTAGTATAAGAATCTTAAAACCTAATGCTCTGATACCAAAATTGTAACAACCCATCCCGGATTGGCCACCCTCGAGACGGTGTCATCACATTTTGAAAATTCCAGCATGACACATATATGGAACAATAAAACTAACAAAAATTTGTTTTTTTATATCATTCTGATATTAACTTAAACATAATATACAACATAAAATGCATGAATATTTACAAATAATATTTTTATATTTCATATCAGTTTCTCATTTATCTGAAGATGTTGACATGTACGTGGCTTACAACAAATGATTTCATCTGACTCTCAACCCACCAGACTAATTGTCCTGTCTGCTACCTAAAATAATTGTACAATGAGGGATGAGCTTCACAAGCTCAGTGAATTAAATTTACTAAAAGTATTCAGTTTGTATAAATAGCCTTTTTATATTTAATCATTTATCTCCCATATGACTAGATAATAACATGTAGTCTAACATTTAAATAATTCCTATCACATCATACTTCTATGCCTCTTTCTCACTATAACTGTCTCTCTATGAGACTCATTTCTCTATAAATAAAATAAATGCATAATATCCACAACATTTCAGTAACAAAATCAACATGTAAAACAGATGCAATGCATGAATTATTATTAGGGAACGTCTTACCATATGTCAACATGTTTTCATCTTAGACCGGTTGCCTTCCCGGTTCTTTCATTCTCATTTAGACCGGTTACCTTCCCGGTTCTTTTATTCTCATTTAGACCAACTACCTTCTTGGTTCTTTTATTCTCATTAGACTGGCTGTCTTCCCGGTTCTTTCATTTTCTTATTTAATGCATATGTATATGAACAATGATATGAAAATATGCATATGAACAATAATATAAAAACCACATGAATTCAAAATATTTAAATTAACTATCCTATCTTTCCTCAACTTTTTGCTTGATGAATTTCAAAAACTTTCTTCTCTTCATATATCACATCAATTTATTAACCAAAACTCGTCAATTTTTTATTTATCACTATCATTTTTAAATCAACTTATTATTCTAATCATATTTCTATTCACAAGATAATTTTCTACGTGTCAAATATTCATATCATACGTATCAATTTAATTTATATCTACCACCAAAGCATAAGCTAATAATTTATTTTAATATTATTACTAGATATTTGATTTTTATTTAGATTACTTAAAGTAAATCTAACTCACCACGTAGCACTTAAAGCTACCCGTGGATCACCTCATTGCCTTTCCCGTTCTTCTTAGAAATTTCCCTCGGTTGCTGATTGTCAACACCTGACATAATATTTGTATTAAATTTCTAATTATTTCTTCAATTCTTCATAAACGACACCCTTTGAAAATTCCCACTTTGAATTTCGGGAAATTTCATGAATACTAAAAATTCAAAAATAAACACTACGTTATTACCTTATATTTTTCTGATAGCTTCTCGTGACTCTCTATAAAATTTCCCCATAAACCCCTTCAAAATTTTACTCTTTCAACCTTTCTTTGGGTCCTTATGTGTTTAAATAAAATGAGTGATTTACAGCAAACTAGAAGAAATTTTGATAAGTAAAATTTATGTTTACAATATATATATATATATATATATATATATATATATATATATATATGCAAGTGATTGTTGCTTCAAAAACCATTTGGCAACTCAGCAGCCAACTTCCCAATACTTTCCACATTTTTGCAACTTGTAAACCATGCACAACTTCATGCTTAATTTGGCAACAGGTGGCAACACCTGTTACCATGTTTTTTTTTTTTTTTTTTTTTTGGTTTGAAGATTTTTTTTAATTACTTTATTCAAATTGGACTTTTCACATTTAAATATATATTATTTTAACTCCATGTCATATTTATTAAAGTACTTCTTTGCCCTTATTTTACAAATATAGGTATTACACTAGTCGACTGGTACACTACTGGTAGACCACCTAGTCGACTAGTGAATTGCTGCAACATTTCTCCTCTGATGCATCTTGGTCTTTGTGCAGTACTTCTTTTAATCCAATCTAGTGTTGCCACACATCTTGACATTAGTCTTCTGCATGACCCATGTGCACCTAGTCACTTCACTTGAATTTTGTCTTATACAGTGGACCCCATAAGCCACCCTAGTACATGTTAACCTCTTGTCAACCAGACCACATGCCGGTCTTCCAATTTTTCTTTCTTATACGGTGGTCCCCACCAATCTCCTAACACCATGTCTTCTTTTGACCGTTGCTTGCATCATCCACTAGCATCACATGGTTTTGTACCTTTGTATCTTAGTTTGCTTTAATTTAAGAAAGTTAAAATTTCTTCTTTCCCATGCCACATCATCATCAATTTGTTCTTTAAGGTTTGTTTGGATTCTTGTATTTTCCTTTACAAATAAACACTTAAACCTGCACACTTAAATTAACTTGTTAGTTAATTACACAGGTTTTATCTACATCAAAATTAAACAACTTTAGGATATAAAATATCCAAACATTCTCCCCTTTTTTTTATGTAGACAAAATCGTTAAACAAAACATTAAATTTCTTCCGCTTTTTGTCTAAAATAAAAAAGATTGGTTTTTAAACTCCCTCCAAACAAATACAAAATTAAGGTCAAACAAATAAATTAAACACCCCCTAAACATGTGGGGCATAAAATTATGCAAACAAAGAAAAAATTAAACGTGCAATTAAACTTATTAAAATTTGGACGTTCAACCTTTACCAGATTTAGTTGTCTCATCTCCCTCATTTGAGAAAGGATTCTTATCATCTAAAGCTATAAGGCAGAGGTTCACGAATTGCTTTTCGAGATCTAAATCATCAGACTCAACATTGCTCCATGTTGCTACTAGTCATTTTCTTTTTGATCTTTTCAGCTTAGAACAATATGCTCTCTTATGACCTGGCTGGTTGCATTCATAGCACACTAGTTCTCTTTTACTTGATGACTCATATTTCAAATCTAAAAGCTCACAGTTAAATTTGTTAGTGTTGACCCTCATCTAAATTTTAATGATGACAAAACACAACTTTAAATGTACTAACAGTGCTATCTAAGTGTATTAAGCGATAAAGCATACAACCAGAAATCAAGGTGCAAGAACTCAACCTGAATCAAACACCAAGTCAAGACAGAAGATCTAGTATAGGTTTAAGGTATTGGAACAAGTCATAAATCTCACTTGTTCAGGTAAATAGCTTGTCTTATGGCTCCTTTTGAAAAAACATTTTAACAGAACTTTTCAATCAAACGTTTTTAAGTTAAAAACATGAAAAACTGGGTTGATGGGCAACCCGGTCGACTGGGTACTTATACTAGAAGACTGGTATATGAGACAGTGTGTGCCCAGTCGATTGGGTACTTCATACCAGTCGACTGGTATATTGAACAGACTGTCACCCAGTCGACTGGTACCTTCCATAGCCTTAAAAGTGGGACTTTTTACTTGACCCAGTCGACTGGTAATTCGAAAAATATGACCGTTGAGGTGCCAGACTTGAGTACCAAAACGTACCAAATCATTACCAAACGGCCATATTAATTCAAAGCTATCTAAACCCACTCTATTGAGCATTTCAAAAGAGAGATTATACATTCAATCAAATTTTTACTCATTGATACACAAAAGCTTTGAAATATTTATTATTGAGCCATTCTTCAAGCTTTACCTTGAAAGAGAGATATTATTCAGTTGTATAAGCTTTCATTGCTGTCTCTCTACCATTTACTTTATAGCATTTATTGTAAAGGGATTAGCTTCTGAGAGGAAGGGATTGATTGTAAGGTTTTTGCAACACGCGTTAAGTTGCACGACTAAGTTTCTTAGTGGATTACTTCAAGGAGGTTCCTTGAAGAGAGTGGATGTAGGGTCGGAACGAATCCAATATTGCCAAACCACTATAAACTGAGTTTGCATCCTCTATTCCTTAAATTCTTTTGTTTACAACACATATTACTTGTTTATATGCTTGTGGTCTTATCTGTTTTTATAAACTTGTGATTAATTAGCTAAATTTTTAAAAACCCAATTCACCCCCCTCTTGGGTTGAAACCTCAGTCTACAATTGGCATCAGAGCCTTGTTCTCAATTTTAGGCTTAATATCATTGAGTTGATCCGATGGCAACAAATAGTTATTCTGAGGGACACTCCTATACTAAGCCTCCTTTGTTCAATGGCTCCAACTATAACTATTGGAAAAAAACAAGATGAAAATCTTTGTAGAGAGACAGGATTACAAACTATGGAGAGTCATTGAAGAAGGACCTAGAATTCCATCAAAGGAAATAACATTTGGAGAAATCAATCATACAATGTCTAAACTCAAAACTGAGTTCAATGATGAGGATTGTAGAATGATGTCTCTCAATAGTAGAGCCACAAGCATTTTACATTGTGCTTTAGATATATCAGAATATAATAAAATCTCTGCATATGTTTCAGCTAAAGAGATATAGGATAAATTGCAAGTTACATATGAAGGAACTAGTGAAGTTAAAAAATAAAAAATCTATATGCTAGTATCTGAGTATGAATCGTTTAAAATGTCTCCTAACGAAACAATTTCTCAAATGCACTCACGTTTCACAATTATTGTTAATGGTTTGAAGCTTCTTGGTAGGAACATTGAGGAGTTTGAACTAACAAGAAAAATCTTAAGTTCTTTGCCACCCACTTGAAAAGCAAAGAAGACGGCCATCACGGAGGCCAAAGATCTCGACAAACTTGATGTTGAGACACTTCTTGGGTCATTGTTGACATGTGTGATGGAAGAAATGAATCTCGTTGTCAATGATAATGAGAAGAAGAAAAAGGTAATTGCTCTCAAAGCCTCTAGATGGAACAAAGAAGAGGAATTGGAAGAAAAAGTAGAGAGCAATGAAGAGGATGGAGAGATGGCCTTAATCGTCAAACGGTTTCATAGGTTCTTGAAGAAAAGCAAGAAACCTTACACAAAGGATCCTACTTCAAAAAGGGAACCACTTGTGTGCTATGGATGCAAGACACCTGGTCACATCAAGGCCAATTGTACGGTTACAAGCAAACCATACAGGAGCTTCTAGAAGAAAGCTATGATAGTAACCACTTGGAGTGATGACGAAGAAGAAGACTTCTCGGATAAAGAAATCGGATATGAAGAAATTGCCAACCTATGTCTTATGGAAATCGATGATGAAAATGAGGTATTATTTTCTACCTCTTCAAAAAATAACATTGTTAATAGTAGTGAAGAGTTGATAGAAGTCATAAATGAAATGCATGAAGAATTGAAGAAATTCGATTCC